>OW285240.1:108186333-109388417 GCA_935421215.2 Melolontha melolontha
GTACAACACTGAAGAGACGAAAACCGTTTATCTTCAACGGAGTCCCCTTTGAGCACAAATTAGATATTGTATGAAATTTCATTACTATCTCTTAGATTTTTCTCTGCAGAGAGATTATTATTAAATAGAAATGATATTACTCAGGACGATGCTTAGACTACGGGCGTGGAAGTAGATTCTCAGAATCACGTACAAGTTTTAATATTATACCCACTGCGTTCCCTTTTACGGACTTTAAACTTAATTATTTCTGCGAAAGCAAATATGTTTGAATAGTTTTTGTCAATAAGAGGAATTTTATAATTTAGCACAGCGTTATAACATCACGGAATGCAAGGAATATGAAGGCGTAATGAAAGACTTTGAAAGCAACTACAACTGTTTGAGTAGTCATGCGAAATCTTAGCAGGAGAAGTTATGTGAATCTTCTATCTTTAGTAAAATGTTAGGAAATAAAATACGTAAAAGAGTGTCGAAGAGTGGTACTAGTCCGCCTTATAACCCCTCCGATATTTTAATAAACGGCGTATACTAATGTAGACAATTCAATAAATTTTCAACGATATTTTATTCAACTATGAAAAGATGCATATTGATATGAATCACATCAAGTATAGTAAGCGCCAATTAAGTTGGCGAGAGGAGGAGATGCGCAGAAGCCGTTTTTAAAAACGTCCACCCCCACTATTCAAGGAATTGTCAGAATACATTTGTCATTGACGTTTGACGGAACATAATGTCTTTGCTAGGGGATCATAAAGTGATACACGCTCAGAGGTTAGAATTATCTGACATTTGATGTAAAACCAAATATAAATCTCCCCACTTCTTCTAATCCTGCGCGAACTTACTCCTCCTCGCGCCAACTTAATTGGCGTTTGCTATACAGGGTGGTCCTTAAGTTCGTCGACAAATTTTAGGGTGCGATTCCTTGGGTTATCTCGAGAGAAATAGTTCCTATAAACATTTGTCCTAAAGTTTTCCGTTGTAGATATACAGGCTTTTTAATTAAAAAAAAAAAAATTTTATTTCAAAAATTTAAGAAACGGTTACAATAAACCCTAAAGGTACTATTGAAAATGACCACCAACAGCTAATATGCAGGCTTCTATCCTCCTATTCAATTGCATACTCACACGCTGAAGAAGTCCGGGAGTGTTTCGAATTGTTTCGCATCCAACAATTATGCGATTTCTTAGGTCATCGAGATCTTGAATTGGTGAAGTATAAACAAAGGATTTTAAATGTCCCCACAGAAAAAAGTCTAGAGGGTTCAAATCAGGTGACCTTGGAGGCCACGGCTGATTCGGAACTTCCACTCCTCGACCTATCCATCTATTCTGATATGTCCTATTTAAAAATTGCCTAGCTTGTAAACTAAAGTATGCTGGAGCGCCGTCATGCATAAACCAAAGTTCATTTCGGATCAAAAGTGGAATATCTTTTAAAAGGCCAGGCAACTCGTTTTCAAGAAATAGCCGATATGATTAAGCCGTATAGGAAGGAAAAAAGGACCAATTAAATAATTATTAATAATCCCCGCCCATACATTTAAGGAAAATTGCTCTTGAAAGTGCATCTCCCTTATGGCATGCGGATTTTCATCTGACCATAAATGGTTGTTGTGGAAATTCCTAATACCATTTCTGGAGAAGTTCGCCTGGTCAGTAAATAGAATGTAGGTTAGAAATTGTGCATTTTGGGCAATTTTTTGTCGGAATCAATCACAAAGGACTAAGCGTTGCGGAAAGTCACGCGGAAGAAGAGCCTGTACTCTCTGAATATGGAAAGGATATAATTGTTGGTCGTGTAATATCCTTAAGATGGTTTGATGGCTTGCGTTTACCGTTACACCAATCTTTCTTGTACTGGTTTCTGGAGGTTCATCGATTATCTGCAGAACAGCTTCCTCTAAATCGGGTGTTCTTTTAGTTTGAGGTCTTCCCGGAGTATTTTTGTTTCTCTCAAATGTACCAGTTTCTACTAGACGACGGTGAATATTACTGAAGGTTTCCGCACAAGGTACAAGTCGTCGAGGATATTTTTGTTGGTAAATACGCCTTGCTTCATAACTATTTCCATTAGCTAGACCGTACACAAAATACATATCTGCCATTTCAGCATTTGTATAATTCACCATAATTACAAAAAAGATTTGTAGGTACGAACTTTCAAATTAATTATTGTTTGACAATACTTATGACAGTAACGTAAGTACAAATAAATGTTGTAAACATGACAACCAACACAACAGTTCCCTAAATCGATTTCTAAATTTTTGAAATAAAATTTTTTTTTGTGAAAAATTAATCAGCCTGTATCTCTAGAACGGAAAACTATAAACTTTATGTTTATAGGAACTATTTCTCTCGAGATAACCCAAGGAATCGCACCCTAAAATTTCTCAACAAACTTAAGGACCTGTATATGTGAATATATGAATACAAAAATGTAAAGAAAGGTATTTGTACTTATCTGTAAACATGATCATACATGCACTTAACCCTAAAATGCATAAACCGGACCTATCAGGCCCGCAGTAATATTTGATTGTATATAATTTATATTAAATATTCTTAAATTAATCCAGTGCTCTGCTATGGTCTAAACAAGTATTCAACTGTTTTGTGGGCCAAATAATTTTCAATTATTTTCTAAATTATCTAAATCTTATTTATTTTGCTTTAAAAACGACGAAATAATCGCATGGTAAGTTACGCACCTAAAAAGAACAAATGCGTCATTTTAAATAAGCACTATGCATCATGACACAGCTGTCAATGACGACGCTAAAAAGAAGCCCGAAATTATCTCCTACTACAATAAAACAGAAGACGATGTCGACGTTATTATTCAAACATGCACTACTTATTATTCTGATATTTTAGGTCAAGAATTTTATTCTTAATATTCTAATCTAAAAACAATTTTTGTTATATAATAATTATATTTGTTTTTTTTTTGGTGCAATGATGTCTTGAATGTAACTTTATTTCATTAAATTCTAAAAAAGATACGGCGCATGGAAATCTTCCACCGTGGCAGAAAGATCTAATTGTTCGTTTACATTTAATATTACAAAGTGATAAGTTTTTGTACAAGATTCTACTTTTACTATTTATGTGTTTTTGTTAATTAAAATTATGTTTCAAATAGATTCGTTATAAATGTTCTAATAATGGTATTATTTACCTAGGGTCGTAATGAAATATTACAGCCCGCTACCATAGCAACTGTTAACACGGTATATAGTCACTTACGTTTCAAAAAAAGCGTCATAACTGTTTACTTACGCGGTAGGTATGACGAAAACATATTTAAAAACCTTACAATATTTCACAGTAATTTGACCTGTAAATTAGGCCTGTAAAGCATTATTTCCTTCCACATAAATGTAATGGAATGGAAGACCTGTTCGCGAGACCTGTTCGCGAGAGTTAAATTTCGGTTAGAAACATCATGTCCTAGCTGAAGATACACGCGTCTGGTTAGTAATGCATTATAATTCAATTTTCGTCCACGTAAGAGCATAAAATCTACCGAAATTTTTCGATGAAAACATCATTTTTTTAGAACCCAAGCCTACGGCTCGCAAATAATTTAGAAATGACTGAGAATCTGCGGAAAATGAGAATCTTCTCAGGGAATGCCCTTGCAACTGTTTTTTTTTTGGATCGCAGACTTCTACTATTGCCAGTTCCTTGATGAAGCAAAACTGATTTATTGACGAAAAATATGCGACATGGCTATCCGAAGCGCGATTTTAATTTGACCCTAGAAACATTGGAAAAAATTCATTTGTAATCCACCTAGCAGTCCAGATTTATTCCCGTGTAATTGTCACCTGTTTTAGCCACTTATAAATTTGGAAGTCATCTTTTTGACAACATTTTGGGTGTGGAATTGTTTGTGTGCCATTGGTTAGAGACATGATCAACTTCATTCCTTTATGACGGAATTGAAAAATTTTGTAAATGGAGGAAAAAGTGACGATTATATGGAAAAATAAAATAATTTTTACCGTAAAAATTTACCGTAATTTCCAAAGTTACTGATTCTAAGTAGATTGTATCTACTGCAATAATAAACGTTCAATAGCCTATATTAATTACATACTAGTTGTAAACTTAAGTATAAAGTGAGCGTGGATTTTTTAAGAGATATGCAGCTACGAACTGTATATTGAAAACGTTCATTAATAAAACAGGGTATAAACACAAACCGTCTAATAAATAGAGTAAGAAAATTTCGCCAATTTAAGAGATGCCGCTTCTTAAAATATACGAGATAAGTTTTACAACTCAAATATTGTAATATATTGAATTACTGCATTGTTTGTATAATCGTTTCAACTTGTAAGTGAACATAGAAATTCGATAAAATTATAAATAAGCTTAAAGTCTTCATCAAACATTTAATTACATTTAATGTATTTCAAATGAAAAAAAATTCGTTTTAAGACAAAACATGTTCGTTTAGTTGTTTCTTCCACAGTAGAAATTGAAAAAAGCAAAGAGAAAGTATTGTAGAAAATAACTTACTGATATATTATGCTGAAATTCGGAAGAAATGTATAAAAAAATATGTATGAATATGGGGCACAGTTTATAAATGAACAATTTCCTGTTATACATTTATTAGATTATAGTTGTTCGATTACAGCTCAGACAATTCTGATTTAATTGATTATCGCCTAACTTTAAGGTAGACTTTAAGGTATTTTGTGTCTTATACCGTGTGTCCCAATTTCGATGCTCACCTTGGTATCTCGGTTATTAGAAGATATAGAACAACGGTTAAATGGGGAATGTTTTGCAGAATTCAATACTCGCGGCAAATCTCATTTCAAATTTGATCTAACTTTTTAAATTTTTAAAATATTTTAAAAAATCAAAAATTTGCCGATTTCGTTATTCCTCAATAACTCGATAACGCTTAGTCTGACCTCTTTTAAAGTTTTACATTGTTGAGACACTTTTTTAAAACAAATTATTTGATACAAACAGAAACCCCCGATTGTCATTTGTTTTTAAGTTATTACCACTATCTTTTGTTTTTCATATGGCGGCCATATTGGATTTTGGGTTTGTTAGGTAGTCCTCAAAATGTGCTTTTCAACGATGTATAACATGCCTGAAAAATTTTTATTTATAAGGAAAATATTAATAAAAACGTAAATTAATCTTTAATATGAAATTAGTAGGCCGAAAAATTAAACACCAATGTCAAATGAAAGTGAAAAGATATTCTAAGTATAGCAAACGGCAATTAAGTTGGCGCGAGGAGGGGTAAGTTCGCGCAGGATTAAAAGTAGTGGGGAGATTTGTATTTGGTTTTACATCAAATGTCAGATAATTCTAACCTCTGAGCGTGTATCACTAGCAAAGACATTATGTTCCGTTAAACGTCAATGACAAATGTATTCTGACAATGTAACAAAACGATAACCTGTCAAAGTACAATTAGTGCTGCAGAGATAAGTTAATTAAAACTACTTTTAGTTAGTGATAAGTAATTATTGTCAAGTATTAAGATTTATAAGTATTGATAATGGCACATACATATTCAAACGAAGAAAAAGTTGATATGTTGTAAGTGTATTTCAAAGCAAATAGAAACACTAAAAATGCGTGCACGAGTTATGCAGAGCGTTTTCCAGAAAGACAACAGCCACACAGGACAATTTTTAGAAGACTAGTTAGCAAATTAAAAAACTTTGGAAGCTTCGAACAAAAACGAGCTAACTATGAAGTTAATGATGCTGATACACGTCTAAATAATATTTTGCAGAACGTTAGGAACAATCCCAGCACATCAGTTCGTCGTGTGACACGAGAAACAGGGATTTCAAAATCTACTGTTCACAGAACCTTGACGAAAAACAAGTATCACCCTTACAAACTAACAATTGTACAAGGTTTAAGTGATAATGACAATCTCCGACGATTACAGTTTAGCAGGTGGTACCTTCAAAAATGTGAATATGACGCTAATTTTCCTAGGAAAATACTATGGACAGATAAAACACGATTTACCAATTGTGGAGTGTTCAATAGGAATAACTATCATCATTGGTCTACTGAAAATCCACATTTGGTAAATCAAAGAAGATTTCAAGTTCGATTTGGTTTTAATGTCTGGTGCGGTTTAATTGGTGTGACATTTTGTTTACTTTTTTTGTTTTTTAAACTCTTTTCTTCGTTTTAGATAATCAGTTAATAGGTCCTTTCATCTTTGATTACAATTTAACTGGTAACAGATATTTGGAGCTACTAACAAACGAGATAATGCCTGCTTTGAGGCAAATTATTAATCCCGAGAACATGCAAAACATCTGGTTCCAGCAAGATGGTTGCCCGGCCCATAACACTCGTAACGTGCAACATTTTTTGAGAGAAAACTTTAATGAGAGAGTGATTTCAAATAATGGACCCGTATCTATGCTATAATGTTTACAGGCAGGAGTATACTTATTATTTTATACTTTATTTGCTTCTTTGCCTATAATAATCTCTATTTTTTATTGTTATAATAGTAATCATAGGTTAGATTATTTTTATTTTAGAGATATAGGAGGCCTGCAATGGCCTGCGAGATCACCCGACCTTACCCCGCTTGACTTTTATTTATGGGGTACCACTAAACACGAAGTATTTGATTTTGAACCGCCAGAAACTCGGGAAATTTTAGAACAAAGAGTACTAGATGTGCTACGATCAGTAAAAGGAAACACGCTACGTAGAGTTTGTAACTCTACTCGAACAAGGTGTCAAAATTGTGTGGAACAGAATGGTCGTCATATTGAACAATTTCTTTAAGTGAATGTGAACTTTAAGTTCTGTATCTTTACTTTTTATTTCTATAATTTTTTTATCGTTTCGTTTTGTTTACAGTATTACTTAGAATATCTTTTCACTTTCATTTGACATTGGTGTTTAATTTTTCAGCCTACTAATTTCATATTAAAGATTAATTTGCGTTTTTATTAATATTTTCCTTATAAATAAAAATTTTTCAGGCATGTTATACATCGTTGAAAAGCACATTTTGAGGACTACCTAACAAACCCAAAATCCAATATGGCCGCCATATGAAAAACAAAAGATAGTGGTAATAACTTAAAAAGAAATGACAATCGGGGGTTTCTGTTTGTATCAAATAATTTGTTTTAAAAAAGTGTCTCAACAATCTAAAACTTTAAAAGAGGTCAGACTAAGCGTTATCGAGTTATTGAGGAATAACGAAATCGGCAAATTTTTGATTTTTAAAAATATTTTAAAAATGTAAAAAGTTAGGTCAAATTTGAAACGAGATTTGCCGCGAGTATTGAATTCTGCAAAACATTCCCCATTTAACCGTTGTTCTATATCTTCTAATAACCGAGATACCAATAGTGAGCATCGAAATTTGGACACACGGTATATAAATTAGAGTGGTTTTGTTATTGAAATCAGACATTAATATAACAACAAATCTTAAGAATTCGTCAAAATTTCGAATTCAAAATGCAATTTCGTGTTACCACCATTCGTAAATCAGGATCGATTAATTTAAAATAAACTCATGTAACGTTGAGTGTAACGCGAAGCGACAGGCAGAAAAGGAAAATATAAATAAAACCGTCTCCTTTCTTAACAGAAGACGGCGATATTTAGCACCGGCGGTCGCAGCATGCAAATATGATCCCTCGACAGGACGAGTGGCGTTCCTCAATTTTCACCGAAAACTAACTCACTTAGCGATATTTCGGGACGTTCATTAAGCGTATTTGTTCCCGTAATGCGCGCGACAGCAGACGGTCTCTAGCTGTTATACAGGACACGACGCTGCCATGACATAACCTCGTCGCATACTTGCAGAGTGTGACGTAATCACGGCTCTATTCAAGCCGAAGGAGAGACACCCCAAACTCTCTCGTTTTTAATCCCCGACGTGTCCCCATCGTTTTCCGAATGCCTCTCCTATCTGTACTCCTCCATTCGCCACTCCCCATCGACGTTTGTTTTTGAAGCGCCAATTACAGGAATCAATACAGAACTCAGAAAGATAAATTGCTGGTAACGACTCTGTTTTATTCTTTTTCCTTCTTTTTTTTTTATTCTTTTTCATAACACGAACGCGCAATCGAATAACAAGATACAGAAAATGTTTTAGGTTGTGTTCATTTTTTTATATTTCGAACTGGGTTCCTCTCTCCCTAACTTCGCCTCCGTGAGACTCCTTACAGAATTCATAATCAGATCGCGATTGGAAATTTAATTTTCGAAATATTTGCGAGCATTGAATAGTGGGTTCTGATGGAATATTCTCACATAAAACTATGAACTCTGGTGAAAGCCAACGCAACTGTGAGATTTTAATTGCTAATTAGAAATCTCAAGTAACTTATATACAGAACAAACTGTTACGCTTCGCATATATAAGAATGTTTAATTCTATTTTTACATATTTTACAATATTTACATTCGCAATACTTCGCGAAAATGCAATTAATTTGCAACAAGTGCCGACTACAGACAAAATATTAACATCTGTTCGTTAATGTAACTTAGGGCTTCCCGATGTTTTATTAACCACAGTCCTTAATAGCTTAAGTGGCAGAGTAATGGCCCGGCAAACAATGGACGTGGGTTCGCATCCTGCTTAAGGGCGAAATTTTTTCAATTAAAAAATCCATGTAATTAGCGTCGTATAATGTAGAAAGCAATATTTAATTCTTGTTTGATAGTCTAAAAATAAAAATTTTGAGCGTTCCGTCGTATATTGTTTAACCGCAGATTAAACAATATCAATTTAATCTATTTATTCAATCTATTTATTAATGTAAGCCGAGAATCATCAAGGCGACCCCATCATGATGAAGACAGGCAACTTTCCTGGTTGAGAGTTGGCACTTTGTTTAATCCAAATTAAACCAACATCATTTAATCTAAATAAAATAGTATAATTCATATTTTATAATTATCACAGCGCAGATGTTGCATATTATAATTTAGTATTATTAATCTAAATTAGATAGTTACGTATTATATTTAACAATCAAATTAGTCACACATACAAGTCAGGTATTTTAATCTAAACCAGTTCAACATATTGCTGATACAGAAACAATCATAGGTCAGGTATTTAAAATAAACCAGTCCAATAGTCAAACCCGTCACCACATAAATATGGAAAAGTGTAACAATATGAGGACATTAAAATGCATTATAAGCGTATGTATAAACACCTTAATTAAAGTAGGTTATATCAGCGATACCACAACAAAAATGAAATGTACTCGATATTAAATTACGCTTAATTAATGTATGTAAAATTAAAATGTCTAGTACTGTTTAAAATTTTAAATAGAATTTGTATATATACCATAAATTTTCTTAAATAAATCATTAAGGAATGTACTGTTCTTTAATCACCCATTCATAGACCTTCGAGTCTACTTATATATAGTTTTACAATAATAACACTATAAGTGCTTCTAATGTTTCTTTCTCTCTTATTTTATTGGGCGTTGAGGCTATTTTTTTTATTTATGAGTCAACTGCAACCTATGTCACAAATTCCGGATTATGTAGTTGTATTTTTAAATAGATACCTATACCTAAATATTTAAACATGACTTTCGTAGAAATAATAGCTACATCTGTAGTAGACTTACACAATGACAACTTTTTAAATCGATTATTTGGTCAATGATATCCCAATTGTTTCTGAAATCATATGAAGCATAACTAAAATAATTAATTAGAATTAAATATTTTAATATAAAATAGCAATTACTCACGAATATAATTATAATCATACTTCATATGTAGTTAATTTTATCTACATGTACACGATGTAAAGCGACTGGGCTCGTGTCCTCGAATGACCCAATTGCCAACAAGCATTACTTCAAATTTCATATTGTAGCCTATATAGTAAATTAGACCAGAATTTGTTACTATAAAAATAGATTTCAATGATAATAAGCTAACAAATCCAATACTGCTTGATTTAATAAAACATTTATTGTGTAATGTACTGCTCGCTTTTAACATTTTTATATTCGTATATTTTACATTTGATGCTAATTAAACATGGATTACCTGAATCTTTTATATGGTATATTGGAGCCATCTCGATTACGCCTAGTGGATTACACATTTAAGCGAATAGCTTCTTTACAGTAGCTTAGCTACTCACGGAAACTCGGCATGCCGCTTGACCGACATATGTCTTGAGACGCTTTCTCATGACATGTGACTTACAAAATTGTACATATATTAGCAGCAAACGCCAGTATTTGGTGGGCTTCTCCTCTTGATACACTGACGAAAATTAGGATGAGTTCGAAACACATGTGAGTACGTAGAAGTTATCAATGCGAAATAAGTATGCGATTTACAAATATATTTTTTATATACCGTGTTAAGTATCCAGATAACATGTTTCAACAAATTGCAGTGAAATTCATATTCATCTGTTAAACAGCGATCTGGTTATTAGAGCAATATTTCAGGTAAGTTTGTAAAAATATTAAAAACACACCTACGAATATCAGTGGAAGGGGTTGTTGCTGTTAACGACTTATTGGAGTACTAAGAACGTTAAATTACAGGTGGAAATTGGAAACATTGAAATTATCCCCAAAAATTGCTTTGCACGCTAGGAAAGTGTATTGTTATATTGTTAGTCTCTATACGTTAATTATATCGGCAAAACCAGGCAACTCCACAAAACCATCCAAAGTTTGGTTATTAAAAAAGTATTATGACCACGATAATACGAAACCGCATGTATCAATGCAAACTTAACGAACGCTAAATTTAAATGGAATTTTATTCGTCTTTCCTATTTTGTTCACGTGGTCGTGTCATTTTTACGTTTTTTGTTCCTTACAAAACAGATTAGTCGCAATAAACTTTAGGTTCTTTGAAGCTCTAAAAGTAATACCCTGAACTCCTTTATTGATAATAGATCAGTCAGTTTTATGACAAAGGTATTCCAAGTGTTACTGGATTATTGAAAAAAGATTATTGAAAGTCATATAAACTATATGAGAGTCCAAATACGGTATTTTATATATTAATTAGTTGATATTTATTTTACAAAAATCTTCTGAAGATTCTTACATTGACTAAATATTCATATCAACTACTCTTGATTTGAATTTAACAGTGCTGGAGTATCTAAATCTTTCATAAGTTTCAAGGAAATATTTTGTCAACTCAATCTGATTTTCATAAACTTTTGAATTCTGCTTCCTTGTGAAAATAACTGGAGGCAGATTACGGCGATGGTATTTTTAAAATACAATATTACAACTTAAATATATGTACTCTGACATTTTATTGAATTAAGTGTTTGTTTGTATTAAGTTGGATGATGAGTTGCTGGTGTTTGAACTGTGTGGTAGTGGACCGACCCAGTAAGCGGTCGCGTCCCGAACAATGCAGTAACTTATCGATTGAGGGCACTTTGTAAGTTCGGTGACATGTTTACAGTATGCAAGGTAGGATTGACAGCACAATTAATAGCTTTGCTCTGGCTAAGCGGTGGTTTGTGGCTGCTAGTTGGTGCTTTTAACGTTCCAATTTATTGTGAAGTGTTCTTTTATTTTTTATTTCTAAGTTAATGTTTCACGTAAAATCAATTAAAGTTCTCAGTAGCAATAAAAGAAATTAAAACATTTCTGGCACACAATGGACTGTTTTAAATCAATACTCAGAAATTATAATTTACATAAACAATCCCAAAAATTTGGAAATAACTAGACTGACGAATAGACGCTATCCTCTAATGAGTCATGCAGGTGCATGCAAGGTTCTCTTAAATAATAAGAATATTCGCTCCCTGATTTCGTAGCCCTGATTTTAATGTCCTGAAAGCCTTTTGTATTAATGTTCAAAATACGGAAATTGGTAGACATATTAAATTTAAAGATTATTATATCTATGCACCACTCACTAGCTCTGATGTTGAGCGAAGTTTATATATATATTTAAAGACATACTATCTAATAAAAGAACGCGCTTTACATAACGTTTAGAATATATTGTAATAATTAATGTGAATAAAAAATGTTTACTGTGGTGTGAATAAGCATTTACTTTAATTAATTTCAAGTTTATACTTTTCAATATTTTGAATTTTTTCAGTATATAAAGTAAATGCATTTTGTATATATATCTGGAATTAATTTCATTATCTCCAGTGTTTTATTTATTTTCGTAAAAATAAGTTTCCGTATATACATTTCATTGCCTATATTACGACTCTGACGAAATATATTTTACAACACCGTCTGTTTGCATTAAAAGACTTACAAACAAACAACTTTTATCAACACCATCGCGCTATAGCATTACATACATGTTAAGTTGATCCATTGTACATTGTCGTCACCGATGAATCACACTCGATACGGGATAGCGCATTTCCGTAGTCTAGAAATAACATTTTCTTTAGAATTTTTTTCTTTCGGAAAGAAAAAGTAATTATTACGTTATTTTAAATATTTAGCAACTTAGACCGTTATTTTCTCATATTTATTAATAATAAAATCTTGCTATACCTTTGTACCAGAAATAAATCATATAATTACGAATTCCAACAAGTTCTATTACTCTTTAAAACCGTTTATGTGCTTGTGTTGGCCTTTGAATGTGAAGGTTGGGCTTCAACTGAATGAATAAGAAGCAAAAGATAGATACATTACTTTAATTAGCCATAAAGTCTTTTCCGTTGGAACCTTCCAGATCTCATGCCTCGTTAGAGTAGGGTAGTATGCAGTTTCTTAACTTAACTGCGTCCTAGTTAAACCTTCAAATATGTATAGTACACGAATCGCGATTTTCTTTTCCTCTTAGCATAATCTACATACCGTTTCTTCTGTCAGGCCCATATTATTCATACGTTTATTGAGCTTACAATCATTTTAACAGACTCCCTGTCTATATTTAGTAGGTCCGCTGTAAACTTAGCAAAATATTGTTTAAAGAACTGTTTTGTTTATATTTAACATGAGGAGTTCTTGCACTTTTCCCTAGATCTACTTTGAGCCAACTTTTTCATGAATATTTTAATAATAGTTTTACGCTGCCAAAAGGAAGACTCTGGATGCATAAAGGCTGTACACGAATCCTCTCAAGCCAATTCGTCCGCCTTTTCATTAGAACTGTGACCTTTGTGCTCCAGAACCTAGACTAATGTCACTTTCATGTGATCACTGAACTCGTTTAGAATATGCACAATCCCATACAAGTTTAGATTTAACTTCTATTGAAACCAGTGCCTTTAACATTACTTAGCTGTCGGAGAAGATGACCGTTATGCGATTTGTTCCACCCTGCGTCTTAATTTCTTCAACGCAGTGATCCAATGTGGACAAATCTGGTCGAAATACCGTAGTATCTCTACTTAGGCTCACTTAGATCATTGTCTCTTCTTTGAGCCCATATAAATTTTAAGGTGATATGGTGCATTATCTTAAAGCGACAGTGGGTGTTGCGCAACG
The DNA here is from genome assembly GCA_935421215.2 of Melolontha melolontha. Taxonomy (NCBI): domain Eukaryota; kingdom Metazoa; phylum Arthropoda; class Insecta; order Coleoptera; family Scarabaeidae; genus Melolontha; species Melolontha melolontha. Next base: position 108,199,832 of record OW285240.1, read on the forward strand.
TGATCAAATATTAAAAAAATTGGGGCGCACGCGATAGAATGGGCGTCGCATCAGTGACAGACAAAGTAAAAAACGCAACAACATATGTGGATTCGGGCGTTTCATGGGTATCCATGGTGAAAGACAAATTAAAAAGACATGGAAAACAGAAGTGTGGGCCAAAGAGAGAATATGGAACTGTGCAATTCTAAAAGTTTTGAAAGCACAGAACCTAGTCTGGAAAGAAACAGAAGTACTGACAGGAAATCATACAGAGTGCATAACCCACGTCTCTCCATGGACGCAGACATAATAATAACTCATGGCTTGCCAATGCTCCTTGTAATTGGCGTCAAGCTGTTGGGGAATGCTAAGGCATGAATTATTATTATTAAACTTGAATGTATTTTCGAATAATGTAATTTTATTCATCACAACTTCGCATATATAAATATGACATTAATATACTGTCATTGATAATTTAATATTTTTAATAACGCAGCAATTGCCGTTAATTTTATTGTCCTTGTACGTCAATTTTATTATTTTTTTCAACTCTACATTTTTATCTCCGGAAGAAGCAACAAAGTTGTTGCGAAATATAGGGATACTTAATAAATGAGTTTTTTAATTGACAGACCGCTTGCCCCCTTTTAATTTATTTTATTCACTATATTACGGTCGCTAATTTCGTTTAAATTATATATACAGGCTGATTCAAATTAAGTGCGCACTATTGCTATCTCTGTTATTATTCCTTCTAGAAAGTAGGTTAAATTAGCAAAATATTAGTGTTTTTAACATTGATTAGCATGCAGTTCATGAAAAAAAAATTGAATAACGCATTCTCGAGAAATTTTGAAATTTATAATTTTTTTTAAATGGAACAGCCTTTATATTTTTTAAAATTCTGAATGCTAATGTTCTTTGTAATATAAAAGTTTCAATACACTATTGTTCTAAAACGAATAATAAAGTAGTTATAGCAGTTTCTATTTCCGTCTAAATGTTGTCATTGCTCCGCTAACTTTTGACAAAACAGATACATATTTTGTGTTTAATGTTTATTTTAACATACATGTATAATTTATAAATACTGCTCAAAGGTGTCACCTTCCTACTCAATACATCTTCGTGCCCGCTTCAGTACACTCTGGGTGGCTCTTAAGATTGTCCTTCTATCTAATTGGCGAAAAACTTCTCTGACCTTGTCTTGCAATTCGCGCACGTTGTCGTATTGCGTTTTGTACACCTCATTTTTAAATATCCCCAAAGAAAAAAGTCCAAAGGTGAGAGGTCAGGGGAGCGTGCTGGCCATGAATTGGACCATTTGTACCAATCCACTTTTCGTCCAGATATCTGTTTCCTGTCAACGTACCATTGTAGAACAGTGGACCAACGACTACCGAACCAATTAATCCGCACCAAACGTTAAAACTAAATCAAACTTGTGTAGCATGTGGACGAACTATTAATAAATCTTCTTGAGACCAGTAGTGACTATTTTTCTTATTAAACATGCCTCTATTTGAAAAATTTGTTTCGTCACTCCATAAAATACACTGTGCTCCATTCAAATTTTCATCACAAAAACTAACAAACCAATGACAGAAAGCTAATCTCTTGGCGGAATCTCCTGGCTGTAATGTTTGAGAGATTCTGAACTTAAAGGGGATATACTTATGCTTTTTCAAAATTCTTTGAACTGTTGAATAACTTAATGCCAATTCCTTAGTAGCATCCCTAATGGAAAATTCGCGATGGGCTTCAAAATATGCTAACACTGTAATTTCTACTTCGTCGTTGACGACGATATTTTTCTTTGTTCTTTTCTTTCTAAATAAGCAATCATGCCGTCTAAACTGATTGTAAAGTTTTCGAAAGTAACGTCGATCTGGCTGCTGTCGTAAAGGATAGTGTTCAGCATAATATTCGCTAGTCCTTATTGAATTTTTACGACATAAAGTGTATGCTTTCAACATATCGCATTTCTCCAAATGAGGAAATACCATAGTGAAATATTGTCAAACACTAAGCAACGAAAGTAAAACCAAAATGTTTAGAAAAATAAATAGAGAACTAATGAACACAACACAAAAAAAAAAAAAATTTTTAATAACTAAACGTGCGAAAGATTTATATTCAGTACGTTATTGATATTTACAAAGGGCATAACTATTTGTTCTGTTTAAAGTGCAAGAAGCCTACTACTGATTTTACAGAATGAAAGAGTATCTTTGATATCCACTAAATTCCACCGTAAACACTTTCTAATTCGTTTTAGGACAATAGTGTATTGAAACTTTTATATTACAATGAACATTATCATTCAGAATTTTCAAAAATATACACTGTTCCATTTAAAAAAATTATAAATTTCAAAATTTCTCGAAAATGTGTTATTAAATTTTTTCATGAACTGCATGCTAATCAATGTTAAAAACACTAATACTTTGCTAATTTAACCTACTTTCTAGAATCAATAATAACAGAGATAGCTATAGTGCGCACTTAATTTGAATCAACCTGTATATATATATATATATATATATATATATATATATATATATATGTATATATATCAATTATAATTATTAAATTCTTGGAGTTTTTCGGCTTTTATATGAAATATTTTCAAATATTATCAAAATAGTATGTACTTGCGAAGTAAATGTGAATATAAACATTCCTGTCTACAAATTACAATGCAAATCATACGAAATTTTAATTGAAAAATGTATACGTTGGTACTTGAACCCAAATCTACGGTTTGCTGGACCGTTGCTTTACCAATTAAGCCACGATAGACCTTGGTTCAAGTTAATTAGAAATGCATTTCCCAACGTAGACAAAATTTTTCAATTAAAATTTCGTATAATTTGCGTTGTAATTTGTAGACAGCAATATTTACATTCACATTTACTTCGCAATTACATACTAATTTGATAATATTTGTAGATATTTCATATAAAAGCGGAAAAACTCCAAGTCAATTGATATATTAAATCAACGGCTAAGAAATTATATAAACATACATATAGCTATGGAGTAATAATTAGCAACTTCAAACCTTCAAAACTGACATCTGCTTTCAAAACTGACATCTGCTTTCAAAACTGACTTCTGCTTTCAAAACTGACATCTGCTTTCAATAACTGACATCGGAATCATTAACACGGTTACTTTATATTGCATTTCTAATTAGCTTGTATCAAGGTCTATCAGGGCTTAATTGGTAAAGCAACGGTCCGGAAAACCGTAGACATGGGTTCAAGTCCCAACGTAGACAAAATTTTTCAATTAAAATTTCGTATGGTTTGCATTGTAATTTGTAGACAGCAATGTTTCCATTCATATTTACTTCGCAATTACATACTAATTTGATAATATTTGTAAATATTTCATATAAAAGTCGAAAAACTCCAAGAATTTATCAATTGATATATTAAATGAACGGCTAAGAAATTATATAAAGAAATATATATATATATATATATATATATATATATATATATATATATATATATATATATATATATATAAGGTAAACTTAATAAGTCGGCGATTAAAGGTCTGGTTCATTACTTCAAAGTATATATATTTAAAACAACCCTACATGTTTCGGCAATGATGCCTTTGTCAAGGGAATACAAAATATAAATTGGCGACCTTTAATCGCCGACTTATTAAGTTTACCTTATCATACCAAGGTCACGAAGATATTATATATATATATATATATATTTAGTGTTTATAAGAATTTTATTTTTCTTATTTATTTTATTGGCCGTGTCTTAATATTAAAAATAATAGACTTTTTATTGGTTTAGCGACCTTTTATTGAATTTTGATGTTTTATTCTACCACGTTTCGACTTTTATTATTATTCAGTCTTTTTCAAGTAACTAGAACTTCGACGGTCGGGCTGTCGAAGTACTGCTCGGAAAAGTAAAGAAGTTGCCGGGAAAGGGTTGGCGGCCCTACGCAACGGCTGTTATCCGATCTCTCTAAATTTACGCGACCGGTCACTAAACACACGCACGAGCGCACTAACATACAAATCCCTACACTTACGCGGTCACACAAATACAAAATCACACACCCAGAGAGAGACGCAAGCTGCCAGCAGCAACCAACACACAGGTTCATACCCAGAAAGAGACACAAGCTTCTGGCAGCGAACAACACATATGTTCACACCTTTCTATCTATTTTTTGGAATACTAAGGCATGATCTATTATTATTATAGGAATGTATCTTTGAATAATTTAAACCATAGCAACTTAATTATTTGACATTTATATTCTGTCATTTATATTTTGTATTCTCTTGACAAAGGCATCATTGCCGAAACATGTAGAGTTATTTTAAATATATATACTTTGAAGTAATGAACCAGACCTTTAATCGCCGACATATTAAGTTTACCTTATATATATATATATATATATATATATATATATATATATATATATATATATGATATGTATAAATAATAATAGTAATAACTATTATAACAATATTTATTTATATTCCCCAACATAAATCCCAAAGTGAGCAATGCAAAAATATAATACATGTGATAAATACAAAATTACAGATAGTATATATATATATATAATAATAATAAATATAACTCAAGAATTATAAACACACATCGGAAGAGACTAAATATAAATTATTAGCCAAGTGTAGTAAAGGTGCTCTTAAAACCAAATAAATCTTAAGAGTTGCCTTTGTAACTGTTTCAAACGTTTTTTATCGCATCGTTTTCATAACGAAGCATACAAAACAGCACTTCTCTACATTTAAATTCGGTTTATTTAATGAACACCACTTTCTAATTACATCCAGATTCAGGTCTCCGTCTAGCTGTATGTGTTGTGTACATGTGTGTTTATTTTTTTATATAAGTTACATATTATATAAGCGATATATTTAAAGTTAATATTATTATTATTATTATTAATATTATTATATGTTGACGGGCGTTAGTGAAAAATCCACATTCAATTTTGATTTTATACTCGTATTAAGCTTTTTCTATGCATCTATGAGCAAAAGTTATAACAACAGGAAAGGAGGGGACGTTATAAAGACATTGCTATTGCTAATAAACATTTCCCGGCTTCATAAAATTTCGTTCGAAATTATTTAGCAATGTTTTTTCAATTCTTCCGGACAGAAGTAATATGATTTTTAATAATGTCTTGTTTAACTCAAAAGAACAGATTGCGAGAAAGCGTAGAATCGATAAAGAAGCAAAATGATGACAACATTGATAACAGGGAGTACGGAACAAGAACGACATACACAGACACACATACACATGCAACAATAAAAAAAAATAAACGTGGAGATGAACGCGAATATGAAATTCCAAATAATCACAAGTTACGTTTACACTGAAAGAACGGAACCGGAGAGCGTGTGGAACAAAGAACGAAGAGTTCCGCGCGCGTACAAAGGAGAAAATATAAAATTTCATTTCATTATGTTAGGATACGCGACGGGGCTGAAGAGAGTGGGATCTTTTGCTGTAGCAAATTTTGCATTAAATTTCGCTCGGATAGACATTTAGGGCGAACTCTTAGGTATTGTATGAGTGTAGTGTATACACTCATGTGTACATGTGTGTATACAACACTACAGTGATTCTCTCCCTCCTTTGAACGAGGGCACGGTTGTATACACATTGTCATGGCAACCAACGTGTTCCGATAAAGGTCAAATGTATCTCGGATCATCTAACAATCGTGTGTGAATGGTTCAAAATCCCCTGCATCCCACTCTCTAGGCGGATATATCAATATGTGTACGCACCCGATATCAAAGTATAGACTACTGAAGAAGCGCGTGTTACTAATTATGGAATTCATTTGTGTGTGAAATTATTAAAATTAAAAATTACGCATTTTATATCAGTTGATCTACTGTAATGTCATTCGGTTGCGATTTTTTAATGATAGTAATACAAACGTTGCACGAATTTATATAATTGGACTAACACTAAGTGAATGAATATTGCAACTTCAACTAATAACTAGGGACCTGACACGAGAGGCCGATGACTCATCGCCCACGGGCGTACTATTGAAAATTTGTATTTTTAAAGAGTTATTAATTTTATTTATAAAATTGGAAAACAAACGGATGGTAATCTATAAAATACGAAATACATTTTTCTTTATTCATTTTGTAGTTCAAGTTGAGTAAAGGAGTATTAATAATAACTAGCAATACTTTATCAAGGTTCTCTTCTGTAAAATTTGTTCTCTGTGAATGGAATACATTCTTATAGATAAAAAACGTCTTTTCTATATCGCGACTGGTTATAGGTGCATACTCGAAATATTTTTTTACTTCAGCGTATTTAGCAGTTAGATATTAAGGCACTGTCCACATACACAATTGCCGCAATGTTATTAAATCTGGATTTCTATTAAAAACTGCGTCTAAGTATTGCCCAAGGCCAAATCCGAAGTCACTTGGAATATCTTTCAAATTATTAATAGCCACATCTAATGTGGTTAATCCATCATTTAATTTGAGATTTTGATTTTCAAAATAAGTGATTAGTTTTGGCAAATTACCAAAGTGTTCTTGAAGAAAGTACAACTGATTTTTTAATTTGAAATTTGTATTAGTTCCTTGCACTCAGAAATACCTCGAACATCGTCATTTAAACATATAATGGAATTTTGTAAACTAAGGAAATTTTCTGCATAAAAACTAGTAGCTTCCAATCTAGTTATTACTGGAGAGGCAGGCAGTGACAAAGATGAAAGTTTTTCCCTATAAAGAGCTACTCTCAATGGTACTTTTTTGAAAACTTGAAAACAAATTGGATACAAGTCTATCAACTACCGGAAAGGTGTCGCTGATATAATCACAGATTCTATGGAGAGTATGTTCTAGACAAGTAATATGCAGCATATTAGGATATGTTTCCTTTAGTAGTCTGCCTGTTTTTAACAGATATGTAGCGCTGTCACTGACAAATACAAATATTTTTTTGTACCTGTTGTCCGAATGTAGCATTTGGTGCATATTCTCGTAAATGGTTTTAGCTACTGTTTCCGCATCGACTGTATTTATAACTTTTGTTGCTATTACATATGCGTTATATGGTATAGTTGGATGTGGTAACGCAGCTGCAACTTTTACCACACAGCGTCCTAATATATCCACAGCTTACTCGGCACTTATCCATTGGTACTGATTTGGATGGTGGCTTCTAATGCGTTCTACTGCTTTCGTGTAGGACTTAGAAACATAGTATTTGCATAGGGTGGATTCATCAGGAACATTTCGACCAGTATATTTTTAGAGTGTTTTGAAGGTGGGATTATTAAGTTTATTTAATGGTATATTTGCCCCCCTTTAAAGTTTCAAAGAGTTCTTTGTTAAAATTGTCAGATTCCAACGGGTCTAATTTCTGTGTATGTGTTTGTGATGCTAAGTGACGTTTTACGTGCGATTTCTTGGTATTTTTTAATTATATTTTACAGACTTTGCAATAAATTTCGGAATTATTGGCAATGGACATGCAATCAGTTTAAGCTTTAATACAACTCGCCATTTGTTTCACGATGTCATTCGCGACGTTGTTCCATATCATATCTGAGAAAGTAACTTAAACAATGTACTCGATTCTAATAAATTAAAAATGTATGCGCAAGTTATTGAAAACTAACGATATTCACTTGACACGTACGTCAAAATAATTGGCTGAATTAGATTCGATGAAACGATATTAAACAGAATCTATTACAAAAATTACGAAGTATGTAATTAGCAGTTAAAACAATTAAAAAAAGAAACTAACTCACCGTACTTTATTTATCTTACGAAATATAAACTAATAAATAAAATAAATTATGAAAACTCGTCACGCTTCTATCTACGCCTATGTTGTACTTAGTGATGTTATAGACTATTTATATATATTATTTATTCGGCCTGATGCGTCCGGTCTCTACTCATAACAGTTATGAAGTGCGTGACCATTTAAATAATACGTTTGGTGACGGATGGATTTGTAGAAGTGGGCCTATTGCATGGCCACCTAGATCACTCGACTTGAACCCCATGCACTTTTATGTATGGGGACATATGAAAAATTTGGCGTACAATAACGATAATTAGATGGAAAACATTCAATTAGTGACCATACGTCTTCAAGATACTGCAGACCAAAAAAGCAGGCAAGATATTCGAGTGTGTTATAACTTGTTGATACTGCGAGCACAAGCTTGTATTCAAGCAGAAGGCGGTAACTTCGAATATTTGTTCTAGGAGGTGTTCCTGTGTTGCTAGCATAAGCGTGAATATCTCTGAAATTTACAACTTTTATCACATTTATTTGTCATTATTCTGTGTGTACTATTTTCAGTTAAAAATAATGATCCAATTTTTTATCACCCTGTAGTTTTAGTTATATTTATTTCTTTGTTATATTCTTGCTTATTTAGAGGGATATTTATTAATCTATGTACCTAACTATGGTATGATGATATTTTAAATTTTTCATGATTGTTTTGAATGTTTATGTATTTATGTGTCTGTAAAGATTGGTTTTCTGTATATGTTATAGGTTCATTTATTATGTAATATTTAAGGGGCTTAATTTGCTGTTGTTTTCAATATCTATAGTAAGCTGTATTTCGTTGTTAATTGAATTAAGATAATTTACCAGATCTTTGGTTTGTCTTTGTCAAGACAAGTGGAGCAGTGAAACGTTTGCTCATTATTGTTGGACATTGATATCAAAAACTACCGAAGAACACTATAAATGAAAAGTAAAAAGAAAATAAATTTAAACAGGACAATACCATACAGGTGCATATAATGTACATACATACAGCTAATTAATATTATTTCATTTACATTTCAATATTTTTTTTCCAAAACCTGACGTTCTAAAATAAATTTGTTGCTATTACCATTGTTAGAAATATAAAAGAAACGAAAATTGTACATACTTTCTAAAGCAAAACTAAAAAAATGAAAATTTGTTGTCGTTAATGATTCAAACGCATATATTTTTGCACAAATTAGAGTTTCAATTCTGACAGATGGCTCCTATAATGATAAAGGTCTTTAGAATATAACTTGTTCAGTGTAGGTTTATGATTTAAAATTTGTAAATTTGTAAGTTAAGGGTAGTTGTATACGCCCAAATATGCACACCAAATTAGCTAAACTGTATACAGTATGCTTTGAAATAGTTTTGAAACTTCTAGCATGATCTTATTGAATGCGCTTATTTCTGCGAATTTTTTAATATTCCACTGTTTTGGTTTAACTTATCAATTAACTGGTATTCAAAATTTGGATTACGTTGAGTAGGCTATAAGCAGAAAAGACACAAGACTTTGCAGGCCTGGGTAATTCAGATTTTCTGCTTATAAGTCTCCTTCAATAACTGCAAAATTTCTGATACATACTACTTTAACCAATCACCAGCAGATTGAAAATTATCTTTCGGTAATTTATCACCCTGCAGTTCGTCAGTGAACGGTTAGCTATCGAAAAAACAACTCTTTGAGCACGCGAAGGTCTTTCAATAATATGTGGAGGTTTTCAGGACACCATGTTCAAAAATTCCATGTTAGCATAAGTTTTTCGGTAGAAACAGGACCTGTGTATAAATTGTTTCTTGACCCACCACGGGGCGTAATTTCCGTATAAGCTGGTTATTTATTTTGGTTGGTGGCAGTTTTATTGAAACTTGGTGTGTTTTCTGAATATTTTATTTAACAAAAACAACATAAACCTAATTTATTAAGATAAATCTCGTAAATGTAGTACTTAATGTAAAACTTAACACTTAAACCCTTTACTGCTATTGATAAATTCTTGGAGTTTTTCGGCTTTTATATGAAATATTTACAAATATTATCAAATTAAAATATAATTGCGAAGTAAATGTGAATATAAACATTGCTGTCTACAAATTACAAAGCAAATCATACGAAATTTTTAATTGAAAAATTTTGTCTACATTGGGACTTGAACTCAAGTCTACGGTTTGCCAGACCGTTGCTTTACCAATTAAGCGACGATAGACTTTGGTTCAGGCTAAATATGGCTTAATTGGTAAAGCAACGGTCCGGCAAACCGTAGACTTCAAGTCCCAACGTTTCTTTGTAATTTGTGGACAGCAATGTTTGCATTCACATTTATTTCGCAATTACATACTAATTTCATAATATTTGTAAATATTTCATATAAAAGCCGAAAAATTCCAAGAATTTATCAATTGATATATGAATGTCGAAGAAATTATCTAAACACATACATATATATATATATATATATATATATATATATATTGTTATAAAGGCCTCACGTTGGTTCGTCAAAATGTTATAAGGCGAATACAGTGAAGCTGTAATGTAAAATAGGGCCTTACTTTCGCCGACAATATGTAGAAAAACTGAATTGACCTTATAAATAATTACAAAGCCAAATAATAAAATGTAGTGAATTATGCCTTATAATTGTACTTCTAATTGTCACAAAGTTGGGCTGTTAAATTGTTAAAAGTCAATGTAGAGCGTGTAATAAATAATACAAAATTTATTGATTACTTTGAAAAATACAAATTATTTGAATATACACGTACGAAGTTATAAATGTAATTTATAGATGGCGTTAAAGTTATATTTATACAGTTGACACAGGTGAAATTTATTTGAACATGAATACAATAATATAAACAGTTTATACTTAACTTAATCTGCCTCCTTTACGTGCAAAACTTATTACTAAGTATATTATGGGTATCTTAATCAAGATGTGGCTAGCTCAGATTATGGTGAACAAGATTAACGTAAATGTAGGTTCGGTGTATTGATAGAAGATAGTTATTTGTTTAAACTAAGTTATACTAAGTGAATGATCTTCCAAAGTTGAAAGAAGAATAAAACAAGTGGATGAATTGTAAATATCACTGGTTTATTCAGATTCTCAATGCATAAAAGGTAAGTTTAAATACCAGATAGTATAACATTTGCATGAAAAGTCACGTGATTGGATATAATATAAAACTAAGGTTAAATATTCTAATGAAATAGTTATAACTCAAATATTTAAATTAGGTAACACAAATTCAAATTTAAAAAGAACTGTATTTTTCGGTTTTGAACTGTATAGTAATCAAATTCTAACATTTTAGGAATTTAAATGAAATATAAACGATCTTTTTCAAAATGTAACTAATAAAAATTTTATATTTTAGGAGATTATTAAATAAATACTCAATTTTGATGCTGGTTGTTTTTCTGTATGGATGATGGTTATTCGGATCTTGATGAACAGGAAAAGCGGGTTCAGGTGTAGGAGAATAGCTGGTTTTGTTCCAAATTCTGGTTGGCGTCCTTTAGAAATTGGAGTTTTGGTTATCAGTGCTCAGCGGGTTCAGGATGAGGTAACCTTCGTAAAAACGATGCTAGTGGTTCGGGAACTTATAGGATATCTTTTTGGTAAGGTTTAGCTAAATTATTTTAGATTTTCATCACTTTATTCCTTCACACACTTTTATAAAAATTAGACGCGTTGTACCATTTTTAATTACACAAGCTAACTCTCTATTGGTTTTGTTAATTCTCCAGGCATCTTATTTTTAATGTTGTTTATATTTATTTAATCTCGTCAATAATTTTCTCAAAATAGAATAGATTACTACTACCAATCGTTTTGACATTTCTCCTAAATTATAGTATTAATTTTACAATGGATAAAAGTTTATTTTAAATGTTCAATTTCTGCTAAATACCTATTTACATTTGGGGATAATTCCCGCCTTATCTGATTCAAAATAGGTACAGCTATAACCATAATGTGTGACATATAATTCCAATCAATTAAGTTAAATATCTTCTGGGAAATAAAAATGTATATGAAAATGACTAAGGTGAATGGTTACAAGAAATTCAATAATTATGTGATACAAATTTGATAAATTAAAAACGCGGTATTAACTTTATTGATATGGCATGAGAAAAATGCAGTTCTAACAATGTCTTATTCTAAATTAACAATTTAAATATTAATTCTGTATTTTTGTTCTAGGCCCCCTATGTACATGGGTTAGCCTCATTACAAAATATATATATATATATATGTGTGTGTGTGTGTGTGTGTGTGTGTGTGTGTGTGTGTGTGTGTGTGTGTGTGTGTGTATGTGTTGTTAATATAATTCTGTTTGATATGAATGTTATGAAAAGACTGTGTGTCTAGATGTTCAGCTGATGCTGTTCTGTCTTATACTATTATTGTGTTGATCTTGTTCTTTTCTGTACTGTCTTAGAAGTAGGTAAAAATATAACACTACTGCTACAAACTATTACATACATGCACGTATTGTTGTACATTTTATTGTTTGACGTCAAAACGGGGAATTTTGCTGTGTTCAATTCGTAGCAATTATACCTAGTAGCAACAATATCAGGTTTACGATAGGGCCTTAAAAGACCTTACTAATAAATAGATAAATAAAATATGACTACTAATTAAGTACTAGAAGGTGTGGTAAATTTAGGTATGTAGTTCCGGCTGAATTCCATTGTTTAGATATGGATTTTTTTAGTATATTCATATTTAGCAAACGTGAATCTATTGTACATATTTAGATAACAATGGGTGGTCAAATTAAATATCGTCTATTGAATACCTTTACTGATAACCTTAAGCAATAAAAGAAGCGGTCTAAATTCTAAAGTAGGTAATAAATAACTTTGCAAATGTAAAGGATTCTTAGAATTTTAAGAAAGTTTCATAATTTAAATACGGTAATCAAAGTATATTATACAGTGGTTTAAACTTGAAAATGTACGTTAAATGATTTTAAAATTGGAAATGTTAGAGTTTAATTCTAACATATATAAATGTAACAGATTTTGTTTTATGATGAAAGAACCCCTCAGCAAAAAATTTTTCCGGAGATATTTTGGCACCTCAAGTTTCCAAGAAATATGAAAGAATATTTTAGAAAGACTTTATCATACATCCTTGTTATATTAAATCAGTTAAATATCAAAAACAGTAATATCTGATTTCTGTTCGTAAAGTGATTATAACTTTTGCGGATTAGAACACTACAAAACTGTAAGATACCATAGAAAACAAACCCAGACAATAGTGATATACATAAAGTATCAACAAATACATTAAATTTAAACTGAAAATATATATTATATATTCGAAGGAATGCTCTTAAAGCTTTTTATCTTTTCCATTCTTAATTTTGATATGTTTTTACGCGATGCAATTTCGTTTGCGGATATGAAGCTTTATTCATTTTTTGAATAAATGAAAACCAACGAACCGTGAAGATAACGGGAAAACTTGCGCTTGAAATCGGAAGGCGAACAATTCTCCGGAATAAGTTTGTGCTTTTTACGTGTTCCACAAGGCGATGGCGGCGTTGAAACAACTTCGGCTCTGACAATAACGACTTGCATTGCACGTTTTACTTCAAGTGGAACAAACTAATAATCTCAATAAAACTCAACAATCGATATAATCTTAAGCAGACGATATATTTTTGAGGAGCGCCAACGCGTAACTTTCTTATGAACTACGTAACAACACTGTTACAAATTTTATTGTGAACTGGTTTCGTCTCGAATGTCAGACATTGTTAAATTAGGTGCAATAAATAAAATTTGAGATTTCCAGTACCTGAAATTACAGCTGGTTTCCTCAGAGTAACGAGTGTCCGTGCCGTTCTTGACAGGATCCTTACTACGACTAAACTGTTCCTAAATAATTCAACGTCTTTAAACTTAACACATATTTATCATACTTTGTTGCTGTCTAATAGTATACTGTTTATGTTTATGTTTGTATAGCAAGGGTGTTGCTTCTCTGAACGTATCTCTTCTGTAGTAAGATCAAACACGTGTCTGCATCTCTGGTCTTTCACTAATATATAACCCTATATTGTGTGCTCCATATTCAATTTTTAATATTTTATATTATTGAAAGTGTTTTTGTTCTCTCTCTCTCTCTCTCTCTCTAGTAGTAATGTATTTGACTAGGACAACATTAGGCTGCCTACTTATTGTTTACAACGTTGTCAGATGTGTTTTTCGTCAAAATAAGTTAATAAACAAATATTAAAAACAAACTTTAAAAACAAAAAGAAAACTTTAACGAAAGGATAATATCAACAATTCTTCTTTCTTCTAAACTGTAACTCTTTCTGTCAAAAAATATCGAGTAATAATGCTTATTTCAAGACTGAAAGTCCGAACTTTAAGAACCTCGTGCAAAGATATGGAGCAGGATTTTTGACTCCGAATTTAACGCAGAACATCGCCGCGTGTAGTGGGTCCGCCAATTTATACACACCTTGTATATATACATATATATATATATATATATATATATATATATATATATATATATATACATATATATATAATTATAGAAAATTTCTTGACAATACTAAAATAAATTCAATAATATTTGGGTAATCGGTCTGTTTACATTAAAATTCAAATGTTCTTTCTCAATATTTCGCCATTTATTGATGACTTAATCAGGAGAAGCTAAAAAATTACAATATACACTTTACTCTTATACTAAAATATTCAAGCGTTGGTAGCCTTATTAATTACTTTACACATAATTGTAACTAGCACCTCACAAATAAAACATTTATCTTACATTTTTCACACAACAACTAAAACTGTAATATTTGAACTTGTTGACCTTTTCCGCCCGAATGTTCCGCAATTAAGATGGATTTGTGTTTATATATATATTATGCAGACATATGGGTGGAAAAGGTCAAATTCAAATATTATAGTTTTAGTGGTTGTGTGAAAAATATAAGACGCATATTTTTTTTTGTGAGGTGCTGATTACAATTATGTAAAAATTAATTAATAAGACTGCCAACGCTTAACTCTTGCCGTAAGTTTTCTTTTTTGAATATATTAGTATAAGAATAAAGTATATAGTGCAATTTTATAGCTACTCCTGATGACGTCATTAATATATTGACGAAATATTAAGTAAGAACATTTGAGTTTTAATATAAACAGACCGATTACCCAAATATTAGTGATTCTATATTAGTACGGTCAAGAAATTTTCTATAATTTTATATATATATATATATATATATATATATATATATATATATATACAGGCTGTCCTTGAAATAAAGGGAAAACGAATATGAATCCAAAATATTGTGAGTCAATTACGACGATTAGAACTGATGTTGACGATGTGAAACAATAGTGGCATGAGGATTTTCATCAGCTCATACATGTGTGTTGCGTAATTGGTGATACCATTTTTGGCAAATCTTGCTTCATCCGTGAAAAGAATAATGCTCATGAAGTTTATTACATTATTTTGTTGCTGATGCAATACCCAGTTTGCAAACTGCATTCTACGAGGATAATCTTCAGGAATCAGTGCGTGTATTTTTTGCAAAATGATGTGGATATAACAGCTGTTCACGAAGAATTGCATGTACTACTGTTTTCAAAGTATTAAACTGTGCTAATAATTGTCGAGTGCTTGTTGATGGATTGTCATCTACATCATTTAAAATATGTTCCTCTAATCGCGACGTAGGTACGGTTCTTCTCACGCCAGCATCATTACTATTTTTTCCAAACTTTCCTAAAATTATGAAGAAAATCGATAATACATATTACATTATTAATTGGAATCGCCCCCCATTCTCTCTTAGACGTTGGTCAACTCGTTGAAATGTCTTCTGGTTTGGTAGAGCACGATTAGGAAATCTTTCGTGATATAATCTTCTGGCTTCTAAAGCATTGCAAGACGCAAGACCGTACATCAGATGCATATCTGCATACTCAATAAATGTGTATTCCATACATCTAATCAATTCACAATTAAATTCACCACGAAATCAAAAACTCAGTAAATTTATATTGAATAAAGGGATCAATATGTAAGCGATGTGAAAGATGACATGTTCTAAAATGTCGGATATTTTATTTATCTCGTACCATAGTAACGTTTGCAATAGCAATAGGTTTTTTTATGCTGATAAAAACTAAAACACACATTTTTTACGAATATAGGTCGAACTTTTTCTGGTAAACGGTTCATTTTATCGGCAATAAGCAAGAGTACCTTTTTTTAAATCTTAGGTTCAAGGCATCGATTTTATTTTTTGAATCTCTAAGTTCAGGGTTAAAAATTTAGGTATTCAGTTGTAAAAATTAGCCCGTCCCTGGTAAACTAAATGAGCTAAATATGTTACAAGGGCACTATTTTAGGAGGTCCATGCTAGTATCCATCACATTAAATTTTTATTAAATTATATTAAGTACTTAAAAGAAATGAAGAAAAACCGATTACCAGTGGCGTTCTTCAGGGACGCATATCTCCGTAGGAAGGGCCTGTAGGAAAAAAAAATATGGAAACTTGTCATCTTATTTTTTCATGTTCTATCTGCCTCCGAGAGATTTCCCACATTTTCCCAGACACCCTGTATATATATATATATTTACATATTGTAAATTCAATTTGTTGGCGATTTAAGGTCTGGTTTTACTTCAAAATGTATATATTTAAAACAATCCTACATGTTTCGGCAAATTATGCCTCTTTAAAGGAATATAAAATATAAATGACAGTATATTAATGTCATACATTTGTAGTTGCTATGGACAAAATTATTCGAAGATACATTCCAATTTAATAATAATAAATCATGCCTTAGTATTCTAAAATAGATAGATAACAAAAACAGGGAAACGCAAGACATGAGTTATTATTATGTATGCACCCGTGGAGCGACTTAAAATGTTAAGCTGTCGGCATTCGCCTTAAACGAGAAGGAAAACCACGAAAACCTACTCGGACAGCCAGACAGGAATCAAGACACGGAACTGTCAGCATGATAAGCAAATGTATAGATATTTAAATAACATAAGATATATAATTATATAACAGCAACATATATTATGATGGTAAATTGCAGATCGTTACATAATAAGTTACATAAGTTATAGTATATAACAAACATAGAATACTAAGGCATGATTTATTATTATTAAATTGGAATGTATCTTTGAATAATTTTATCAATAGTAACAACAAATGTATGATATTAATATACTATCATTTATATTTTATATTCCTTGAAAAAGGCATCATTTGCCGAAACATGGAGAATTGTTTTAAATATATACATTTTGAAGTAAAACCAGACCTTAAAACGATAACAAATTGAATTTACCATAACATACAAAGGTCACGAAATAATTATCTTTATATATACACATATATATATATATATATATATATATATATATATATATATATGGTAAACCTAATCAGTAGGCGATTAAAGGTCTGTATATTACTTCAAAATATATGTATTTAAAAAACTCTACATGTTTCGGCTGTGTACGCCTTTATCAAGAGAATACAAAATATGAATGACAGGATATAAATGTCAATGACGAAGTTATTATATATATATATATATATATATATATATATATATATACAAATAAATATAATATCTTCGTGACCTTGGTATGGTAAGGTAAACTTAATAAGTCGGCGATTAAAGGTCTGCTTCATTACTTCAAAGTATATATATTTAAAACAACTCTACATGTTTCGGCAATGATGCCTTTGTCAAGAGAATACAAAATATAAATGACAGAATATAAATGTCAAATAATTAAGTTGCTATTAAGTTTTATATTTAGTATTCTCTTGACAAAGGCATCATTGCCGAAACATGTAGAGTTGTTTTAAATATAGATACTTTGAAGTAATGAACCAGACCTTTAATCGCCGACTTATTAAGTTTACCTTATATACATATATATATATATATATATATATATATATATATATATATATATATACGTTATGCTTCTTATAGGTTATTCTAACGAATTTCGCACGATTTGACAAGTAATGAGATTTAAACCAACCAACCACAACAGTCCCTCACACATTGTCTTAGTCCACTTGGAATGTAAGTTCTCATTAATTTTTAATAATCATTTTAGTTAAGTTTATAGGAATCGAAATCGTTTTATCAGATCCATAGGCTAGTGGCATATAGTCTAGTGGCATATTTAAGAAATGAAATTACCTTTTCCTTTAAAATAAGGTAATATTAAGAAGCGATTAAAGTTCGCCTATAATATTTTAACTAACACAAATTTTTTATCGAAGTCAATTACGAAACAGTAATTTATCTGGATAAATGTTTGGGTAATGTACGAATATATTTCACTGTGTTTATTTTGTTTGAATAGAACGTCATGTATACATTTAGGCTATGAAAGAGAACAACAGAAAAAATTGCCTGCGTATATACACATGAATGTATGTCGAGTGGAAGTCTTTCAGAAAAGTACAACTAAAGAAAGCTTAAAAGCGAGCAAACAGAAAAAAGAGAGAAACGAACGAAAAATAAAAAGAAAAAAAGTAACGGGAACGTAGAAAGTGTTAAATCATCTGAGTTGATACTCGACTAACAAAGCCAAGCCTCATTAATCTAAGCGTCCTTTATTATTTCAGTGTCGTTGCTTTTTTCCCCGTCATATTATCTTTTATGTTCTAATTGCGATGGTTTCTCAAAGGGGGCGCCGTGCCGCGTACACCGGCTAGTTTACATTCAACGCTTGTTCGTTAATTGCAACGGCAAGCAGGCTGGATGATAATGACTGAGCTGCCTCAAGTTATGCAAACTTTCGAAGGGCGGAGAGCGAGGGAAAGCGTCAGGAAACTTCGTTCTGGCACGTTTAAAATAAAGCACCCGGTGAATGGGGTGAATCTCAGTTCAGTACCTAACGTAAATACGTACGTACACATATGTCTTTGCAAAGAAACATGCCTCCACTGAATATTTTACTTTCACGATTCCCTTATTTCTGTGCTCGTCGCGTGAATACGTTTCAAAGATAGTGAGATTGTATTCGTACACGTACCGCAGACAAAACGGCGTATCTACATACTATGTACATACACATTTCGAATTTGAATAGACGTTTTCAAAGTCGTGTCATTCATATGAAATATATGAGGGAGCATATTCATATTGTTAATTTATTACTAATTTGGGGTAGCTAGAATTTGTAATAAGAGAGTTCCTTTCGATGTTTGATTAGAATGTCCAATAAGTTTCCAGATATCAAAGCTTTGTGAGTTAATATAGTGAAACTTTATTCAACGAATATTCTAGTTGGCTTCGACTTTGTGTCTGTTTAATGGCGATACTAATTAGAGATGGGATGGAACTTCATTAGTTGTCACAGTTATAGTTATAATTAATTGGTATTAATTTCACTTACACAAAAATGACTTGACAATAAAGGGCAGGTTGACCTTTTCGTGTTTCGAATGTGATTCTATTTAATATAATTTTAATTAATTTAAAGGAAATAACAATTTAAATAACACAAATATAAATTTCAAATTATCAAGGGTTTGTTAATGCTAGATTAAAAAGTAATACAAAATAACGTAATAATAATAATAATAATGAAAATTTCTCTTGATACGAAGACTTTTTTGATTCTTGGAATATCCAATAAAAATTAAATTAAGCGATAATTTGCACAAGTGCAAATTATCAGGAATTTAAAAAATTAATATAAATGTAGTTTTTAATGTTTAATGCGTAGCAAAGATTAAAAGTACAAAATACGGTATCCAATTAATTATATTATAGTTAATAATTGAACCAGTCAAAATTTGTTTTTATTCTGAAGAATTAATGTTAGTTGTAGAATTTGAAGGAATACTACATAGTTTGCCTTCATTACTTCTCAGTTTCTGAATGAGTTCCTCGTGGAATTATCTATCTAGTTGCAAGTAAGGTTTAATTGAATTCACATTACCATGTCCTGTTATTTTTATTACTTGCATTTCGTTTACACCTACTTTTACTAGGTGCCTTACAGTAGTTCCTAGGTGTGAATGATTTGTAAATTTAGATTTGTCATCCAAAGCTGTTTTTTTTTTGCTGGCATTTTAGTCCATTTGGCCATTTCATTTCTCCCATCTGGTATATTTTTGTACCAATTGCCTTTATTTTTCCGTTCTGGATTTGGTGTAAAAAATAGACAATTTGTTCTGACGTTGGTACTTCTTTTTGATAACAGTTTTTTGTACAATATTCAACAAAATAATTAATACACAACAAAAGAAAAAACATTTTAACTTACCGTACAGGGCAAATAATTTCATTTGCTTTATCAGAATAATTGAAACATACATGAGTAGGTAAACCCCACCAGTTTTGTATAATACAAAGGTATTTTTAATAATATAAAATATTATTAAAAATCTGGTGTGAAGAACATATTTAATAATATTTGATATTATTAAAAATACCTTTGTATTATACAAAACTGGTGGTGTTTACCTACTCATGTATGTTTCAATTATTCTGATACATTACACATGCGGTTAGTCCGTAGTATGAGTGAAGACACAAACAAAATGCAGTTTCTAGAGGGATGGCTGTGCCACCTTTGGAAGGGCGTCGTTACTTCACATTGGTTATGTGGACGGGGCGAAGTACTTCGGCTGTCTGACAACAGGCAGCGCTGAATTTACTTCTACGCTCGGTCTGGATAATTTCTGTGATGTGGCGATGTGGTTCTTTTTTGTGAATGTGTCTGAAGATATCCTTTCTCCAGCAGGGGCGTACCGATGAGCCTGTAGAAAGGCGAAATACGTATCTACGTCTCTGGGGAGGGATATGTTCGGACACGTTCACAAAAATATTAATAGTGAACCTGTATTTGTGTTCTTCACACCAGATTTTTAATAATATATTATATTATTAAAAATACCTTTGTATTCATTTGCTTTGTTTGTGATTAACCATTTGATGTCTGACAATATTTTACTTCCTCCTTACCGAGTTTTAGTAAACAACGAATTATAGTCAATTCTGTTTATTTCTAAACTTTTCTTCTTGAAAGAAATCCAGTAAACAATTAACAGCTTCTCCCTCTCGAAACGGTAATTCATAAGATATATCTAATATGGAAGAATTATGGAGACCGTCTGGAGTGTTTTCATCAAGTAATTGTACAATTTTCAGGAATTCTTCATAAGTAAACGCGCTTGAAGTTATTTTTCGTTTATCCGGTGTCATTTGGAGTGATTTTCGTGTAGCGTCTCTTTCATCTCTTGCAGAGTTAAGTCTTATGTCATTAAATGGATCTACTGTGACGCCCAAATCTTGATTATATTTTTCTTGGATGAGTTTGGCCTAACGTTCCACATTATCTTTACAAACAGTTTGTTTGTAAAAGGATCCATCTTTTTTGCGCGAATTGCTGACCCTGTCTTTCAAAATAGCGTTAGTTTCTTGTACAGTCATTTTCTCCAGAACATAATTTCCTTGAGCAAAAAACTCTTGAAATTGTTTCAATATAGAAGTTTTTGTTTTTTTTTGTATTTGCCGGAGTTAACCTCTCTATTTCTTGGTTAATTTTGGCACCTGAAGCGTTTCCAAATCGCGGAATTGCGTGAAATGTGAGTGACTTATAAAATCAACAGTTTGTAAAATTATCGATAAATCAACAATTCTCCTTAGTAACTCTAAAAGTCAGTTCAAAAAAGGTATAAAACCCCTTAGCACAATTAATAATAGTATCCTAAATACGTATTTTGACAACTAAGTTGTTATCATCAGTAGGTAAAAACACTAATCAAAGTGTCGCACATGGGGCACAGTGAAGCTAATATAGAGGAACGCGCACAGCTTTACAAGGCGTCCTCGTATACACTGACTCTTTTCCGTCATCTGCTTCAATGTGAATATATTGTCCTGTACACTTCTACCTTTTCTAAACCCACTCTGTGATTCTTCGAGTTGCGCCTCGATTATTGTTTTTAATCTCTCTTCCAGGATTCTTTCGTAAACTTTTAGCATGACGCACAATAGTGTAATTCCTCTATAATTCTTACACTGTTTGTTGTCTCCTTTTTTGTATATCGGTAACAAAACTCCCATTTCCCAATCCTCTGGTATTTTCTGTTCGACCCATATTTCATTAAATAGTATTTCTAATACTTCTATTCCATTTTCTCCCAAATTCTTTACCATCTCTGTTGTTATTCCGTCTATTCCTGCTGTCTTACCTCTCTTTAGCCTCTTTAGTGCATCTTTTATTTCTTCCATGGTTATTTTGTCCTGTTCCGTGTGTTCTTTTTTTTTTGTAGGCGACTCGAGCAATATTTCCGGTTTGTTTACTTCGTCGTTAATTTCCGTGCTAAGTAAATCCTCAAAGTATTCTTTCCATCTCGCCATAATGTCGTTCTCATCTTCTAGTATTTTTCCTTCTTTTGATTTTATGTATAAGGTTTTAACTTGATTTCCTTTCCTTAATCGTTTCAATACTCCATACAACAGTTTTTGATTTCCTCTGCTATCTCTTTCCATTGCTTCCCCAAATTCTTCCCATGTCTTTTGTTTTGCTTCTTTTACCAGTTCTTTAACTTTTCTTCTCTGTTCTTTATATTTGTTGTATGTTTGATTATTTCTGTTGCCTAAGTAGTTTTTCCATGCTTGTTTTTTTTCGTTTTATTTCTTGCTTTATATCTTCATTCCACCACTTTGTTTGTTTATTATGTTTCCTTATTTTACTATACCCACAACTTTCTTCCGATACTATCATTATTGTGTCTCTGACTATTTTCCATAGCGTTTCTATTTCTATGTTATTACTTATTTTTTGTTTGCTTTTACTCATTTCTCGCTCTATTTTTTCTTTGTACACTTCAACGGTCTCTTCTTCTCTAAGTTTGTATGTCCTAACTACCTTCTTCTCTTTCCCTCTTTTATTAATATTTGTTTTTACTTTCTCGTTCGTTTCTTGGCCGCCTATTTTTATTTTCGAGAGAACCAAATAGTGATCTGAGTTTATCTCGCACCCTCTCCTTACTTTCGTATCCTTTACTTCTCTCCGGTATTCTCTGTTTATTATGACATAGTCTATTATCGATTTTTCGTTTGTACTTCGTACTTTTCTAGTGTATTTATGGATATCCTTATGTGCATAGAAACTATTTGTTATAACTAAATTGTGAAATATACAGTATTCTATTAGTCTTCTTCCATTATTGTTTCTAGTTTCTTCTCCGTGTCTGCCAATCGTTTCTCCTGTTTCGTTATCCTTTCTTCCCACTCTTCCATTTAGATCTCCCAATATTATTACCCTTCCTTTGGTTTCTTCTGTTATTTCAGATAGCTGTTCCCAAAATGTTTCTTTAGTTTTTACATTTTCGTCTTCATTTGGTCCGTAAGCTACTATGATTGTTGTTTTCGTTGTTTTTTCAAAGTCGAATTCCACCGTCAAAATTCTTTCCGAGACCGCCGTCCATTTCTGTAAATGCTTTATATTTTCTTTTTTTATATAGCAAGCTACTCCTTCTCTGGCTCTCCTTTCTATTTTGACTCCACTATACACCAACAAATATCCTTCTGTTAGTATTATTTCACCTGTTCCTTTTTTTTCGTTTCAGTGATACCAAGTATATCCATATCAACCTTTACCAACTCCTCCACCAATTCTTCTTCCTTTCCTGTTAAACTTCTAACATTCCATGTTCCCATCTTCCAGCTTTTTGTTATCCCGTTTTTTTCCTTTTGTCTACTTGCATTTACCATGGCTATGTCCCTTTCGTTTGACGCGTTCGTTATATTTTTACGTAGTTTATCTAATTTATTTTCCGCATCTGTTTTCAATCTTCCCGTTGTGTTTATTTCATTCTCATGCTTGCATGCTTGTGATTGTTTCGATCTTTTTTTTAATTCTTCCGTATTCATGTCCTTTTCGTTATTTCTAATTATTAATGTATCTAAAATGGTATCCTATCATTGCTTTGAAATTAAAAAGTTAACTGTTTAACGAACATATCTAATTCACATTTCAATGTATCAAAAATCGCAAAAATGGCATGGCATCTACGTACCTGATCCAAACTCTTGGAAAATATTTAGCGTTATTTTTATATTCTATTTCAAATTGACTCATAAATAAATTAGCTATGAACGGAGATAGGCAATCACCCATTGTTGTGCCTTGTTTCTGTTCATAAAATTTTTCTCCAACTTGGAAACAATATTGCACCATGCAAAGAGTTGTCAATCTCATGTATTCCTAATGTTATTTTTAAAAAGCACGTCCTCTAAATAGTTCAAAGTTTCTGGAATAGGTACCAAAGAAAACAGTGACGTTACATAGAATGAAACTAAAATTTCCCCGTTTTCCACTTCACAATCTTTAATTAATTGAACAAATTCTAAGAAATTACTAACAAACAAACTTTCTGGTTCACCGGTAAATTTTTAAATTCACTCGCTAACCATTTGGAAATCAAGTAAGTCGGTGAGTTGATACCTGAAACGATAGGTCTCATCGAATTACCTAGCTTATGTCTCTTCGGCAAACATTCTTGGTACTAAAGGATTACTAACATTTAGTTTGTATTTTTGGTAAAAGTTATTAATCTCGGACATTTTTTCAACGCATCTTTAGTGCCATTAATAATTTAAGGTAACTCGTTCGTCTTAATTTCTACATATGGACCTTCTGCAATTAGATTTCTAACTCTTTGGAAATAGACGATTTTGTCCATAGTTACTAACTTGCTCCCTTTAGCTGCTTTTAAGTAAAAACCGTCTTTTGATCTGAGAGTTCTAATGGTATTCCATTCTTTATTAACTGACTTCTGTTTGTGCTGCTGTATATTTTTATAGATTAGAGTTTTACAAGCTACGCGAATTAAGCTTTTTGGCACTTGTCCAAAATTCTTAATCGAGGCTTCCATAATTGCAATCACTTGTTTTATAGGAAATTGACGCTTGGCAAACAGTATTTTAAACCTTTGTTTAACAAATTTATTTCTACCTCACTAAAATTCTCAGATGATTGTTTGATCAAAACACCCTGTATATTTAAAAAATACATCAGATGATGGCTCTTCATTCCTAATTTCCGTGTCCAAAAGTTTATTTCATTATCCTTTTTAATTTAAAGGATATTTACATATTCCACATATTTGCTCATCACTGTATACCCTGATGCATAAACAAGGTGGCGCAAAAGGTGTCACCCGATGTTCTTTGGCTGTAATTTTTTTTATGAATGAAAAACTTTGGTTCTGCTTTTGGATTATGTTTATTTTATGTCTTAATTTTTTGCCCCATTAGGTTGAGAAAATGATATCGACCAAGCGGTCGCCGCCAGAAATGATGACTATACGGTCTCGATTTATGGCATTTTCAATCACTCTTGCCAGAACTTCCGGCAATAGGTTCTCGCAATCTTAACGGACATTCTCTTTGAGGGCTTCAAGAGTCTGAGCTTTGTTAAGATAGACACGTGACTTCAAAAAACCCACAAAAAGATGTCAGGAACGGTTAAATCGGGCGATCTTGCCAACCAGTCCAAATCGCCAAAATGAGAGATAAGGCGACCCAGAAATGCAACCTTCAGAACTACGGTTGTGGCTTGTGCAGTAAGCGCCGTTGCTCCTTTCTGTTGTAATCACATGTTCTCCAGTCCCAATTCATCCAATTGAGGAAGGAGAAAGTCGTTGAACATGGCTCTGTAGCGCTCGCGTTCACAGTAGTCGTTTGATCCGAAAAAATAAGGCTCGATGAAGCTTCCAGCGCAAACAGCACACCATGCGGTTACTTTGAGCGGATGCAATGGATCTTCGTGGGTTATACACAAATTGTCGGTGCCCCAGAAGCGATAATCTAGCTTATTCACATATCCACAGAGATGGGAATGGGCCTCGTCGCTCATGATGATTTTCGATGAAGAGTTGTCTTCCTGGTGGCCGAGATCCCGGATGGCTTGAGCGTAGGTTACACGCGATTGGCGGTCAACAGCTAACAACTGATGCACTGTCCGCATTTTTCAGAGAAACATCTTCAAGTCTTTCCCCAAATTCCTCTGTAAAGACTGCCGATTAACGCGCAATTGTGTGGCAGGTAGTCTGGTCGATACTCCGGAGTTCTCTGCGACATCTTCAGTTACAGCCGCGATATTCTCAGCAGAACGGCTGTTCCGGGGTCGACCAGACCTGGCAGCATCTCGTGCTCTTCAGGGCGAGCGGCTAAACGTCGTAGTTTTTGCCCAGTTGGTGTCAGACCAGCGGGAAATCTGCACCGAAATTCACACTGCGCCAAAACCACCGACGAATTATTCCGAAAAAAATTCGAAACAATAATTCCACGTTCTTGAGGAGTATAGTAATCCATGTCTTGTTGACGTGTATTTTGCATCTGTTTATTTCAAAAATGTCAAAGCAGAATTGACATTTGCCGCCATTTGCAAAAATTATAGCATCTTCCGATAGGGTGATGAAATTTGCGCCACCTAGTATATGACGGGGATCTTTCGTATAAGGTCGCCCTATGTAATGGTATATATCAGCAAGTCTTAACCTTCTTAGCTTTCCGCGGCACACCAAATAGTAAATATAAATGAAATTAATATTTCCTGACCGCCTGTCCCCTTTCCACAAGCTCGCATGAGCAAATCCCGAATCAAGTCCAAGCTTATCATCTTTTTGATTGTCGTGTATTTGTCCACAAAGAATTGCCCACTAACCTTTTATTGTGAGGTCTTTGAACGTTTGCGAGAAACGGTTTTACGTGTGCGCCCTGACATTGCCGGCTCATCACGATAATGCCCCCAGTTACACCTCATTGTCGGTTAGAAAATTTTTGGCAAAGAAAAACATTATTACCCCATATCCACACTACAATCCAGACATGGTTCCATGTGATTATTTTCATTTTTCAACACTTAAGCGCAAGCTGAAAGGTCACCATTACCGAGCAATAAACAAAATCTAAGGAGTCACGACGTAGGTTCCAAACAGCCTAAAAGAACTTGATCCAGAATTATTGCCAGGAATGGCAAAATCATACTTTGAAGAAGATAATGTTTAAATGTAAATACATTTAATAATAAACTTTAAAATAGATCATTCGCATTACTTCTGAGACATACTGTTTTTGTTAATAAAGAAAAATTTTACGCTATAATACTTGAAAGTGTAATCAAATAAACAACAAAATACTTTAGAAAATATATCAGTTTTTTATTTTATTATTTTTTTAATGAATAATAAAAAAAGACAGTTATTCAAGCCGAATCGTCTGAAGAAACTCAATACTAGGAAACCAATTTATTTTGAAAAAATCTTAAAAATAAGTACTCTAGTCGTTATCGGACTACAGAGAATTCAAAGCGATAATACAGTATAAATTTTAATGCACGATCCTAAGTCTCTAAATTCGATTTGTGTTTATTTGTTTTAGGGGAGCTTCGTTTACACAATTTCCATTAATTAATTAATAGGGAACGATCGCACACGGTCCGTCCGGTGTGTTTGTAGGTTTTCATAGGATGATAAAAAAGCTTTAACAATTATCCACACAGTTTGCAATCAACATTTAAAATAACAAATTTCAATCAAGAGTCAATTAACAGAGGTTATGGTAGCGTTAGTAATTACTGCGCTATGACAGTATACTATCAGTAATTCTAGTTTCACTGTTTTTTTTTTTTATTTTTTTTTTTGAAATGGCGAACATTTAATTTTGAATATTAAAATCAATGTAGCGTTATGTGTATTGAATATTTTGAATATTTTTTACTTTCAATATGAAAAAAAAATTGAATTCAAAATTTTTAACGTAATGTTATATCCGACAAGTTTATTGTACATACAATTATTTACTCACCTAATAAATTATTAGGTGAGTAAATAATTCAAATTTGTATAATTTTATGTACAATAAACTTGTCGGATATAACATTACGTTAAAAATTTTGAATTCAATTTTTTTTTTCATACTGAAAGTAAAAAATATTCAAAATATTCAATACACATAACGCTACATTGATTTTAATATTCAAAATTAAATGTTCGCCATTTCAAAAAAAAAATTAATTTCTTCGAAAATATACTGGTCGAAATGTTCCTGATGAATCAACTTTACCCAAATATTATGTTTCTAGGTGCTATACGAGAACAGTAGAACGCATTAGAAGCCATCTTTTAAATCAATACATATGGATAAGCGCCGACGAAACGGTGGATATGTTAGGACGCTGTGTGGTAAATGTTGTAGCTGGTGTACTACATCCAACTATTCCCTATATCTCATATGTAATAGCAACAAGTGTTATAAATAGAGTTGATGCGGAAACAGTTGCTGAAACCATTAAGGAGAATATGCAAAAAATGCTTCATTCGGACGCCACGTACAAAGAAAAAATACTTTTATTTGTCAGTGATAGTGCTGCGTATATGTTAAAAACAGGCAGACTATTGAAGAAAACATATCCTAATATGCTGCGTAACTTGTGTAGCACATGCTCTCCACAGAATCTGTGAATATATCAGAGACACTTTTCCGGAAGTTGATAGACTTGTATCAGCTTTTAAAAAAGTTTTCAGAAAAGCACCATGAGAGTAGCTCTTTTCAGGGAAAAATTTCCATCTCTGTCACTGCCTCCCACTCCAGTAATAACTAGATGGGGAACATGGCTGGAAGCTACTAGTTATTATGCTGAGAATTTCGATAATCTAAAACATTTCGTAACACTGCTAAAGGAGGATGCTAGAAGTATTGGTGAGTGCAAGGAGCTCACACAAATCCAAAATTTAAAAAATCAGTTGTACTTTCTTCACGAACACTTTGGAAAATTGCCAAAACTAATCACTTATTTTGAAAATCGAAATCTCAAATTAAATGACGGATTAACCACATTAGATGTGGCTGTTAATAATTTGAAAAGTATTCCTAGTGACTTCGGATGTGGCCTTCGGCAAAAGTTTGAAGCAATTCTTAATAGAAATCCAGATTTAATTACATTGCAGCAATTATGTATGGAGACAATTCCACAAAATCTAACGGCTAAATATGAAGAACTATAAAGAATATTTCCAATATGCACCTATAACCAGTTGCGATGTAGAAAGGACGTTTTCTATTTATAAGGATGTACTTAATTCAAAGAGAACAAAATTGACAGAAGAAAACCTTGAGAAACTATTACTAGTGAATATTAATACTCCTTTACTCAACTTGAACGACAAAATGAACAAATAAAAATGTTCCAATTATAGTAATAAAATTAAAAACTTTAAAAATACAACTTTTCAACAAATACATATGTATTTCGTAATTTTATAGATCACCACCCGTTTGTTTTCCAATTATATAAATAAAATTAAAAACTTTATAAATACAACTTTTCAACAAATAAATATGTATTTCGTAATTTTATAGATCACCACCCGTTCGTTTTCCAATTATATAAATAAAATTAAATATTTTAGAAATACAGCCTTTCGCCAGTACTGCACTGGGCTTTGCGTCATGTGGTAAGCGTGTCCGTTCTCTACTAATAATACTATTTTATTTTGCTGCGCCTCTAATTGCTTCTACATGTTTAGAGAATCTTTTTTAAGGCAATAATTTTGATTAACTTTTATATGCCATTTCCACAATGATGATGCATAGATCTTTTTATTAGTTAAAATCCTAATTTTAACCAAGTGACTGTGGATATATACAAGGTGACATTGAAAAAACTACAATGCATAGTACTACGAGATAGAAGACCATAAAATACTAAAAAAGTTCTTGTACACTAATGTCCGATCGCCTTTTGTTTTCAAGATACAGGATCTTAAAAAGTTCGTTAGAAATTTTTGTTTTTTTTTTAAATTTCGTAACATATTGCGATGACATTATTGAACCAAAATTACTGTATTGTAGCTTCGGGTATTATTAGAATATTATCATAATTGGCGATGTAATAATGGCACCTGTCAAATTAATATTGCATTAATTTATTCAAGTTTGTCGTGTTCCTTGTTACCTTTGTGTTTTTGATTTTGCGTGTTTGTCGTTTTCTAAAATTACTTTGAAAATGGTTCTTTTTACTTTTGAAGAATACAAGGACATGATTATGTGTTATGGTGAAGCTCGATCAAATTCTTCTGAAGCTCAACGCATCTATTGAGAGAGATGACCATTAAGACATGTTCCTAATGTTTATTGACGTGCATAGACGATTAGGAGATGATGACTGCTTCAAAAAATCAAAAGTTGATAGTTGGGTTACCAGAACTCATTATAATATTTAAATGAAGAAGCTGTTTTGCAAATAGTAGAAAATAATCCAAGAATATGCACCAGAAAAATAAGTTCAGCTAAACGAAATGTTAACCGTGAATCTGTTAGACATGTCCTCAAAGAACTTCCTCATCTGTTTCCTTTCCAAAAAGTTCATCACCTATTGGAACAGGATTATTTACCCCGTGTACAATATTAGGAGTGGTTTCTAAATCAATGACAAAATTTTCTATCATTAATTTTGTTCACCGATGAAGCAGATTTTAGTCGCGAGGGTGTTTGAACCTATATAACATGCACTATTGGCGTGATGAAAGCCCTCATCATACCGTAATGCGGAATTACCAGTATGGATTTTCTATTAATGTATGGACGGATATAATTGACAATTATCTAATTGGTCCATTTCGATTGCCCAATCGATTGACAGGCGAGCTCTATCGATATTTTTTGGAAAATGAACTGAAAAATTAGAAAATATCCTATTGAACATCATGCAAAGAATGTACTATATGCTATTGAAGAGAAATAAATTTTCTAATGAAATATGTTTAGATTATTTTTTAAATCGGCAGTACATCAAATTTTTATAAATTATTGGAATAATTAGGTAAACAGATCTGTCATGGGAAGAAATTTAAAAAAAAAATTTTCCGACAAACATTTAAGATCCTGTATTGAAAACAAAAACCGATCGGATATTAATGTGTAAGAACTATTTTAGTATTTTATGGTCTTCTATCGCAAGGTACTATGCATTGTAGTTTTTTCAATGTCACAATGTCATACCGTGTTCTTCTTTTATCATTATGCATAGGTATAATGCATTGATTTTTCTTCTTTAAGCTTTACACATAGGGATAAATGTATGGTCGATACACCAGTGACGTATTTGGACATATTTTCCCAATTGTCAAATATTTGTGATTTTTCATTCATACTTAAGTCCAAAATTAAATACATTTTATTGAAAAATACATAATTTAATTAAAACAGTTAATTATCCCTGCAGGTGTATACCTTGCGAAGACAATTTGAAATATTTTTAATAAATTCAAAGAAAATGGCTAATATTTCTAGTTGAAATATATCTAAGATAGTAAAATTAGTGTATCAAAAAGCTAGAAAATATAACAAAAAAAGTACAAATTTTTTTGTTATATTTTACCATTTTATGAAATTGTAAGAAGTTCTCGCATTTACATCGTACTTCTAATACCTAACGTAACCCACGTATTTGGGGCATTTCAGTAACACGATAAAATCAAATAATACTTCGTGGTATTTTACGAATAAGTGGTTTTATAAAGTGGAGAAATTTATCTTAAAAAGCAGTAGTGGGAAATTCTTGTAGGTAATAAATATGTTACTATTTCTTTAATAATACCAATAACTTTTGGACTGTATAATTATCTGGCATCACTACGGGAATTAAAGATTGAGGAAGGGAAGACACTATGCAACAAACTTTTGGAATCTGTTAAAGTAAGGCTATTTTCATATACAGGACGATCAGTTGATAGAGTAGCAACTGTTTGAGATCCTCGATTTAAAAGGGAAGGTTTTCGTAGTACTGAAAATGCTAGTGGGCTACTTCTTTTCTAGAGCAAGAAATGTTTAATATTATGGAGAAAATAGGTTCTGAAAATAAAGAAAAAATGCCTCTAATCGAAACAGACATTAGTCCACATTAAAAGTCACTTTCATTATTTGGATTTTTGCAAGAAAGAATAAGAGAAAGAAAAATCAATTACAGCCGATGTAATAATGACTAAAAGGCAGTACCTCGAAAGGCCAAATTCAAATCAGGACGTAAATCCTGTTTTATTTTGGAAGTTAATTAAAAAAAAAAACGATAATTACATTTTTTTATACCCTTTAGACCCTTAAAACAATGTGCTAGGAAATACTTCTTTATTCCAGCAACTTCAGCAGAAAGTTTAATAATAGAGCAAATGTGTGCAAGACTAAAAATGAGAGAAATGTCAATATGATAATGTGCCTAAATAAAAATTAAAAAAAATATAAGTAATCTAAGTAATTATTTTATTATAATTACACTCAACCTTTTCTTATTAGCCAAAGAAGTAACTCATACTATACTAGAATATATAACTTGTTCAAAGACCTTCCAGAAGTTAGATTAAATGAAATAGGGTGACAGTTTGACAAAAATTACTTCTCTCTCTTTATGAACAGAGCATACAAATCCACGCTTCCATAAATCATGAAAGGTTTGAATTTTTATGGACAAATTATAACTAAGGGAGAGGCAAATACAAATTTACAATTATGCACTAAAAATCTTGGTAATAAGGTTAAGATTGGACATACATTTAACTAACTCGTCTACAATAGGTAAAGTGAAAGACAAACAATACGTAAAAGATTTAGAAACATTAGAAAAATTCAAAGCAAATGCATTAACTATATCTAAGGATTTGAAAAATTTAAGGTCATTGACAAAAAGAGTATCAGGACTTCTAGTGGATTTACGTTTATTACTAAGAAATATCCAGGGTATGATTTAATGTTTTCTTCTGTATTTGTTATGTAAGGGCTATACAGGTTGATTCATTTTCGGCCCTCACCATGGGGATCTCGCTTATTATTGGAGATAGAGTATAGATTTAAATTTGGCAAAGTTGTTAAATTTTTTGTTTGTTATAAATCCGTAAAGAAAATAGACCTGTGACAAATGACCTTCGTTATTTAAAAAAAAAACGCGAAAACCCCATTTTCGTCTTTTACCTGTAGCACCGACATTTGGCCTTTTAGAGAAAATATAAAAACACTTGCTTGTGGCCATTTCTAAACCTCTATCCAGTGGTGTACTCTAATTTTTATGCGACGTTTCGTGTCTTTCTGTCCATCATCAACTATCTAATTTCTTATAGGCGCCATATTGGATTTAGACATCTTCAGAAAGAGTTTTTCTTTCTGATTTCAACCATGTACCACATGCTGACTAAAGTTTTTGGACATTAGGTTTTATTTGAAAGAATAAATTATAAGATTAAATAAGGTAGCCATGGAATTTCGATCTGTCAAACATTTCATTTATTGTTCATTAATAATACAAAAATGTCATACATTAACGAAGAGAAACGAGATATGATAAGTATTTTTTATTCTTCGAACCGAAATTCAACAGTAGCGAATACAAGATATCTACAATTATATCCAGAACGACAACAGCCTCATCGTACCATTTTTCTAGATCTCGACAGAAATTTGGTCGAGAATGGATCGTTTATTAAGCCGCGTAATGGTCAAGACAACAGGAATTTAAATGAAAATCGACAAGATATTTTACAAATGGTAAATTAAAAGCGTGTTTTCAAATTTCATGTTAATCTTGTATTTTTATAGATAAATAATAATCCATCAATTTCTACACGCGAAGTAGTGTCAGAATTAAATTTGTGCCAGTCCAGAGTTTGGAGAACTTTACATAAAAGTAGGTTTAAACCATACAGGATCTATGTTAGTCACTCTTTACCGCCTGGAGATAATTTGAGAAGGCTAGAATATTGTAATTGGTTAATGGGAAGGATAGAAAATGACGAAAATTTTTTAAGCAAAATCATCTGGTCAGATGAAACAAAATTTACAAATTCTGGAATGTTCAACAGAAATACGGAGCACTATTGGGCAGTACAAAATCCCCGACAAAATAGGGCTAGAAGACCACAACATCGTTTTGGAATAAACGTTTGGATGGGTATTTTGGCAAATCGTCTCTTAGGACCAGTTATGTATGAAGAACATTTAAATGGAGAAAGATATTTAAATATTTTACGTACATACGTATCTGACTATCTTGACGACAATATCCCATTAAATCAATTACAATAGTTATGGTGGCAACAAGATGGCGCACCAGCACACAATGCAGCTGTTGTTAGAAATTTCTGAAATCAAGAGTTTGCAAACCGTTGGATTGAAATAGGGGAGTTGTTGAATGGCCTGCGAGATCACCTGATTTAAGTCCACTAGATTTTTTTTTATGGGGATGTTAAAAATAATATTTATAAAGTAGATGCACCACAAAACATTGAAGAATTACGAGACAGACTTCAGAATGCCTTCGATGCAGTTCCTAGAAGAACTATACAAAGGGCAGTACAAAATGCCAGAAGGCGTGCCCAATTGTGCATTACCGAAAATGGCCAGATAATTGAACATTTACTGTAATTGTTTATTGTTTACTTTTCTATGTATTTTTATTAATGTTTTTGTTATCTTGTACTCGCTACTGTTGAATTTCGTTTCGAGGAATAAAAAATACTT
This sequence comes from Melolontha melolontha, assembly GCA_935421215.2. Taxonomy (NCBI): domain Eukaryota; kingdom Metazoa; phylum Arthropoda; class Insecta; order Coleoptera; family Scarabaeidae; genus Melolontha; species Melolontha melolontha. The sequence goes on from OW285240.1 coordinate 108,234,271, forward strand.
ATCATATCTCGTTTCTCTTCGTTAGTGTATGACATTTTTGTATTATTAATGAACAATAAATGAAATGTTTGACAGATTGAAATTCCAAAGGCTACCTTATTTAATCTTATAATTTATTCTTTCAAATAAAGCCTAATGTCAAAAACTTTAGTCAGCATGTGGTACATGGTTGAAATCAGAAAAAAAAACTCTTTCTGAAGATGTCTAGATCCAATATGGCGCCTATAAGAAATTAGATAGTTGATGATGGCCAGAAAGAAACGAAACGTCATATAAAAGTTTAGAGTACACCACTGGATAGAGGTTTAGAAATGGCCACAAGGATGTGTTTTTATTTTTTCTCTACAAGGCCAAATGTCGGTGCTACAGGTAAAAGAAGAAAATGCGGTTTTCGCGTTTTTTTTTTAAATAACGAAGGTCATTTGTCACCGGTCTATTTTCTTTACGGATTCATAACAAACACAAAATTTAACAACTTTGCCAAATTTAAACCTATACTCTACCTCCAATAATAAGAGAGATCCCCATGGTGAGGGCCGAAAATGAATCAACCTGTATACACATAATCCTCAAAATCGGACGGTAATGATGATAATAATTTTACATTGAATAAATATAACCCAACAGTTTAAGGGTGTTTTATTAATGGCCCTCGCAAATGATAAAAAGTTGTATGAAATGTTGTTGAATGAAAAGAAGGAATAACCCTAATTGATGAATAATTATTGTAAAATTTACGTTTTGCTATTAATTTTTAAGGATTTTTTTAATTAAGGCAGTCTGTAAATTATGTAATACAAAAATTAAATAATAATTTATAAGTCTTCAATTAGTTCCTAGCACGGAAGAGAATAAAGCTTAACGTACGCGACAGACTTTCCAGCGTTGATTTATAATATCGCACGTTTTTACGGAGATGTTTTTTTCAACGTTTGTATCGCTAAAACAGTTGAAATTAATTGCTTCCGTTCCGTTGCCTCTGTATCGGTTAACTTACGTAGGAATAAAATATGACAAATGAACGTCGCGTTCTTCTCTGCACGGAGTTCGTTACCACACCCCGTTCGGAAGTCTGATGGAAGCAGGTGCGAGTATCGCACTTGTTTCGCCGCACGGCGAAGCCGTAATTAAAATGTCTAACCGGGAGAGAGCTTCGAGCTCCTCTCGGTGAGTCCGACAAATTTATTGTCTGTACATTCTGTGTGAGGAAAATTTGTTTTGGGGGTTAGCCCGAGACCGAGCGAACCCAACGGCTGGGGCAACACTAAATCTCCTGAAAATTTTGCTTTGAAATGATTTATCGGAGATTTTAATTGAAGTTATTTCCGGTCCTAATAAATAAAACTCGACTTATATTTTTGACATACTTTTCAAGGTAGTTGGTAGCCTGTTGACATTCTGTACGATCAGTATTAATTTTCCGTAATACCCAATAGATTAAAATTGCATTTTTCGACACTTTTCTTGCCACAGTGAACCATGTGGCATTTAACGAGATAAAATTCCACAAAGTCGAAGTATTTTTGGTTTAATCACTTGATAAAATATTAAAAGGGAATATGTATTTTTGTTTTCTCTGTTGTCAAACATTTTATAGATTAGTAGTGGAATTCTTTAAGTTTTGCACTGTTTGGCCGTTATTAATAACACCTTAAAACGAAAACTAATTGAACATACTTTAAAGGTGAAAATGTGTATGTTAATTAATTTGTGCTTTGGAGTTTGGCAATTATTTTTGAACCACGGGTTGTAAGTATGTGGGAAGATATACAAATACAAATAAAACGCATTTTCACTATATACCAGTTGAATTTTATTATAAAAACTGTGCTGCCGATTCGTATTTAGTATACAGTATGTGGGTACAAATTGAATTTTATTATAAAAACTATGCTGACGATTCGTATTTAGTATACAGTATGTGGATGCTGTTTGCTTTAGATGTAAAGAAGAACTCATCTTTTTCTAATAACTCCCTAACAAGTAACCTAACAAGTACACCTATACGTAATTTTTCGTTTATGTACCAGCATAGCTGGTCAAGCGAAAGGTCGCCTTCTTCGGCATAGTCTGTTTCGTCCGTCAGATGTCACTTATTAAATAGCGCCACCTTATAGGACGAAATTTGCTATATCTAGTAGGCGATTTCAGCGTAAATGTATATACAGATACAAATCTGTTCTTAAAAAGATTTGTAACATTTGTATTACATTGCTTCACTTGCTTGACTGACGACGCCTATAGATGGCAGAAACACGTGTCTTAAGCAGAAGTAAATGCTGAGAATACGAGGTGTATTGTCCATGTATACAGTTACAGATATGTATATTGCATGTCTGTTTCATTTGTATTTTTATTGTAGATTTATGAAAAAAAATTCTTTATTAAAGTTTTTGCTTAATCAAAAATACACAAATAAAACTAGACTTTTAGAATAAATTTCATGGTAATGCGTAAAATAGTTGTTTTTTGTCTACGCCCTTAGTTGTGCTAATATCTATTTGCATGGAACGTAATGCATTTCACATGTTAGGCATGTGTAAGGTGAACTACTGTCATGCAGTATTTAATCGTCAAAATGCCGACACTTACACAAAAAGTTTAAGCGGTACAATGCTATGGTACAAGCGAAGCATCAGCAAGGTATGCAGACAATAAGTATCCCGATGTTGTTATTCACTGTAAAATCCTTCTCCGACTGGTGAGACGATTCGAAAGAACGGGATCTGTCATTCTTAAAAATAAATAGAAAAAGAACTCCGACGAAGAAGAAGCAGGTGCTCTTTTAGCTTTGGATTCGGTTAGAAAATTAAATACTGAATGACGGTAGTTCAAATAGTTCACCTAACACATACCTAGCACGATGGGAAGTTCGTCACGTTCAATGCAAGTAGATATTAACACAACATTATAAGGACTTATAAGGACTTATAAAGACTTATAAGGACTTATAAGTCTAGTGTTATTTGTGTATTTTCGATCAAGCAAAAGCTTTAATAAAGAATATTTTTTTCATAAATCAACAATAAAAATGTTTTTCCTATTGGGACACCTATCCGGCAACATACTGTATATATATATATATATATATACAGGCTGTTCTTGAAATATAGGGACGACCTATGAAAAATAAAAAGAAGTAATTTTATAGAATATAAAATATAAAATATATTCCTAAAAAAATTTCCTCTCATTAGCGAGAAAAAAAGGATAATGTGCGAAAGCACTGTATCACCGACTATATCATAACGACTATCGGAGACGATATATTAAAACTGACAGACAGAGACAAAAAGAGTAGCTTTACTATGGTCTGTCTCGCTTTAAATTTCTAACGCCTTATTTTTCTCGAATTCTTAGCATACAACGCTGTCTAAACAGTGCTATCTCTAAGAGTTTTTATAAATATAAACATTGCAGCATGTATTTAGGTGTAAATATTTTTTATAGACATTCTGAATCTATATTAAGATTTTATATTTGTTACTTCTCGTAACAAAAAAAAATACACATATAATGAAGAAAGATGTGATTATATAAATTATGAATCCAAAATATTTTTTATAAATTCCTTCGCAAACACCATAAAAAAATGACAAAATATTTAGAAGCTATGTGTCGCCTCTAGCGTGTTTCCACGCTGAAGGGGGATACTTCGAACATTTCATCGGAGCTTTCCTGTTTTACCTATTTACGAATCGAGTTTATAAATGACACACAGCCGACATATTCCTACATAATCGTATTGACGTTACTTACAAAGCTCCATTGTAGAGTTTTTATAACATCGGCAGTCGTCTAAACAATGTTATATTGACGTATTAACGTTACTGAACCCTAAGTATACAAACCTCCATTTTAGAGTTTTTATAACATCGACAGTCGTCTAAACAATATTATATTTTAGAGCTTTTATCAACATAAACATTGCAGCGTATGTTTGCGTCGAATTCTTTTCTATAGCCATTCTTATCGATAGGCGACATATAATTTTATTTTCAAGGGGTTTTTAATTTTTGTTGTATATAATTGCATCTTTTCATTCTTCATTAGTTGTCTCTTAATTTCAAGGACAGCCTATATACTTACTATCTAGCGTAACATCTGGCTGCAACCTCAATGTAAAGGTGGATAGTAGGATGCACAATTACTAATTTAATATTATATTGTTTCCTGAGTTTACGATAAATGTATAAATATAAATGCGAGCAATTTAACATTGCTTGAAAAGTATGTGGAGAAAAATTTCGGTAACACGAATGTACTAAATTTCGGTTTAGGAAATTTTAGGTTTTATGCTATATAATTAGTATTGAAAGCTTTACTCACCAACAGGCGTAATAACATCTAGAAGTGTTTGAAACTTACCTGAAATAAAGGAAGAAAAACATTTAATTACGGTAATACATTCTAATAGTATGTACACAACATATTTAAAAAAATGGGGTTGATAAAATTGTAATCACACATACAATCCCTCACATATGTGTACAAACATACATACTAACACACACAAATGGAGATCCATAACCATTTATTGGTCCATTTGAGATTCGACATCGCGATCCGGACTAATCCCGGACCAGAAGAATAGTTTAATCCGTTGAGCAAGTTTCCCTTCTGGTCGGGGTTAATTCCGGGACCGCCCTGGTAATACCGACTGAACTTCGAGCACGGGCACAATGGACGTAATCCCTCAGGATCAGGCGAAACAAACTAAAAACCGTCATTTCAACGAACAATTTCACGTATAGGAACTTTTCCCCAGGTCATCCTAACCAACATATGACGGAAACCAGAGGTATACTAGATGCTACTACGTATATTACTGAACATTTTTCTTGTCCGTACGTATTTTTGAGGTAAATGTTCTTTGTTAGTGGTATTTAGAAGTAATATGTATATTTAGTAATATGTATTTATTGCAATATGAAGGAAATTATTCAAACATATTTTTTTAACTCTCATATATATTTACCATCTATTCATTATAATATACATATATGCAAGCATATCAAAACCATAAATGAAACTTTTGACATTTTAAGAAAACAGGTAGAAATGGATCCGGTGGGCTTCCTCCTATTATATATAACACAAGGTATCGTAAACTTTGTGGAATTAAATAATTATGGATAACACAGGCCTGCATAAAATTTGTGATGACGTGATTTTTGTTTGATAAGCTCAGTTTTTATATAGCAATAACTAATTAAAATACAGTTGGTCTCTACCACCCACAGATTTTTTTTTTGACAAAAGAAAAAGAAGAAAATATAAAAAAAATCTTATAATAGGCGTTTTAATACATTTTAAAGTGAACATACTACTTTAAATTCTAGGTATTAACCCAAAAATTATTTTCTGTTCTGGCTTTAAAGAAATTTGTTAAATAGGCTCTTTATTAATTTTGGACAAAATTTCCGGGAATTTTTACCTGCTAAATCCTATTTATTATGCTTTCACTTTATTAGTACTGCGAAGAAGGATTTCAAGTTTATCACTCCAAACAAAATGCATATTTTAATGTCATTTACGTCATTATAGCTCTGAGTGTCGATCAGTAAATAAGTAAAATTAATTTGTCTTTAGTGTTGGGCGTGGTATTTGATAAATGAACATTGCTTAAAAATATGTCTAGCCGGTGTTGCAAAAACAAACCAGATGATTTCTGTTATATTTGTGGATATTTCGTCTTGAAAAATTTTAAGAGACCAATTGGTGAATTTGTGAAAAATGCATATTATGCTTATTTCAAAATCAAATTAGGAGATCAAGATAAAGATTGGGCACCGCACGTTGTTTGTAAGGTATGTGAAGAAGGTTTAACACATTGGACCCAAGGGAATAGAAAAAGCTTTCCTTTTGAAATACCGATGGTTTGGAGAGAACCGCAAAATCATCATGAAGATTGCTACTTTTGTCTTTGTGATATTAAGGGGCATATTTTGTACCAAAACAATATTAAATCAGCTATCAGACCAGTTCCTCACAGTGATCATGTACCTATACCTATACCCCCCAAAGTACTACAAGAAGATATTGAAACCTCTTCAACTTCCGGCTCCGTACAGATTGGATAGTGATTTTCAACCATCAACCTCAGGTCAAAACCAACCTCAGCTATTTTCACAAGCCGAACTGAATGATTTAGTAAGTGATTTGGGACTTTCAAAAGATCTTTCTGAAGTACTGGGGTCTAGGTTGAAACAAAAAAATTTGCTTGCCCCAGAAACTACCTTCAGATCTTCCTTTAGCTGAATATGATAGAAAAACAACCACACGAAGCTTTTCTGAAAAACGAAAACGTTTTTTTAAGAAGCATAAAGAATAAATAACTATTTCTAATAGTTTCTATGTGTATATTTTTGTATTTTTTTTTAATATAATATAAAACTAGCTTATAAATTAAATAAATCGTGTTTATTCATATTTTTTGATTTTACTGGTTTGAAAAATAACCTTACATGATACAAAAAAAATAAAAGCAGATTTGAAATCAGCGCTACCCAATTACTAGAAAACAGTTAAAATTTTTAAATCAACATTCAAAGAGTTGAAAAATGCAGGCCTGTGTAATAGGCCCTAAATTAATTAAATTTAACTAGTAGGTCCATAGTTTGACACATTTTGAGCTGCTCCATTTGACATTAATGCCAGGCAATACCAGATAATACCACTAGAGCACTTGTAAGTTTGTTTGGATGATATTAAAGCCTGTAAATATATTTCTTAAATATTTTATTTATTTCTTTCCTTATTGAAGGTACATGTAATTGCAAAGTGTGGCACCTGTCAGTGAGCATTCATTACGAGAGATGTTTTTTTGTGTTGCATATATTAATTATAATAAGTAATCTCAATCCTTCGCTTACCCAAATTTAAAAATTTATCAAGATACGGCTAGTAATTTAGTCATAGCGAATTTTTAAAGTTTAGAAGTTGTCCGAAAAACGAAACTGCGTCGAAAAAATTTCGCGCAACAACTTTCGGAGAGGGTTTCCTCCACAACAATGTCTTGCTGAGTTGGTTTCAGTTTTGACAATGAAGCGCCACATCAATCGACAATTGGTACTGTGAATTCCAACGTGGACGCATCAGTATAGGATAGGACCGCCAAGAACAGCAGCCATTAAGAAGAGCATGGATGCTACGCGTAGCCTGATTAAGGCAGATAGACAAGTGCCATATCGTGAAATTGAGACATAGGTATTTCAAAGACTTCAATCAAAACGATCCTACATGATGAACTGTTTCTCCAAATACCAGCCCAAATGTTAAGCCTGCTAGGGTGGAGCGTATACGCTTCTTGTACCAGCGAGTATTACTCTGTGCCCAATATCGACATTCTATGTTATGTCTATAAATAGAACCGTTCAAATATAAGGTTGCCTTACCTGAAAATACCATATTATTTCCAAAATTGTTATCACTATTACAAATGCCGAGTCATCGATTCACAAAACTCTTGCCTTTTGTCAAAATCATCAGAACGAGGTCAATTTTATAGGCATAGTATTTCTCTATTTTAATAATACCGAACGACAACTAATATTGGGCATTTTCCTCTATAGATGTGCCAATATCTTATGCTTTAATATCACTTATAGCAGAATTTGTACGACAAACTCTTTGCTTATTGCGAACGCCATCATTTATGTTGTATCTCTTTAAAGTTTTGGTAACAACAGAAAACGAAATTAGCTGTCGATTGCGATATATGGTATTAAAAATGTTATATACTATGTTAAATAAAAAGACTGAAATAGTTGGTATCATTTTTATAATGTGTTTTGCATTTTAAGATTTAACTCAGGTTAGAATTACAAGCACCTAACATTGACTTGACGGTTAATTATTGACAAGTTGTCAGAGGCGTTCCGTTAATTATATTATCTGTGTCTTCGGTATTATTTGAGGGTTTTTAAATTTTGTTAATTTTGAATTATCGTTCCCGCTGTGTTTGTTTTCTTTGTGTTTGCATTCGTGTCATTGTTTCCTTTTTGCTCAGATTTAGTTTTACATATTTGACGTTTGGAACGTTGTATTTAATGAAAAGTCTTTCTTTGGAGACTGTGGTTACGTAAAAACTTAAAAAAGGTATATAACCCTAAGTTTTTACTTAACCACAGTCTCCAAAGAAAGACTTTTCACAATGACTTCCCGGTCAAAGGAGTTTAATAGATTTCATAAGTTATATATTACAGTTAAACTCATAAGTACATACAGTGTGGTCATAAAGTTTGGAACCAAGCTAATAACCGCATTATTTTACATTTTTAGGAAAAACGCTCGGACAGGTAAATTTTCTTTTTTAAAACGCCATCTTTTGACATACAACTTTTTTCTATGACGTCATTGGTTTTCGAGTGATGACGTTATCAACACTTTCTTTAAATGGCAACCATATTATTTTTTTCTCGTTTTTGGTAGATCTCTATATCCACCTAATAGTGATATAAAACAATTGGTATGTTGCATCACAATTTTTTGGAAAAAATGATATAAATTTAGAAAAAAAATACGAAAATTTTATTTTTGTACAAAATTAAAATTAAATTAAAAAAAATACATCTGAACTTAAATTTATTGTAACAGTTAACGTAAATTTTCAAAATAGACCCCACCAACCAAATGACACTGTCCCAGCCGAGTGTAAACACTTCGTATACTCGCCTCAATTATATCTGGGGATATTTGTGTAAGTTCTACGCGAATTCGTTCTTTTAAATCTTCTAAATTGTTCGGTTTGTTAAAATACACTTTCGATTTCAAATAACCACACCAAAAAAAGTCTAACGGAGTCAGGTCAGGAGAACGAGGTGGCCATTCTATGGCGCCTCTCGTCCAATCCATTTATTGGGAAATATTTTGTCAAGATAGTGGCGAACCTCTACACCATAATGGGAAGGCGCCCCATCTTGTTGAAACCAAATATTTGGATGGGGTACATCACCATCCTCGTGATTTGGGAAAATAACAGCGAGCGCTGGAACCAGTTCAAATCTTAAAAATTCTAAATATTGCACAGCAGTCAAATTTCCTTAAAAAAAAATATTGTCATAAAATGCGTCGTCCAATCATTCCAACCCATACGTTAATTTTTCCTCTGCGCTGAGTATGACACGCTAGAGTCCAATGCGGATTGTTCTGCGACCAATATCTGCAATTATGGCGGTGAACAGATCCATTTAGGCAGAACGTAGCTTCATCTGAGAAGAGGATGTTTTCCAAGAAATTTGGATTTTGGTCACAACGTAACATTACGTCTTCACAGAACGGCGGTCGACGATCTTCGTCATCCCAATGTAATTCCTGTAGAAGTTGAACTTTGTAAGGAGACGATAGTGTTCTTTTTTAAATAAATTGACGACAAATGAGTGAGCCACCTGATTGGCTAACGCAAGTTGTCTGGTGGAAACATGATGCCTTTCTTCTGCTTCTGGAAGCACATTTAATTTCACATCTTCTCCTACTTGAGGTCTACCTTGCCGTGGTCGATCTTTTACGGATCCAGTTTCGGTAAACTTTCCAACTAGTTTTGTCACCGTAGGCCTGGTAATTGGAGGTCTATCAGGGTGTTCATGGTTAAACAAATCGCATGCTTCTGCATGCGTTCTTCGTCTGTCCCCATACCCAACCATAATTAAAATTTCAATTCTTTCTCGCTCAGATAAATGTGCCATTTTTTATATTAGCGAAAATGAACAATTTTTACGCAATATCTCAAAAATTTAACGTCAAAAATAGAAGTAAATAATTCAACAATGTTGTCGCCATAGAAACAATTTCAAACTAAAATTTTTGTACATAAGTTGTATAAAAAGAAGCAAGAATAACATAAAGAAATATCTTGCAAAAAAGTGCGTGTTTTTGTTTTTGTAAATTTTTTGCATAGTAACATGAGTACATGTGCTTTTGACGATCCGGTTTGTTCAAGAAGAATATTTAAGTCCTCACACAAGACAGAAGTGTGAAAAAAACTTACTTACATATTTCAGTAAATTTTGTGAGCTTAATTAGTTTTTGAAATCTTCAATTTTTGGGCGATAATTTTAATTAAGAAATGGTCTGCCACATCATGTCAATTTCTTAAATAAATTAAACTTCTTTGGCCCTTTTTTGTGAAACTATTTAATGTTAAATAAGATTTTTTAATAAGTAATTGGCCGATTGTGAAGACGAATTTCTTTTGACCTGGAGCGAATAACGCAGATTACTATTGATCGCAAAGCATTTACACTCGGCTGGGACAGTGTCAGTTGGTTGGTGGGGTCCATTTTGAAAATTTACGTTAGGTAACTGTTACAATAAATTTAAGTTCAGATGTATTTTTTTTAATTTAATTTTAATTTTGTACAAAAATAAAATTTTCGTATTTTTTTCTAAATTTATATCATTTTTTCAAAAAAATTGTGATGCAACATACCAATTGTTTTATATCACTATTTGGTGGATATAAATATCTACCAAAAACGAGAAAAAAATAATATGGTTGCCATTTAAAGAAAGTGTTGATAACGTCATCACTCGAAAACCAATGACGTCATAGAAAAAAATTGTATATTAAAAGATGGCGTTTTAGAAAAGAAAATTTACCTGTCCGAGCGTTTTTCCTAAAAATGTAAAATAATGCGGTTATAAGCTTGGTTCCCAACTTTATGACCACACTGTATATTAATTTCCTGAAACAAAATGAAAATTCATGAACGTAAATGTAACGACAAATTGTAGAAATAACGATAAAGTCATTTCATATGCAAAAATGAAATGGTTGAACCTAGAAATGAAATATCTGTACAGTAAACGTAGTAAATTAGAATTAGAATTATATAATTTGCATTTAAAATTAACTAAAAGCATGAACAATAAGGGATTTGAAGAGTGCTGTAACTTTTATAGGAAAATAACGAAAATTAAAGACCATAAATTGAAAAAGAAATGTTTAAAACTAAATAAGAAATTCAGAAAGTTATGACCACCAAAAAAGTATATTAATAGAATTCCTATAAAATAAACACTAGTGATCAATCAATCATCCGAAAATTTTAGTGATGTAGAAATAGATTTGTTAAACAAAGGTTTAAAATACTGTTTGCCAAGCCGTCAGATTCCTGTAGAACAGGTGATTGCAAGTATCGAAACTTTGATTAAGTATTTAGAACAAGGGCCAAAAAACTTTATTCGAGAAGCTTGTAAAACCCAAATCGATAAGAATTTGCAGCAGAACAAACAGAAGTCGGTCAATAAAGAATGGAATATCATTAAAACTCTTAGATCGAAGGACTGTTTTTACCTAAAAGCAGATAAAGGGAACAAGTTAGTAATTATGGACAAAATTGACTATTTTCAAAGAGTTAAAAATTTAATTGTCGAAGGCCCGTATGTAGAAATTAAGAGAAATCCGTTACCTAAAATGATTAGTGACACAAAAGACGCGTTAAAGAAATGTCCAATTTTAATAACTTCTACCCAAAAGTATAAATTAAATGTTAGTAATCCTTTAGTACCAAGAATGTATTGTTTGCCGAAGATACATAAACCAGGTAACTCGATGAGACCTATCGTTTCAGGTATCAACTCACCGACTTATTTGATTTCCAAATGGTTAGTGCATGAATTTAAAAATTTACCCGTAACACCAGAAAATTTGTCAGTTAGTAATTCCTTAGAATTTGCTAAATTAATTTTAAAGATTGTGAACTGGAAGCCGGGGAAATTTTAGTTTCATTCGATATAACGTCATTATTCGCCTCGGTACCTATTCCAGAGACTATGAAATATTTAGAAGGCTTGCTCCACAAGAATAACATTGAACCTTCAAAAACAAAAGAATACATGAGATTGACAACTCTGTGCATGACTCAAAATTGTTTCCAAGTAGGAAAAAATTTTATGGGCAGAAACAAGGCACAACAATGGGTAACTGCCTATCTCCTTTCATAGCCAATTTATTCATGAGTCAATTGGAAGTAGAATTTAAAAATAACGCTAAATATTTCCCGAGAGTCTGGATCAGGTACGTAGGTGACATTCTCGCGATTTTGATACATAGAAATGCGAATTAGACATGTTCATTAATCAGTTAAATTTGAAATTTCCGACGATTAAATTTACGGTGGAAAAGGAACACAATACATTTTTAGATACTTTACTGATTACGAATAAACATAAAATAGAAATCGATATTTTCCGGAAAGAAACCAATGTTAATAGATTCATCATCGCGGATTCAAATCATAGTTTTCAACATAAGCCAGCTTCTTTTAATTTCTTAGTCAATCGGTTACTAAATTTTCCGTTAACAAAAGAGAGATATGAAATATAACTAGATTTCATTAAAAATATCGCGAAATATAATGGCTTTGACATAGAAATAATCAATAAATTAATTAGAAAAACAAAACTAAAAAATACAATCCGCGAATCCACAAATTTGATATCTCAAAGTAACCAGGAGAAAAAGTACATGTGCTTACCATACCACCCCATCACGAAAAACATTAATAAAGTTGTGAAAGAACGAGGTCTCAAAGTTGCCTTTCGATCCGAAAATACTATCAAAAGTCTCCTAGGGAATACCAAAGATAAAGTTAATTTTAATTCGAAATCAGGTATATACGAAATTAATTGCGATGATTGTAATTTGAAACATATAGGCCAAACAAAACGACCAATAATAACCAGGTTTAAAGAACACATATCACATATTAAATACAATAGACCGGATAAATCTAACGTTGCCAACCATGCTTTAAGTACATTGCACAATGCGTCGATTAAAGGGTTGAAACTTGCCAAGGCCATTAATAACGAAAGTATTCATATCGCTAAAAACAAACAAAATCCTATGAACAGAGATAAAGGACCGATCTCCTTCACCTGTCTCTTTTCATTCTTAGAACCGTAAATAAAAAGATCCTGGACGTTTCAAATTGGAGTATAAGCACATGTGGGTGCCGTTTTCCTTAAGAGAGGTAATTTTTTGTCGATCCTTTCGTTCGATATATTTGCATGTTTAAGTTAGTGTATACGTGGACGCCCTGTAAAGTTGTTGCGTAAGCAGTTTACTAGCTTTACTGTGCCCCATGCGACACTTTGATTATTGGTTTTACATACTGATGATTACAACTTAGTTGTCGAAATTCGTATTTAGGATACGATTAATAATTGTGGTAAGGGGTTATATACCTTTATTTAAGTTGTGTTTAATGTCACGAATGTCACAGTGAAGTAGTTACCAGATCACCACCAACTTTAATACTAAAATCAATAGTGCCAACTATTTCAGTCTTCTTTACTCACATAGTATTTCCTTATGAGTTCTTGTCTCATCCCCAAAATCATCGTTAATATTTATGTTCTTTCTCTTTCATTTAATTCAATCATTATTGACAAACAACCTAGATAAACTAGACCTTGTGATAAAATTTAAAGATTGTAATATTCACGTTAACTGTTTGAAAACAATTATTTAATCGCGACAACAAAAGAAAAAATAAAAGAAATTGCTGTACTGTCATTTCGAATTGTAAAGATTTAAACGATCATACCTAAGTAACACGCACCGAGATTTATGAGATGTGTATTATAAATTACATTTTTTTGAACACTCTGTATATTTAAAAATACTTCAAATGATGGGTCTTCGTCCCTAACTTCCGTGCCTAGAAGTTTATTATATCTTTTTTAAATTAACACGGATATTTACATGGTTCCACGCATTTGCTCATCACTGTATATTTACATATATTATATATATATATATATATATATATATATATATATATATATATATATAATATAGACAGAGATTTATCATCATAGTATTAATGTCAAAAAGAATGGAAATTGTTCGCAACGAAAAAAGGAATGGTTAAAAAAACAGTGCGGGACCTCTGGATAAGCTTCAGCGAGAGACATCAAAGAGAGCTTCATTACAAATCATTCCGGTGTACACGCCAGATGCAATTTTATTTACGTTAGTCGCGTATGCGAGAGCTCCCGCTCTTTCTATACATAAAATTCCGTGTGTTCTTGTTATTTCTGGTCGGTAATATTGAGTTGGATGGCGTGATCCTATCGAATTCTTTTCCGTTTTTCGCCGAATACGAAAAATTCACCTTCTATTTGAACGTTCGACCCGTCGATTCGCCCACCGCAGCAACAATAAATAATAATAAACTTCGGTCGGCGTAATCCCAAATGAGACGTAGAAAATGTTTTTTGTTTTATTGTCTTTGTTGTTGTTATTAGTGTAATATGTGCTTCCGATAGAAGGAAAATTAAATTACTGTTTATTGTTGCTTCAGTTTTATCGACACAATAAATGCTTGGAATTTATTGAGCGGTAGAATATATTGGTATTATTCTATATGAGGATATAGAAGATGGAAATATGAACTTCCGAGTTGAGTCCTTATGAATATTACATATTTCCACGAATTGAAATCCAGTTTCCTAGGAATTAAAAGAAAATAGTACATTACGAGCAGTATTAACATAAAGATATAATAACGTTACCTTGAGAATTAGCTAATGTAGTAGTAGAAACGTTTGCATTCTAACTTCTTTCCACAATGTTGTTGAGATACGGCTTCTTTTAATTTACTATTTGGTAATATTAAAATGTGTGTAGTAGAAGAAGGAGGAAAGGATACTATAGATAATAACTTTGAAAGTCTGCAAATGAACATCAATTATAAGTAAACCTGGGCAAAGTAATGGGAAAACAACATTATGTATGTTACGTATTGTAAAAGATTTCTCAATAAGGACGATAAGTTTTTAAAATTAAATAAAATAGAAAATATTTCAGATAAAATTTTCTTTATTTTATAGTGAAACTTATGACAATTATGCTTTGTATAACATATCATTAAAATGTGCACCTAGGCTTCGTCTGCAGGATCGAATTCGGTGAAGTCAATTTTCGGTACCTTTTTATAATAAATCAAGTGAAATTTCATTAATGCAGCGTTTGATATTCAATTCTATAGCGTCTCTAGTTCGAGGTTTGTTGGCATAAACCAACGATTTCAAATATCCACACAAAAAGAAATCCGAAAGTGTTAAATAACAACTTCTTGGAAGCCAATTAACAGTTCTATTCCTGGAGATTACAGACTCACCAAACATTTTTCCCAATACCACCATAGTGACATTAGCAAAATGTGGTGTTGTACCATCTTTTATGGAAAAAAATGTCTTGCAAATCAATTTCAGCCAAATTTGGCCACAAAAAATCTGTTAGCATTGATCGATATCGCTCACCAGTTACTGTTACTGCATCGCCATTTGAATTCATCGAAAAAATAAGGTCTGATGGTCCCACTGTGCCATAAACCACACCAAACAGTAACTTTTCTGGATGCAAAGACTTCTCATGGTTTTATTGTGGATTATTTTAACACCATATATGACAATTTTGATTGTTAACAAACCCGTTTAATCAGAAATGAGCTTCATCTGAAACGATGATTTTTCTTTAAAATCAAGATCAATTGCAAGTTGCTTTAGGATGGATCCTAGAGGAACTTGGATTTGATTCTTGGATTGGAATCAGCAAACAAACAACGCCTACGATGGTCAAGTGGCTTCAGTTCTTGCGTCAACACAATCTTATACATACGAACACAAATATTTTCTCAAAATACGATAAGTTGTCATTCTCGAATGGCCAAGTTCTTGAGAATGTCAATTAGTCGACCGATTTGCATCTTCTGAAACACTGGCACTTACAGCGCCAATATTTTATTTTATTTCTTGCGTTTTGTTGTCTTGTTGGTGTTCTGGTATCGTGTAAAGTGAAATTAGTTTCGAAATTTTGAACTATTCGAAGAGTAGTAAGCACAGAAGGACGATTATGTGAACCATAATCTTCGCGAAGATAATCCTGTCTACGTGTCTACGTATACACTGACTTTAAAATAAATATAAAACTATAATTATGCCAACTTACCTTTCTTAGGAAAGCGGCGACACCATGTGTTTATTCTCGTTCATGCTTTTACTTAACTTTAAAATTGTATAATTCTAATTCTAATTCACTACGTTCACTGTACAGGTATTTTCTAGGTTCAACCATTTCATTTTTGCATATGAAATGATTTTATCGTTATTTCTATAATTCGTCGTTACATTTACGTTCATGAATTTAGGAAAAACATTGTTACTTTTACACCGTTTCAAGAAATTAATACATGTACTTATAAGCTTAACCTTAATATATAACGTAGAAAA
Source organism: Melolontha melolontha (assembly GCA_935421215.2). Taxonomy (NCBI): domain Eukaryota; kingdom Metazoa; phylum Arthropoda; class Insecta; order Coleoptera; family Scarabaeidae; genus Melolontha; species Melolontha melolontha. Next base: position 108,250,513 of record OW285240.1, read on the forward strand.
TTAGAATTAGAATCATATAATTTGCATTTAAAGTTAACTAAAAGCAAGAGACGGGTAAGTTGACATAATTTTAGTTTTGTATTTATTTTAAAGTCAGTTGGTTTTACCTACTGATGATATCAACTTACTTGTCGAAATCGTATTTAGAACACAATTATTAATTGTGGTAAGGGGTTTTATATCTTTTTTTAGTTTTTACTTAACAACAGTCTTCAAAGAAAGAACGATTACTTCATTAAATTTTTGGATAATAACCAAACATTGCTGAAACGTGTATTTAGCCATAATGAATTGTCAAGCAATACTAAATACAAATGATAGGTAGTAACATTTCTAACATTTTAAATGGCTGCCATACCGTTTCAAAAACATATCGTCCCTGTTGGGAAATCCGTTACATATAACAATTTACATAAATATATATTTCTTCTCAGAAGTAAAATTTCTGTGGTACCTATATTAATATTCGAACACCTAATTTGAATTGAATGGTTCTACTGAGTTCTAAATTACGAATCGGCATATTAATATATGACAACACAATAGAGCAGTATTTTACAGAAATTTTATTTCTGAGAAAAAATATATACGATTATCTAAATTGTTACATGGACACAAGTCAGATACAATAAGACACTCAACACGGGTTTCAAGTTTCAAGAAGGATGCGAAATATTTCATTTGGGTCAATTAGGTGCATATATACCTACTAAAAATTTGTATATTGAACTGGTAAGAACTTTTGGATGAGCGATCTTTTCGTACATACAACGAACGCCGTTGCCGCATATAGTACGCTTCGTAATATGTGATCTATTATGTGTACTCCATCATAGTAGTCAAATATTGCAACAGTTCGTATGCATTTTAACGGGCATCTTTCTACGGTACGTTTCACCTTAGTATACAGTAATTTCTACAAGAAAGTGTACGCCAAAAAAATAAACAAAAACTTATAAATAAAAAAAGGAAATATATCAAAATAGTCAATTGCCATAATTATTAATTTTCAGGTGATATCTTCGTATATAACTATCCAACAATTCCCTTCTAATCTAAGAAAATATCCTCAGGTCCTTCTAAAATTATTTATACGAGTTAGCTTCTTGCCTTGAAGATGTAGCTTTATTAATTTCCACACGTTTTCTTTCAGATTTCTGTTAGCGTTCGGATTTTGCGCGGACCAATATGTGATAATGTATTCTTTCTCCCACTGAGTATACACGCGGCTCCAATGTTTCAAATTGTTATCCTCCTGAACCGTAAATTAATTCACCCGACTTTAGTAAACTTATTTGTAACATTCATTTTGAGGCCAGTCAAAATCATAATGAAAACGATTAATTTTCTGAATCATGAAAATCAACTGTAATCTTGCAGGTTTAACGAATGTTTGACATTCCTTTGCCTTTTGTCATTCCTACTCACATTCTGTAAGTAATAAACGTAAATAAAGGTGCTATCATCGGTAAATATGTTACCCCAATCCTACATTTGTCTTTGCCCTACCTAATCGGTTTTTTAATCTTCTTCGTGTTTATAAAAATATTTATATTATTCTTTATGAGAATTTCCATTGCTTGGTGTAAAGTAATTTTGTTGTTCCTTCCAAAAATACAAATTATTGGTTTCGATCGTGAGCTTTTGTCGTTAATAGTTTTTACCTTTCTCAGGAATACCCCTTACATTGTCACTTATTTTATATCTCACCCACTTAGCAATAAACGCATTTTGGACCCCTTTGTATGAGTGGCAAAAAACACAGCCTCAGAATATCATTATGTCTACACTCATACATCAACACACAACAAGTGTAGACCATTTGCAACGTACATGCTCTTGTGGAAATGGCTATATATACGTATTTTTTGATCTGTAAAAAGCTTTCGATAGTATAACAGTGTGTCCAGAGAAGAATTTTCTGGCGACTGCTAACAAAGCATCTAAAGGAATCTTCACGATTAAAGCTCTGTAGCAGGACTGAAATATGCAGCCCTTATTATTTATAACTCTGACGGATTACTAACTTGGTGCGGTACGTAGAAAATGTTACAGCATATTAATTATTAGCATTGGTGAGTATTAATAATAAAAAGAAAAAATCAATCTTCTTAAATTAAATATTCGCTAGGTAGATACATAAACAGTTAGAATTAAATTGTTCTATTATCCGCTAGGCGGTGCCCGACAGGTGGGGTTGTGTTAAAACCAAGGGAAAGATTTATCTCCCACAATAGAAGTTGTGGCGTTATCTGTATAAGTATGAGTCGCGTATAGTTGGTGAATATATTGGAATATATAATCATTTTAGGGCATATTCTTTTTTTTCTCAATCTCCTTAACTATATTTTTCAATTTACTGTATTTATTTTAATAACTTAAGTTGCTTGTGGTGTTTAACTACTTACTGTATGAGTTCATTTCAGAAGAATTCAATATACAAACCGTGTGTAAAAGATCTTTACAAAAACCTATTATATATTCCTTACAGCAAAATAAGCCGATTTAAGACAATGCACCTTAGTACAAAGCTTAGTTTGGGCGCTATACGGCGCTGAAGTTACACTTCCGAAATAGTTTTTTTTATTATAAATATAAAACGGTTCACTCCATTTTGCTGAAATTTGGTACGTTTACATACTTTTATGGGGCTAAAAAACCTCAAGATTTTGGGCAACATGATTCCATAGGCGTAGAACTTGGGTTTTTTAAGAATTATTTTCATTCATTTTCTACGCCACTTATTTACTACAGAAAAGGTACTCTTTGTAAGACTCGATTTCTGTCATGGTTTTTGTGTGATTTTTATCTTAATAATTCAAAGTAACAGTTAACAGAAAAATTATAATACAAAAGTATTTTTAATAATCTATAATATTATTTAAAATAGGGTGTGAAGAACACAATACAAGTTCAAATGTATTTTTGAATGTATCTTCTCCAAAGACGTAGATACGTATTTCACATTTCTACATGATTATCAATACGCCCCTGTTGGAGAAGAGACACATTCAACAAAATATAACTACCTTGCTATCTCGCAGATATTATTAAGACAGAGCGTGAAGGAATATTCCGCGCTGTCTATATAATAATCGCAGAACTAGCCGGGTGTTTTTTATAGTCGGTAACCACCGTATCTATAAAAAACTGTATTATCGTGTCTTCACTACTTGTCGGCATGAACCGAATACGTATATAACAACATAATTTGAAACATACTTGAGTAAGTAAAACCTACCAATTTTGTATAATACAAAAGTATTTTTAATAATATATAATATTATTAATAATATTATATATTATTAAAAATACTTTTGTATTATACAAAATTGGTAGGTGTTACCTTTTTAATAATATATAATATTATTAATAATATTATATATTATTAAAAATACTTTTGTATTATACAAAATTGGTAGGTGTTACCTACTCAAGTATGTTTCAAATTATGTTACTAAAACATGAAAAAAATAATATATATATTTCATAGAAATTGTTGAAAGTGTCCACGTATATATATATATGTATAACCAATAAAAAAGTCTATTATTTTAATATATATATATATATATATATATATATATATATATATATATATACATATATAGTGTTTATAAGAATTTTATTTTTCTTATTTATTTGCCGTGTCTTAATATTTCTATTATTTTTAATATATATATATATATCTAAGGTCTCTTTTTTTTATTTTATTGGCCGTATAATCATACTAAATACTAAATAAAAATATTTTTTTGGGTTTTAGCGACCTTTATTGAAATCAAGCAAATTTATTTATGAAAACGACGTTTCGACTTTTATTAATTGTTAGTCTTTGTCAAGTTTGTACATGTATATAAACTGTAACGGAACAAGAAATAAACAGTCTTGAAAAAACATCAAGCAACGTTTAAACACAATTTTGATTTTGATAATACAAAAATACTAACTAAACGAATAACACGAAAACCAGGGAAATTTTAGAAATGATACACATATTAAAAAATAATAACACAGTTAATGATCGAAACGAACTTTCAAAAGTTTATTACCCACTTAACAAATAATATACCCCCGTTTAGAATTGCCGAACAGATGTTAAAAACCAAAATGAAATTTTAAAATAAGTCAAGAGCATAATAAAAAATAAATCACACAAAACGCAGTAAAACAAGACCGTTAGGTCCACGTACAGAAAGGAGCACAAAATATCTCAGTTGATACACATATCCCTGTTCCAAGACAACTATGAAAAGAAAAAGGAAAAAAACTAATATATAACTTTAAAGAAATTATCGACCGTACTATATTGCTTAAAATAAATTAAAGACGGGCAAGCGGTCTGTTAATTAAAACTCATTTATTAATTTTCTCTATATTTCCCAACGAGTTTGTTGCTTCTTCGGGAGATAAGAATGTAGAGTTCAAAAAATAAAAGTGACGTACGTCACTTGTATTTTGCTACTGTAAGTTGTTTTCAATCCGTTCATTTTGGCGTAAAGATTATGTGGTAGGTTTTTGTAACGACCTTTTACAGATACTTTGTATACAGGCTGATTCATTTTCGGCCCTCACCATGGGGATCTCGCTTATTATTGGAGATAGAGTATAGGTTTAAATTTGGCAAAGTTGTTAAATTTTGTGTTTGTTATAAATCCGTAAAGAAAATAGACCTGTGACAAATGACCTTCGTTATTAAAAAAAAAAAACGCGAAAACCCCATTTTTTTTTTACCTGTAGCACCGACATTTGGCCTTGTAGAGAAAATATAAAACACATCCTTGTGGCCATTTCTAAACCTCTATCCAGTGGTGTACTCTAAATTTTTATACGACGTTTCCTTTCTTTCTGGCCATCATCAACTATCTAATTTCTTATAGGCGCCATATTGGATTTAGACATCTTCAGAAAGAGTTTTTTTTTCTGATTTCAACTATGTACCACATGCTGACTATAGTTTTTGACATTAGGTTTTATTTGAAAGAATAAATTATAAGATTAAATAAGGTAGCCATGGAATTTCAATCTGTCAAACATATCATTTATTGTTCATTAATAATACAAAAATGTCATATACTAACGAAGAGAAACGAGATATCATAAGTATTTTTTATTCTTCGAACCGAAATTCAACAGTAGCGAGTACAAGCTATCTACAATTATATCCAGAACGATAACAGCCTCATCGTACCATTTTTCTAGATCTTGACAGAAATTTGGTCGAGAATGGATCGTTTACTAAGCCGCGTAATGGTCAAGACAACAGGAATTTAAATGAAAATCGACAAGATATTTTACAAATGGTAAATTAAAAGCGTGTTTTCAAATTTCATGTTAATCTTGTATTTTTATAGATAAATAATAATCCATCAATTTCTACACGCGAAGTAGCGTCAGAATTAAATTTGTGCCAGTACAGAGTTTGGAGAACTTTACATAAAAGTTGGTTTAAACCATAAAGGATCCATGTTAGTCACTCTTTACTGCCTGGAGATAATTTGAGAAGGCTAGAATATTGTAATTGGTTAATGGGAAGGATAAAAGATGACGAAAATTTTTTAAGCAAAATCATCTGGTCAGATGAAACAAAATTTACAAATTCTGGAATGTTCAACAGAAATACGGAGGACTATTGGGCAGTACAAAATCCCCGACAAAACAGGGCTAGAGGACCACAACATCGTTTTGGAATAAACGTTTTGATGGGTATTTTGGCAAATAGTCTCTTAGGACCAGTTATATATGAAGAACATTTAAATGGAGAAAGATATTTAAACATTTTACGTACATACGTATCTGACTATCTTGTCGACAATATACCATTAAATCAATTACAATATTTATGGTGGCAACAAGATGGCGCACCAGCACATAATGCAGCTGTTGTTAGAAATTTCTTAAATCAAGAGTTTACAAACCGTTGGATAAAAAATAGGGGAGTTGTTGATTGGCCTGCGAGATCACCTGATTTAAGTCCGCTAGATTTTTTTTTATGGGGATATGTTAAAAATAATATTTATTAAGTAGATGCGCCACAAAACATTGAAGAATTACGAGACAGACTTTAGAATGCCTTCGATGCAGTTCCTAGAAGAACTATACAAAGGGCAGCACAAAATGCCAGAAGGCGTGCCCAATTATGCATTACCGAAGATGGCCAGATAATTGAACATTTACTGTAATTGTTTCTTGTTTACTTTTCTATGTATTTTTATTAATGTTTTTGTTATCTTGTACTCGCTACTGTTGTTCGTTTCGAAGAATAAAAAATACTTATCATATCTCGTTTCTCTTCGTTAGTGTATGACATTTTTGTATTATTAATGAACAATAAATGAAATGTTTGACAGATTGAAATTCCAAAGGCTACCTTATTTAATCTTATAATTTATTCTTTCAAATAAAACCTAATGTCAAAAACTATAGTCAGCATGTGGTACATGGTTGAAATCAGAAAAAAAACTTTCTGAAGATGTCTAAATCCAATATGGCGCGAAATTAGATAGTTGATGATGGCCAGAAAGAAACGAAACGTCGAATAAAAATTTAGAGTACACCACTGGATAGAGGTTTAGAAATGGCCACAAGGATATGTTTTATTTTTTCTGTACAAGGCCAAATGTCGGTGCTACAGGTAAAAGAAGAAAATGGGGTTTTCGCTTTTTTTTTTTTTAATAACGAAGGTCATTTGTCATAGGTCTATTTTCTTTGCGAATTTATAACAAACACAAAATTTAATAACTTTGCCAAATTTAAACCTATACTCTATCTCCAATAATAAGAGAGATCCCAATGGTGAGGGCCGAAAATGAATCGGCCTGTATATTGATTTCGTTTTTTCCTATAAATTTCGCGCCGACTCCAAAAAGTTTAGTTTAATCCGTCCTATATAATAAATAATTAAATAAAATAAAAAATAAATATTCTTTTTTCTTTTTCGAGCAAAATTATTTTGTTTGCCTTTTGTTTGGAATTTTTCAAAAATTTTTCGTTTCATACATTTTATTATTTTGTTTGCGTCCATTACATATTGATTATAAAAGCTGCTGTCCATATGAAAAACATTCCTTTGCTCGAAACGAAACAAATGAAATAGGCGCAGCTTGAAAATGCTAAAAAAAGACAAGCAAAGACTGGAATGTATGTAAATTCTAGATTAAGTCGAGAAACTATAAGTGAAAAAAGTTTCGGTTGCATTTAATACATAATCAAATTTCAAATATGGCTGCCAAGCAAGTACTCATCAGCTCAATTTAGTACATAAGCGTCTTTCAAATGAGAGTACCTAGCAAGATACTCATCGACTCAGTTTAATACATGAGTGTCTTTGAATTGTCTAACGCTATATCGAAATTGCCATGTTATTATAATAAGATAAACTCATGTGTAATTTAAGAGAATTATTAGAACAGTAAAGATGTCAGAGAAAATCGTTAATGTGTGAACAAACCAATAGGTAAAAAGTGGTCTTTCTTTTCATTAGCTCAGTATTAACCTGGTACCGATTTACGATGACGGGATCATCTTGGATGCAGACTCTATTAATCGCATCCCGAATCATTAAAAGTCGGTCAATCCGTTAACCAAACCTCGTTTTTTTTTTTGAAGTTAAAAATGAACACGCATTAGAAATAAAAACATTTTTAATTTACATTGCCGAGCATATAATGGGTAATGTATTTCAAAATTTAATTTCCATTTCGTACAAAAACATTTATATCGACATGTGTGCTGTATGAATCTAAATTATAGCGTAACTGGCTTCATAAAATATAGACATAAAAGTTCAGAAATTAGATCTGAATGAACTCAGAAAAGTACTTATATATAATAGACACTGTTATAATGAGTTTTCTGGCTAATGGGAAATTTCTTTCGATTCAATGAAACGAAAATTCTTTGAAGCGTTCGTCCTTTCTCCTCCTGTTCTCTTCTCCTCCTTTTTTTTGCCCTTCTATTTTTCCCGTTTATTAATGTAACAACAAGGCAGGTATCTCTCTTTACTGATTCGGTCGTTCAAGAGGCCAGTCAAAGTAAATACGAATCCTGTATATAAAAGACTTCATTCCTGAGAAATAGGAAAGAAAGAGAAATGGGTAAAAAGGGTCTTTACTGGAATTAATTTATACATTTTCGCGAAAATAGTATTAAGGTAGAATTCCCAGAAATGTTTTCATGTATAAAAAAACTGAAATAAGAGGCAATATTAATTAAGAACTCATATAAGTAATAACGAGCCATCGAAAAAATTGATAATTGGAGTAGACTGTGAAATTGGGTTGATACTTTAACCACTTCCACATAATGACACATTACTTGATGCTTGACAGTTTCATTTGGTTTCATTGTAAAAAAAGGTTATGGCATTGAAATGATACTACAACAAAAAAGAAAGCAAATAATTTATTTAATATCGAAATCATAATCAAAATTTACATATAGCTACAGAAGTTGTTGAAAATGTTGTCCATTTACATCTAAACACAAACAATTTTCTTAATAAGAGTTTTTAAAAATTTGACACAAACTTATAGTTTCAATGTCAAATAATAAATGTCATTATGTGGAAGTGGTTAAAGCACCAACCCAATTTCACAGTCTACTCCAATTATGAATTTTTTCGATGGCTCGTTATATCAAAAACAGGTTGGGGTCTACAAGATTTTTTGAGTGGTGAGTCCCCCATACCAATCTCACATTATTGATAACAAAGTGAAAAACTTCAAAATTAACAATTTTTAAATAATAATTTTAAATAAGAAATATTCCATTACTGCGATATGTGGTTAGTAAAGTTTTTGCATTTAATTTTTTGCACAGCTCATTAACGCGATCATTTCTCAACTCAACTTTCTATTCAAGGATACGTCGAGTAATTTTAAAGTGTCTCTTAGCATAGTAAGTTAGTTTTTAAGAAACCAACACTCTAGATTTTTACTCGTAATAACAGTTTTAGTGTTTAAATTTTCAGTGGGGAATCAAAATTTTCTTCCAATCTACCAAAAATATAAAATTACTGTGTAAATTACCATTGAGAAGATTGTTGATATAAGTTTGAAGTAAATAGGGTCCCAGAACGGAACCTTGCAGTTCACTGTGCACGATATGCTGACACACTAGATTAGATTAGATTATCACTTTATTCAGTATTACAGTTACAAGTGCTGAATAAGTCACATAAATAAGCTAATTATAAGAAGCAGTATAGGACAAACATTGCAGTATAAAAGTATAAAAAAGTACAAAAAAAATCTAGTAACTTGAACACACACTGTTGTATATAATACAAAATATTGTATAACATCATGTCTATGTCAATATATAACAACAAACACTATAGACAATGCTCTCTGTCCAACAATACACACAATAACACTTAGATAAACACATTACCGAACACAAAACACTCATAACCGGACATCAAAGAACTCGGCAATGTCATAAAACGAATTTTCCAGAAGTATCTCGCGCAAGGTATGCTCGAATCTCTTCGTTGGGACCACTTTTATATGCAATGGCAGGTGATTGTACACTTTGACAATTTGCACTACACATCTTTTTGCACAATACTTTTGGTGGTTTGTATAGGCACTATATGGGCGCGCGTGACCCCTCTGTCTCATATATATGTTGAAGAAGAAAGAAATCTTTATTTTCCCGCACAAATGTAGTAAATTCCAATACATATAAGATGGTTAAGGTAAATATCCATTTTCTTTTAAAAAGCCCCCTACACGACTCTCTCCTTTTTAGACGAAAGATAGTACGCAAACAAGATTTCTATATGACAAAAATTTTGGGTGCCTCAACTGATATTCCCCAAAATATGATACCATATTTTAAACGAGATTGCATGTGCGCAATATGCTGAGTTCTTAAAGCATAGTCGAATGAGGATATTTTTGCGGGCAAATAGTCAATATGGTTCTTCCAATTTAACAGAGAATCCACTGGCAACTCTAAAAAACGGACACTCTTGCGATTCGAGGTCACCCCAGTATTCGACATTTATTCCGCCATTTTTTAAGTATGCAAAACTAATGAGGTGTGTCTTTTCAATATTTAGTTTTAATTATTTTCTTTAAACCATGTGTCATACGCCCCTGAACTTCAGTTATTTCCTAGGTATTTATAGGACTCTTAGCTTTTATTATGACAGACGTGTCATTAGCATATAATACCGTTATGTGCAACGTCTGACCTAGTAGACCATTGGCATCAATCAAGAACAGCAACGGACCGAAGACGGAACCCTGTAGTACCCCACTCTTGACATCAATCCAATCCGACAGCTCCCCGTAGTATTGTCGATGACGCATTGTTTCCTGCTACTTAAGAACGATCTCACTAACCTCAACCTCTTTTCTAATACCAAGCATTCCAATTTATAAAACAGTACATTATAGTCAATACAGTCAAAGGCTGTTTCCAAATCCACAAAGATACTAGTTGCAAATGTATTATTATTCATACCATCAGTAATATCCTCGATTACTCGATAAATTGCTCTTTTGGTAGACCTTTCCGCAACAAATCCATTCTGATATTCACTCAATATTTTATGCTTCTTTAGAAACGTGAATATTTGTTTAAATATAATTTTTTCAAATATTTTTGAAAAGTGGGATAACATTTTCGTATAGCGTCTGCTACAAAATGTAAAGCATGAAGCAGACATTTCACATGTAGTAAGTTTGGCTGAATTTCTTGGAATAATTGTCCCATCCAATGCATAACTGCGACAGCATCCGTAATCATCATTAATACTTGCTTTGGTAAAATTTCAAAGTTGTGTAGTGTTCTAACTAATACATTTTGAAGTGCTTCAGCAGTACATTCTTGCAATCTTTTACAGAATAAGAAATAAGGGTGTGACGGTCCTTGTGAGATCAGTGTCCGTACAAGGATCGGTACAATGGAATTTTTTGTATGTGTAGTTTTATATATAGTGAGTCTTTTATTTTTACTACGGTTTTTACATAATTATTATCAATTTTTTCACACACCGTCGGTAAATACCTCCGTAGCTTCCTCGGACATTGTAGTTTCTACGAAGGATTGTATTTGTTTCAAAACTGACGAAACATTCTCTTTCCGATTTTTTCAATCGGTACATGCACTTAACATCATACTTAGAAGAAATTCATTACACGGGTCTCTCTCCGTTTTTTTTTAGATTTATGTTGCACAATTCACACGTTTCCTACGCAAACGTGGATTCCGGTATAATAAACTTTTCTCACAAACTAAGCACCTCACTACTTTACCAATTATATCTAAAATCTGGGAATTGCCATAAAAATCTGCTTACCCTGTTACCAAACAGGCGAGTTGATGCATTTCTATGAACTTTCGACATTTTCAATGCTTTTCGTTCGAATTACACATACGCGTATTCGTAAATACATCTATGCATTATGATTATGATAGCTGTTCATGTACTAAAGTGAGAAACGCGCGATGCACAAATTTAGCCGACAGCAGCTCTGAATCACTTAAAGCCCTCGCTCGAGAATGCATGCCATGCCATAGTCTAATGCCATTAATGACGTTAATTGCACTTTCAGATGTAATAAAGATCAGTTTGAATTTCTTACAAATTATTTGTTTGTTTTTTTAAGGTTATGAGTTCTTATTGGAGAACCCATTATTTAGGGCACTAATTAATGTTTAAATTTATTTTTTTTTGTTTTCGTTTATGTTTACTTGTAGGTATATTGCCTGTAATTATGTATGTCGTCTATTGAAAATATAAATTATTCTTATACTTCTTTGTAATTTATTATAATTTGCTTTTAATTTAAACGTTTTCGCGCAATCTTAGATGTGTATGTATTTATAATGTCACACTTCGTGTATATATAAGAATGTTTTAATACAATTTTAAATTATATTTCTTCAAAAAGTATCTCGAATTTAAAATATTAATTCAAAGTTAGACATTTCCTGTGTATATTTGTTGCAAAGAGAAAACATTTCTTTTGTTATCATTCTGGTCAGTTGACCTCCCAAGAAATCTACCTAAACGGTCAACTCAAGTATCTACGTTTTTTCGAACTTCTAGCAATACTTTATATTTCGATTTTAAACTTAAGTTATTTAATTTAATTACGCACGTCTTCATAATTATATCATGTCAGATACAATTTTAAATATTTCTTCATAAGGAATATTTTAATGATATTTATGTCATTGATATCGCAACTCTTAGCTGGACATCAGTAACTTCGATCCCTCTCCACTCTAGGCCATAAAACAAAGTTATCCATTTCCAAACCAGTGTTTACTTGTACACAAATTTCCTCTTCTTCCTTCGTAAGAAAAACATCTTACTCCACGCGCTATTCAGCATACAACACGCACGCCGTCAGGTGTACTTTGTTTCCACGACATGTCCGGCCGTGGCATGTTTTAAAGGTAACTCTGTACTGTTCTGTAGAGATTTTTTTATTTTACTTGCATTCACATTAATTGAATTAATTAATTTCTTTCCAGAGTAATTTTTGGCTTATATTAATTTTTAATTACTTATTTAACGTTCGTTGTATATATTACTTTTATTTAATTACTTTAAAATATATCAACGCTCAACTTCTTTCTTGTAAATGTTAAATAAAAACTTTAAGGACAACTTTGTTGTGTTTTATTTAGTTAATAAGTTGTAATATATTTATTTCAGTACACACTTTACACGTCCTGGACCGTTGATACATCAGCAGCACCACGAATTATTTATTTTAAATTATTTCCTTCATTGTTAGCACGTCACAACCGAACCAACGTGTCCAGTAACAATAGGTATATAAATAAATATTTGTTAAACAATAAATAGTACATAATTATTGTTACTATTAAATCAGTTCACAATTATCCAATAAATTATGAAAATCATTTATTTAATGAAATTAGTGCAGAATAGAATCCGAAACAAGCAATATGAATAAAGCAAGAGCTGTTAATTGAACTTACTTTTATCATCCATTATTGGTAACAGAAGCGTTTCAGTAACATTAACAAAGACTAGAAATTCCTATTACCACGGCAAATTAACCTATGAACATTAGAAGTATGACTTTATAAAATCCAATATCGAACCGTGTTATAATCCTAAAAATTGATTTCAGCATCCGACTCTAAAACCACACGCAGTCTATTTTCCGCGCGACGGTTCTCTGCAAAAGCATTTCGGGCGACATTCGCCGTGTCACATTATTCCCCGTAAATTTTAATCTTTGCATCCAGAGCGCGGTAAAATTGGTTCTCCTAATTCGAACAGATAAATGTTAATGTTCGCCGAGCCATTACCGAAGTGAGAAACACACTGTTTGTGGCACACTGTGGAAATGGGACAACTGTAGGGGGTCAAAAGTGATTTACAAGGGTGTCAGGTACATTCACAGGTGATTTACTGTAACCCAACATTCCTTTAATACTTACGTGTTAATCACAAAAGGAGTAAAAGTCATTACGTAATTGAAATTAACTTGCAGTTAGAAAAGATGCCCATATTTAAATTGTTTCCTTATTTCTTAAAGTATTTTGTATGTTAGCATTCACATAAATCTCGGGCAGCTTGGTACAAAACTCAGTATGTAATAAAGTTAATACAGGCTGGCCAAAAATGACCGAAGGGGCTTTAATTCCTTATAACTTTTTTATTATATATTTTTTTTTTGTTTTCAGTATTTTGTAAAGAAGACTTGGGGAATTTAAAATGGAACAGTACACAATTGAACAACGTGCCAAAATCGTTGAACTTTATTTCTCAAATCAACGATCCATTGTTTTGACTCAGCGTGCATATCGTCGTTATTTTAATTTGCGGGTTGGACCCTCAGAGTCAACAATAGACCGTCTGGTTGCAAATTTTCGAGAACAAGGGGCAGTAAGGAACCTACCTTCCTGGTGCAGGCAGACGACGAACGGTGGACACGGATGACAATATTGAACGGGTACAGGAGAGTATTCGGGAAGATGGAGAAACCAGGAGACGTTTCCATACAAAATTCAGCTTGTCCAACAATTAAAACCGACAGATTAACAGCAACGACTTGATTATGCAATTTATTTTCGTCAAATAGCAGAAGAAAATCATGATTTTATTCATAATTTAATTATGAGCGACGAAGCCCATTTCCAATTAAACGGGTTCGTTAATAGGCAAAACTGCAGGATATGGGCTACAGAAAATCGAAGAGTAGTTCAACAGCGAGAATTACACCCACTTAAGTGTACCGTTTGGTGCGGTGTTTCGTCAGAAAGGATAATTGGCCCATATTTTTTTGAAAATGAACACGGTGTCGCCGTTTCCATCACTGGTGTTAGATATCGGACAATGTTGGAAAATTGTTTAAGGCCAGGCGTGGAAAATCATCCGCAAGTATGGTTCCAATAGGATGGAGCCACAGCGCACATTGCGAGGCACACAATGGCTTTTTTACGCGACATCTTTGGTGAACGAATTATTTCCCGTACAAGCGATTTTAATTGGCCTCCGCGTTCACCGGATTCAACCGCTTCAGACTGTTTCCTTTGGGGTTATTTGAAAGGAAAAGTCTATATTAATAATCCTCGAACCATACAGCAATTAAAAAATAATATACGCGACGAAATCAATAACATAACACCTGAAGTTTTGCGAAAAGTTAATAATTATGTCTTAAATAAGAAGTTATAATGAACTCAAACCCCTTCGGTCATTTTGGGCCACCCTGGATAACTAACTTATGTATAAATTTTAACACAAATGTACCATAGCAAACACATATTTTGTTTTGAATAGTTGAAGGAATGGGTACTTCTTATTACTAAAATGTCTATGCACAAAACTTTCACTACGGTTTATACAATACTGTGTTCTTAAGTGATAAAACTGAGGGTCTACTATATGTTACAGGGAGGTAAAGAAGTTTTATGGAAAAATACAATATATGACTGTCTGAATATCAAATAAATAAATTGAATAAGGGTGAATTATTTGTTTCTAATTGATCATTGTGGATCTTATCGGTTTTCTTTAATTTATTAATTTCAAGTGACTCTAATAAATTAAGTTTTTTGCCCTTATTTTCTACGTGTAATATTTTAAATTCTTTGTTAAAATTGTGGTTCGTTGAATTAATATGAGACGCATATGAAGAGTCACTTTTATTATTTCTAAATGAAGAAAAATGTTCTTTGATGCGTATTTCAAAAGATCTGCCTGTCTGTCCGATATACGTCATGAGGCAACTACCGCAAGTTAACTCATAGACTCCTTACTTTTTATTGTTATTTATTAAATCTTTATTGTTTTTTATAAATTTCGATAAATTGTTGTTAGTTCTATACGCTGTATTAATGTCAAACTTTCTTAAATATTTACAAATTTTTTTGCTTGAAGAGCCTATAAACGTGATCATTTTAAATTTTTGGGTGTTATTATTATTTAATATTGGTTAAACTTGTAATATGGCTTTTGTAAGGAGTTTTTTATTTAAAATGTTATCCATTATATTACTTTTATATCCATTGTTGATAGCTATTTGTTTAATTAAATTTAACTCTTCCTCGAAATTTGTTTGGTTCAACGGAGTATTGATTAATCTATGTATAAGACTGTAATAAGCCGCTAATTTGTGTTGTATCGGATGGCAAGAAGTGTTATGAAAACTTATGAATAGTTATATCTGTATTTGACGGTTTGTGGTAAAATCGAGAAAGTTAATACTATTATTTGTTTCCTGTTCCATTGTAAGCTTAATATTGTGATGCAATGTATTAATATAATCAAATAATAAATTTAATTGTCTCTTTGTTCCTGTGAAACCTAGTAATATATCATCCACGCATCTGTACGTGTTTCATCAAGTAAAGGCTGAAACAATCATATATTATAACGAGATTTTCATGTACTACTGGATTATTATTATTTATATATAGAATAAATAGAAGTAGTCCCAGAACTGAGCTTAGAGGAACACCAAATTCCATTCCAATCTAATTTTTTGTCTTCGTATGCTAAAATACATGGTTTAATGCTGTGTATGTATCCACAATAGAATTTGGAAAGATAATTTGTTGGCATGTTTTTTCCTTTAGTTTTTTGTTCTTACTTCCTAGTGTATAAGAAGGACAACCTGGCCGTTTGATACAGTTGGTATAGATCCTGAGTTTTCCAAGAAGAAAGAAAGAGAAAGCAGCTGTTTCTTTTTTATATTCCATAATTACTGATATGATATCTAATTTTCATTGGTCCAATTTTTGAGAGTAAATGCCATTGCAGGGTTTTTTATATTATTAGTCCCCGTTTAGCAAAATTGCCCATATTGCCAATCTGTAGCTTACAATAGTACATCAGCTTCAAATACAGAATGTAATCGCTGAACGCATTGTTCTTCATTGAAATTAAGTTTAAAATCTTATATATAGTATAAAGAAGTACCTTCGTACCTGTTAAATTGTACTGACTAAATGCAGTAGCTGTTAATGTATGGAATAATCGTGCACACAATAAACAATATTTAAATTATTGGGAATAACGTATCTCAATAATTTGAAAGCATTTTAGCTTTGAATATTAAACTCTAATTTACTAATTGTAAACATCTAATTTTGTGAACAATTTACAGACAATAAAATAAAATACAACAATAACTTTGTCATATATACCACTTTATTCACATATAATCGTGACCGCGGTTTCGACATACAATGTCATTATCAAACTGCAAAAGTTACAGGCATACATAGAACTTATAAATGACACAAAAATATATGGGGGTGGTTTATTATGTTATTTAAAATTACTACTATATACTTAACTATTATATACAACATTGGAAAAAAGGTGTATATATAAAATCCAACTGTTCGTTTAAAACGATATCTATTGTGTTGTTTCGGCTTTTAAAAATTTCTAGGGCCTCTAAAATATTTAATTTACGACCTTTCTCGGCCAAATGTAATATTTTACGGTTACCAAATGTATGCCTTTCTGTAATAAGATGGTTTGCGAATGTTGAATCTGTCTTCTTTAGTTTATATGACCTCATGTGTTCTTTTACCCGTATAATAAAACTTCGACCAGTCTGACCTATATATACACTTTTACAATCGTTACAATATAATTTGTACACTCCTGATTTATTATTAATATCTGTTTTTGGTTTTGCGTTAAAAATGAAATTACTTGTTTTTACATATGGTTTGTAAGCTATACTAACATTACTATTATTTTTTGAAATTATATTTCCAATTTGCTCGCTTATTAAATATTTTAGAGGCCCTAGGAATTTTTAAAAGCCGAAACAACACAATAGATATTGTTTTAAACGAACAGTTGGATCTTATATATACACCTCTTTTCCAATGTTGTATATAATAGTTAAGTATATGGTAGTAATTTTAAATACCATCATAAACCACCCCCATATATTCTTGTGTCAAGTTCTATGTAGGCCTGTAACTTTTGCAGTTTGATAATGACATTGTATGTCGAAACCGCGGTCACGATTATATGTGAATAAAGTGGTATATATAACAAAGTTATTGTTTTATTTTATTTTATTTTCAAAATGAATTACCACAAAGTTACGGCTACCAGTATTAATTTACTGACAATTTACAACTTAATTAACATGTTTACATTACCTCTTCTATATCTCTGATTTAATGAGCATTGATTTAGTCAGATTCAAACACTTTCTACAAGTAATCAATGGAAACCAGAAAGAGATTTCGATTTAATTTAATTTTTGGGATTTGAAGGATTACACTTTGTCTTGAGATACTGAGAAATAGATTGAATAAGTTTATTAAAATTAAATATCAAGATATTGGATATAGAGGTTATCACTCAAAAGACGGCAGACTATGTGCCAGACAGACAAGAATCATTTCACCATGTGTACTAAATATTATTTTGGATACTATAATATAAATATGTTTTGAAGGTGCATCTGTTATTGCCAATAATACCACTTTTTCTTTAGAATAAATGTTTTGTTCATTGTTAGAAAAACGAAATAATGTTCTTTTTTTTATTTTGATTTAGAACTGTAAAATATATGTTCAAATTCTGTTATCTCTTTGTTAATGCATGTATGGAAATATTTACGACACTACTAAATATATGTTTTTCTGCTCCGATATGTAAACAAAGGGAGAGGAATGAAAAATAATATTTTGTACTAATGGTGAAATGATTCTTGTCACCATGCACCGGGCACATAGTCTGCCGTCTGTTGTCACTAGAGAACGGACATTCTTACCACATGACTCGGCGTAATTCAATGAAGTATTTGTTAGACCATCTGGCCATCTGGTCGACAGCGATTACAATGGACAACACACCTATTGTATTCAGGGGATATATTCCATTAAACGCAATCGGCAATTGGAAATGTTTATAAACATCGCTGAGTACATTCCGGCGTAATACAATGAACTATTTGTGTTTTATTTTCTCGGCCACCTGATTTCGCCAGCGTTAACAATGGACAATGGCTATTGTATTGGGAGAACTTAGTCATGTGGTAAGAATGTCCGTTCTCTAGTTATCACACATACTAGTCCACATAAGATGCATGCAGTGTAAAAGATACACGTTGCTTTTTAAAAAATAATATTTAAGAAACAATTAAAAGTGAGGAACTTGTCACAGGGCCTATCTATTATAAATGCTATAGCATTAATAATAGTTATTTATGTACCAAGGATATTATGCAAATATTTATACCCGTTCGAGGGCGACAGGTTTACAAGGCCGAGGTCCTGAGGGTTTGTAAGTCGCCCGAAGGCTTTAAACATCTAATAATTCTAGTGGTGCATACAAAATTTTATTTTTCACTTTAAATAGGTAAATAATTCGAAAATCTTGAATATGAATTTATTCAAATAGACAAGGCTGCTTCACGGGTGTTTTTGTTTTCATGACGATGAGGTTATTTGTTTATAAATAAAGTTAGTGACGCGTGTGAGGTAGAACGGGTTTTATAAATTTGTTTCTATGAGTGAACGAGTTTCAGAGATAGTCGCAGAGAGAGAGAGCTGAAAAAGCCAATGCTTAATTATTACCCAAGAAATCAAGATCATTATACAACAGAGAGTATGAAAATTTTGAGGATTGGGCAACCAAATATTCGATAAAACTGGCAATGAGACAGGATATATTGTTCTAATTGCTCTTTCAATTTTAAGGGTTCCAAATAATGTTGTATTTATATAATGTTCTATTTGTGTTGTGTAATTATTATTTATTAAATGTTGTAAATATTACTCTCAGTATTAAATATTTCTTATTCTTTTCGTATATTTGTGTTATAAGGGATTGTTATATGATGCCCGCTTATTGTATTATCGGGCGTTACGGCCTTCTTTATATATTTCGTATCACAGATATAAATGACAAATAATAGACAAGTGAAAAATAAAAACATTTATCTTCAAACGTCATAAAAGTGACAACTTATTTTTCATAATTGACAACGTAAAAATATCCTTTATCAAATTAAGCAGATAAAATAGCAAATTTGCGTACTTTATGTGACTAATAATATAAAATACAAGAATCAAACATTTCACCCAAATCATATAAAGGTACAATTATTTAAATTTGAATTTTGAAACAGACCACTTGCACATCAACATTTTTCTTGATTTAACATTGCTCTTATCATGGAATAACGCGACCATAACGATAAGCTTTTCATATTTTTAGCCAATTCCGAAAAATAAACGAGTAAAACATATTCGGATACTTTTTTCTCTACACACCATTTCAAAAACCTTGACCAAGGCATCTCATAAATTCCACTCGATTTGAATGGTAACAAATTTTCGACTGAAGCATTTGCTATTTGAAGAACTTCGAAGTGTCTTCTTCGGAGTGTATTCTAATTCAAAATCTGACATGATTGTCAGCTTCTTTTTGAAATAATTTGGAAACGTTTCTAAACTGACACAAACTTGACACTTTTAGAATTTTTTCAGTTTAATTTTGTTTTTGTTTACTTCATAATCATAACCACGGACAAATTGTATTATGTATTACGATTTATTATGAATTACACTTTACATACAATATAAATCACTAAATTTTGTTCTGTATACTTGCGTTTGATTATAAAAGAGTATATGTTATTCGGCGTAAAAGTGTCTTTATGCGCCTCAGCTGAATAAACTTTCAGCTTCGTCACACGAAGTATCACTTTATGTGGCGTATCAATACGCCTAATGACATAATCTACTATTATTGTAATTAAAAATATAAATACACTAAAATATTGCTATGGAAGTTATAAATGAATGTCGTTTTAATTTATTATTTGTAATGGGACATGAAGACAGTCAAAAATTCTAAAATGTTTAAAATAGAATTCTATAATAAATTATATCAGAGAAGAAAAAATCTCTTTTTGTGCTAATCACTCACATATTTAATGAACATTTTTTTAAAACTTGACATGAAGGGTATAAACTATTATTATTACATTTAAAATGAATAAGATTGTTCTTCCCAAAAGATATTTATTTAAAAATGTTTACTTTGTATATTTCCCATTCATAAACATCTATAAAAAATTCGATGAGATTAAAATGAAAATATCTGTAATATCAAGACTGCTAGTAGCGCTTTAAAGAACTCAATTTATTGTTGGAATATTACTTATGGATTATTTATTATTAAAATTAAGGGCAAATTAATGACGACATAACAACCAAAAGACACTAGTGCTTAAATACCAAACAATCAAAATTTAAAGTGCCAAAATTATTTTATGTAGTTGTAGTAATTTTGATATATTCTCTACTATTCTTATTATTCTGGAATTGTTCCTGAATCTTCGTTTAATTTGTAGTATAATAAAGAAAATTTCAAAATTAATTTACATTTATCTACTACAGAAGCATTAATAAAATAATTAATTGTTAAAAGTTTATATTTTGTACATTATGAATACATTAGTTAAAGGAACATCTTTTATGTTAGATTTTGATGTCTAATTACACGTCAATTCATTTTATTTATTTATGATAAATTAATTATTACTGACTTGAATAATAAATTAATAATAATCTTCTTTATTTCATTATAGAAATAGCGTATGCGTATGAATGTATTAATGGAAAAAAATTGATTCTAAATAATTTACTAGAAAATCCAGGTATATAAAACGAATATATCTTTCATATCTTCGAAGATAAAACAAGTTCGTTAATTAATTTATAAGAAAAATTGTTTTTAGCTACTTGTACATAAATACTTGCATTTAAATTTTTGGAGACTACAAAAATGACAATTTCTAAAGCCAATTTGATATATATTTAAATTACCTTCAATTATGTCTATAAAATAACATTTAACTTACCCAAGCTTTATAATAAGTTATATAAACTAACTGCATTATTAAATTGTTTAACCCGGGAAAGATTGTCGACTTACTGACGTAAATCCGAGCACGATTATTTCTTAATTTTTAACTATTTCCTCCAGATTTGTGCTACACGAATAAGCCAATAAGATAACTTTTGTCGATAATTTAGACAATTACTTGTCTCGTATACTTCTGACCCTTTTCTACAGTACTTAAAGCCATTATAAATTGTAAACGGCACATGTCATGATATAGAAAACTTTGGTCTTTATTTATTCATGTATTCAAAGAGTATTTTTCCAATTTTACCACAATAATGCCAATTGTTGTTTCAGTATCTTCTTAATTAGTCAAATTTAATTATTGCTTTTACGACTAATCAACATGTTTCTGAAGGGGGGGCGGTAGGTATTTTTGGGGCAACATTGGTAGAGAGAGAACTATACCTGAATTTTCCAAACACATAGAAGCCTCGAGGTGGAGACAGCTCGAATCGTGCTTGCGAAGTGAATATACAAATTTGTATATCGGCGGTAGATGTTGCGAAATGGAAGAAGCGTGTGCGATGTCAGATAACGCGTTTTCAAAACAGACGCACTTGGGACCCGCGTGCCAAGAGCTGGAGGACTAGCAACAGGCGATATCGTAGCCGACCTGCTGATAGGGAGGAGTTCCGTGTTTGTGACGTCAACCGACTGGAAGGCGGCGACACGAGTGCGCAAAACGTACGGCTTGTGTCCGTCACCATGGAGACGACGCCCGCCCGAACGTCAACATAGCGTAACCGTGCATCGTCGTCCGTGGTAACGTTTTCGGCGAGAGCGTCCCGACGTCGAGGGATGAAAAGAAACATGAAACAAGCGTACGAGAAAAAGAAGAGTAGAGAGTGTGACCTTGAAAACTTGCAAGTGGTATATATACCTAATTTTTTTATCCTTTTCTCCCCACCCTAAACTCCCACCGTTCCTTCTGTCGCGTATCTAATAATTGTTGACCGAGGCAACAGTTCTTCATCGTGTTGGCGTTCCATCACTGCTTCTCGCTGCTTTGGTTACAGTAACCGTAGAAACGAAACCCGAAAAGCGCGTACCTACAAGAAATTCGTGGAAAGACAGAGAGAGGCGTATCGGAGTGGGAAAATGCCGGAATGAGAGAAAGAATTTTGTTGTTCAATGAGAGAGAAATGACAAACATCGCCGTTACTGTTGTCGCACCGTCACCGTCTCCGTGGAGGAGAGAGAACACGCACAGGGCGAAATAACTGATCTTGTTAGGGACGACTTGAACATTTGCAATTTAACGCCGGCCTAGAGGTCCCCAATATAGAAGCATGAAAATGGCAGTCATGCGGAAAATTTCTGTTACAGATGCTATAACAACCGGTTATAATGAATTTCTAATTAGAGAGGCCCCGCACGGTTGACAAGGAAACGGGGCATTGTATTTTACTCTGAAAGGTAGAAACTGGATGTTTTCGTCTCGTGATATGGGTAAAGCGGTGGTTGCACCAATACATAAACTGGGATACTAACAAAGTTTAGACTACATTTCTTAAAAGGAGTGCGAAATGAGTGGATTTATAGAATTAGTCAACTAATTTACACTAGTTCCGTCTTGCTTTTAACATATCAAGTTGTGATGTACGAATATGCAGAACACAGTATACAGTATGTCCACTGATTTTGTGCAAACTTGTACAACAGAGAACGTTGATAATTTTTTTAAAACTATCTTATGTTTCAAATAAATTTGCAACGCATTACGCATTTGTTACAAATGAAACAAATATGCATTACATACATACATACAAGGCCATACACATTGTATTTTCCAACATTTACTTCTGCCAAAGACACGTGTTTCTGTTACATAATAGACTTCGTCAGTTTGGCTAGTGACGTAAAGTTTGATGGAACGCCTCAAAGGTATAGCAAATGTTGTTCTATCATCCTATCAGGTGACACCAGATAATCTGATGACATTTGACGGACAAAAGAGACTATGCCGAAAATAGCGATTTTCTCACGTCCAGCTATGTCGGTGCAGAAGGGAAAAAAATTCGTATATAGGTACAAGTCCATTAACATGATGCTAGATAGCAACAAATATACCAAAGAAATGTGAGTACATTAATACGTTAAGCACGCATTACATTATACAGGGTGTTCACGCAAAAACGCCCCAGCTCCCAGCGCACTTATTTGGAGTCGGATTTTAAGAAGCTATACGTCAAATTAAAAGGCTTAAAAAGTACTACAAACTAAGGCTTAAATCTAATTTTTATCTGTTTATCATTTTCAAGGTCAAATGTCAATTTTTTTTTACATTGTAACCTTTTTTTTTTTTTTTGATAATTTTAAAGATATTTTTTTTTCTGGATTCAGTGATGTATCACAATCGATATTTCTGATTTACTTTAGAGTAATAAAAAAAATAATAACTAAAATTGACACAGCCCTGGTTTTTAAATAATACTTGGGTTTATTCGCAATAGGCTTTGAAAAACTACTGAGACATAGCACTAACTATGAAAACTAAGTGTCAAAAATTGTATACGTCAGTTTTAATTTATTTAACTATTTTTTGCAACAAAAATGAATAACAGTGAACTTGTTGACATGCTGGTGTTTATTTTGAGAGAAATAAATACAGTGGACAAACGTTGCGTCGGTATCAAAAACGTTTTCCCAATAGATGGATTCCAAGTCGTCGCAAGTTTGCTCATTTGGAATCCAACTTACGTCAATATGGAAGTCGCGAAAAATTCACACAGTCCACGAAAACGATCCACAGCGTCGGATAAATTTATGTAATTTCTTTTTAAACGAATTAAGGCCAGATTCGTTGTTTTACACAAAAATCTTGAGAACTGACGAATGTAAATTTACAAACAAAAGACATTTTAATCGATTTAATCACCGGTACTGGAGCGTAGAAAGCCCACATATCGCCATCAAAATCCTCAAATAGGATTTTCTGTGAATGTTTGATGTGGTATACTAGGCGGCAGGATAATGCGATCAATTTTCATTGACGGAAATCTCAATCAAGAAAAATATCTTCAAATTTTGACAAAAGATTTACATGAAATATTAGATAACTTCCCATTAATTGAAAGGAATGAACTATTCTTTCAACAATATGGAGCTACACCACATAACGCTCTTTGATTAGAGGTTATTTAAATACAGAATTTGAAGATAAATGGATAGGAACTTATGGACCCGTACCATGGTCCACCCGGTCCTGTGACATAACAACCTTTGATTTTTTGGGGGATACATTCAAGATACTGTTTATGTTACTCGCCCAGAAACGGCCGAAATTTTGAGAGATAGAATAGTCAACGCTTGTCGGGAAACGCCAGCATAAATTCTAATTAATGCTACACAAAGTGTGTTATCTAGATGTCGAGAATGTCTTGAAAGAAACGGTGTCCAATTTTCGTTAATTTGTCATGTCTTAATTTAGTTGTTCAGTTATTAAACGTTATCTGTTGTTTAGAATTAGTTATTGAAAAATTGTTGTTTTCGTACTGAAACATTGTTTCCAAAAACCACGGTTGTGTCAATCTTGGTTATAATTTTTTTGTATTACCCTAAAATAAATAAGGAATATCGGTTGTGGTACATCACTGAATTCAGAAAAAAAATCTCTATTAAATTATTCAAAAAAATAAGGTTACACTTTAAAAAAAAATGGCATTTGACCTTGGAAAGGATACACAGGTAAAAATTAGATTTAAGCTTCAGTTTGTAGTATTTTTTAAGCCTTTTAATTTGAGGTGTCGCTTCTTATAATCCTACTCCAAATAAGTGAGCTAGGTGCTGGGGCGTTTTTACGTGAACAGCCTGTATATTGACCACAATATACTAATCACTAAAATGTCCTGAGACCGCAAAGCTAATTGATTCCTATATGGACAATAGATCGGTCTACGTTTGCTGAAATGGATAATTCCAGGATATTCACTGCGTTTGCTGGTGTACCGCGAGGGTCCAATCTAGGGCCTTTACTATTTATAATGTATATAAATGACATTTTAACCTCAATCAGCTGCCGAGTTCTTGCGTATGCTGATGACCTAAACATTTTTTCAAAAATTGATACCATCTTCGACTGTGAAACATTGCAAAGGAATATCAATATTATTACTGTCTGGTGCCATGCAAACAAGTTTAAATTAAATATTAGCAAATATGCCACTGTCACTTATTCCAGGAACGAGCAACTTCTTTCTTACGGTTACGATGCTGAACATACACCTATTCCAAGGAAGCTAGAAGTAAAATATCTAGGTGTTTTATTTGATACACATCTTAAATTGACTAAGCACATAGAAGCAATCTGCAACTCTGTTCTCGAGATTTAGGCTTCCTTATAAGAACGTGCAGAGTATTCCTTAAAGTGCTTACACTAGAAACGTTATATTTTAGTAAGGTTAGGTCTAAACTGGAATATAGCGTTGTTGTATGGTATCCCATATATACTTACCAGGAACTGGGTTTGGAAAAAATTCAAAGGAAGTTCTAAAAATATGTTTCGTTCAAGACTAATAGAATATATACACCGCGTGGTGTAAACTACAGCGAGTACAGCATGGAGTCGTTGTCGGAACGGAGGAATGCTTCTAGTGCCAACTTTTTAATAAAACTTGTTACAAACAAAATTGATTCTCCGTCATTACTCGGTGAAGAACAGTTTTTTGTACGGCACGCGTTCATCGGTTACATTTTCAGTTCCTCGTGCTAGAACTGATGTTTTGGCTCAGGCCCCAATAGTCCATATTACGAAAAACACAAATAAGTATAGTGAGGATCCTTTTGCTAAATAAATAAGTTACTATGTCATTTATTTACTTTAGGATTTAAATGTGTAAATGAATTTGCACTGCAACACATGTTTTTTGTTTTTGTAATTTTGTATTATACTTTAAGTGGATTTTTGTATCTGTTGGATAATAAAGACTATTATTGTTATTATTACGCATATGCATATACGTATTTTTTGCCTTTCTGTACAGGCATAGCTTAGTCATCTAAACATTTCTTGTCACTATCTTCTGTGACCCTCTACATATATATGTATTACATGACAGATTACTTTAGTCACTCAATTATAGATGTCATACTTTCTCTCTTCCAATTTCCTTACTCGATTTTTTTGGTTTGATTAATTACCTTCTTTATTTCTGTGTTGTCAGTGCCAGTAGAGTCAAATATTACTCCTAAATTGGCTTCACCTTTCGCACCTCTACTTAACTTTTCAGTGAAGATTTAGCAGTGAACTTTTTAGCAACACAAGTAACCTTTATTTGATAAATAGTGAAGCAATGACATATATTATAAAAATAATTATAAAATTCAAAACATCGCATACTTTTATAATTGACCTTCTTGATAATACAATCACTTTCCAGGGTTTTGTAGTGTGGAGTGATCTCAGCTTCTATAAACGGTCACCAATATCTTTTGCTATTGTCATGTAGATGACAATTTGAACAAAGTAATCTGAATTCTTTTACGCCAATAAAGAACAAAAGAGCTTCCCCAACACCTAACTGGAATTTAGCACACCGATTTGGCTGGATATGGAAATTCACCTGGCAGCAATGTGAGCGATAATTGGATAGCTCTCCTCGAACAATATCCTGGATTGAAGAATACCGGAAGTATCCCTTCCACATAGGTAAAGGTCTCAATTAAATAGTTTCGACACAGGCCACGGATGATGCAATCAATGCAATGCTGTATGATTGGGAACTAGCAGATACTAATCTCTGTGACAGGGAAATGTAGAACAAACTTTGACCCATATAGTAAATGACTGGCCCAGAAGAAGCTTCCTTTGTGGCATCCACGAGCTGACCAAGGCAACTCCTGCAGCACTAAATTGGTTGAAAAAATGAATGACTTTAATGACTTAACACTTGTGACCATCTATATACATTATTTTTATCTAATTTGTTCTGTCTTATGGTTTGTGTCCTATTTAGAACTTACCGTGGATATATTCATTTCTTTTTTGTATTTATATCACGTCTCACACGAAATAAATAAATAGATAACTAGATTAACTGCAAACAATAAACCGAATTACAATAAAATGGGTCTCTATGATAGATGCGTTTTACTCGACAGCATGCACGGAACTGACGTTGGTCGGTCCATACTGGTTACATTGTCCACATGGGTTCCACAGCGGCCCGAAACATGCTGCACGTTCTGGGCGAATATGGTTTTCACAAATTTTTTATTTTTCATCAGAACTGACAACTTCTACAGTTGACGTCGCGGCTTGTTGCGTCTACAGTCTAGGGCAAAAGTGGTTTGCCGAATTGTAGAAATTAATGCAACAAATTGTAGCGACAATCGCATGTAAAATGAGATTTAATAGTTATTAATTCTCATACGCATGAAGTTTCTTCACAGTTCGTATATATACTCGTAGTATGTAAGTGGATGTCATATCTGTCTACAGATATCGTGCACTGATTATCTGTAATGACAGTAAAACATTGGTATCTGACTGTTCCGGGTGGATGTGGCTTTCACAAATTTTTCATATATATATATATAATATTTTCGTGACCTTGGTATGATATGGTAAATTCAATCAGTCGGCGATTAAAGGTCTGGTTTACTTCAAAGTATATATATATTTAAAACAACCCTACATATTTCGGCAATGATGCCTTTATCAAGGATATAAAATATAAATGTCAGAATACAAATGTCAAATTGAGTTAACATTAACTCAATTATTTGACATTTGTATTGTGTCATTTATATTTTATATCCTTGATAAAGGCATCATTGCCGAAACATGTAGGGTTGTTTTAAATATATATACTTTGAAGTAAACCAGACCTTTAATCGCCGACTGATTGAATTTACTATATATATAATATATATATATATATATATATATATATATACATATTTATAAATATAAGTTAATATGAAAGGTCTATTATTGATCTCAAATAGAGAAATACAACGAAACAAAATATTAATTATCACCTTGATGAATATCTAACTGCATTCGACTTATTACAAAAAGAAAATTAAGTGAGGAAAGAAAACCGTACATTTTAAAAATGTGCATGAATGTAAGAGACTCTATGGAAAGCAAAGCTCAAATCGATTAACTAACTCATACGCATAGAACCGTTCTAATCCCAACACGGATCTTCTATATTGGTTTCCACTTTAACCGACCCACTAATCCATTACATAAGATGTACGGAAAATCATAATTGTTAGCTGTGCTTTTCCTCTGTTCCCGTCATCTTTTTCGTTCTCCTGTGGAATATGTTTCCTCTCTTCCGCATATGAACAGAGATACATAACCCAAGTTCTCTTTTGGCCTCGTGATATTTCGAAAATTCGATGAATATAATTTTCCCGGGGGCGATTTGTGCTACAGAGCCGATGCGTAGCAAAAGTTCCGACCGCAGAAAGCTTGTATGTTTACTAATGAAGCCAGAGACCGACCGGACTGCGCCAATATTGAGGAACGGAAGCGAGCATAATGGATATGGAGATCGTTTTTTCAATGCTTATCGTGTATACATATATATACGCACCATATACAATACGAAATTTCCCTCTTTTGGTAAAATCGTTAGGTCTCCTTTTCTACTCCTGAGGGTAGACTTCAATATTTATTCGAGTGTTGTACGAGTGTGTGTGTATCTGTGTGAACGAATGTGTATATTTGTTAGATGCTATACATATACAATAAGTCAGAGAATTACGTTTTGGTTTTCGCACAAATATGACATTTGAATTAGAGAAACGATAAAGGAAATAGCAGGTACAGCGTAGACAACGCTAGCAAAACATTTTTTTAACTTATTTACTCGGCTTTGTTGTTGCAAATGTATCTTCATGTTACATGTTAACGTATTCCTTTAAAATTAGCATGCCTTTGTATTATTACAAACGGCGGCTTTGCTGGTTATTGGGTGGATGTTGTTGCCGTGTTAATAATAATGAAATTATTTGATAATAAAATAATTACGGGTGCTGGTGAAGTATCATCAAAGGGCCAGGACATGTGTGATAATGGTTAATTAAATAAATATACAACAACTTACTTACTAAATAAAACACAGGAGCGTTGTCCTTAAAGTTTGTATTTATATTTACATAAGAAAGAAATTGAACCTGATATATTTAAAAGTAATAAAACAAAAGTAATATATACACGAGGAGCGGTAACTAAGTAATTGAAAATTAACACAAAATACACTGAAAACGAAAGTTAAATTGAGCAGTAAATTAAATGTTAATTAATTACGATTAATATAAAATAATCTCTATATCGAACAATACAGAGTTATCTTTGAGTGGCGATATACTTGGACAAGTATATGTAGAGCGATGCTTCTATTTGCCGAGATGCAGGCGCACGTGGATCATGCCAGTACTTGACCTGTACGGCGGGTAAGATGTTTCACTTACGAAGATTCTAACGAGAAGATGACTGATAGTTTGTGTCGATAGAACACTGGTTTTGAAAAAGGTCTATTTTATTACCTAAGTCGAAGAGAGGGTCGATATTTTGAATAATAATTAATAAGAAGCGCGACCTGAAGAGGTGTTCTATCGAGGGCATAAATATTATTAAAATATCCCTTGTGAAATAAGCTTTCTAATGATATGAAACACAACATATAAAAGAAGATGTATGTAATTAACTTAAAATCAGTTAATGAAATGTATTCTACAGTGAACGACGGGTACTAGACCAGGTAGAAGGCCAAGGGTATTCCGGTTAAAGATATAACAAAAGAAATGCTTTCTCTTTACACACGAATATGTACAGAAATGTCTTAAGTTAAATATTTTAAATCGAGATATTTAAAGAAGAAATATATTATTTAAAAATAAATTAAAATATTTTTATATGCGGAACGTAACAGTATATCATTCTTTCCCAATATTGTAATCATTGTTGTCAATGATTACGATAAAAAACACATCAAAATAACCAAAATTGAAAACCAGAAATAACTGGATTAGGAAAATTGCTGGAACTAGCTGGAGAGCACAAACGAAGACTTTACCTATAGCAGCACAATCACTGGTCTATTCTATCGTCAAATACTGTTACTCCCGTATGGGGTAGGTATCGGACCATTTTCAAGAAAACCTGGAAATTCGTCCTGAAGTAATTCTAAATATGCGTCACCAGTTAAGGTTCCTTCTTCAAACTTTGGCCCAATAATCGATAATGCCGCACCATACATTGGATCCCAAAATTCACTGAAAGTTGGTCTTTCTCATCCAATGAGGATTTTCAACAGACCAATAATGGCAATTGTGTCGATTTACGGTTCCATTATTATAAAAGCGACTCTCATCTGTGCATAATATTGAGCTAATAATGCCATCTTCACGGGCAGTCGCTAGCCATGCAAGAAACGCCAGTATTCTGTCATAATCTCCTAGTTCTAATCCTTGATGCAGGCGAATTTCGAAAGGCCTGAATTTGGCGGATTTTAGGATTCGTTGAATAGAAGAACGACAGATACCAATCACATTCTGCTTCAATTTCTCGAATTGAAATAAGCGGATTACTAAGCACATTTCCCAAAACACAAACACTGTGCTATTCATCAGTAGCTGTCTTTCTTTTAAAGACAGAGTCTTCTTTGAAAAGGCAATATATTTCTCCAAATTTGAACCCACACGTGTAAAATACCATAGCTTTTGGCATATGTCTGTCAGGATACCGCTCTCTGTAAACACGGAAGGCATCACGCCTTTTTTTCTACATTCCCCATAAGTGAGGATCATATTTTTTTCCTCGTTTGTAAAATCGTCGTTATTCATTTTAAATACAACTTTGTTCGAAGTAACTTTGAAACAAATTTCAGTAACACTTTATGAACTGTCAAAGTTAAAGAACAAATAATGTCAAATTTTGCTGTAGTTTCCATAGATCGCTTTGGTTTCTACGATCCCAATTTTTGAATATTTAAAATGCCATTTGACCTCTGTTTCTAAGTCTAAATATAAAGTGTAATAATTATCAATGGGAAAGAGAATTTTCAGTAGAATTCAAGTTTTGAGGAAAATATATAGATTGATATTCAAAATAAAGAAATTTGGATAGTTTTCGGTTAAACCGGAAGTGAAAGAATATGAATATTAAGCTCAATTTAAAGAATATTAGGTGTATATCAGATGCCCCAAATCTAAAATTTTTATTTTACTAGATAACGGTGGTACGCCATTGGAACAACATAACTGAGACACCCGGTATATTTGTAAATTTCCATTAAACAAACAATTCTACATTTGCCCCAATAAGTAAAATACACAGCAATATGTATGAACGATGGACGTAAAGGACAAAGGCACATGGATGATCGCCCACAAGACAAAACCAAAGCTCGCTTTCTTCCTCGACAGAATGTGACAGAACACAAACACGGAATTCCAGTCATTCGGTAGCTTTACCTGGAAAATTTTCCGGGAGTTTTGAAGATTGGTACTCTTGTGTATTTCGACGTGTTCTTTTGGAACTTTTCCACTTTGTATCTTTGCCGGAGCGCCGCCATATTGGAAAATTGTCGTCCAAAAGCAGTTTTTTACGATATCTTGTATCCGACTCATTTTACGATAAAAATAGTGATGCGATAAATTAAACTTGAGAAAATTTCCTTTGATTTATATACTAAAGCTTTTTTTTATAAAATGAATAGTTTCAGCGTACGAGCGCCGCAAAATCTACTTAAACACGCTTATTGGTGTATAAAGTTATTTCCACACCACCATGAGGTAGAGCAAGTGGCGCAATTTTTTGTGGTAACCCTAGTAGACCTAATGCACATGTAGTACACTAATTACTAAATTTAGTGCATTCCTCATAGCTTCGCTATTCCTGGCGGACCAGGTTTTGCGAGATTTTCAACGTTATCCGCGATAGGGTTATTGGCTTCGATGTAGTCACCTTCTTCCTCTATTTTCGTAAAAGGTTTGCTCGATAACAGTCTCCATTTCTTCCTATTCAACACTATCTTGTAGTGTAACATGCAAATGATCGCAATTCGTCTAAATAAAAGGATCACTTTAATCCAGCATTTCTGCATCCACAGGCTCCCGAACATTCCTTTTTGTGTTTGCAACAAATAAGTATTAACGAGGTCTCCAGAGCTGGGAGCTTGAGTGTTGTGACAGGAATTAGCCCATTCTTGCTTTTTTCCATCCCTATCGCTCTGCCTTTTGTTCAACTCCATACCACTACTGGATCTGGTGATAGGTACGGAACGAATGTTGTCGTGCTGCTGCATCTGTCGGTGGTAGCGATGCAATATTAAATTTATTTTTATATGCTGATTTTATGAAGCATGTATATCTGTAGTTGTTTAACGACATACTTTTCACGCCACTATAACTGTATAATGCAAGCAGGGAGCGTTATCTAGCTTCGGCAATGATCCCTGGGTCAGCATTTTAGTTTTTAGATACCTGGACAGGCTCGTTTAAATCTGGGTGTACATTAGCACAATTGATTTTTCCTTGACTAAAGAGTTAAAGAGAGCCGATGTTATATCACAGCGACTGAAGGCGTGCAAGAATAATATGTTGCTATGTGCCCCTACGAGCACTAGACTTGCGCTGACAAATATCGTCTAAACTTACCCAACTTACCTACAACTCATGGTTGCCCCGGAGATCTTTTGGCTAAAGGGCTAACTCAGTTAAGAGGCGAGTTGCGGGGAGGTTCTTACTTAAAAAAGGGCGCCACCATGTTTTACCTTTAGCCAACAGAGAACGCAGACTCTGCCGTGGTATGTGAATTGTTTAGTAATTTTCGAATAAATTCTACTCAAAAGAATAAAGAAAAGAAAAACAGAGTTCATAACAATAACAATTATTACAAATGAAACAGACATGTAAAAAAATACACATCTGTAACTGTAAACATGAACAACACACCTCGTATTTTCCAGCTTTTTACTTCTGCTTAAGACATATGTTTCTGCTATTACTATTAAGCGTCGTCAGTTAAGCTAGTGAAGTAATTTAAAAGCTTAAATGGCCTATATGGTATAGCAAATTTCGTCCTATCAGATAGCACCATATAATATAGTGACATCTGACGGACGAAAGAGACTATGCCGAAAATGGCAACCCTTTCCTTGACAGGCTAAGCCCTTTTGTACCGGCTTAGCCTGTCACAAAAAATATTATCCCACACACACTACCTTGCGTCATAGATGACCTCTGAATCCAATTGCGTGGTTTTCTGTGTCCAGGTAATTAGATGGTTACTGATGAAATTTTTTTTAGGGGATACTGACAATAATCGTTTTCCCTAGAAGAAAATAACTCATCAACTTTTCATTAGCCGATATAAACGGCCCTGAAGCAACACGTGGTCATAAAAACTTTCAATTCCGAGGAACACCTCGATTAAAATACACTATACCAGTGAATTTAATTAAATAAAATCAATTTTGACCAATTCCTGCATATCACAGAATAGTAACACTATTAATTCCAAAAAGAACTTTTACTTTTAAACACTGCCTTACTTCAAAGCTTGAATCGTAAAAGAGGATCTCCCGAACAAATGCGTGAGTATTTATCCAGAAAGAAGACTACGTCATAGTAACAAAAAACTACCCCTAGACGGAATATTGGAAATAAAAGAAGATAATTACTCAAATACCCTGACATGGTTAAAAAGTAATTGAGGAAGCCAACATCAAAAATTCAATAATTAATTCGCAGAAAGAAGGGATAAATAACCAATTAAAAATTATACCAACCGTCAAACGATCTATAATCAAAAGTTAAATAAAGTTGCGCGAACATGTCGCTCTAAGCAAATGAAAATGTAGAAACCAGAATTAAGTTTAGAAATGGTTAAGCAATAAATTAAACCATCCTAATAGATTTACAAAATTCTAATAAAAAATACGACGATGTCCTGTTTACCTAGAATTGCTTAAGAAGAACAATAATTGAAATATAAATTCAAATATACGAACCATGACTTCGCATAATATTTCAAAATGTCAAACTGCGCAGAAGTATATACAAAAATCCGGGTAAAAATATGGATATAGTGACATCCAAAATATTTGAATATACAAACTTATATGAAGATATTAGAGTTTGAAATAGCCTATGATGTTCGATAATTAGCAATTAAAGTAAATAAATTATATAAATTGATAATATTGAATTTTGAACAGTCTATGATGACTTAAAGTTAGCAATTAATTAAATCATTAAAAATGCCCAAACGGTATAAGGATCATTTTTAAAGTGTAACAATGTTATCTGCGATACTTTTACTTTTACTATGGTACTTTTTGTTGAATATATTTGTTGCAAAATTTGTATTTTTCCTGGTTTGAGAACATATATGTGCGACATACCTAGTCTTTCAACGGGTATTAAATATTTTTCGTTAATATACAAAGTACGCGTGTTGGAGTAGACTTTGCTGCACACATACGCTAAAATTATACATTTTGCAAAAAAAAAGATCAGTACAAAAATTATAGTAAATTTTTTATAGTTTGATTTATCGCATAATATGTATTGGAAAGGAGATATCGTCAAAAAACCACAATTTTTACAATATGGCGACCTGAGCGGCAAAGATACGAGGTTACAAAGTAAAAATTCGAAAAGAGCACCTCGAAATCTATAAAAATACCAATTTTCAAAATTCCCGGAAAACTTTCCAGGTAACCCCCTTTTTGAGCATCAAATGACTGGACTACTAATGAAGGGTAGAAGAAGAAGAGAAGTGAGCCTTATGACATCATAGGTACTAAATAGCTAGAGCTACGTATTTTACAATGGATTTACTTTCTATACATTCTGTTCAACATTTGACGTACTTCAGAATTTAAACCTAGCATATTAACGTAAAGTTTAAATCGAAGATTTTTGCAACACTGTTGATTTTTAAACAAATCAAAAATTACACCGCCGTATGAATGAATGTAGGTAAAGATCATAAGACCAATCTTTTTATGTTATTTATATTCCGTATCTACAAGTCATTTAAGTTTTGCGTAACATTGAGATTACGTAAAATTTTCAATTCACCCCAAAACTTTTTTATGGTTTTTTTTTTCGTTTTGTGACCGTTTTTGTCTCTCTCTTTCTCGCCTTATCCGCGCCAATTCGAACGTAATCCCTAGTTTATCGATGTAAAATGGATTTCCGGAACTTCAACAAAAAAAAGAAACGCAAACTGTACGGAGAGGGTAGAGGCTGTAGAGGAGGTTATATAAACTTGCATACGGGCGCGGAGTAAACAAAGCCATAAAGATTCGTCCGTAGCGCGAGCGAACCCTTCTTTCGATTGTGACAAACTGGAAAAGTTTCGGGTACCTAATCGTCTTATGCAGTCGCCAGTCGATATATTTCAGGTGAATGGGGCAGCGCGATAGCGTTCCAGTTATCTTAAAAGTATTCTCGTCTGCATTTATTTAAATACGCAAGCAATGTCTTTTTCTCTATGTGTTTTATTGATACGTGATCGTAAATTCAGGTTATATATTCCAGAATAGATTCGTTAACTAAATTGCTCGATTCATCTCTTCTTTTACGATTGTATTTCGGAAAAGTTAAAAGTTATATTGCAAAATTGTAAAAATCATAATTAATTAGTCATCAAGATAAATTCATGATACCATGTAAAATAGTATATCGATGTGCATCTAGTGTATGAATATGATTATACAGGGTGTTTCAGGATTATATGAAAAAAAATAAAATTTGGGTTCAAGACACTAAAATAAAAGAAAAACTTCCTATAAAACTCTATCCGAAAACACTTCGTTAAATAGCTACAACAGTCCTTCAAAGATAAGGGTCTAAATCTAGTTTTTATATTTTTTCTTAAATTTTGAAACAGATACAAAACTCATATTTGGTAATTGTGACCAGCTAAGGACATTACTTCTTACAAATAATTTGTCTATCATCCCCTATTATTACGAAGTGGTAAAGTCAGTCACCCCTACTGTATTTTGCATTAAAACTTTTTTTTTCGTGTGGAATTTTGTAAAATAAAAATTAAAATCGTTAAGCGAGATTTAATTAGAATTTTTTTTGTCACTTATTTTTTTCAGAAAATGTTTGGTTTTGCTGCAAAACAACAACAGTTTCTATGATCTCTTAGATAACATTCCTTTGAAACTTAGTTGTGAAAGCTGGCTGCAACTAGACGGCTGCCCTGTCCATTATGCTAGCAACACGAGACAATGGCTAAATGTATACTACTTTGGACGACGGATCGGTCGTGTAGGACCATTTGCTTGGCCTCTACGATCCCAAGATCTAACGCTGTTAGATTTTTTCGCATGGGGTGCCATCAAGCAAAAAGTGCACGAACAACCGGTGGATAACGTTGAGACATTAAGAAATAGAGTTGTTTAAGCTTGTACAGAAGTGACTCCCGAATTACAAGATGCAACGCCCGCTTGCGTACTGGGGAAATATTTTTGAACAAATTCTTTAAACTTTTATCGTTACAGTTGGTTACTAATAATAATCCCATACGTTCTTATTATATATACTGTTTTTCACATTTTACAATAAAAATGATTTGTTAGAAGTTATTTCCTAAGCTGGTCACAATTACCAAATATGATTTTTGTAACTATTTCAAAATTTGAGAAAAAATATAAAAACTTATCTTTGAAGGACTGTAACTATTTAACGAAGCGTTTGCGGATACAGCTTCACAGGAAGTTTTTCTCTTATTTTGGTGCCCTGAACCCAAATTAAAATTTTTTTCATATAATCCTGAAACACCTTCTATATATATAGTAAATTCAATTTGTCGGCGATTTAAGGTCTGGTTTTACTTCAAAATATATATATTTAAAACAATCCTACATGTTTCGGCAAATGATGCCTCTTTCAAGGAATATAAAATATAAATGACAGTATATTAATGTCATACATTTGCAGTTGCTATGGATAAAATTATTCAAAGATACATTCCAATTGAATAATAATAAATCATGCCTTAGTATTCTAAAATAGATAGACAATAATTATTCCGACTAATAAAATAAACTATCTTTTAAATAAATTCAACAATTTTCACAACAAATTAAAATTCACTATTGAAGCAGAAATTAATAATAGTATCAATTTTCTTGATATTTCTTTAAGCTATGATAGACAGGGTAGTATTTATACAAATTGGTATAATAAACCCACAGCTTCTTTTCGATATATGAATTACCACTCAAATGCTCCTACAGTATTCAATAAAAAGATTATAAATAATCTGACTGATAGAGCAGTAAAACTATGACATACTCAATACAGAAAAGATAACATGAATAGAATTAAAACAATCTTAACAGATATATAGACATATAAACTTAGTAAAACTAATAAACATTTATTTTCAAAACTTAAACCTAAAATAGAAAAAAATCGAGAAACACATGACATCTATAAAATACCATGTCGCGATTGCGATAGTTACTACATAGGCCAAACTAAACAATATTTATACAAAAGAATACAGGCTCACAAATACTCTAAAACAGACAAAACTGCTTTATCTACACACAAACTATAACGCGATCACCATTTCGATTTTGAAAGCACACAGATAATTGATAAAGAACAACACACAATGAAAAGGGAAATTAAAGAAATAATTCGGATTGAACAGGAAAAAATTCAATTAACAACAGAAGTGATATAAAAAATTTAAGCAGTATATACTATAACTTAATTATGTAACTATCTGCAATTTACCATCATATTATATGTTGCTGTAATATAATTATATATCTTATGTTATTTAAATATCTATACATTTGCTTCTCATGCTGACAGTTCCTTATTTTGATCCCTGTCTGGCTGTCCGAGTAGGTTTTCGTGGTTTTTCTTCTCGTTTAAGGGGAATGCCGACAGCTTAACATCTTTAGTCGCTCCACGGGCGCATACTTAATAATAACAAATGTCTTGCGTTTCCCTGTTTTTGTTGTGTATCTATTTTAGAATACTAAGGTATGATTTATTATTATTAAATTGGAATGTATCTTCGAATAATTTTATCCATAGCAACTACAAATGTATAAGTATGCCATTAATATACTGTCCTTTATATTTTATATTCCTTGAAAGAGGCATCATATCTAAGACAGTAAAATTAGTGTATCAAAGAATGTAGAAAATATGACAGCGTTAGGTACATCATACTTCTCACGAATTACAAAAAGTAACCCAGATATTTGGGGCATTTCAGTAACATGATAACAACAAATAACACCTCGTGGTATCTTATGAATAAGTGGTTCTGGGGTTATGGGATGTTCCTTCTATATTTGCTGTATTGTAATCTACTATATTTACAATACTATATTTTACAATTAGCTGAGCGTATTTTATGTGTGTGTGTTCTAAGTACTGTAGCATATACTTTGATGTTGCTTGTGATATGAATAAATAAAACATTAACGATATATTTACAGAATAGTCTAGAGAGCCGTTTTGTAATTAGAATCATTCAGTAGGATGTTTATTACTTAGTATTTGATCGAAACCAATATTGCTCGCCGTTTACTATCGTGTAAATCTAATAATATACTTGCAATATTAGCATGGTTTATGCAATATTCTCTATTTAGTAATATGAGTTAATTTTAAAATAATAACTATCTACCAAACTGACAAAGGAACTTTATACGGTGTACAACTGTACAAATTCAACAATTTCACTAGAAATGTTACTTCCATATTGAAATGCATTTATGAAACTTCAGTTCGAGCTAATGTAACATGTAATAAAACAGAATTAAATTGCAAAAGCGAAAAAACTAACCACACATCTATGCGTGTGTATTATACATATTTCTGTTGTATCCAGTATTAACAAATTCATTAAGCGCATTCCATGCGCTTGGGGGGTATTTAATTTTCCAAATTATTAATTTCCATTAATTGGCCTATCTGTTGGAGCGGACATCATATCCTCTCAAGCACCCCCTTCCTCCCCGCCGCATGGCTGAATTAATATGTGTCTGTCTGTAACCCAGGCATCGGATTGATATTGACATTGGTTTCGGGGAGGACTGATTTTGTCAATGTTACTAATTAATAATTCAGCGATGATAGGGATACTGGGGTAGGTCAGAGGGATTATTCAAGTGCACAGTTATAATTAAATGCATTTATTAAGGCTTCGCTCAAATATTTGAATATACTCTTCAAACTGACCTAAAATGAACAAGACCCGTTTTATGTAATGTTTATGTCGTTGAATTCAGAGCATTTTTTCTTTCCTGATTCGAGTCAAATGTCCACTCTGTCCTCGCCCTTAATTAGTATTATAGCATAGAAGCACATGAGGAGATTGGGTGTTTGTTATGGTAATATTGACAAAATTCTAATTATCATATTGTCAATTGTAAATGAGAAAATATTTTTCTTTAATTAAATATTTTATAATAAAGTGTGTCTTTTTAAGAGGTGAAGGATTATAAATTGAAATAAAAAACACAGGTGTTGGGAAAATGATAAATTTTTTATAATTTCTACTTAGTTTCATGGCATTAGTGATTGGAAAATGATTTTAGGTATATGACTACCACGGAAGTGTCTGAGGTACGTTATCTTAGAGCACCAATTTTCAACTACTTATTCGAGCATTTGAGGCTCTATGTCACGACCAGTATTTTTCAACCTGTGGGTTGCGACCCCTGGGGGGTCGCGAAGCCTCTGTAGGGGGGTCGTGAGAGGTCGAGAGAACTTAGTAAAAAAATCAATAAATTTTAAAAAGGTAGATATATTAAAAAAAAGTTAACAAAATGATACTCGTTATGTTATTTATACAAACACATTAACAAAAAATAAAATCTTCGAGTACTCGTTCATTTTAATGTGAAGCTTGCGCTTGAGTTTGTTCAATCAATTTCTCCCATCGTGGACCCGTTTTTGCAACTTTAAGTATTAAATCGTTTTCCAAATTTAAGCGATTTCTTAGTTTACTTTTTATTTGGGCCATTGATGAAAATGCCAACTCGCACAAGTACGAGGTAGAAAATGGAATCAAACACTTCAAAGCCTCGGTTGTTAATTCCGGGTATTCTGTTTTTCTTTTTAACCAAAAGGTATCCAAATTTTCAGACTTGAATTCCAAGTGTAACATCCCATCGGCAGATAATTCCAGCAGATTCTCTTTGAGCTTAGTTGATAAATTTGCCTCATTTATAGCTGCATTTAAAAACGGATTTAAGATCCATCTTTGCCCAGTGTCATCCGATATCTCTTGCACTGAGAAGTAATGACACAATTCTTTCTTCAAATTATCTAACACCATTTTCATACCAGATATATATGAGTTGATGTTTATCTCGCTTACGACTTCTTCAATGAAAGACTGTGTCGACGAAAATGAATCAAAGTTGTTTTGATTTATAGATAATGACCACAATTAAATTTTTTTTATAAAGCCATGGAGTTTGTCTTTTGCTGTAATGACATTTTCATCCCGCCCTTGAAGACTTTTATTCAAGTTATTTAAATGCTCAAATAAGTCAGAAAGAAAAGCCAATTTCAAAAGGAATTCCGGGTCAGAAATGAATTCAGAGTAATGTGACTGTTGTAAATATACTAATAGTTCAGCGCGAAGTTCCATAACTCTGGTCAGCCTTTTGATAACCACCTAACTTCTGTATGCTAAAGCAAATTGCGGTGTAGCGCTCCCATATCTTCACAAATGATTAGAAAAAATCGAGTCTGCAGCGCTTTTCCTTTAATAGAATTTACAATGTTAATAATCATATTTAGAACTTGACTGTATCCTTGTGGCAAAGTTTTGGCTGCAAGAGCTTGGCGATGGAGAAAGCAATGCATACAACAAGCGTTTGGCATCTGTTCCTTCAGTCTAGCAATAAATCCACTCTTCGCACTAGTCATGGCTTTTGCTCTGTCACTACAAATAGCAATGCATTTTTGTGCCCAATCTATATTCATATCTTGCGTAGCTTCAAGGAACGTGTCATGCAAGCACTGACCTGTAGTATTTTTGGGTAGTGGCTTGCAAAATAGTATTTCTTCCATTCATATTTCATTGGATTCAAAACGCACAAAAGTTATAAACTGCGCACAACCCGCAATATCCGTTGATTCATCAAATTGCAAGGACACAAAAGAACTTTTCTTAATTTTTTCTATGACTTGATCACGAACGTCAGTCGCCATATTGCTTATCCTGCGTTGAATGGTATTGTCAGAGAGAGGTATATTTTTGAGCTTTTCGACCTCTTGCTTGCCAAACATAATCTCTGCTATATCTAAAGCCGCTGGTAAAATCAAATTTTCGGCAATACTGTGAGGTTTTCCTGCTTTAGCCACACGAAAAGCTACTCGATAACTAGCGAGCAACGCTTTCTCATTTAGGTTGGACATTTGTCCTATAGCAGTTTTTTTATGTTCAAGAGCTTTTAATTTTCGCTCAAAAAATTCCACGGGTTTATTTTTTTCATTAGGATGTTTTCTGTTTAGGTGGCTTACCAACTTCGATGGCTTCATGCTTTCTCTTGACAAAGTTTCAAAGCAAATTACGCACTGCGGTTTATTCTCAATCACAGTAAACCCAAATTTCAAATAATTGTCGTCATAAAGACGTTTTTTCTTTATTCCACTACTGCCGCTAGACTTAGACGTTGATGGTTCTGATGATCTTTTCAGGAATTTATCCATTTTCAATTTCAACAAACAACTCAAATAAATACGTAAAACAAGTGACTCGCGCTCTTCAAACAACTAAACAGCAGACGACACGACCACTTGCTTCGCGGTCTTGCACTCAACTGCCGTGGCCGCGGTCGACCGCCCTATTTATAGGCCAGCGCATTCTAGCGAGAATCATCTCGAAGCGTAACGAAACGTCTCGAAACTTGTGGACCTTTAGCGCGGGCCGTGGAGCGCGCGGGGGACTACCAGCGCCATCCGTTGGTAACACTCGGAACCTGTACTAGTTCCGAGTGTTACCAACAGATGGCACTGGGAGTCTCGGCCCTAACAATATGTTTGTATTTGTTTGTTAGTTATCAATTGGCCACGTATTCGATTTAAAATTATATGTTTTACGTACTTAATTGTATATTTATATCCGAATCCTAATAACGCAAACGCCTAAAACTTTTGTATGAATTAAATATTTTTAACATACATGAAAAAAAAATGGTCGG
Organism: Melolontha melolontha; assembly: GCA_935421215.2. Taxonomy (NCBI): domain Eukaryota; kingdom Metazoa; phylum Arthropoda; class Insecta; order Coleoptera; family Scarabaeidae; genus Melolontha; species Melolontha melolontha. Next base: position 108,293,080 of record OW285240.1, read on the forward strand.
GGGTCGGGAAATATTTTTTGATACTAGGGGGTCGTGTCATGAAAAGGGTTGAAAAACACTGCCGTAGACGAATGACTTCAAATAGCCCCACCGAAAATAGTCCAAAGGTGCCAAATCACATGATCTTGGAAGCCAGTGTACAGGTCCATTTCTGGAGATCTTATCACCAAACATTTCCTTCAATAAATCGACATTATGGCATGTAGCACCGTCCTGCTGAAATCGTCGTACAGACAATGTTCACGCAATTTGGGAACAAGAAATCGTTGAGCACGGCTATACACCGGTCGTACTTGACGGTGACAGTTCGGTTTTTATAGTTTTTGAAGAAGTATTCCTGATTAGGCCCGATTGGGCCTACGGCCCACAAACCGCACCAAACAGTGCATTTTTCGGGGTGCATCGGTAGTTGATGAGTCACCTATGGATTAGCGTCGTTCAAAATGCGGTAGTTTTGCTTATTCACAAAGCTACTGAGCCAGAAGTGAGCCTCATCACTGAACACAATTTGACGGTAAAATACTGGATCGAATTTCAACTTTTGATGTGCCCAATTACTGAACTGACGTCGACGATCGGTTGACTTCGATTCTCGCACCAATTTAAGCACGTAAGCCAAGATTCTTGCGCAAAATTTTCCACAAAGTCGATGGGCACAGACCAAGTTTTTCCGCCTGATGACGAATTGATGAATTTAGATCATCCTCAACGCTGACCTCAACGGAGACGATATTTTCTTCAGGGCGCACTCTACGCAATCTCGTTGGTGGACGGGCGTCCAAAAGAGTAAATTGAGTGTGAAATTTTACAAATGTGTTGCGAATAGTTGTCTCTGTTGGCCGATGATATATGTTGTAATTTTTTACTGATTTTAGAAATAAATTTCCACACTTTGTAAACGCTGATCGTGTGTAGGTCTTTGCATTATAAAATGTCAAACAATACTAAATAAAATTGTGGTATGACTTGTCAAATTAACTGTCATAATATTAGAGTTTCTCCTTATTGAAAAAAAAGTCTTAAAAAACACACATTATTTAAACATGTAACTTCATACAATTTATTAAATATTTCCTGCCTATAGCCTAATTTAACAAACTTAATAAATTGAAAATACAAAGTAAGAATATAGCTTTAAATCCTAGATACATTTTAACAATTATGTTGCCATCAGCAGCAGTAGGAAAAGTATTATACTCGAAGCCTTAATACAGTCTTCACACAAAAAATAAAATGAAATGAAATAAATGAATAAACCAAATCTAAATACCTACGATAAATCTGATTTTCATTCAGATATGATTCGATTAATAAAAGCATTAGAATAGAAACACAGCTTTATTTTTATGAAATTTATGCATTCGCGTAAAATTATTCCTTCACAATAGACCAACGTATTATGGTAGATATACCGGGTGTCCTTGAACTAAAAATACAACGTATGAAAAATGAGAATATGTAATTATATAGAATATATACCCAAAATATTTTCCTAAAATTTCCCTCCCATAAGCGAGAAAAAATATATCTAAAAAAAATTACTATATTGTGAGACAATATTTTAAAACGAAAATAACAAAAAGAATAGTTGTATTACCTATCGCCTCGCTTTAAGTATCCTCTCCGATTCTGTCAACTCTTATACACTCAATCAATATTTCAGTGTATAGGTGGACACATTGTAAAATGCTGCACGACCCTTTGAATTAACTTTACTGTGCCCCATATTCAAAGATTTTATTAGTGATTTCATCTACTGATGATGACAATTTAGTTGTCGAAATACGTATTTAGGATACGATTATTAATTGTGGTAAGGGGTTTTATACCTTTTTTTCGAGTGTAAGTAAAGTTTTGAAGACAAGAAAAATCATAGCTAGAGGTTAAGGAATTAGTAAGGAACCGAGTAGAGTGGCGTAAATTTGTTGAAGCAAATTAATAATTATGAAATATACCTCGAGAACCACGGGTAATGGCTGTCACCCAGGTTATGTACGTGTGTATAATTTGTTAAATTTACTTATAACGATCCTGTATACGACGATTCCCACACAATTTGTATTGTAAAAGGAATATTACAAAATAAAAGATAAGATAAAAGGAAATTTCCTGAATGTGACAGTGCCATTAGCGTACCTATCTCAAATTATACACTGCAAAAGATAACTCTTTCAAGTCAATTTCTACTACCCTTCGCATAATACATTATCCATATACGTTGAAAAGCAGTGGATATAATTTCGGATGTTATATGATAAATAGAACGTCATATTGTAATTATTTTGAATTGTGTTTAAGAAAATTTCGTATTTTGAAAACATAAACTCCAAACAAAAAGATTATGTAAACAAACGTAAAATTTCAGGTACTATCTTATGCCATATTATTTAAATATTATTTATTTTATATTTATAACTTCTATTTAATTATTTTAATGTATTTCAACTTGTAATTTCTATCTTGAAAACATTAAATAAATTTTAAGGACAACTTTGTTGTATTTCCTTTTATTTAAATAAGTTGTACTAGATTTACTTCACCATACTACACACATATCCTTAATAACTAGCATATTGTGCATAATTGAAAAAAAATCGAATGGTGCAGATCTTTGGTAGGCGTTTCAAAAGTTCAAGATAAACAATTTTATAAATCTCCCATTATCAAGTAATTTATATGAGAGGTACAAGAGTCATAAATTTTGAAAATTCAAGATAGGTTGTTTTAAACAGTTAACGGGGGTTTTATTGCACCTATATTTATATAAGTATCTAAATAATAAATTGATTTCTGAATTTTATTTCTGATTGTGCTTTTGAAGAGATAACATCGATTCGTGTTTTGTAGTGTTGTGTCATTTTATTTATTTTTATTAGTGAAATACGCTAAGTCAGTGTGGGTTATGCCATAAAATGAACTGCGTATAGATATGGGAAAACTCTACTGTTCTGCATGCGTTAAAATTTTAAGTATAATTTTTGAATATTTAATATAGAAAGTGGTGTGAAATCAGTCGATATGTTATTTTTTGAGATACAAAGAAAAAGCTAAGAGCAAGCTACATTCTTTTTGAGGGGCATACACAATGAAAATACAGAGAAATATACAGGGCGTTTCAGTTTTGCCCTGTCAGTATTAACTTAATTTTTCATATAGAACCCTAAGTATATCGACCGATTTCGCACCATTTAGATACTCGGGGCGCTTTCGTTTCGTATTTTGAACTTACTTGTTAGAGATTTAGATTTAAGTATTGATATTATTGCTTTTCAATTTAATATTTCAGTTATTGGTTTTTCTCATTACAGATACCATGCGATAAAACATATCAAATAGATCAACACGTGAAAACTTCTGTTCAAATTACTAAATTGGGTAAGATGAAATCTGAAGACGTGTCACAACCCACATTAACGCAATCTTCTTCTTTTCTTCTGTTTTGGGTTGGACGCCAGAACATCCAGGCACTAGAGCACACTGCTCTTTGTACTAGTTTTAACGCAATCTTTCCAAACATTGTCCAAAAAGCTAAACGAACAAAACATCTTTAGCCAAAAAATCTTCCTTAAAGCGCCTATAAGAGTTCAGTTCTATAAAGATAAACTAAAAACCCTTCTCTTCCACCTCAACCACTTCAACAAGACGGGGCACTTGGCTGAACGCCGTGATTTTTTATTGCGAGAATTTCTGTCAACTGAAAGATATAATTTCAGAATGGTCTGGCGAATCTTCCAAATCTCTCACTGATGTTAAGTAATTATCCGAAAGCCAAGAAATAAAACACGTAGTAAAACAATATGAGGCCAGCTTTTCAAAATGTCGCAGGCAAAATGGGGGACAAAATTTTGAAAAAATTAAAAAATGTGATAAAAAAAATTGCGGCTTTCGGTTTTTTAGCCAAGTAGCTAATATTTTAGAGGGAGAATTTACTGAATCCATTAGTTTGGATCCTGTAATATTAAGGAATTTTAAAAACGTCCCTATTACATGGGTTGATGTGGAAAGGAATTTTTCCATTTATAAATTTTTATATTCAGAGAGGAGGCAAAATTTTTTAATTGAGAACTTCGAGAAACATTTACTGGTTTACTGTTTTTACAACTAATGGCACCTGTGTAATAAATGCATATTTAGGTTTGGTTCAGTATGTAGAAAAATTAAAATATCTGTTTATTATAAAAGTGAATCAATAAATGAGTTGATATGTTATGAATAACAAATAAGCTATTATAAACTTAGTATAACTTAGAAATGGTGAAACCGAAAAAAATTCTGCCAGATGAAAGAAAAATTGTATATGATAGTTTCGGCCTTTACTTGATGAAATTCCATTATAACTATTAAGATAAAATAAAACAAATTTTATGAATTTCACTTTTTAATTATCACTGTAACAAGTCGTTTCGCACCAACCTGGGCTTCGTCGGACATATAACTAACTTATTTACAAAATATTTTTTTTATTAAACACAAGTAAACGGTAACAAGCAAAAACACATGTTTTATTTTAAAAATAGTCGGAGGGATGGGTGCTTTTTATTACTGGATGTCTATGCACAAAACTTTCGCTACGGTTTATACAATATGTACTGTTCTTAAGTAATAAAACTAGAGGTTTACATTATATTACAGGGAGGTAAAGAATTCTATGGAAAAATACAAAATACAATATGTAACTGTCTGCATATCAAATAAATAGATTGAGTAAGGGTGAATTATTTGTTTCTAATTGATCATTTAAGATCTCTGACTAATTTAATCTCTGATTTCAGAAACTGCCAATATCTTAAATGATCAATTAGAAACAAATAATTCACCCTTACTCAATCTATTTATTTGATATGCAGATAGTTACATATTGTATTTTGTATTTTTGTATTTTTCCATAGAATTCTTTACCTCCCTGTAATATAATGTAAACCTCTAGTTTTATTACTTAAGAACAGTACATATTGTATAAACCGTAGCGAAAGTTTTGTGCATAGACATCCAGTAATAAAAAGCACCCATCCCTCCGACTATTTTTAAAATAAAACATGTGTTTTTGCTTGTTACCGTTTACTTGTGTTTAATATAAAAAATATTTTGTAAATAAGTTAGTTATATGTCTGACGAAGCCCAGGTTGGTGCGAAACGACTCGTTACAGTGATAATTAAAAAGTGAAATTCATAAAATTTGTTTTATTTTATCTTAATAGTTAAGAAAAATTGACCAGGGGTTACCTTAGGATAGGACATTTCATGATTTTAGTTAGCAAAATCCTCTTTACTTAATATTAAAATCAAAATACTACTAAAAGAGAATATACCAAAGATAACAAAATTATATTTTATTTTTAAAAAATATGGTAATATAATAATTCCAACTTCGTTTAAACAAAATAATATATATATCTACAACTGAAAGAAGAACAAGCAGTTAAAAATCAAGGAAGGAACTAACACTAACCAGCCAATAATAATAACATCCGAACAGAATTTATAGACATCGGGATTCTAGAAACCGACTGAAGGAAGATTTTCACAGAAGAGCAAATAAAATAAAACAATCATATGCTTAAATTACTCAAGAGGGACTCAATTTAAAAAAACAAATAGAATAACAAAACGTAAATAGAATTTAGTTGAAACTTTGGAAAATATAAATAGAATTTTTGAAATTTGTTATATAAACTTAAATATAATAAGATAACATTTACTGAAAGGGCATTAATCTTTAATAACAACAATATAACATCAAATACAGCATTAATTCAAAAATGAACTGAAATTTTCTAAAATTAGAAAAATTTTGACAGAAAATGAAAATGTTTAATGTACAAATATATTTAAAATAATTACCTGAATAGTAACAGAAAAAAAATAGGGCTAATTTTCAATAATAATAATAATAACATCAAATTCCAAAAACGCATTCAAGAAGTAAGAAGAAGGTAAGTAAGAAGAAGAGGTACTGAAAAATTCGAATAACTTTTGTCTGAATTGAAATGTTATAAAAGCCAGAGACCGAAAAAATTGAATGAATGATTGTTTTGACGCCGATAAGATAATGCGTACTTAGTATTAGTAAAGAAATAAATAATACGTACCTCGTATTAGAAAGATAAAAATATACACGTACTTCGTGCAAAGGAAATAAATAAAATAATGTCAATCAAGAGTCTAAGAGGTTAAGTAAAGACAAATAGCCATTTAAGAAGTTAGGTACTACATATATATATATATATATATATATATATATATATATATATATATATGTATAATCAGTAATTCCTTCTACCATTATATGGTGTAGGAAAGTTTCCCTTATGCTTCAACTGCGAACAAACTTCTTCCATTCCTTTCTGTTTTGTGTTAGTTGTTTCGCTTCTACCCATCCCTTGTCCTTTCTTTGTAATATTCTTGCCATTGCATTGTCCCACGTTTGTCTTGGTCTTCCCCGTTGTCTACTTCGTTGTATTTTTGCTTCCCATATCCTTCTTACTGGTTTCGATTCTTCCATCCTCATGAGATGCCCCCACCATTCCAATTGTTTTTGTTCAATAAATTCAAGAACCGATTGAATTCCTTGATCTTTCCTTATGTCCTTATTTCTCATTTTTTCTCTTTTGGTCACGTCTCGTACTCTTCTCAAATACTTCATCTCAACAGCCTGTATCTTATTTTTTTGTCTGTCGTTTAAAATCCATGACTCACATGCGAATGTCAACACAGGCCTGTATACCGATTTAAACACTTTCAGTTTTGTTTTCCGAGTTATTTCATGTTTGCTAATGAATTTGTTATTCATTGCATAATAAAGTTTCATCGTTTTTTCAACTCTTTTACTTATTTCAGCTTCTTGAGTACCTTCCTCATCTAGTAATACTCCTAGGTACTGAAATGTTTTCACCTGCTCTATGTTTACTCCTTCTATATCTATTTTTATTTCGGTGTGCTCCTTTCCTGTTACCATAACTTTTGTTTTGTTTTTGTTTATTTTCATACCGTGTTCTTCTAGCTCTTTATGCCATATGCTAACATTACGTTGTAAATCCCTCTCGCTTTTGGCAACAATCACAATATCATCTGCGAAAGCTCCCACCGATATTTCTACTCTTTGCAGGTTGTGGTAACCTACACTGAATTTCTTACTTTGTCTAGTACATTCTTTTATAATTTCGTCCATAAATGTTATAAACAATAGTGGGCTCAAGCTTCCTCCTTGTCTCAGGCCGGATTGGGAAGTAAATGGGTCTGACATCGTATTATTAGTTATTACAGCATTAATATTATTTTCATATATTTGTTTAATTACCCTAATAAACTTGTCGTTTATATTTCTTTCTTTTAGTGAATTCCACATTTTTTCTCTTGGTACCTTATCAAATGCTTTTTCAAGATCCACAAATGCCATATAAACCTTTCTCTGTTCTCGTTGTGCCATTTCTGTTATTTGTCTAATGGAGAATATATGATCATGTATACTACTTCCGCGTCTGAACCCGCTTTGTGATTCTTCTAGTGTCTCCTCGATTTTGTCTTCCAATTTATTTCCCAATATGTGTTCATAGATTTTCATGGCTGTACTTATTAAGGATATACCTCTATAATTATTGCAGTCCTTCTTATCTCCTTGTTCTTGGTCCCATATTTTATCATATCTATCATCATTTCTTTTCCTTTTTGTCCGATATGTTTTATCATTTCTGAGCTTATTTTATCGTATCCTGGTGCTTTACCATCCTTCAACTTTTTAATTGCTTCTTCCGACTCCTGCATATCTACTTTTCCCTAGGTTTCTCTTGTTATCATTTGTTGCTTAGTTGTAGTGTCTCTCTCTAATTCTTTTCCTTCCAACAGTTTTTGAAAATATTCTTTCCATCTTTTCGTTATTTCTTCCTGTTCCATTATTAAATTTCCCATATGATCTTTAATGTGGATTATTTCATGCGTTCTTTCCTTTCTAAACGTCTTTAATATTCGATAAAACAGCTTTTGATTCTCGCTGCTGTTTATTTCCATCCTCTCTCCAAATTCTTTCCAGCTGTTTTTCTTTGACTCTATTACAAGTTCCTTTACTTTCTTCCTTTCGTTTTTGTAAAGCTCATAACTATGTATTGTCTTTGCTGATAGATACTTCTTCCATGTCTCTTTCTTTTTCTTTATTTGTTCCTTAATTTCATCTGTCCACCACACAGTTTGCTTTTTATCTTTTCTTTTCTTACTCACTCCACATATTTCTGTACTTATTTCTATCACAGTTTCTTTAAAGTAGTTCCATAGTTGGTCTGCATTGTTATCCACACTACTTCCCTCCATCTTTTCTATCTTATCCGTTATCGCTTTTGTATATTTATATATATATATATATATATATATAATATTTTCGTGACCTTGGTATGATATGGTAAACTTAATAAGTCGGCGATTAAAGGTCTGGTTTATTACTTCAAAGTATATATATTCAAAACAACCCTACATGTTTCGGCAATGATGCCTTTGTCAAAGATATAGAAAATATATATTTTATATCCTTGACAAAGGCATCATTGCCGAAACATGTAGGGTTGTTTTGAATTTATATACTTTGAAGTAATAAACCAGACCTTTAATCGCCGACTTATTAAGTTTACCATATATATATATATATATATATATATATATATATATATATTTATAGGTACTACATAAGGAAGATAAACGCAGTTATTAAATAAAAAAGAAAATTACCATAACAAGAAAGTGCCATCTGTTATCAAGTAAAATAAGGTCAGATAAATGCTAATAATAAATATAAGTACCAATTTTATAAATAAAAGAAGTTTTCAATTCATGAACCAAATTCAAAATAAAGCATCATAGCACAAAGAGTCACTGAATTTCAAATACATTATCTTTGTTCTTTATTCTCGTTAATCCAGGATCCACGAACCAAATTTAAAACAACGATTAAAAAAAATATATTTAAAAGTAATAAATAATCCCCTGAGAAGAACGAGTCCATGTGCCCACACGAAGAGCTAGTCGAGGAAGAAATTAAAGAATACCACGTCCACTTTTAATTATCTTATCTGAATTCTAATGATATAATATATAATATATTTTGTAAGAAATAAAGACTTTTATAAAAAGGTATTAAAGTTGTATTTATTGTAGATTAGAAATAAGAAATAAAACAAATTAAATAAAAAGAATCACGATTCTCATACATAATACTATGTATTATAAGAATTTTTTTATTTGCATATTTTCAACATTTTTGTTCATATTTATGCGCATTTTTTGGGTTTTACACTTGTATATGTGTGTTTCCCTGATCATCACATTATTTATTATTTTAAATCATTATTGTAAGGCGGCTACAGCCAGCCCGGAATGAACTAAGCGTTCATCTTTTAACAATTTGGCGCTCGCACGTGGCAATATACATCATACCCAAACTAGCGTCCTCGTAACAGCTTTAATTAATATAATAGTCCTGCTGAGTAATAAAAAATAATATAGAACTTAAAAAAAAACTATTAAATGATGACCTGAATAGCTTCTATACAAATTTTAAAACAGAAATATGATATCTTATGTCTAGATTGCCCACGTAAATTGTCCTATATTCCGAGATGAACATTTAATCTATTATTATGTAGCCTAGGTGTAATATATAATTAACAAAACATAAATTCATTTATATTACACTATAATAGAACATGTTTTGTATCGCCTTCGAACAAGATTCACCTGCCTTGTTTATTATAATAATTTATAATGAACGCCGACTGGACTATAACAATAATGTACATCCAACATAATAGGCTTACATTCTGATGTGAATGCGTGTTAGGTGTGTATGTATGTACGTATGTCGAGATCAAATCTTGATGGATTAACCCGTCCTGAAATTCAGCACCTGTACTATTCAAGTAAATAGTACAGGTGAATCTACGGTCCGGTTATTCCAAAACAACATAATTTTGCCGTACACATAGTGTCGTATAACTGATACATTGTCTCGCAACATTCGACAATAAAACGATTATCAACAATAATGCCAACGGTTTTGTTCGATGAGCACATATGCGTACCTAATAACATTAATTTCGTGTTTAATGGATTGCGATCGACGGGTTTTCTTCCTTTGAACGTACATTGTATCCTACGTATATGAATAAATATATGCATGTACGATGTACAGTAAAACAAAGGGTGTATTCGACCAGACTCACATGATGTGTGCGGTTTATTTTGTTTACGCTTCAATTTGAGATTGGGTATTTACTCCAGAACGAAATGGATTCGAATAAAATTCTCGTGTGCAACAAAATTAATATCTCAATGATAAAAATGTGTTAAAATCCGTCAATAGCGATGTGTATAATTCCAAAATGTATGGAATTCAATCAATAATATTTTAGATTTAGTAATATTTCAAATTCAATATTTTTTTCTATTTGGAGATCTATAATAATAATAGCATAAGAGCAAAAATGATTAAGATAAGGGATGGCCTTTGTTGGAAGGATCCGCTGTCTTTGATAGGTTCAGCCTGTTGTTGGTTCTACATGTTGGTTGGATGTCAGTTTCGATTTGAATTTTTATTTGACATGAATTACATGTAAGTCTCGATTTGAAGTTTTATTCGACATGATTCAAATACCAGTTGTTTTAGCTAACACAACCAATATAATTACCAGCTACTTGAAATCAAAACTGATGTTTAATTGTCAAAAACAAACTGAGCTTATCAAAGACAGTGATCCTCCCAACTATGGCCATACCTTATCTAAATAATTTTTGCTCATATGGTATATAATTCAATAGAATATAAATAATATATTTTTATTAATAGAAATTGTATTAGTTGTAGTGATGTCGACAAAGACGGTACATTAGTATTTGTACCCGAGGTAACGATTACCTATATGAAAATGTAATAGATAAATACGATACACAATTGAGATTTAAAATATAATTTGATTTGATAAGGTCAGGAGTCTCGGTTAGAAATTTGGTTGGGGAATGTTGGAAATTTTCTTTTAATTGTCTGTTTTCATCCAATATTTCGCCACTCAATTGGTTTGCGTCAGTAGGGTAAAATAAGGTAATTGTAATTAATTAATACAACATTAGATCTTAATAAACGCTAAGTTGCCATGGCAACCAGGCATGAAAACTTTGTCCGCACGATACGTACACAGTGTAGCTAATTAATGATGAAATATGTCGAAAACACCAATATAATAACACTTTGTGTGCCCTTAATTAAAAAAAAATAAATAAATATAATTTCATTGTATAAATTTTTTTTTGGCAAAATGGTACTATTTCACTTTTAACGAGTGCCCAACACTAACATAAATTGTCAAGTTTAGGAAAATGACAGAAGTGAAAAAATTAAACTTAGACAACTGTCATAATTACAAGGTAATACAAAATCGTATTATATTTGCGAGCAATACTACTCGACTATCTACACATTTTTAATTAATCGTATTATATTTGCAAGCAAAACTACTCGACTATCTACACATTTTTAATTAAAGTAAATAAATAATGACATATATTTGAGTGCATTACATATTTAAAGGAAAGTAAAAAAGTGCGCATTATTTTTAAACATATTTAAGGTAATTATTATGATTTATTATCACTTTTCAAAAAAGATTTAAAAAACACAATGGCTCCAACACTATAAAATGATTGAGCACTAGAATCATATTTAGCATCCAAACATAAAATAGCTATAGAAGATTTTAATTGGCGAGAGAATATAATAACAAAGTTACAGGAACGAAATAAACTGCAGACCCCATTTCAGAAACTTATACACCAAAGTAAGTATATTATTCATTCATGTTGATACTTCATACTATATTAATAAATTAATCTGAAAAGTTTTAAAATTATATTGCTAACTCATCACAATACAACCAAAAAAAAACTCTTTACCTATTGTCATAATTGAATACATTAATGAACCAAAATAATAAATCAACCTTGATTGTGACAATAATGTAAAACTCTAATTATTATATTTATTTACAATAATATACATGAAATATGTTCTTTCCTTTTTGTGTCAAAAGTGTGGTTAAAGCACAAAATTTACCTATAAAAAAAATAATAATTTATTTAAATTAAGTGTTATTTAATAAAATATTATATTTACCGTCATTTATTAAACAATTTAAAATTGAAAAATTTTTAAAAACTGACAATAACAAACCATCATAAATTTAGAGTGGACCAATCCGGAGCGAAAGCAGAGGCGTGACTAACGAATTGGTTCACGATTACTTAGTATGTTGTTCACGGTCATCGTGTGTACACGTATAATAGCAGCAGGAAAGTATTTCTGTGTATTTAATAATGTGGCATAGCTATATTCGATAGAAGACGCAAGAAATGAGTGTATTTTAAGTAAGTTTGAAAGTCACGCCTCTGCTTTCGCTCCGAATTGGTCCACTCTAATCATAATAGTATATAAAATTCAAATATGGCGCAATTTATTATAAAAGTAAATAGAATAAGAATAAGAGATTACATTATAAAACAAATGACATACACAAAAATATATTAAAATATCAAAACGTTTTTTAAACATATAGTATCAAAATAGTTACTTAATTATACTTTATTATTATTAAAAATAAATAAGGTATAATTAAGTAACTATTGTTTATTAATCTAATAAAATTTAATTATTTTTTGCTTTTGTAGATGCCAAGAAAATTGAAATTAAAAACACCTAAAGGCCTGAAAAGGAAAAACCAAGGGGAAATAAACAATATTTCTTTAATAATCCCAACAAATTTTGAACTGTACAATTATCTGACAGCATCGCTTCTTGATTTAAAGATTGAGGAAGGGAAGACACTATGCAACAAACTTTTGGAATCTGTTAAAACAAGGTTATTTTCATATGAAGAGGATCAGTTACTAGAGTACCAACAGTTTGAGACCCTTGATTTAAAAGAGAAGGTTTTCGTAGTACTGAAAATGCTACTGGGACTACTTCTTCTCTAGAACAAGAAATGTTTAATATTATGAAGAAAATAGATCCTGAAAATAAAGAACAGATCTGTAATCGAAACAGACATTAGTCCACATTAAAAGTCACAAAGTTGGATTTTTGCAAGAAAGAATAAGCGAATGTAAAATCAATTACAGCCGATGTAATAATAATTAAAAGGTAATACCTCGAAACGCCAAATTCAAATCAGGACGTAGATCCTCTTTTATTTTGGAAGGTAAGTTTAAAAAAAGGTTAATTGCATTTTTATTTGGATTTTCTTTTGGGTAACAGGAATGGAGCTGGAACCCTTAAAACAATGTGCTAGGAAAAACTTCTATATTCCAGCGGGTTCAGCAGAAAATGAGAGTGTATAGTAGTACAGCTCGTATTATATAATATCTATACAATAAAAATATACGTACGAAATGAACTAATGTGAGGAAAGGTTTTACGACAACATACCTATAATAAGTAAAGTGCAAACATATACATGGCTATTCAATTGTTCCGGAACACTCAAATATTTTTGAAATCATTGAAATTTTCAAAAAAATTTTCAAACAAAAATTTTTTGGTTCTTAGTCAAGTTATTGTAGAAACAAATTTCTACTCTAAATCTTACTCGTGTTATAATAGAAACTGTATTCAATTTGATTTTTTTAAATGAAGTACCCTGTATATTTTTAGATAACTGAAATCCTCGTGAGATTATAAAGTGCTTTTGTATATACAACTATGTCTCTATTTTGCTCCATTCATGCATGATCTACCTGACATTTACATTTAGTCAGTAGCTCAATTTTATGTCAGAATTCTAGGCTGTTAAATTCTAACTAGAAATTTTTCTACCAAAAAAGGATTTCACCTTACAGTAACTAAAAGTATGAAAATAATAAATTGTACAAAATGAAAGTGTCTACTTAATTTTTAGTTAGAATGAATCAACTGACGGAGTACGAGTGGTTGACTTTAGTAATGGTTATTGGAATTGGTGATAGAAGGAGGTCGTTTGGAGATGCAAGAAATTTTTTAACGAAATATTTCCTATAAGAAATCCTACCGTGGTCAGTACTGTGAAAAGAACCTTAGATCGTTACGAAAATTTGTAATCTATAAAAAATTCGACGAAAACGGGTAGGCCAAAAACTGCTACGACTCAATATAAAACATACGAAATAAAATTAGTTCGAACCAACTAGCATTAGATCATAAGGTGAGTCAATAATCAGTTCATAGGATTCTCAAAACAGAAAAAGCACGTCCTTATAAACTGCAATTAATTCACCTATTGAAGGAAGATGACTCAGATAAGAGACTACAATTTCGTGAGGTTATGTAAGACATGATTAATAATAATTCTACCAAATTAAGAAAAATCTTATTCTCTGATGAGGCAACATTCTGTTTAGATGGGCCAGTAAACCAGTAAACAGGAACAACTACAGGTATTGGTCAACAGACAGTCCACACTGGATTGAGGAACTTTATACGCAATACTGTCGAAAAGTTAACGTTTGGCTAGGTGTTATTGGGAACAGAATAGTAGGACCATTTTTTATCAACGGCACGTTAACATCAGAACGTTACCTAGCTTTACTACAGAATCAAGTAGTGCCTCATCTCCGTAACATCTTTAATGAGGAACAATTAGATAATGTCTGGTTACAACAAGATGGAGCTCCTCCTCATTACGGTGTGGAAGTTCGAAATTATTTAAACAGTTTTTCCACAAAGATGGATTGGAAGGAGAGGATTTATCGAATGGCCTCCAAGATCATCGGATTTGCAAATATTAGACCTCTCCATTTGGGGACATCTTAAATCAAAAGTATATACCAATAGGCTACAAAATAAGAAAGAATTAAAAGACAGGATTCATCAGGAAGCGTGTAACATTAGTGTAGATCATTTAAGAAACTGTTTATGTGAATTTGAGGAGAGATTACTGCGTTGTCAAATCGCCCAACATTTAATACAGTGATTTCAACTTTTTTTGTTAATTTGTTCGTTTTTTGTTATTGTTTGGTAGATTTTTTGTGAGACGGTAAGTCACACACATGATTATTTGCAAATAACTTAAAAACGTCTCAGTTGCTAAAAAATACAAATAATAGTAAATATCTCAAGAATGGAGCAAAATCGAGACATAATTGTATACACAAAAGCACTCTAAAATCACACGAGGATTTTAGCTATGTAAAAATATACAGGCTATTCTTAAAAAAATCAAATTAAATACAGTTTCCATGATAACACGAGTAAAATGTAGATTATAAATACGAGTATGTTTTTACAATAGCTTGCTTAAAATCAAAAACTCTTTTTTGAAAACTTGAAAATTTCTATGGTTTCAAAAATATTTAAGTGTTCCAGAACATTTGAATAACCCTGTACAATGATGTTAAAGATGAAAAGGTAAAACGCGTTTTTAATCCTTCAACCGTTAACATCATTTTATTAGTTTACACTTTACATGTTGTTACACGTGTATATGTAAAGTAATAAAGTTTATTTTTCTGTTTGCTTGTATTTTTTAATATTTCATTACGCTATATTACAATAAATATATTATAATTCAATTTGACAAAATGTATGCAGTTTGTTTTAATATTTCCGAAAATTCAGTGAAAAGCAGCTACACATACCATTACCATATCATCCCATTGCGAAAAACATATACAGAGTTATTGAAGAACGAGGTCTCCATGTTGTTTTTCGATCCGAAAGCACAATCAAAGCTCTTCTTGGTAATACCAAAGATGAAGTAGATTTGAATTTGAAATCGGGTATATACGAAATTAATTGCCGCGATTGTAATTTGAAATGTATCGGTCAAACGAAACGGTCAATAATAACCCGTTATAAAAAACATATATGAAATGGCACACTTAGGTTTCTTCCCTAATCATTATTTGGTCAAGGAATGTTGCTCGCAACGAGTTAAAAACGACAACGCTGAACCCGCGTGATTGCTCTTGTGCTCGTCGGTAAGCAATCTAGGCTCCCATCTTGAGCAAATTTTTATGTAATTCGGATAGCACGTCACGATTTTATTAGAGCAATGATCGTGAAATTTGAGGAAATTGCTTAGTAATTTCATTAAGTTTTACCCGCTGATCTTCACTGATGAAATCATCGATACTTTTCTTCAGATCCTCAGTGATAAGGGAAGGGCGCCCTGGCCGCTCTTCATCGTGCATATTATCTTTTTCCTCTTCGAGATTTTGAACCCAGCACCTGACAGATGACTCATCTATTGTTGCCGTACCGTGCACTTCAGTAATCCTGCGATGAATTTCGTTTGGGCGGACGATTTCTATGTTAAAAAAACTGATCACGTATCGCACTTCGCATTGGCGAGATTTCCTATCATATGCGCCATTGTAAACAATCACAAAACTCATACAACCCACCGGAAGAACTCAAATTCTTTCTCTCCGCAAAACTACGATGACATTGTTGACACGTGCGTCGCTTTGCCTTTAAATGGACCAGTAGCACCATCTGTATGAGTAAACAGGTACTACTTTCTAAATTTTCCTCGTATTATTGACATACCTTTTTTTACTAACTTTTTGTTATGATAAACCATAGCTATTTCGATTAAATCCTTGCGATTTTTATTTATGGGGTTAAGCAACTTGAACATTTACTGTAGTCTCAATGTTACTTTGTATTGGTTACAATAAATGTTTCTGATTTTCTTAAAATATAATTACTCAAAGGGATTATTATTTACCACCCTATAATTTCCTAGCAAAGAAATATAGAATCTATATTCATATGAATATTTCTTCATGAAAGTACATCTACCTTTCATTGCTAAACTTTTAAAGAGGTTAATGAATTAGCCTGTATATATACCCTTTCAAGTATATTTGCATTTAAAAACTTCATTAAAATATCTCTTATTTACCACAATAAATCTGATGTCGTCGTTCCAGCCATTACATTAACAGGACAACGTGTTTCCATTTTTCAATTGCTCCATGTAGCGATATCGATAGACGTTTCGTAAATTCATTCCCTTATATGAGTTTTCTTGCCACACGAATACTAACGCGCCAGTCCATATGTTGCGCCATCTCGTGGCCGTCACAAGAACCGATGACCCGGATAAGTGCCCGAGAAACTTCGGCTAAAATCGAAGCATAAACACTTGACATGTGGAAGATATATCGGAGGTGACAGTCGGAAAGAGAATATAAATGCGAATGGATTATTCTCAATTTGTATCCGACATCGAGAATAAGGAGATGGTAAGTGAGTTCTCTCAGCTGATGAATTGATGAGCCCGTACACCGTAAAATTAGTCCTTCTTAAACATAAGTATTAACCGTTGGAGGAGATCCGTTTCGGAAAATGGGCGGAGATTATGCCTTTTATCTATTCCCTTTCACCCACCTCCCGTGCCGTCTATTCTCTGCGTTTTCCACTTGAATAAAGCCGATATATGTATACCTTGATTTCGATAAATCTCCAATATAGTAAAACTTCCGTATATAAATTTCGAACTCAACCAGTCTTGGATGAACCATTAATGTTAAATAGCTCGGTGTATTTCGACGAATATACGTTTGTGGATGTTTATGTGGAACGTTAGGCAGTCCTTAGATTGCGCAGAATCCGACTAACTAATTTTGGGAGTGAATTATTAGTGTTAAAGAAAATACAGAATATTTTCACAAGGTTAAATAAAGTTCTCAAATAGTGTAGAATTGACATTTTTTTCATATTTTTTATTGGAAGAAATACTAAAGTATGTAGTTAATTGACGAAGGAGACACTTGTTTGAAACTTCATTATAACTCTAAGAAATAAGTAATTAAACTTCTAGTTTCAAAAATTCTTTTATTGTAAATACACTACTATATTGTTTCGCCACATAATGGCTTCATCGGGTGGATAAAAAACAGTTTTTCATCCACCTGATGAGCCCATTGTATGGCTAAACAAAATTGTAGTGTATTTACAATAAAAGAATTTTTGAAACTAGAAGTTTAATTTACTTATTTCTTAGCGTTACTAAAGTATGTGCCAGAACAGTAGACATTAAAATCTAGAAGCTCATGAAAAGCACATGTGTTAAATTATCTTTTTTTCGTTCTTTTAACTGTTAATTGGATAACAAACGGGTGGTGATCTATAAAATACGAAATACACTTTTATTTGTTAATTTTGTAGTTCAAATTGAGTAAAGGAGTATTAATATTAACTAACAATACTTTCTCAATGTTCTCTTCTGTAAAATTTGTTCTCTTTGAATGAAATGCATCCTTGTAGATAGAAAACGTCATTTCTACTGGAAATATTCTTTTGTTTCAGCGTATTTAGCAGTTAGATTTTGAGGCATTGTTCCCATACACAATTGCAGCAATGTTATTAAATCCCGATTTCTATTAAAATCTGCGTCTTTTGCCGAAGGCCACCTGGAATATTTTTCAAATTATTAATAGCCACATCTAATGTGGTTAATCTATCATTTAATTTGCGATTTTTGAAGAAAAGTTTCATTTCTCCCCCATACTAAGCAACATATATAGCGAAAAATTTTTTAAACCGGAGGCGATGAGTATATACACCCGATAACCAAAAACGTTGCTTTGGTATGTAGATGACACGTTTGTCATATGGCCACACAGCGTAGAGGTCCTGAATGGATTTCTAGAACATCTCAATAACATAGAAAAATCTATAAAATTCAATATAGAAGTAGAAACGTAAGATCAGATCTCCATCCTAGAAGTTGTAGTACATAAAATAACAACGGCACACTCAAGACCAAGGTGTATAGGAAGACTATACAGAGGACAATACCTGTATTTCAAATCCAACCATCCACACAATGTAAAAGTTGGTGTAGCCAGGTGCCTATATGACCTATAGATGAAAGAGATAGAGAAGAGGAATTGAATAACGTAACTAACACAGTGAAACTAAAAAGATATTCAGAACAGACGTTGTCGAAAGTAAGAGAGACAAAACAGTCCAAGAACAAGAACACCAAAGAAGCGTGTACACTATGACAATTCCATATGCCGCAGGCCAATCGGAAAAGATCGGAAGAATAGGCAATAACCACATCAGAACAGCGACAAGGACAGTAAACACCATCAAATCGTCTCTGACCAGATCAAAACCAGACAACGAAAATCAGAGAACAAACTGGTATATACGAAGTACCATGTGAATGTGGAAGAATTCGGAGAAACAGGCTCTACAAGTTAGGATCAAAGAACGTCAAAAATTGGTCCAACTAGGGGATGTATCAGAATAATTGAAACATACATGAGTAGGTAAACCCCACCAGTTTTGTATAATACAAAGGTATTTTTAATAATATAAAATATTATTAAAAATCTGGTGTGAAGAACACAAATCAAACAAATCGCACCTAGCTCAACATGCTTGGGGAGAATGTCACATGATTATATGGACTGATGTAGGAATCTTAGCAACAGAAGACTACCAAATAAAAAGAAGACCAGGTTCGGATCTTGAACGAGTACATTTCGCTAAGGCATATACGTTAAATTATGAGTTTGACAAGGAACAGCCCTTTACAAGGCTACCCTGAAGACGACAGTAGATTAACTGCCGAAACATCGGCTTACCCAAATCCAACAAATTATGGAAATACCCCAAACTATTCAACGAAGAATATGATGTTGCAAAACAGAAGAAGCGTTAAGTTATCGACCTGCGATGATCAGTAATTGCCATCTGAAAAGGACAGACCACACCTAATAAATCAGTTAATTATGATGAATTAAATGATCTTATTCGAGTCTTGAATTTATTTTTCAATATTTTTTTCCAAAACCTGACGTGCCAGAATAAATTTGCTGTTATTACTATTGTCAGAACTATAAAAGAAACGAAAATTGTACATAATTTCTAAAGAAAAATAAAAAAAATATATATTAAAATTGATGTTATTTAGCCTATGTTTTGAATATAATGGACCAGGATCATCACAAGCATATTGTGCAGCTTGAATCATACGATGATAGTTGAAGTTAACCATATCTATTTTACTTGAAAACCATTCAATTAATAATGTGAGAACTGCTGTAATACTTCGAATGGTTTTCAGTACACGAGTTTTAATTGTAGGTCACACTGAACACACTTACTGAATTATGTTGACTCGTTCAAGTACTAATTCATTACCTACGTTAACATAAAAGGATTTAAAAACAATAGATCAACAACAAAGTTTGTGTAAGCAAAAGAATGCATAAATTATCCAAGAGAAAAGTGGTAGTTTATTTTCTACGACACGTACTATACACAATAGACTACCGGTCACATTAATTCCGATAAAATCTCACAGGTGTCGTCGTTCTCTTGCCGATGATGAAGACTTGATCTCAGGGAGTATTAGAGAGCGATTATACCGCGGCAATGTTCTACTTCAGACAACTGGCAGCATGTTTATACAAAGCGTTGACGGTGCGGGTGAGAGAGCTTCATTATCTTCTTATTTGCGCGAATCTCATTAAAAGCAACGGCACGTCGCGAGTTATTACGTAGGTACCTGCCTGCCTGACGGGATTGGGCGACAATGGCGTGTGTGGATGTGACGACGGCGGCGTGAGGGAGCTCAACAAGGTACGATGGAATGTGTTATTGTATATGTGCGTCTATGCGAGAAACTACGAGAAGGGTGGATTAAGAAGGATCGTCACAGGGTTCACTGATACTGTAGCAACATGAGCGAGAACAAGAATGAAATGCTTCGCTTGAGTTCTTCTGAACTCACTTCTACCTATAATCAATACATTTTAGTTCGAACCAATATATTTCGAATATTTAAATTGTCATCTTACTTGCCTATTTAATGAAACTTGTACTTTTTTTATGCGCTAACTATTTGCGTAGGGAGATTTAAAAAATAACATATTCATTTGAGCTATTGGACTTCGATTGATTGAATACCTTGATAATATATAAAACGGAAAATGTAGGTATATTTTTTCAGTGATCTTCTGAAATACTAAAAAGAATTTCTGTCAGCGTTCTCTAAAGCATCAGTTTTAAATGACAAAATGGCATACACGAGGGTCGCCTTTTAGATAGATAGTGTCGCACATGGGGCACAGTAACAACTTTACACGGCGTCCACGTATACACTGACTTAAAAAATTAAAATATAACGACTAAAAATTATGACCAAACTACCTCTCTCAAGGAAACGGCAAACACATGTGTTTATTCTCTCACTGCGCGTCTTCAAACTTTCTACCTCGTTTCTAAGAATGAAAAGAGACAATTATAAGGAATCGGACGCTTATCTACATTAATGGTGTTTCCTTTATTTTTAACGATATGAATGCTTTCGTATGTGTTAAGATCTCGAGGACTATTAATTGTTTTGACAAGTTTTAACCCTTTAATCGACATACTGTGTATTTAAAGAATGATTGGCAGCGTTAGATTTTTCTGATCTATTGAATTTAATATGTGATATGTGTACTTTAAACCTAGTTATTATAGATCGTTTCGTTTGGCCTATATATTTCAAATTAGAATAATTTTCAATGATTTCAAATTCAAATTAACTTTATGATGGTATTTTCTAACCGAAGAGCAACTTGGAGACCTCGTTCTTTAACAAATCTATTAATGTTTTTCGTGATAGGATGGTATTGTAAACACATGTACTTTTTCTCCTTGACATGGGTGTAACTTATATGAACTTGAATACAATAATGAAAATAGTTTATACTTAACTTCTTTTCTGCCTCCTTTACGTGCTGAACTGATTACTAAGTATTTTATGGGTATCTTAATTACAATGTGGCTAGCTTAGATTATAGTGATCAAGATTAACGTAAATGCAGGTTCGGTGTTTTGATAGAATGTAGTAATACGTTTAAACTAAATTATGCTAAGTGAATGAATTTCCAAAGTTGTTAAAGAATAAAACAAGAGGATGAATGGTAAATATCACTGGTTTAATTGGATTCTCAAAGCATAAAAGGTAAGTTAAAATACCATATAATATTACATTTGCATGAAAAGTCACGTGATTCGATATAATATAAAAGTAAGGTTAAATGTTATTATGAAATCTTTATAACTCAAATATTTAAATTAGGTAACACAAATTCAAAGTAAGAAGAACTGTATTTTTCGGTATTAAACTGTATAGTGATCAAATGCTAACATTTTTGGAATTTAAATGAAATATAAACGATCTTTTTCGCGATGTAACTAATAAAATTTTATATTTTAGGAGATTATTAAATAAATACTCAATTTTGATGATGGTTGTTTTTCTGTATGGATGTTGGATGTTCGAGTCTTGGTACACAGGAAAAATGGGTTCAGGTGCAGGAGAATAGCTGGTTTTGTTCCAAATTCGGGTTGGCGTCCTTTAGAAATTGTAGTTTTGGTTATCAGTGCTCAGCGGGTTCAGGATAAGGTAACCTTCGTAAAAAACGTTGCTAGTGGATCGGGAACTTATAGGATATCTTCTTGGTAAGGTTTCGCTAATTTATTTTAGGTTTAAATCACTTTATTCCTTCATACACTTTTATAAAAATTAGACGCGTTGTACCATTTTTAATTACACAAGCTAACTCTCTATTGTTTTTTGTTAATTCCCCAGGCATCTTATTCTGAATGTTGTTTATATTTATTTAATCTCGACAATAATTTTCCCAAAATAACATAAATTACTACAACCAATCGTTTTGACATTTCATCTAAATTATTGTATTAATTTTACAATGGATAAAAGTTTATTTTAAATGTTCAATTTCCGCTAATTACCTATTTTCATTTGGGATAATTCCCGCCTTATCTGATTCAAAATAGGTACAGCTATGCCCATAATATGTGACATATAATTCCAATCAATTAAGTTAAATATCTTCGGGAAAATTAAAATGTAAATGAAAATTACTAAAGTGAATGGTTACAGGAAATTCAATAATTATGTGATACAAATTCGATAAATTAAAAACGCGGCATTAACTTTATTGATATGGCATGTGAAAAATGTAGTTCTAACAAAGACTTATTCTAAATTAACCATTTAAATATTAATACTGTATTTTTGCTCTAGGCCCCTCATGCACATGGGTAACCTCATTACAATATACATACGTCGTTACGTACGAACCTTTCCGAGACGAATACAGAAACATATGTTATGGTGCAGTTTTTTCATCGCGCACATCCGCATTTTTTTGCAACAATGTAAATATGTTGGGTAAGTTATTTATGTTTTTTCTTAACGTTTTGTATAGGGATTCGATATATTTATTTTTAAGTAAGCGCACTGTTATTCTGCTAAACTCTCCACGCAACGCCACTGCTGGGGCACATAGTCTGCCATCTTTACATATAACATATTAAATTCAATAGACCAGAAAAATCTAAGGTTGCCAATAATTCTTTAAATACACAACACAATATGTTGATTAAAGAGTTATAACTTGTCAAAGCCATTAATAATCCTCGAGATCTTGACCCATGTGAAGGCACTCATACCGTTAAAAATAAAGGAAACACCATTAATGTAGATAAGGGTCCGATTTCATATAGTTGTCTCTTTTCATTCTTAGAAAACAGGTAGAAAGGTTGAACACGCGCAGAGAGAGAATAAACACATGTGGTTGCCGTTTCCTTAAGAGAGGGAATTTTGTCGTAATTTTTAGTCGATATATTTTTATTTTTAAGTCATCGTATACGTGGACGCCGTGTAAAGTTTTTGTGTGATCAAAATGTGCTAGCTTTACTGTGCCCCATGTGCGACACTTTGATTAGTAGTTTTACCTACTGATGATGACAACTTTGTTGTCGAAATACGTATTTAGGATACGATTAGTAATAGTGGTAAGGGGTTATATACCTTTTTTTAGTTTTTACTGAACCATAAATAAAGAAATAAATAAAAAAATACCAAGTTACTGTCTCAATTTTCGTCCACATATGCGTATATTTTTAACTGAAATCATTCGAACATAATCTTAATAATACACAAATTATTTTTTAAATCGACGTTGTTTATCGTTAGCCTCTTTATTTCTGTTTGCTCTTCCTGAATACTATCTGTAAAATACTTTTTCACTATCGCGAACGTACTCACATTCATTTCATTCCATATTTCAATTCGTTCATCGGACCAGCATTAATTTACTAATGCTGTTTCGACAGAAGTTTTTGAATGAATTAAGGCATGCGTGAGAAACGCCTGTCGCTTCCATTCAACGGTTCTCTCCCATAGAACATGTTACCTTTGACACGTTCGACGAGTCACAAAGGAAAATTCGATTGAAACTATGCAGAAAATGCTTTTGAAGGGTATATTTAATACAAGTACGGGCGTAAGTTTGACAATTGTTATTAGTGCAGAGCGCCGGGAGGTCTTTGAATTGAGCCTAAACTAATTTTTGGATACGATTGATGTTCTTGAACCGATATGACGTGGAAAAGTAAAATAGCACTAAAAGACTGTAGCATATTATTTTTGTTTTGATTGATCTTGTAACGAAACTTAATTGTATTGTTCAGTACAGATTTTTGTCACATTAAAGGTAGGAACGACGAATTTTTTTCAGAGCCATGAGATAAGTCGGCCATGTTTTCAACAATTATCTTGTCAATTACATTAATACAAAAATGCTAAAAAATATTTGTATAGATATACATAGTCATATACACAAAATTATAACGACTTACTTTGAAGACATCTGCGTACGCTGATGAGGACAAGGAAAAGTTAAGGAATTACGTGACCGTATGTGGAACTCTCCTATGAAAATTAGCATACATGTTTAAGTATACAAATATAATTTTAACATTTTTGTATTCTATATTTTACATTTTGTGTTAGTCAGACATCGATATTACTATCTTTTACATGGTGCATCAGAGCCATCTAGTCTACAAGTAGCGGATTACACAGTTAAACGTATAATTTCTTTGCCGTCTGATGTCGTGAGGCCTCTTCTCATAACATTTATCGCACAATTTTGGCATAGCAGTAATGCAGCTTAAAGCATTTTTCACTTCCTCAATCGTACGCTGATGAAGACAAGAAAAAATATGAAACAAGTATCCGTAAGTAGAAACACAGATTACTCAGATGTTTCACTTGTGGTCGGCACCTTTAATGCTTTTGTACCAGGTTATGTATTTGCGCATAGATTTCATAATTCCTCCGCGCATATGAAAAGAACTTAAATAGGAGAAGAGTTTTGTTATCTACCTAGCTATGAAATCAATATGCTATCGTGAGGAAATGAGTGATTTGAAACTTAAACACAAACGTCATGAAATTTTTACGAAAATAAGGCAGTGTTTTTAGTGTTTGGAAGCGGAATCTTTTACAACCATATCAGCGTTCGCATATTCTACACCATTGTACGAAAGAGATATAGGAAGCTTGGAAGAGTTATCACGTCCACGAATGAAATTCCAAAGCTCTGAGGGATTTCTCTTCATCGAACTTTCTCATTACGTAGCCATTGAAATATCTGTCAATTGAGGATCTAATAGCATTTCCGATAGCATTTCTTGGTCCTGCAAACTTTTGCCTGTGTGCCATTGTCGTGTAATGGAGTTATGTTTTTGTAGCAGACAACAAAATCATACTTGAAAGTCATTCACTTATGCATGGAAAATATTTACTCTTCCATCACCTTTGATAAGATACTTTACAGGAAGGAACCGTATGAAAACACATGTTGTAATAATCACATATGTTTATTATAAATAAATAAAAAAAGTAATACAACAAAACGGGGAAACTAAATTGATTCATAATTTATAACACTGGTATTTCCTAGAAATACCACCAAGAGCAAAAGAGAACATTACGAAAAATATAACTTTGAGTAGGGAAAACAGTAGGGATTTAAACTTTAATTCCGACAAACATAGTAATTAACGGCTTAACACACAGTCAAACGCAAAACTAATATTGAACTTTCTGTGCTAAATGTTATTCTAAGCTTACAATACAAGAAAATAAGTAACGTTTAATAATTGAATTGGTTCGGCTTTTACTTGATGAAGAACCATAATTTAAAATGCTAATCATCTATTAGATGGAAACCACACTATAAATAAGGATTTCAAGTTCTACATTAAAAAAATAAAGGCAATAAATTAAATTTACTGGAAAGTTTAGACATCAATAAATTAAAATAATCATAAAATTTACTTAACGATCAATTAGATTTAAATAACTCACCTTTCTTAAATTTATTCATTTAAAAACTGTTTAAACGATAATAGAAACATTAATTTTGTTTATTAAAACAAAATTTATGCGTAAACATGTTTAGTATCCTACAGTATAACAGTTAGAGCCGAACAGATGACCCACATTTTCTCACTACCTACAATATTTGTATGAATTCTTAGATTTTTAAAAAAACATTGTAAAATAATACTGGCCTTGTTCATTTTATATTAATTTAGTTTGTACCGTGCCCTTTAGCCGTATGTACCGATGAAGGCATTGTGATGACGAAATGATTGTTGTTTTAAGATACGTATTAAAAAGCGAAGATTTTAATCTTAATAAGAAAATTCTTCTGGGATAATCCAATTTCGTAACTAATGATAGAAAATTTCTTGACCGTACTAATATAAATTCACGAATATTTGGGTTATCGGTCTGTTTACATTAAAACTCAAACGTTCATTCTCAATATTTCATAATTTTTTAATGACTTCATCCGGAGATGAGCAAGAGTTAAGAGTTCGTAGTCCTAGAAGATGTAGAATCAGGCATCATACACATACCAACAAACTACAATATCTAGTGGGTAGTAGTAAGTTATTAGTTACAATTATGTGCAAATTAATTAATAAGACTACCAACGCTTAACTCTAACTCATCTCCTGATGAAGTCAATAAAATATTATATTATTTAAAACTACATTCAGGTTCAATAATAATAATTCATGCCTTAGCATTCCCCAACAGCATGACGCCAATAACAAGGGGCATTGGCAAGCCTTAAGTTATTATTATGTCTGCGCACGTGGAGTAACTTAAGGTGTTTAGCTGTCGGAATTCGCCTAGAATGAAGGAAAACCACGTAAACCTACTCGGACAGCTTCTTCTCGGAAAAATTCTTGGAAATTCGGCTTATTGTTGTATTAAATATAATGAAACACTGTCTAACGTTATAATATTGGTAACTAATACATATTACAGTTGCATGTCTATTATGTTCTGCCTTGTTTTCGAGACAAAAGAGAAAAACAAAAACAAGGAACAATTAGGAAATGTTTTCTTTACCGTCGTTTTAACTCTAATTAATTATAAGTATGTATTACATTGTAGCTTCTTTTGTTCTGATTTTATATACTCAATAGAACAATTACTATTACAGATGTACACATTTTTTTGAAGAAGACAATAAATAATAAATTGTCGAAACGTTAAACAGTGTTTCATTATATTTAATTCAACAATAAGCCGAATTTTCAAGAATTTTTATGGTTTAATATATTTAGTGAACGGCTAAGAAACAAATTTATTATCTAAACACTCATATAGCTATGGAGTAATAATTAGCATTTTCAAGCATTCAAATCTGACATCTGCTCTCAAAATACTGACATCTGCTTTCAATAACTGACATCTACTTTCAAAATAGGCATCTGCTTTCAAATCTGACGTTTGCTTTCAAAACAGACATCTGCTTTCAATAACTGACATTTGCTTTCACTAACTGACATCTGCTATCAAAACTGACATCAGCTTTCAAAACGACTTCTGCTTTCAACTTGACATCTACATTCAATAACTGACATCTGATTCATTAACACTGTTACTTTATAATGTATTTCTATATAGCTTGAACCTAGGTCTATTGTGGCTAAGTGGTAAAGCGACAGTCCGGCAAACTGTAGACTTGGGTTCGAGGCCCAACATAGACAATATTTTTTAATTAAAAATTTCATATGATTTGCTTTGTATTTTGTAGACAGCAATGTTTACATCCCCACTTACTTTGCAATTACATACATACTAATTTAATATTTGTAAATATTTCATATAAAAGCCGAAAAACTCCAATAATTTTGTCAATTGTTATATATGTGTATGTGTATATGTGTATGTGTGTGTGTGTGTGAGTGTGTGAAACCAAATTTGCATGATATTATGATCAAAATAAATTTCAAGGTATAAAATGTAATGGTTGTAATTTAAAACTTTAGTAAATAACATTTCAAACTATATTTGCGGTCCATCTGTCATTAAGTCGACAAAGTTCGATGCAAGTCATAAAGTTTGTTTAACCAAAAATCATGTTAGCATACGAAATTACAAGACATACCTACAAAACTATCTCTGCATCTGTGGATTTTAACGATAACCTAAAATTTTATGCGATGTAGTATAAATATTATTAAGGAACTTAGTAAAGTAGTCTAGTCGAAGACAAAGGTAATTGCATGCCACGTCGGAAATATATTCAACACAGCTTACGTTTACGGGCGCTTATTTCTCTCCGACGTATGCAAATTAAATAATACTTATGACGTGTATTCTAATTACTATATTTAAGATGGAAGTTACTAATAACCGTGCGATTCAAGTGGAGCAAGTGAAGCTAGTCATGTTATTATATTGTCCTAATTTTATACTGGGTATATATAGATATATTAAGTTTTATTTTTATATCTTAAACATTAACTTACGAATAGTATTACAAAAACATGAAAACCGGTTGTAAGAATAGGACTAGCAAAGTATAGTAACTACCAAGCTCCGAAAAGAGAAAATAGGAGAAGAAATGGTATCAAAGTATTAAAATCCGAAGCATCTTTAGAATATGCACGGAGTACCAGAAACAATCGTAGTCAAATAAAATGTTGATTCGGTCCATGATGTAATACTCAATGACGTAATATTACAGTAAGGTGTACGGCAGAAATACGTGGCCTTTCAATAGACAGTATTGAATTGAGTCTTAAAAGTCTTCGCTTGTTAAGTGCCTAAAATGTTAACGATTATTCAAAAATGTAATTAGCGATTTTATAATAAAAATAGTTACGGGAAAAGTTTTGGAAAAGGTTTGTGATGGTGCATAAAAACTGAATTCATCACTTTGTTAGAATTTGCAGCAATTTTAGGACACGCTTTTTAATGTTTATTATTTATATTTGTCACGTGTAGACGCCAGCACAGGTCTACTTTATGAGGATCTTATACAGAAAGATAGTAATGTAAGGACATATGAGTAAAATCGAGACATTTTGTACCATAAGACTAATATTTCATCATCCAAAAGCTGTGATATAATGACAGTATTATTTTTGAAATTGCTGCGCAGGAATGGGTAGTGACTACATTCAGTTGCTGCTAAATACGGAGGTGAGAAAGCTTTCTTCAGGAAGAATCTTAAGCAGGCTGTTCGAACTACATATATTCTGAGGTGCAATTGTTTTAGTTGGAGACCGATTTTAAACGGCGGGATCGATTGACAGATAAGCTGTAGGACTCAACCTATTTGTCTGATTTTAATAGCCTCAACGTCTTAAATTAAAGTTTGTAAGATTTAAAAAACAAATCGATTTTGAGTAGATGACAAAGTAAAGAAATTTATTAAGAAATATAAAATGGCGACTAATAGTCTTTCGAATAAAAACCTGTAGTCTTTTCAGAATTTGGAAAATTTTGTAACACAGCACAATTTGTTATTACTATATAAAATAAACAAGAAGAAAATAAAAATTAATATACATTTATACAGAAGCAGAAAAATACACATATACTGACCACGCAACAACCTTCCTAAAGGAATAAAAGATCCTAAATATACAAATTTTAGAGCAAAAATAAAAGAAATGTTAAAATCTAATGAAATAATTTGACAAAACGTACAGAATCTGCCGCCCACTTCTTATTTCACTTTAATGAAAAACATGAGTCTTTCAACTCTAGTAGCCGGAGATGGTATCCCGTGGCGAAGAAGAGGGACGCATGCGCGGCATTGCATATGTATATACATATATATATATATATATATATATATATATATATATATATATATATATATATATAAGGTAAATTCAATCAGTTGGCGATTTAAGGTCTGGATTTACTTTAAAGTATATATATTTAAAACAACCCTACATGTTTAAGGCGAATGCCGACAACTTTGCATCTTAAGACGCTCCACGGGCGCATACATAATAATAACTCATGTCTTGCTTTTCCCTGTTTTTGTTGTCTATCTGTTTTTGGAATACTAAGGCATGACTTATTATTATTCAATTGGAATGTATCTTTGAATAATTTTATCCATAGCAACTCAATTATATGACATTTGTATACTGTCATTTATATTTTATATCCTTGATAAAGGCATCATTGCCGAAACATGTAGGGTTGTTTTAAATATATATATACTTTAAAGTAAAGCCAGACCTTAAATCGCCAACTGATTGAATTTAGAATATCATACCAAGGTCACGAAAATATTATACATATATATATATATATATATAATACATAATACTAGATACTTGAAAAAGACTGAAAAATAATAAAAGTCGAAACGTCGTAGAATAAAACATCATAATTCAATAAAAGGTCGCTAAACCAATAAAAAGTCTATTATTTTTAATATATATATATATATATATATATATATATATATATATATATATATATACAGACCTTAAACGCCAACGAATTGAAATTACCATATATATATATATATATATATATATATATATATATATATATATATGGTAAACCTAACCAGTAGGCGATTAAAGGTCTGTATATTACCCCAAAATATATGTATTTAAAAAACTCTACATGTTTCGGCTGTATACGCCTTTTTCAAGAGAATACAAAATATGAATGACAGGATATAAATGTCAAGTAATTAAGTTGCTCAACCTTAATAAAGTTATAGTTTAATCCTTCTCATTGAGTTATTATATATATATATATATATATATATATTTATATATATAGGTTATGTGTATTGTATGCATGTTGTGTCATAAGTGTACTGAAAATAAACGTATTATTTATTTATAAAATTAAAGTTAACGGCGATTTTATTAATAATATAAAATGTCACTGTTAAATTCTCGCTGAAACACTAGAAGAATATTTGAAGGAAGACTATTCTGAATTACTTTGGTAATAAGATAAGAAACCCATTCATATTGGATGATATTTCCGAAAGTCTAACTAACATCGTAACGGAGTCCTTGATAGAACCTCTCAAACCTCTATTTTGCGATGGAGGTTTGAGAATTGAATTTACCTAATTAAGATTAGGTGAATTTTGACAACGCCCTAAAAATAAATTATATGTAACTGTCTAGAAAGCCATTGCTACTACAACCGATTCTGACATCTCCTCGTTTGCATTGAGCATGTAGCACCATCCTTCTCATTGAGTTATTAGTTACCCCAGATATTAGTTTAACGCAGATATTCCTAATGTACTATATGTAGTAACTTCTAACAAGTAATACGAGTATGTAAATGGGCAACAGACTATAATTGTATAATACGATACGTTATGTTAAGTATTTCAGTCTATATCTGATAGTGCAAACGAACAGACGCAGTGTGTATTGTTCTATAAAGGTACCTTATATAACGAGTGTTTAAATTGTCGCAAAAGCTACACGCAGCGACATTCTTCGTTCGGTTCTGAATATAAAATTTTAATGTTAAAATATCGTATCATGCATGCTCCGTTTGCTTTCATGGGGTTCTTGAAAGTCAAACCTTTAGTGCGCAACTAAGCCTTACTCTTCGATATCTGTTAAACAATATTTTCTAGTATTATTTCGTAAACGATTTCTTTTGTTTTTAAGATTGCTTCATTAATGTACTTCCACGAAAAACACATTTGACAACGTTGTAGAACAATGAGTTTGTATTTTTTGTATTGTTTTTGAAGATCAAAATACTGAAATTATTGCGGTATCTACAATTACAATAGTATGCAGCTGCAGTGTTGCCAAGCGTATGTTTCCTTGAAATGGTTCCTGAACACATACAAAGCACGATACGAAATTTTAACATTAAGATTTTTTATTCAGCACAGAACGAAGAATATCGCTGAGTGTACCTTTGGTCACATTTTATACACACGATGTATTAGTGTGTTAAAACGAATTAATTTTTAAAAAAATGGCTGTGTATGGTATCCGATTTGAAAGGAAAGTATTAAGAATTTACTTAAAATATCTTACGTAACAAGTAATATTAAAACATGTTTATATATAGATGCATGATTTATGACCTACAAAAGCAGATCCAAAATTTTTAATTTTAGGCTGTACTTTTTGTGCTTTTGTAAGGTGTACTATATATTATAGTACATTAGGCAAATCTATATCTATGAACGTTTTCTTTGTTTTGAGTCTTTCACTTGAAGATGAGCTTGCTATGTTAGAAGATGATGAAAGCCAAGCGAAAAAACTCCAAGAAATTACAATTTTTCCTCGTAATAACCCAACCACCGAGCTAACAGATGAAGATTCAGACAATGCAGATATTATAAACATGAATAATTTACTCGAATCATAGCTAAAACTTTTCAAAAAATGAAATAGCTTTTGGAAACTATATTGGCGATGAAGAAATTTAGGAATTTTTAATAGTCAACAAGCCAACTGGTACTACCAAAAAAAAGATGAACAAAATTTATCAATGGATTGGAGAAGATTTTCAGCCCAAAACGAATCATTTTGACAATTATGAGGTGTCTCAAGTCCAAGAGAGTCCACTGTAAATTTTTTCAGACGTTATCGATAAAGATTTGTTGCAAATGATTGTCATTGAAAGAAACAAATATGCTAAACATGCAGTAAAAAGGTACTCACGAAAGGAACACAGAATCATTCAGGTCATTTGTGAAGGCAATGTGCAGTAAGTTCTCACAATTCGTTTTTGTAGATACAGCAACCTCATCTAATCAACTTATCTAACAGAAATATAGGAAGCATCGACAAATCCGATCAAAATATTAGCCTGTACCGCATATCAATACTAGGGAAAAAGTGGTATTTTCCACTTTGTACTGTTCAAAGCAAATGACAGATACATAAGTAGAATGCTGGACTGTTAAATCAGCTTGCTCTTGGACGAAGGATTGCTACCTCTTTACTAGTTTAAAATAAGAAAAAAAAACTGTGTATTAAAAAGGGCGACACTCATTTCAAACATTGATTTGTGCTATGATCAGCTAGACCATTGGTGATTCCTCAAGAAAAACATATCACGAGAGTCAACGACACAATGTTCTAAGTGTAATCTACAAACAAAATTTTTGATACAATATCACACAATTACTGGTCTTTTATCTCATAAAACAAGATTTTTTCAAAATCATGGTTAAAGTTTGCCTCGAAAGTTTTTAGGCATATCTGGGTTAAGCTGAGAATATTGTAACGTTGTTTGTATAAATAAATAACGGAGAATTTTAAAATTTTTGTTATTTTTTACTATTTTACCGTTGTTATATAATGAAACAGATATGCAAAATACATATCCGTCACTGTAAACATGGACAAACACCTCGTATTTTTAGCATTTACTTCTGTTCAATACATATGTTTCAGCCATCTAGGCCTCATCGGTTGAACTAGTGAAGCAATGTGTATACAAATTAATACAGATCTGTTAAACAACGGATCTGTATCTGTATCTACATTTACGCTAAAATAGTCTCCAAGCTATAACCAGTTTCGTTCTATCAGGCGTCACCAATTTAATCAGTGACATCTGACGGAAGAAAGCGACTAGGCCAGAAAAGGCGATCTTCCGCTCGAATAGCAAGGCTATTACGAAAAAAAGCGGAAAAATACGTATATTGGTGCTGTCCATTAACACGCGCCAGATGGCGGTAAATATACAAAAAAGGGATATTTATCAATACGTTTTGCCGTATTACGCAGTTGTTATATAATGAAACAGATATGCAAAATACATATCCGTCACTGTAAACATGGACAAACACCTCGTATTTTTAGCATTTACTTCTGTTCAATACATATGTTTCAGCCATCTAGGCCTCATCGGTTGAACTAGTGAAGCAATGTGTATACAAATTAATACAGATCTGTTAAACAACGGATCTGTATCTGTATCTACATTTACGCTAAAATCGTCTCCAAGCTATAACCAGTTTCGTTCTATCAGGCGACACCAATTTAATCAGTGACATCTGACGGAAGAAAGCGACTAGGCCAGAAAACAACTGCCAGAAAACAACTGCCAGAAAACAACTGCGTAATACGGCAAAACGTATTGATAAATATCCCTTTTTTGTATATTTACCGCCATCTGGCGCGTGTTAATGGGCAGCACCAATATACGTATATTTCCGCTTTTTTTCGTAATAGCCTTGCTATTCGAGCGGAAGATCGCCTTTTCTGGCCTAGTCGCTTTCTTCCGTCAGATGTCACTGATTAAATTGGTGTCGCCTGATAGAACGAAACTGGTTATAGCTTGGAGACGATTTTAGCGTAAATGTAGATACAGATACAGATCCGTTGTTTAACAGATCTGTATTAATTTGTATACACATTGCTTCACTAGTTCAACCGATGAGGCCTAGATGGCTGAAACATATGTATTGAACAGAAGTAAATGCTAAAAATACGAGGTGTTTGTCCATGTTTACAGTGACGGATATGTATTTTGCATATCTGTTTCATTATATAACAACTGCGTAATACGGCAAAACGTATTGATAAATATCCCTTTTTTGTATATTTTACCGTCCTCAAACGTAGTTCTATCGCTATTCTAATAAAATTTTTAATAATTTAGTAATACGCGGCTAATCCACTGTACACGTGCGTGACATGAGAAAAAAGTTTCATAACCCATACTCTATATACACCAGTTTTTAAATTCATATTTAGTATAAAGTGAACGTATCTAGAGATACTTAGAATGACCCGTGAACACAAGGTATAATCTACAAAAAAATCATCGACGCGTTATTTGCTAACCTATTAAGCACAATTTCTGAAAATCCTCGTGTCGGTTTCCACGCATCGCCTCCAATTGAATTATCTCCAGTCGATTAGCCATCGAGAAACGGTATCAACCGATGTGTATATACCTCACACAATACGTCAACGCTTCCGTCAGCAACAACAAAAAAAATTATCCGCCTACGACCGAAAAAAAAAAACATAATTATTCTAGTGTAGTCTTCTAAAGAAAACTCATCCTGAGAATGAGTAGATATTGCTGTTGAAGAGAAAGACAGCCGAAGTCCATTACAGTGAGGGAGTGGGGTGAGAAACATAGACAGGAGACACGAACTAGTTTTCCGTTCCACAATATTTGTTCGATGTTGTGAAAAGATAAGTTACTTTTAAGAACACAAACATAAGGACGTGATGGAAACAGTGGGAGGAACATACAGGACGCGCATACATCGTTATCGAGACGTGAACTTAACGTTCAGTCCGTGAAGTTTTATCGGACAAAGTTAAATGAGCTGGCAGTAGCAGGCAGCCACTACTGCTCCGCTTCCAAATACAAATACGCTTAAATCTCGACGTCGTGTTGATGGTCGTATATTTCTCCACACATCAGCTTAAATTGACCTTGCTGCTAAAAGAAAAATATAATGCACTACGGATGCATCATTACTATAATATGTGTTATTATTTTCAAGTTTCTATGTGCTACTTAAAATAAAATATTTCAATTTGCTAATGTATACATGCCGTTCCACCGATGCAACATACATATTTGGATGAATTACTTTGAATCTGTATTTCAGTTGTTGCTTTCAAACTAACACGTTTTTATTTAACGAATTGAAAATATATTCCATGACCAGAAACATTGCTAAAGTCTGTCCGTCTTTTGGGACTCTTCAGGTGTATTTAAACGAAGCTTTTTAACGGAATTGTTAAGATAAGAAAAGTAATTGGTTTTCAAGTTAACATCAACTGCTTTCATAGTTCATAGAGTTACATACTCAACTGCATTGTAGTGCATCATCGACGTATAAATCTCAAATAAGCTCTGCAGTAACATTAACAGTTGGCAGCAAATAGCTTTGTACAGTGTACAAATTAGTAACTCGTCAAAAAGAAGAGCGATCTTTGTAGAAAGATCTAATTACTATATCGTTGCAGGTGGAGAAAAAGAACTTAGTTTTGCAGAAACTAAATGCGGTTTCGCAAATATTGCAATCCATATTCTATTCTATTTCGAACTTTGATATTTAGATGCAATTTAAAAGGTTGGATTCAATAAAATGTTCGTTTGCTTTTATTATGCGTATTATGCGTAACTGGTATTTATTCTTACTTTACTACAGTCCGTCGTAATTGTAGAAATGTATAAGTTGCAGTTACATATATATAGACTGAACCTTAGAAGAAATATATCATCAAGTCTGGGGAAACATACAATGATTTTCCAGGCTGAGTTCTTGCAGTCGCAGGCCGCGCCAAGGAAATTCGCGAAATGAGCTGCGCAAACAAAAAATCAACATAATGACTGATAGTCAGGCGGCTATTAAAGCCACCATAAATCCATCTACCATTTCTAAACTGGTGAAACATTGTAAGCAGGTCCCCAATAGACTGGCACAAAACAATACTGTCAGTACATGAGGAGATTAAAGGCAATAACTGGCCAAGGAACGTTCTAAAGGAACTTAATAGGACCAGAACCTGTCTGTGGAATCGCCAAGGATTCCGCTAGACGGGAGATCCGGTTATGGCTAGAAAGAAAACATAAAAAGAAATAGAGGCTAGCGGAGGATCAATTCCATATTAAGACACTGCTAGAGGAGCTGGACGCTAGGCTATCTACTAACCTAATTCCTTGTAATAAGTAAAAAATCAAATTATTACCGTCTTTATAACTCGACATTGTCCTTTAAGGAAGCATTTGTACAGAATGGGCTTCGTTTACGGATCCTGATGTAGGAGATGACAATTCGGAAGAGATTTGTTGGATCCAGTGAGTATATCAAACTTCCCCGGACTACGACAGTGACTTTTATCGAGAACACAAGATTAACAGAGTGAAACTGAGGGATCTATTGGGAGAGGTACAACTAGCGCTGTGGCCATCTTCCTGGACTTACTGACGTCCAACCCAAAGAACTAGAAAAAGAAGAAGAAGTAGAAGAAGAAGAAAAAGAAGAAGAAAAAGAAGAAGAAGAAAAAGAAGAATTAAAAAAAATTTTAATAAAGTATTCCTTAAGAATTAAGAAATACTGAAAAAAAAACAAGTCAATCAACGGGAGGAAACGTACAGACGGCGTTTCGTTCTGGTTGGAACTTTTCAATGCACGGCATTCCTCGAAGACGGACATTGCTTTTTCATTTCTATACTTTCTGTATATATAGTTAACATTTGGAACTTAGCATTTGGAACATAAGTCGACATTTACATGTAAGAATGTGATTTAATATTCATTAATTCTCACTTGCAGTAAGTTCCAAAGTATTCCTTGTTCAAAATAATCCAAAAACATTTTTGTCATCTTATGTTGGACATGTGGTGAAGGACATTTTAAATACATAAAGAAACCAGTCTTCATGTGTGAGGAACTGACGGGCCTCAGATAGAAGCATTTTGACAAGGATTTATAGGAGACCACAAGGGTACTCAAATTTTCCTTGAGAAGGCAAATGTTTTTAGGGAGAGGTTGGAACTCGCAGAGCAAAAGTGAGATGCTTGACCAAGCAGGTGTCAATGCAATGGTTTTATTTGAAAAAGGAACCAGGAGATGTGTCATTAGAATATATCCCTTTGAGCTTAGACTGTAATTAGCTAAACCTCATATGGAAAAGAATTAACTAAACCATTAACGAAGGAAACAAAATTTGCAGTTCAAAAGATTCTAAATGGCGGGCAAAGTGAAGAACCAAATAATATACCCATGATATATCCATTCACATTAAACTCCAAAAGCAAGCTTGCTGTGCTTTATATGAACCATCATTAGATAAAAAACAAAGACTGCTTGCGCTAAATGTTCTCCACCAGTGTGCAATTAGCACCGATACGATATTTGTTAAAAATGCATCTAAAGTGTGCGTTGTGTCAATAAAGTTCATAAAAAAAAATTTGCATGATTTTTCTTTGAAAAATATGTATACATGGATACAATAGATAGGCCATTTGCGTTAGTGGTCTAGGGTTAATAATACAAAAATATTATTACGAATTTTGTAGATAACCAAACAGATAATTTTATAAATTCAAAGTGCAATTTGATTAATAAGAACTTGAAGAAATAAATGAATTTGTCTTTTAGTATAACTTTTTTATAAAATGTGTTTTAATTGAATTGCATATAAACTATATTTTTTCCATAATGTTTTACGAATTTGGTCTTAACTCGAAAACTAAAAGTAAAAACCCTTAGTTAATTTCAGCTCCGTCAAAATTTGTAAATACAACTCTAGCGCAACCGATAACAAGGTACACAATCAATATTTCACTTAGAAATCTTTTCCCTTGTATACGTTTCAACTACATCAGTTACAAAGTGATGGATTTACTACATCCAAGCGAAGGCTTACACAGTTACGCCATCTGTTGCCAATAAATCAATTTTGGTTGTATCGTATAACAATTCGGTTTGTATAACTTTAATTATGATATGTGTCTAGTCTGTTCGTAACATTTTCACGGAAAAGAATTATACGAACCTGACACTTATTACGAGATTACGATAATTTGGAATAGAACACATTTGAATAAAGTTCTCAATTTGCTTAGTAATTGAAGTACAGGTGTAAATTTTTAGATGAAAAAATGATCGAAAGGCAATAATATTAATACCACTTATTTGTAAAGAAAAGATAGCGAACTAACTATTAACGAGAAGTAATATATAAATATATGTATTTTTATTATTCATTTGGAATCTTTGTCACCTACTATACCAGTATTAAAGCAATAAAGTTCTAGCTTTCAAAATAAACCATCACTGGTTTTGCAAAATAATATGACGATTACGAACTGTGACTGGATTATTCATAATATTCCCATATTTAATATGTACCACATACAGTTGTTATTAGTTTAATCTATATACTCACATGAGAATTTTCCAGCATATGAAAGTTAACTACTAAGTGATCAGTGCAATATTATCAAACTATGTGGCCATTGTGTATGAAAATGAAAAGAAGATAAATAGCCATCATATAAACAAAAGTATGTGCAGATAATAGTTTTCTAGAACAAATTTATGGTGAGGCTATCATGAACGCATGAACTATACAATGTTGGTTCAAAGAGTTTGGTGATGGTGATGAATTACTTTAAATTAAGCCTTGGAGTATATACACATGTAGGTCGAAAATGAGAAAGGTCTTGAGGAAGATCCAAGTGAAACTTTGGAGCAAAATTTGCATATAGATTAAATGTTTGATTAAGTGGGTTTTTGATGAACTTTTTCAGACAAGCTGTATCGATGAAAAGCCTGTTTTTTAGACCGACCAGTGACACATAGTGAAAAATAAATTTTAAACTGCAATCATAACGGTACACCTAAATAGTTAGATAAACATGAAGCAAGGCAGGGCAGCTGATAAAAGTTGTTGATTCCAGACCCAGAAAAAGTTCCAAGAAACTTTTATAAATGATCCTAAAAAAAGTATATTTTGTGCTTGTTTGAAATCATTTATAAGATTTTTTGGAAATTTTTTTGGATCTGGAATCAACAACTCTTATCAGCTTGACGTCTTCGTCAGATCTATTGCGGTCCTCCTTCCTCGTTAGAGTAATTTGTCTAACTTCACTCCTTTAATTGGCTGTAACTGTTTTGAGAGATAAGACTCCTTCTTGCTTACTTTATTTTTCTTGATTTACCTGTCTGCTTTATATATGATTGGTTACCTTAAACCCATATGGTGTCCTAGCTCTCCTTCAGTAGCCTCTGCACTCTATCCTTGGAAATTCAAGATAACTTAAGTTGCTCCAACATCGCGTAGGACATCAAATATATTTCCTTTACGGTGTTGACCATCAGTTTCTTATGTATTTACTTGATGATCCTAGTTTTCATCCTTGTCTTTCTACTATGATTTACCCATCCAGCTTTTACATTCTCTTTGTCTTATTCCTTTAATTGTACCTTACTGCTTCGAGAGAAAAGTCTACTTGGACGATTGGGCTCTTCTTCAGGAGTTGGTTAATTGGTCTTGATCACTGCTCTTTAAGACTGTATGTAGTCCCAGACCTGTTTCACTAGCTTCCGCAATCTAGTTTTGGAATTTACGCGTAGCTTAGCTGATCCGATCTCCTCGTGGATTATCAAATTCACTTCGTCAACGGTGTTGACCCTCACAGCTTTATGTATTTACTTCGCAAATAAATTTAAAACAATAGGTATAAAAAGGTATAACTTATGGATAATAATAATAATAATTCATCCCTTGGCATTCTCCAAAAAAACATTCAGGATATGCACTAAAAATCAATTTTTAAAAAATAAATACAAAATTTTATATTAAGGCATTTTTATTTTTCCGTTAAAACGCACAAACAATTTTTTAAATACAAAATTATTGAAATTATAAAATCAAATTATAATTACATTTAACTACAACGTTATGTAACAAATTTTTAAAAATATATTTGCGCCTATTGTCGGCTAGAATATTTTTGTACTGTGAAAAACCTCTCGACATCACACGACAATGTTGGTACAAATTCAAATTTTGCATTTAAATGTTCATTTTTTTTCATTAAGGGTTGTTTTATATCATCTCACTGACATTTTCAATTGTTGATAGTGCGTATTTTTAACAGCTCTGCGTTCGATTTATTGACGAAATAATTTTTCTCGAGTTTTGCTAAACGTTTAACTACTATATTTTCAACTATTTATTATGCTGTCTTGTAAAGATAATTTACAGCCCAACACACATTTTAGTTACGCACACTTTTTAACTGTTTCTAAATCATTTTTAGGTGTATAATCGAACTGTCAGATTTTTCTATCAGATCTAGTTTGCGAGGTATGCTATATTAACCCCTTCTCGAAAAAAATAATATTTTTTTTAACTGATATACATTTCAGGTTACACATATTAGTATTTGCAACAAAGCCTCATGAGAAAATAAAAAATTCAAAGTAGGGTATTTAATTAACAAAGTAGAGAAATATACATTCACGGCTTGTCATTAAAAAAATTTCTTTTATACGATTTTCTAGCATGGAGTTTAGTAGGATAGTATCGCTGCAGACTCCAACAGTAGTTTCTCATCTTGTGTGTATCCCAATTTCCTTGATATCGTTCTTCTATGGTCTTAATGTCCCGAGAAAATCTTTCCCCCTGTTCTTCGCTGTAATCGCCTAGGTTTTATGGGAATCGATTCAGGTGGTTGTGGAGGTAGGCTCATGTTACAACCAAGAATGTTAAATTTAGAAAGCATATTTCCCCCTAATTCTGTGTAATTCTCTACTTTATGATTACGAAGAAAATTTTGAACACTTTAACAAATCAAATATAACCAAATTAAATTCAATCTCGTTCATTGCTGCTGTAAATTGTGTATCTTTTATAAGTTTTCATATTTAAGGACCATCTAATATGGCTGCTGTTAGTTTTACATGCTAATCCCAGGAAATTACACAATAAATTTATATAATAAGTACCCAAAGCAAAGTCCAGCTCGATTTAACACCTTCACAAATCGCTTCATAAGTCCCAATTTGATATGCAAAGTGGAAATATGATTTTCTTCCTGGCAACCAAAGGGTCGTTGATTACGTTTTCTTTTCCTGGAACCATGGCATTTTTAAGGGCCGATTTTTGTTAACCCACTGCTAATCCTTAGCTTGACTGTCCCAAAAACAAAAAACATGAATATTATTTTGTGTGAAGACACCATTATTTCATTATTTGTGCCTCTTATTAACGCGAAAATAAATTAGAATATATTTCAAAAACTAGAGCTGCTACGAAAAAAGGCCAGGTATTTCTGGAATCAGCACGTCAAATATAACCAAAACCAGTTCTCAGTTTTCCGGTATCAAGAAAAAAATTTAATTTTATTTGGTTGTAAATCCTTTAGTTTCTAGCGTAGAGATTGCAGTCGAAATACATGTCAGATTAACTCGAATAATAATCTTCAAAATCTTCTCGAACATTTGTCTTTCTCAGAGCACTATGTGCTTCTCCAATGCGCTGCGCTTCTTCGGGGTCGAATTTATCAACAATTTCCGTCAGAATTTTAAAATGTTGAGCGTAATATACAGCAGGGTCAATCCAAGTTCCCCATCTTGTAATTGTTGGCGCGGGTGGAAGTTAACGTCCCTTGCAATTTTCCGGAACCTCTGAACACGAGTTGATGCTTTAAGAAAAATCTTTTTCACAGACGATACCAGCATACTAACGTCTGGATAAAGAGTACGAACTAAATCAGCTACGCCATGTAAAGCATGCGCTATACAGGTCACATGTATCATGTTTGGGTACAAAATCTGTAATTCCCGCCTTG
The DNA here is from genome assembly GCA_935421215.2 of Melolontha melolontha. Lineage (NCBI taxonomy): Eukaryota > Metazoa > Arthropoda > Insecta > Coleoptera > Scarabaeidae > Melolontha > Melolontha melolontha. The sequence continues at coordinate 108,335,538 of OW285240.1, forward strand.
CTTTGCATATATATAATGCAGCATCGCTACAAACTATTATCACTTTTTCGTATAAAATCCCATACGGCGACTGTTGAATGATTCACTTTGTCCAGCACTTTTAAAGTCACCAAATATGATTTATCTTTTTCTTCATTAACTCTTAATATACCAAATACAAAATTTGCTACGCATCTTTGTTCTACGTCGGTTGTTTCATCCAACTACACCCAAATAGAATGACCCATTACTGTTCAGTGTTGATCTATATAACTCGAAAACGTATTTTTTTCTTAACGGCGATTCATTTGGAGTATACGTCTCCACAAAGTTGGGAAAAACTTCATTCTTTCATTTAGATAACGCAATGTCAGTGTAAATAAAAACCATAAAAAAGTTCTTCACCGAATACCCTACGCCGAAGTGCCGAAATAAATTAGAAAATAATACTTGTCCTTCGTTATTTTCCCTTTCACGATTTTTACTGCTTGCATGTTTTCCGATTTGAAGATGCTGAATTAAGATTCTTCAAACTTGAAGCTCTTTTGTCACCGTAACATGAATTTCGGAGTATTTACAAAATAACAGACGCCCATCTGTAGTAAAATCATTATAATCCTTCACAAATTGATTTAAAATTGCACTTACGCACTTTTTTTCTTTTGGCATCTTGATGAAAGTTAATGCTATTGTAATTAGTATACAATTAATACAGATTGTTGGAATGTAAAAGGATCTGGTTAAATTAAGGAAATCCCCGCTATATTTATTTCTCGTTGATGGATTACCTGAGTAATCTTAGGTAATCTTCTTGATGTTTCCAGGTATTGTGGTTTCAAAACATTAACTATTGTGTTGGCTGTTTACAGAAAATACAGGTTTAACCTGCTATTCACTTCACCTATCTATTCACTGGTTTACAAGATTATTTAATTGTCTGACAGATACTTTACAGTATATTTGCGTTTAGTATTCAATTAATGGGTGTTATTCTACAAGTATCTGAAATGTCATAGGGTTACAAAGTTTTAAGAAATTCTAAGCGGTAGACAAACAAAAACAGAAATTGCAAAAGTGTAATTATACTAACAAGAACATTAAATATTTATTTGAAGTGATAGACTGTCTTAAAATAATACTTTGAAAAAAGGTCAAATATGCATTTAAAATGAAAAAAAGTTCGAAATATGCATTTATATCAACTAAAATATGCATTTACACATGCACTTAAGCAAATGCGTAATTATCCGAAGCCAACTTATGAGCTATTATTACACCCACGCCTTTGGGACGACATAAAATATTTGATTTTCGACATTCACCTTAAACGAAAAGGAAAACCATGAAAACCTTGTCGGACAGGAATCCCCGGCTACGAACCCGAGACCATCAACACAATAAACCAATGCGTTACCACAGCGCTATCTGTCGGTAAATAAAAAGAATATCTTTTCAATATTTTTTTTAAACTCGTCATATTTATTTATGTATTTTTAACATTTTTATGTATAAAAATAAAAACTCTAGTGTATATACTTTGTACTTATCTCCAGTAATATTAAAATATGTTGCAAACGGAATTGCGAGGAGTAAATAACACAAAAACAAAAACTATCGTCACGAAATGTTTCCCGGAAATTTTATTTTCGGAGCGTATTTCAATTTCTCACCTAAAACACACTAATTTCAAATGCATAAACTCGAATGACATTGCTAGGACGTAGCCGATTTAGAACTTTGCGCGCGTCCTAGATCCACCAGTTATCCATAAAATTACGTCGCATACGACAAAGTATAATTTTTCGAATTAAAAAGTTGCAAGCTACGAACATTTAGAAACACGACACAACCTGCCGGACACATAAAATTGTTTTTATGGTGAATAATCTCTCATACGCGCTTCAAAATATACCGTGAAGGTAATAAAAGAGGGTTGCGACCGAACTGTCAAGATCGGCGCTAGTTGACGTTCAAATATCGGGGTAGAAATCGCGGGCAGGATGTTAAATTTTAACACCGGCTTAAGAATTCGTAGCGGAGAGACGCTATTCTCGTGATAACGAGGCCGAATAAAAAAATACGTCTCGTAAAATTTCATTGACCACAGTCGAACGTATTTGGGAAGGAGGGTCAAGACGCATAAAGGTCCGTGCTATGAATTCCAATAAACAATAAGTCATAATTCTTAGATTGTAGTTTTTCCCCCTGAGCACGTTGTAATAAAATCGTTATTAATGCCTGTTTATACAAAAGGCAGCTGAATCGTATGTATAATACAAAAGGTAACATAAATTTTTTTATTAATTCCATTTTTTTTGTGTATATGAAAATATATTAGGGTTACGAAAAGTGAAATATAAAACATACAACTAACTATATTAAAGCTTTTTTATTTATTTACCAAGACATTTTTTAATAATAATAATAATAATAATAATTATTATTATTATTATTATTATTTCACCCAACAGATCAAAGTAATCCAATTATATGGTAAAAAGTTTTAATAGATATAACTAAAAATGAATAATTAATACAGTACAGTTTCAAATAAAGCATGCAAATAAAGAGAAAGATAAGAATAATAATTAAATTACAGAGGTATAGGAACTGCAACATAAAGTCAAAAATAAAAATTAAAATGAAAAAGGGAACTATTTCCTCCAGAACAGATCGGGATAAAATCTATTGGCATTGTGGCATATATGCAATAGCAGTGATACAAGTGATAGCTGTAGATACAAGAAACGTCGAGAAACATTTAGTGGTTTATTGCTTTTACAACTAACGACAACCTGCTTTGTGTAATAAATGCATATTTAGGTTTAGTTCAGTATGTAGAAAAATTAAAATGTTTATTTTCAAGTGAATCAATATATTTATGTATTAATCCCGAACGTTTACAGGCTGGGGTTTATTTATTATTTTATACTTTATTTGCTTCTTTGCCTATAATAGTTTCTATTTTTTATTGTTATAATAATAATAATAGGTTAGATTATTTTTATTTTATAGATATAGGGAATATGTTTTATAAGTATTTTTTATTTGCATATTTTTAACAATTTTGTGCATATTTTGACTAAATAATTTGCATATTTATGCGCATATCTTTAGGTTTTCCACTAGCATATTTAGGTTTCCCTATTATATCTCAGAAACTAGAGCTATTAAAAAATTTTCTTTGTCATGTTCGTTTTTCTCAATACAAAATTAGTAAGATTTGACCCATGAAGTGAAGGAAACAAAAAAAAAAAATCTGCTGAACTGTGCAATTAATTGAACTTTTGATCAATATATCCTTAATTACGGTATATAAAAAAAATATGTTTTTGTAAATTTGTGGATTAGTTTTAGAATATTCTGTATTCGTCACTAACCATAATGAAAGTGAATGTTTGAGAGATCACAGAAATCATCGTTCATCAATGCCCATATTAACATGAAATAGTTTAATTAATTTTCGAAGAGTGGATGAGTTTTACGTCAGTGGAAACACTGGAAACTTTTTACGTCTTTTAGTTAGAATACGCGTTTTTAAACATATCGTAATAAACTACTTTCTCTTCATGTTATGAATGATATTTTCCAGCGATTACGTTATGCTCGGAAGGTTAGGAAAATTATACTTAGCTAAATTATGTCTAAGAATACTGCAACGATGTGAGGGACGGTAAGATCAGCAAATTTAAACTAAATTAATTTTATATATTTCTTCTAAATTCTCATCCAAAATCAAGCAAACCATAATTTGTACCAAAAGCTTCCACAATGGCTAATAATAATATTTATTTATTTCCTCAACAGATTCATAAAATCCAACTTCAGGGAATCAATTAGATAATAGAGTAAACTAAAAATTAATAACTAATTCAGTATAGCCTCCCAAAAGGTAAATAAAGGAAACTTTAAACTATTTATGAAAATTAAACAGAGTAATGCAACTAATAAAAAAAAAATCACTAAATTAATTAAATAAAAGCAAATGTTGTTCCTCCTGGTTAGCAGGAATTTTCGGAATGTGTTTGACCGAAATATATGTTTTGAATAATACACTAGTTTGAATTAACAATAATATATTTACAAGATATTTATTAATAATTTGAATGTTGGAGTTCCATTAAACTTAATATAAATGTATGAATTTGGTCTAAATAGTAAGGACCGAGAAACTGGCTAATACTTTATATTCTTGAAGTGAGATCGCCGAGATCTGGGGGAACTGAATTTTATTTTAACTTTTTACAATGAAATTTTTGTCGCCGCCAGTTACAAGGAAGGAAAAAACAACTAAAATAATTATAACAAAATTGCGCTGCAAAGATGTTACCCTTCTTCAAGGAAAGGTATATGATGGTATATTTACCAACGTCATAAATGGATTAAAATAAACAATATTCACATGAACTCTTAATTAAAATACTGAAAAGTAAAATAAATACTAAATACAAACAATACAATTGTTACAGGTATTGAAATGCAATATATCGAGTACGTAAATTACAATAAACAGCAAATCGGCTAGAGGTAAAGAACAGTATTCGAAGAATACAGGAGAAATTCAATTAAACCGTAATCTCTAAACCATATCGTAAAAGGATGAATACACTGAAACATTCAATATAATAAATACAATAAATGAAGCATAACAATAAAACTTATGCCATTATATAGGTCTAGATCCGAAAATGAACGAATTTACAAAAAGTATTATACCTGTATTGAGTTTTAGAGTTTCATGACCGTAGGAAACAAGACAATGCATATGCAATATAATGTGCGCGACCACTTACGATAAATATCAAATTAGATATTTGGGAAACTCCAAAACCTTTCTATACACTTTACATTTATAAATAGTATAACATTAAAGCCTATGATTTAATACATAAAATAAACGCAAGTAAATCTATTATAAATAGATAATAGATAATAGATAGCAAATAAAACTAAAATACAAATTAAATATATATGGACCGAACAGTGAAAATTTTAAAAAATAACTATACTCTCCAGAATGGATCAGGATACAGCCGCCGGGCATTACAGCACGTATGCAACAATGGCGATTTGTGAAGGACATTCGTAATAAATAAATAATAAAATAAGGACTGTTGCTTGGTGTTGTTATTTGTTTTTAGTTCAAGCTTTGCCTTGGTTGTATATTGAAATCAGAATTAAAGGCGAACAATAGCCTCTAATACACTCACCTGCAAACAAAAATTTTATTGATTAGTGATATCGATTTTCCACTTAATGGTATAGTAGCAGCATTATTGAAGTATGATATTGTTTCTACCATCAGCAGTAAATACAAATTCAAAGTTATTCTACAAAAATGAATGAATAAAGCTATGATAGAAAATTTCTACTTTAATTCTTAAAGGGTATATAACTTAAAGCAACAACAATTAAATGAAATAATGAAACTTATCATGTTACTTAAGTAAGTTTAGTATCGTGTATAGCCTGCTCTTGCCGAAATGACTGCGCGAAGTCGACGCGGCATCGAGTTAATTCAATTTAAAATCTTTTCTTGAGGAATTGCTTCATATTCCTCTTGTAGCGCGATAAGTAGATCTTGCAGAGTATCTATTAGCACAGGACACCGACAAATGGCCCTTTGAAGTTGATCCCAAAGATGTTCAATTAGATTTAGGTCCAGCCTGCATGCAGGTCAATCTAATCACCGTATTCCGACCTCATCTAGATATTCATTCACTATGTTTGCAACATGGGGCCATGATTAACACGAACTGATCGCCAATAAAAGGTGGAAGCGGGACGACATTTCCCTGAAAAATATCCTTTATGTAGCGGTGAGCGCTTAGAGCTCCATTTTCAACAAACACAAGATTGGTGCGTCCTTTATTGCAGATACCGGCCCAAATCATAATGAAATCCCCATTGAATGAGACTCTATCTGTTATTTTGCAGTTTAGAAACCTTTCATTTTGCCGTATATACACCCGTTCGCGACCATCGGGTGACCGAAAACAAAACTTCGATTCATCAGTAAAAAAGAACTTTCTCCATTACTGTAAGGTCCAGTTAATGTGCTCTCGTGTAAAACTAAGTCGCACTTGCCGATGCCGCTAAAGTAACTGTGATCCTGTTGCCGGCCTACTGGAATGAAGTCCATGTTCTGCAAGCCTCCTTCTTATTGTTCTTCACTTACAACGACTCCACGTACCATTTCTAAATTATATCGAAGAGAAACAGCAGTAGATTCCGATTACTTAAAGTATTCAACACGATGAAACGATCATCAACAACAGTTGTTGATTTTCTCCTGCCTGATCCTTGTCGCCTAGTAAAACTACCTGTCTCTATGTAGCGACTCCAAGCATCTCGAACTCTGTAGTTCGAGATATTCTTAAAGTGCGTGATACGTAGCGCAGACTACGACCATCTTCAATTAAAGCAACAATTCGATCCACATCCGCAGTGGTTAGTACCATGTTGACAGTACACTCAATAAAATTATTCTGACACAAGCAAACTTCGTTTTTTTCAAAAGAAGCTGTGTACAATGGTAAACTTAAGAAAAACTACGAACATGCATTTTTTGCAAAGCAGTGTTATCTTCGGATATTTTCATGTACTGGGAATAATTAAGAGATCTTTTTGAAAAACATAAACTCCGATCATTCACGACAAAAAGTAAAAAGCATGATTACAATATCACACCGCTACAATGAATATATCGTACAAGGAGAAATATAAAATATGGTGAGTTGGCCGGTTTTTTTTTTACCGGTGAGTGTAGAAAAATAGCTTTTATAAAATCTATTCGCAAACATATTAATGGATTTGCATTTATTAAAAGTTGGGATATTTTAATATTGAAATAAAAGTTAAGAAATCAAATTAATACTAAAATCTGTTATTTTCCAATTACGACGAAAGATAGAATTACGTCTAATTCTGTGTAAATCCATGTGCCCACGGTGGATTTCCAAAAACCAATTGCATCTTTGGCGAAACAAAAGCGAGTGAGACAGGTAGAGCTGGATTTACTATATTTGCTTAAAATTCGTTACGCCTCGCTGGAAAATGTATACATTCGTCAGTAATTAATTATAAATTGGAAAACCAGATTTAGCGTCGCTTAATGTGGGCTGACATTGGAAAAATCAGATTGTTTCGAATTTCGCGTTCGTGAATTCAATTGTTCAACTATATCTGTAATAGTTTTTCATTATGAATTTAACATGCGGAAAAATTAAATTTCATTTGAAATTGGTTATTCAAAAACATTACGAATGCAACAGAGTTTTACAGCTTTTACTGCATGCTTTTTATTAAACCATGATTAATTTAACCTTATAAAATGACCTCAGTTTGTATAATGTGATTAAGATTGTAATAGAGCCTGTTCTGCAGTTGTAGACGTACGCTTTTATATAACTAATTTAGGAAGATCTTGTACGTTAAATTATTAATAGGTATGTTGTATATAAGTAATCATGTAGTTCAAATAAATGCTTGAACAGGTCGATTTTGTTTTTCAAAGGTGCACCTTTTTTGCAGTTTTAGAATCTTTAATTGCTTGACATTTTTTATGTTATTTTTTTAATTGTATCCTCTATTCTTCTCTAAGGGATTCGAGGGAGTATATATTTTTCTTTACAAAATGGGGTAAAATAAGTAAACACATTAAAGAAGAAATTTTTTGAGATTTTTAATGTAAAAGCAAAAAATTTGCTATATCGTGTTGAAACCATTCGAGCATACCACATGTTTGTAAGGGTAATTCACCTAATATATTATCAAAGTCATTGTGTAGAAACTGAAAATAACGATCACCGGTTAATGTATCATAAAAAATGTAGGGACCAAGAATTGTTGAACCAATGATACCGCACCAAACATTAAACCCCAACCTAACTTGGGGTCTCCTTTGATCAACATGATGCTGATTTTCTTGCATCCATAAATATTCCTGGTGTCTATTAAACATGCCGCAGTTTGCAAATTGTGTTTCGTTTGTCCATAAAACCTTGAATCTAAACTATGTGTTACCTTCATACATGCTAGCAAAGCAAGTACAATTATCAATGCGCCTATTGTAATCATCAGGGTGCAGTGTTTGTGCAACTGATGTTTTATGGGGATGAAACCTATGCTTTTTCAGTACTCGTACAACAGTACGTTGTGACGTGCCCGCATTAGTTTCAATTCTCGAGTTGAAATCCATGGATTTTGCATTACACATGCCAATACAAACGTATTGGCCTCTACCTCTCCATTAATACCTCTTGCAATCTTTATTAGTTTACAGAAAGAACCAAATCATACTCTCCAAAATTACCATAGAGTCTATTAAAGGTAGGCAGAGAAGGCTGGTGACGATCAAAATACTGTTCGAAATGTTGTCAGCTTGTATGGCATTTTTATGGCATAAAATGTAGTACTCAATCATACCACACTTTACCTGATTAGAAAAAATCATTTTGATGTTTAATGAAACCTCAATTGACAATAATTATACCGCCTCATTCTGAGCAAACGCAATGATCCGAATGTACGAATATTTCTCCCGCTCCAAATACAAATCCCCTTAACGCGTTTAGCCAATCACAACACAGTCTGTCTCATTCTGAGCAAACGCAACGATCCGAATGTGCAATCGATGTCATATGTCATACATATTTACATATTATGGAGCCGCGTAATAAAAATTATCTGATTACCAAATTACTATTAAAGGACTATAAATTGTTTAGTCCTGTGTTATGGTAATGAGTAAATTGCAATACGTTATACTGACGATGGTTATACAAAGGGTAATGATATTATTAATAAGCGATCATGAAAATTGCAAATAAGGCATCAAGAGATTTTATAAATTAAATTTTAATAATAAAGGTCACAAAAACTATTCATAGTATACTAAATAAATTTCAGAACTAATAAAAACTAAATTAAATTCTAGGAATGTAAAGAAAAATTTACTCTTACAAATAATAAAATAAATTGTTCATAATGAGAAATTAATTATATAATAACGGAAATTCATCCGTTTAAACTCATCGCCGTAAAATAATTGATGATGTTTGGAATATTTATAATTAGAAAACCATTTAATTTTAGTATGCGGTTAACGGAAGAGCAGCATATGCCTAAATCATTGGAAAGTGCCAAATTTCAATTTAGTTCTATTGCAGCGCATACTAAAATGGACGTTTCATTAGGAACTCTGCGATTTGGGAATAATGGTTTTAAATTTTGTACAGAACCAGTAATGTCTATTTTCTTTTTAAGTCTACAAACTGTAGCTTTGTTCGGGATGGGCCTGTCGGCATACCTTCCGGCAAATAAGTCACATACTCTTTGATAAGAATTATCAGCGTGATACCATTTCATAATTTCGGCTTTCTCTTCTAGTGTATAACGCGGCATGATCACTATTCAAACGCTTAAGAGACTCCGTATAGGGTGACAGTGGTGACACTAATTTGTGACATTAATTGTAAAATGGCTGCGTGACAGACTGTTTTGTGATTGGCTAAAAGCGTTCAGGGGATTTTTATTCGGAGCGGGAGAAATATTCATACATTCGGATCGTTGCGTTTGCTCAGAATGAGGCGGTATAATAATAATTTGCATTATTATTAAACGCGATGTGCATTTATTCATTGTTTTCATAGCATACTACTAGAGCAGTTCGAAAATCTAAAGCGAGAAACGGTCAATATTTGTTTATATAAATACAGATAGAAACAAAAGCAGAATAACAGCAGTAGAAATGAGATTTCTGAGAAAAATTGAAGGAATTACATGGACAGATAGAATTAGGAATGAGGCAAAAATACAGGATGGCCCAAAATGACCGAAGGGGTTTGAGTTCATTATAACTTCTTATTTAAGACATAATTATTAATTTTTTTTTATTTTAAATACAGTATATTAATGGAGAATATTTTTAATTAAATTATGAAAAATTATATCTCGCAAGTGGTGGCCATTTTCTGCTTCGCATATTCGTGCTCTTTCCAAAACATTTTCCATAACCTTTCGCAAAACTTCAGGTGTTATGTTGTTGATTTCGTCGCGTATATTATTTTTTAATTGCTGTATGGTTCGAGGCTTATTAATATCGACTTTTCCTTTCAAATAGCCCCAAAGGAAACAGTCTAAAGCGGTTAAATCCGGTGAACGCGGAGGCCAATTAAAATCGCTTGTACGGGAAATAATTCGTTCACCAAAGATGTCGCGTAAAAGAGCCATTGTGTCCCTCGCAGTGTGCGCTGTGGCTCCATTCTGTTGGAACCATACTTGCGGATGGTTTTCCACGGCCGGCCTTAAAAAATTTTCCAACATTGTCCGGTATCTAACATCAGTGATGGAAACGGCGACACCGTGTTCATTTTCAAAAAAAATATGGGCCAATTATCCTTTCCGACGAAACACCGCACCAAACGGTACACTTAAGTGGGTGTAGTTCGCGCTGTTGAACTACTCTTGGATTTTCCGTAGCCTATATCCTGCAGTTTTGCCTATTAACGAACCCATTTAATTGGAAATGGGCTTCGTCGCTCATAATTAAATTATGAATAAAATCATGATTTTCTTCTGCTTTTTGACGAAAATAAATTGCATAATCAAGTCGTTGCTGGTAATCTGTCGGTTTCAATTGTTGGACAAGCTGAATTTTGTATGGAAACAATCTTATTGTATGCAACATTCTCTGCAGCGACCCTCTTGCGAGGCAAAGTTGTGTCGAACGTCTCCTGGTTGATGTTTCTCCATCTTCCCGATTACTCTCCTGTACCCGTTCAATATTGTCATCCGTGTGCACCGTTCGTCGTCTGCCGGCACCAGGAAGGTTCCTTACTGCCCCTTGTTCTCGAAAATTTGCAATCAGTCGGTTTATTGCTGACTCTGAGGGTCCAACCCGCACTTTAAAATAACGACGATATGCACGCTGAGTCAAAACAATGGATCGTTGATTTGAGAAATAAAGTTCAACAATTTTGGCACGTTGTTCAATTGTGTACTGTTCCATTTTAAATTCTCCAAGTCTTCTTTACAAAATACTGAAACCAAAGAAAAAAAAATAATAAAAATGTTATAAGGAATTAAAACCCCTTCGGTCATTTTGGGCCACCCTGTACAAAGAAGGAACCTGAAACCGATTAAGAGAGTTATCGAAGAGAGACAGCTGGGTTGGTTAGGGCATTTACACAGGATGCACGAAAGTAGACCATGAAGGCGGGTATATGAAGCCAGAGTACAGGGAAAGAACAGAATAAGACCTAGACTACAATGGGAAAAACAAGTACGACAGGCAGCCGCAGCACGTGATATACAGTGGTGTGAAGCAAGGAACTTGGCACAGAACAGAAACGTATGGAAGGGTAGAATAAATGCACTACTAATTTGAATGTATTGAATGTATTACTAAAATCTGACACCTAACGGTATAAGGATGTATAGTTTCAATAAATAAATAAATAAAATAAAAATAACTATCTCAAGTGGTACATCATTTGAATCGTCGAAAAAAGGCCTTTTTTATAAAGGTCTTCCACAAATTTCCGAGATCTTCATGCTGAGCACTGGAAAAAACTCAAATACTAACTAAAAACTAAATTTTGTAAGCATTATTCAATTTTATCTTAACCTGGTGACGCCAAAGTTTGTCGAAACAATATTGTAATATATGTTAGTGTACAATAAAATATTTGAATCAACTTTTACCAAATTATTAAATTCTAAAGTCCCATTCCAATTCTTTCAGTATAGTTCTTTCATGTTTTTCTGAAAAATTCTTTAAATATCCTCTAAACTTTGATTAATATTAACCGACTCCTTAAAATTTGAATAATATAATCCTGCTAAAGTCTTCGGTTTTTCCAATAATTTATATTACCTGTGCAGTAGGGTTTCTATGCTCGCAATATTAAAGCAGCACAAAAAATAAATCCCAGAAGTACTTTAATAACGAGGGTAGTTCATCGCAGAGTCCATATATCACCGATTTTTCGACTTTCGACCCGTACGCCCTCTTATCATGCACCCCCGTCGGGAAATTCGATAATAAAAGCCTAATTAAAATTTATGCTTAATAAAACGTTATTTATTTCAGTTTTCGTTGGTATAACAGTGAAAAAAAGTATGAGGGACCAAAGTAGCCCGCCAGCCAACACCATTCGCAACACCGCGAACGTCATCGATAAATAACAATTTAAACTTTACAGCCTTAAAATCTGGATCGGTTCTCATCTGCGTACGTACTTAGGCGAGGGCGGGTGGTGCGATGAGGCAGTCAGAAAACCGGAAAACGGAAGGCGCTTGTAATTTCACTTCAATTTGTAAACACAATTTCCTTTATCTCTTTATGTATATTTGTTCTTGTATAACGTGTAGAGATTAATTGAATATATCGTTTATTTGGTACGGTTTATGAAAGAGAATGTTAATTTTAGAAATTTGATACAAGGAAATATATCTAATATTACTAATATATTAACGGATATATATTAACGGATACTAATCCGGAAGAAAATGTTATGAATGTCAGTAAGAGAATTGGTTATTAAATAGGAAACATAAATGTTTGATTACCACAAATATTTGTAAAAATCACACAATTGTGTATCTTATTTAATCCTTCAATCAAATATATGATTTGAGTACAAACGTAACGTTTTCACTGTATACTGTCTCAGATACGATGTACAATAATATATAGAAATGCGCCAAAGACCTAATTGATTTAATTCTTACACATACTAAATTCAAATCTAAGTTCCCCGTTAATAGTTTCCATGGATTAATTAACAACATTTCAAACTTGGAATTACCAAACAAATATAAACTCATTTCTTTTGATGTCTCGAATCTGTTCACTAATATCCCACCCCAGGAGGTCATAGATTTAATCACTTTACAACTAGAACGTAATAACATGAACATTGTCACAAAGACCGAAATTTTACAGCTTTTAGAAACGTGCGTGCCTGAAACAAAATTATTTTCAATTTAAAAATAAATTTTGAAAACCAACAGATGGTCTAGCAATGAGGAACCCACTAAGCCCGTTATTAGCTGAAATTTTCATGAACAATTTATAAATTAAAACAAATACACATCCTTTGTTTAGTAATTGTGTCTACTGGTTTAGGAATGTTGACGACATATTAATTTGCATTAATTGTTCAGATAGACAATTAAAAACTTTAGATAATTATATCAACACCATTCACCCCAAATTAGCATTTAGAACAGAAACAGAAATAAATAAAAGAATTCATTTTCCAGATTTAACCATAACACACAAAACTAATAAACACGAGTTTGCTATATACCATAAACCAACACATACAGACACCACAATAACCGCTAATTCATTTCATCCTATAACTCAAAAATTATCAGCATACCAATCAATGGTATATAGATTTCTTCTCCGGAAAATGGTAATGAAGACGAAGAGGTTTTGCAATCAGATTTAGTTTTCGTTTCCAAGAACGGTACTGTGTGGAACAATCATCCTCTAACAACATCTCGCACTCGTTCTCAGAATATGATAACGAATAAACCGGAGCTTACTCTAAAATCTAGGAATGTTTCAACAATTATCGAATGTTTCAAATTATTTACAAACGATGAAATCCTACAAATAATTGTGAAATACACAAATCAGAAAGCGGAAAAATATGTTGAAGAATGGAACATGAAGAATCCGAACACACATTGGAGTATACCAGTGCATAGCCATAATTTATCAAACTAAACATCGTTGCCAGTTTCCTGAAATTTCTCGACTGTTTCTCGTATATATTTTGCTCAGTGTGCGCTTCAAACAGTATACGAATTATCTACTGATGTCATAAAAATATTTAAAAAGTTCAAAATGAAAAATTTTCAGCGAAATTTGGTATTTGGGTCTCCTAAGAGATTTGTAAATACTTTTTTTTATCTATTTTAGTTACTGCTCACGTTATTTTTATCATCTTACTCATATTTGGCTAGATTTTCACTTAATAAAATTAATAAAATCTAATTCATACAGATAAAAAATAGAAAAGTTATTTAGGTGTCCCCATGGAAAGTGAAACAGAAATTACATACAAAAATAGCTTAGGTATGGTGCCCTGACATAGGCGACCATCTCCGAAACATACATGAGAACCCTAGAGACCCCCAGAACAAAATGTTGAGGCTGAGTACGGAAGCCTGTGGTACATACGAAACACCCAGCTGAGGGTGGAACTCAGTGTGAAGGACCTCGAGGACTATCTTCATAAACTGGTCCAGGGCACGTGGGGGTGAGCTGCGGTCTTAATTAACCCTTCGATGGAAAAATTCACACAGAGACGCAAGGGATGTCTGCGGCGGAAATTTCGGCTAGATGCCTGGGAGATTTATTACGTCCCCATAGCACTCGATGGGGAGGTATCACTATACCTCCTACGAAGCGGGACCAAAACGAACGGGGCGATCGTATCGGCCTCTCGAGACCAATCATGCGCTGACGCAACATCAATTAAAACACTGAACAAAGGCGTTCCGCAAACAAAACTCCACAGCTCGAAACATCAGTGGTTCTAAAGGCGACAAAGGGGCTTAAGGACAAATGTTCAGACCTAGAATAGAGGTCAGACCTACAACGACGACGAATAAGAACATCACCAAGATTAATGAACTTGGTGATTCTCGCGCCCTCTATCGAGAAGTAGCGATACCATCAATTAAACCTCCATTTATGCTAAGTTGATCACCACGAATTCATAACACTTTAATATGTTATAAAAGTTTTACCGATGCTGAAACTTTATAGAAGAGTAATCTATTTAGAGAACCATTTTAAATCTTGTCAAATAAATTTATAAATACCACTATTATCCATATAATTCGTCGAGATTAATATTATAGATGATGTTTGAATTTATTGATATCACATCCATACACATTCGTCATAGGTACGTATTGAAATTGTAATGAATATAGGTAGCATTACTGCTTTACCTAAATGCAAGTACAAATTGTACTTTCCGCAAATTGGAAATCACTCAATCGCGGCGGCGGTAAGGACGTATTGCGCGAACTCATCGAACAACATGAAGGCCATTTACTGTCTGGAGAATTGATTGCTGCCGACCGACCGCACAATCATGCCCCCGGTGTTGTTAACCGCGGGCATCCGGATATCCGCCTTTCTGAACAATCCGAACCGATTACTTCTCGGAACTGTCATTACCAGATGTTGAACGGCGGCTCCTTCGACGCCTTCCTACACGTCGCAAGGCAGTTTCCGAAGAAAGAGAATAATATGGCGCAACTGGCAAACGGGAGCGGTAACGGTAAAGGCGGCAGACCCGTCAGTGGTACAGCTCTCGATCTCTTTTCTTCTCGTATCTCTTTTTCGACACCTTATTAAGACTCCGTACGCTTATCTGATCCGCTTTCTCTTTTAGCGGGGCTGCAGAAAGACCGAAAACAAACGTCGAGTGTACAGAAGTGAGAACGTGAGGAAGGAGGTTGTTTCTTTTTTACCGTTTCCCGAATCCCTTCGTACCATATACAAGACACCATTGTTTCCTTTTTTCTCATATGATCATTACGAACTGACACTAAAGGAATTTTATCTGAGAAATACGAAACATATCTTCCATCTGCGATAATTAAGCGACCCTTTGTTGGGAAAATTATGTAGCATATGAAGGTATGTTCAATTTTTATGTTTCAATAAACCTTAGACATCTTTTTCATGTAATATTATAACGAGCAATCGAAAAAATTCATAATTGGAGTAGACTGTGAAATTGGTATGGTACTTTAGTCACTTCCACATAATGACATTTATTATTTGACATTGAAACTATATGTTTGTATCAAATTTTTCAAAACTCTTATTAAGAAAATTAAATTTATTTAAAAAATGGTATTCAATATAGAACAAAAGGCAAAAATTATCCAATGTTACTTCCGTACAGGTGTGAAAGTAAGTGGCGAGTGGCAGTATTCAATTACGGAATGCATGGCTGATTTTAGTGAAGCACAACCTGAATTAGTGTTTGACTACAATGATTTTTATAATGTTTTAACAAATTGTGTAAAGTTATTCAGAGAGACTGGTAGCGTCGGTCGAAAAACTGGAAGTGGACGGCCATCTAAACGTACAGCTGATAATATTGAAGCCCTTCAGCATATTATTGATGAAAATCCAAAAACATCCATTTCAGTAGTGACCCAACAAACAAATTTATCTTATGGTACGTGCCAATTCATTCTTAAAAAAGTCTTACATTGTTATCCATACAAGCTGCAATGTTTTCATGAACTTCATTCAGTGGATTATTTAAAACGAGTGGAATTTTGTCAATGGTTTCAAAATAATCTACACAATCAGTATATCCTTAACACAGTTTTATTCACGGATGAGGCCTGGTTCTATCTTTCTGGATATGTTAATTCACAGAATATGAGATGTTAGTCCTCCGAAAATCCTCATTTTTTTGTTGAAAAAACATTGCATCCCCAAAACGTTAGTGTTTGGGTTGGAATATGTCGAAGAAGATTGGTGGGTCCCATTTTTTTTGGTACACTTACTTCTGCACGATATCGCAATGAGATACTCGGCTCATTCATAAATCAACTGGATGATGAGGAATTACAAAATGGGTATTTCCAACAAGATGGTGCAACAGCATATGCGACCAGAGAAACACTTCATTATCTCAGAGAATTTTTTGATAACAGAATAATAAGCAGGAACACTGAAATGCCATATCCAACTAGGTCTTGCGATTTAAACATATGTGACTTTTTCGTATGGCCATACATCAAAATTCGATTTATTCAACGCCAATTCATAATCTGGAACAACTGAGGATTCGCATAACAGAAAAGTGTGAAGAGATCAACAACCACCGCAAATGCTGCATAAAGTTTATGCTGGATTGCGGAGAAGAGTTGGTTTGTGTTTAGATGTAAATGGACAACATTTTCAACAACTTCTGTAGCTATATGTAAATTTGGATTATGATTTCGATATTAAATAAATTATTTGTTTTCCTTTTTGTTGTAGTATCATTTCAATGCCATAACCTTTTTTTACAATGAAACCAAATGAAACTGTCAACGCATCAAGTAATGTGTCATTATGTGGCTAAAGTACCAACCCAATTTCACAGTCTACTCCAATTATGAATTTTTTCGATGGCTCGTTATTTATTCGGAACTTCTCTGAAGATATTTTTCTTTACTTGTTATGCTCTATCTGTATTAGTTAATTGATCATAAATATCAATTACCATGTATATATATTAGGGTCAGTCAAACTATATGAAACGTTTTCTTTCCATAAAGCGTATAGAAAAAAAGTAATCTATAAGTAATTCTGAGTAAAATTGCTGAAAAGACCATAGCTCTAAGTCGGATTTGGAGCGCCCGAAATTTTTAAAATACATATTTACCTGAATAAATGTGTATTATTTTTAATAAAATCCTATAGAATTATAGTAGATTGCTCAGTACAGACTTGTTGTGAAGGTATTTCTTCCACCTTCTAGAGTCACTATTGATATCTATGTCTTCTTTTTAATTTCAGTGAAGACATGTGGTACAAATACTAAAAAAATAGCCTAAAAGGAACTCTTAACATAAATTATCGTTTTTCTATGATTTTTCTTTTTATGAAAACATACTTTTGTTAGGATCGATTTTTTATTTTCGACATTGTTTTGGTAGAAAAAACAACCGGAAGAAATCATTATTTTGAAGGATTAAACAAAACAACACAACTTTTTTAATTTTCAAGCTGATTTATTTTTAAATATTTTTATCGACTTAAAATATACAATTTTAACGATTTAAGATTTAATTTTATCTCTAGCCACTTTAGCTTTATCTATAATAACAAGTCTACCACGATGATCTCTGAAATTCATGTCTTCGAAAATATCTGTTGCTAAATATGAAACCATCCTATCTGAAACTCCAAAACTCCAAAGTGTGTTTTTTAAGAAGTCTAGGATTATAAATTGAAATAAAAAACAATAGTGTTAGGGAAATGAGAATTTTTGCTTTAAACCGGTAAGATAGTTTTATGACCTTAATGATGGAAGATGTTGGGGATATGGCCATCAGGGGAGCATCTAAGGCATGTCATCTTGGAGAATCAATTTGATACTACTTTTTCGAGCGTTTGACGCCGTATGTTGCGAATGGTGCGCTTCGATATTGATTTCCAAGGGTGCAATAGTTGTTGACTTGTTTGCGTAGGCTAATTATCTCAAATGGTACTACAAAAAATATTCTAGAGTCATCGAATCACATGATCTTGGAGACCAGTGTGCAGGTCCATTTCTGAAGATAAACCGCCGAGCACTTCCTTCAATAAATCAATGGTTTCGCCACGTGGCACTGTCCTTCTGAAACTAAGAGTCTTCCAGACCATGTTCATGCACTTCTGGGGATAAAAAATAGTTGGACATGCCTCTACACCGACAGGCATTGTCGGTGACACCTCGATTATCTTCGTTTTTGCAGAAGAATGGCCCGATTATGCCATCGGGCCACAAACCGCACCAAACAGTGAATTTTTCGGGGGAATCGGTACTTGATGAGTCACCTGTAGATTAGTGTAGTTTCAAATGCGACAATTTTGCTTATTCACAAAGCTACTGAGCCAGGAGTGAGCCTAATCACTGAACTAAATTTGACCATAAGAGAGTGGATCGACTTCCAACTGTTCAAGCGCCCAATTACTGAAATAACGTTGAAAACGATGATCGTTGGCTTCAATTCTTGCATCCAATTTAATCTTTATGCATGCAAGCCAAGATAAAATAAATGGAGGTTAACGGATGGTCAACTCCATACTAAAACACTACTAAGGGAGCTGGACGGAAAGTTTTCAGCAAACCTAATTTGTAGTAACAAAAAAGAAATTAAAATAATTATTGGGTTAATAATCGGACATTGTCCTTTAAGGAAGCATTTGTACAGCATGGGCTTGGTTAGCGAGCCCTGGTGTAGGAGATGTGAAAAACAGGAGGGAACTAGCCTTCATGTAATATGCACGTATGAGGAACTGAAGGAATTCAGACAGAAATATTTCGGGAAAGATCTATTGGATTCTTCGAGTGTACTCAACTTCCCCTGAGGAGGATAGTGGCTTTTACCGAGGACACAAGACTAACAGAGTAGAACTGAGAGATCTATTGGGGATAGTACGAAGAAAGGTGTGCTCAAGTGCCTGGACGTTCTGGCGTCCAACCCAAAACTGAAGAAGAGGAAGAAGCTAAGATTCTTGCGCAAAATCTTCCACAAAGTCGATTGTCACAAGCCAAGTTCTTGCACACGATGAAATGTCGATGAATTTGGATCATCCTCAACACTGGCCTAAAAGGCGACGGAATTTTCTTCAGTGCGCACACTACGCAATCTCGTTGGTGGATGAGAATCCAAAAGAGTAAATTGACCACCAAATTTTTCAATTGTATTGCGAAGAGTCGTCTTAGCTGATGGTGTATTCCGTAAATTGGGCGAAGCACTTTGTGAAAATTTTTAACTGAACACTGATTTTAGAAATAAGTTTCCACAATTTGTAGACACTATTCTGTTGTCTTTGTATTATGAAATATCAAACAATACTGAATAAAATGGCGGTATGATCTTCCAAATTAACTGTTCTAGTGAGTTTCTCTCTACTGAAAGGGAAAGGTATTAAAAAACACACATTATCATACATCATAGCAAATCTCAAAGTGTTGTATTTTTTAGTATAATGCTCTCGTTTCATTAGAGTGGATACTTCTTCAACTTCTGCATTTTCAACTATATCCACATCTGGTTGATGTAGAATGCATGTTGGTGCATCACTACCCGTTGGAATTCTTGATGTTATTGTAGATACTTCTTTTAAAACGTCTGCTATATATTCAGTTATTGTCAATTTTCTATCATTATGTTAGTGCATCATGAATTCTTTTAGATGTTATGAATCAAACCCCATGAGCGTTCTGTTGTTTTTAAATTACAATCACATTTACCAATATAAAGCAATTCGTTTGTCGAATCTACGAATGCTCTAAATTCTTCAAGCAGCTCCTAGTGTTTGGAATATTTTACTAATTTGGAAAAGTACTCGTTTCATATGTTCTTATAAAAGTCATCATCTGAACGAAAAACTTTTTGGTTAAAAAAAATTGCAATAATTATAAAAGATAAAAATCCCAAGACACTACATCTCAAGTATATGGTGGATATGATAACAAATTCGTAGCTTGGTTCTAGCAATTTTCTTTGAGTCAGCACAAATGGGTATGATATAATGTTAATCATGCTGAAAATAGTTGCTTTGCTATTGACCAAAACGTTTAATTTGCTTCCAAATTTCTTCATTATTAGCAATAATTTATTAGAATTAATAGTCTCCCCATGTTAGAAAAGTTCACAATAAATAGGATCTTGTTTATTCCACCGAATGCATTTTCCTCTTTCGATGCAAATCGGTTTTGCATATGTTTGAGGTAGATTCACCGGACTGTAAATATAGACTCTGTCTCATAAACTGTAGTTAATTTATTTTTTATCTTCTGCAATAAAACTCAGGAATGAATAATTTTTATTCTTTACCAGGAGCGACGAATAAATTTCAACCGAATTCAAGAAGTTGCATTTCGTTAATTGATACGACCGCCAATTAGCATATTTCCAAGCAAATTCTAGACTGTGAACATGTATTAGAATTGTCGAATAAAATGGAATACAGACTTGTCTCCATTTCTTGTCTAAAGCAATTCCGAATTTTCGTTCAGAACATTCAATCGGAAAATCCTATACAAATTTTCCGTTTTATTTCTTAGAAACGTATCAGCGACCTTGTTTGCGTATAGACAACATGGTTTGTAGAAACTAACTTAGATTAAATATTTTGAATATTCTCAATATTTAATGTAAGTCAGTTAGAATAATGTTTCACCAAGAAGTGTATGTAACATTAATTAACGAGATATGATTTGTAGACCTGTAGCAAGGTAAAGCCTACGTCATTCTATCTGAGCAAATGGTGTTATCTGTTTGCACTGAACGTCAAGAGTTAGCTTGCCACAACAGGTTTGAAATTTGTACTATCTAATTCCTTCAGTAGTACATATAGAAGGTATATTGCTTCGGATACGATTTCCGATTTAATCTTTCTTGAACTTACTTTATAGTATTCTAAGCAGTAGCTATCAGACCACTCTTGCATATTTATATGTATTTAAACACTTAATTTTATTTAATTTTCAGTTCTTTGCATGAATACAAACTCAGGATGATCCCTATCGCGACTGTTCCATTATTAGGGTTCTTTAAAATAAATTAAGTGGACTGTTTAATTTAAATTACTCACGCAGTAAACTAGATCTTATTGCTTGAATTCATTTAAAAGCAAACTATACGAGTTCTATATAAAGCTACACCAATAAGATCTGTCACACGTACGAGAGAGAAATTTCCGAGGCAAATAAAGTTCAAGTTATAAATTAAAGTAAGTCTTAAGTTGAATAATTCCCAGCGAAACAATATAAAGTTCATCCATCTAGTGAGTGTGTAGTTCGTTTCCTTAACTACTCCCTCCATGCCCTCAAGTACTAATTACATTAAAACAAAGTGATTTCTACTTAATTGCAATTATATTTAATGCTTGATTGAATTTAATTAGCTAAATAGGTATAGGGAGTATTTCGAAAAGTACAAGGGAGCGGAAAGGAACACGAGACAAGACTTCTTCACCTACACGAAACTTTCGACTAACTCGTTCAAAAGTCGGGAGATGGAGTAATTAGTTCCCACATCGATTGTTGTGCAGTGTTAGAAAATACTTTCTCGATATTAAGGAAATGTATTCTTTCTGTTTTCAATTAGTTTAAAATAGAATAGTTAAAATATTTAATTTATTAATATGTGATCATAAAACGATAATTGTTTCGCCAACACAGTGGCTTCGTCAGGTACGTACTAGAGCAAGTTGCAAACTAACATCGGTATACATAAATACAAGGTTAATATTATTTTACAGTGTTTTCAAAATGTGAAAATTTAGACAAATTTTCTATAAAAAACCTTATTAACTGAACGTATACAATGCTAGTTGTAGAACTTTAAGAACAAAAGGAGTGAGGGGCATATGTGAGTAATGCCTTTCTACAAAAAATCGCGGTCTAATGTTCACCTTGTAACGAAAAAGATATTTTTCTTTATTCGAGGCCCTGTTGCAGTTAAATATAAAAGTGCTTGTATACTAGTTTCCACCTCTAATTCATCAATAATTCTCTTTACCGACGAATTATATCGTTCTATTCCACACAAATTTAAAGACAAAAAAATATATGTAAATAATTTGATATAAATAATGAAAAACGAGGTATCTATTCTACTGGACATGCTACATAAAGCTTTTTGTTTTGTGACGATTTTTTGTTTTATTATAAACATAATAATTTTTCTTTTAAAGGAAGTTTAGCGTTCAAGCTATTTAATTTTAATCACACTTTAATTAATTCGGCATAGATTTGCCGACATATTCGACGTAAAAGCTATTATTGATATCCTCAAAGTATGTGTAGGCATAAATGTTTTGATGAGAAAAAATTAACGCTTACTATTTTTATGAATAGGAAGTTATATTAAACGTATTATATAATCAATGCTTAGGAATGTTATCGATTTTCAAGATCAATAAACTTGAATTACAGCTGTATTTTAATAAATATAGAATAAACAAAGAAATGGACCGACTTTAACTACATTTATAGCATAGGAATTCCACAACAAGCGATCATCAACCTTCTGTAACAGAATAACATTCATAATTATTATTCATAATTAACTTTTCCATACTACCATAAAAAATGGAAATCTACTCAATCCAATTATTACAAGCATTAATTCCAACGAATTCGAAATCTAGTAAAGGCTGACATCGCTTTAGTTTTTGAGTCATATATTCACAGAACTGAATTAGGCCTTATCACTGATCTGCAGTCCATCTGGCACTTTGTTCGTTCCACACAGGGTGTTACTAGAATTCCCGGCAGACTTCATGATTCTATTAATGAGTATAATGATTCGGCTTGTATTATCAATGCTTTTGCCACGACCTTTTCTAATGTCTTCTTGGCAAAATCTCCAAATTTTGCACTCCCTGATTTAACACCTAACTTACCACCTCTATGTTTACTATCTGTTACACTGGCTGAGATACAATTAAGGGGCTAAAAAACACGTCGACTATTGGCGATGATGGTATTGCTTGTTTTTTGGTGAAGGATTGCGCCAATATTTTTGCCGATCCCTTATGCAAGATTTTTAACTTGGCTATTCGAACATCTGTATTTCCAGATTCTTGGAAAATTGCCAGAATCTAACCTATTTTTAAGAAGGGTGATTTTTCCGATATTCAGAATTATAGGCCTGTTGCCAATTAATGCTGGTGGCCAGCTGGACATTATTTACACGGACTTTTCCGGTTCATTTTGATTTAATTGATCACGGCATTTTATTGGAAAAGTTAAGCTCCTTTGCCATTAGTAAATCGTTGCTGAGATTATCTCTCAAATACAGTGAATTATGTTTATTACAATGGGTTCAGGTTTAAACTCGTCTGTTCCATTTCGGGAGTACCACAGGGGTAAAACCTTGGCCCACTATTATTTAATAACTTCATCGATGACCTTATCAAGTCTATTAACTGTTCGGTATTGGCCTATGCTGATGATATTTATCACAGGATTGACTAATTGGTGGATATTAACTTGTTGCAAACAGATGCTGACAGAATCTATAGCTGATGTTTGTGTAATAACTTAAGATTGAACACAGATAAGTATTTCCTGGTGTCTTATTCTAGAAAGATTAATAGAATTGAGTCACGCTACACGATTAATAATGTTGAGATTTCTCGTCAGTCTTCGGTTAAGGATTTGAATGTTACATATGATTAAAGACTTTCATTTTAGGATCATGTCTTTAATCACAGTTGCTGCTTCTAGGCCTCTTGGAGTTATTATTCGTACATGCAAGTATTTTAATAACATCGATACCATTAAGACTCTTTTCTATGCTCACGTAATGTCAAAGCTCGAATATGGATCCATTACCTGGTATCCTTTCCATGGTTCTCAGATCAATCTACTAGAGCGAATCCAGCGCCAATTTTTGAAATACCTTTCCTTCAAGTGTGTTGGACGTTACCTAGTGCGTGGAATTAATTACGAGGAGTTACTTGAACGACATGGCATCGTTTCACTATCAGAAAGAGAAAGACCACTAGCGCTCTATTTATGCGTAATATCATTACTGGTAAGGTAGACTCACCTGACTTGCTATCCAAAGTTTATTTTCTTGTGCCACGTTTGGAACAAGATCAACGCAATTACTTCATATTGCTACAGCAAGGACGAACATATTGTTAAAGGCGCCTATGGTACATTAGGCACAGAATTCTAATATGCTGGGAATGGATTTGTCGTGATTGTCATAGGTTTTTCCCACTTTGTTAAGCATACGTATTTAGTGTGACTATATATGTGTATCTATGTTTATATATTACATGTACTTGATCATATATATTAACTGTTATACTTTTCTTTTGTCCAGTTCTGGATAATATCTGTTGGGCATTTAATAAATTATTATTATTATAATTTCTTTTGCCTCTTCTCTTATATATTTATTATAATTAAAGTATATTGTGTAAGCATTTTGTTTATAAATGTTGCTATGTACTATTTTTAAACACGTAAACATAAAAAGATGCTAATAAATTTGCTTTTAGAAACAATTCGTTATCAATTCACTATTAAATAACTACCTATACCCTACTTTAACTTCTAAATTATGTGAATAAAGTTTTTAATATATTTGTTTAATTTTTAAATACTTACGGTTTTGTTTAAAAGTAGTATTACTTGTGTCACGAAAGACCTAAAATACTTGGTAGGTATTGAAGTTTGATAAATACATTTGTATTAATTTTTTTTTAATGTAAATATGTAACAATTTTTTTAATAAACTAAACGTGCCTCTCTATTATCATCTAAACAGTCTGAATCTATTATTTAGTTATTTAAATCACTGGTTGTTAAGTAGAATTTGTGAATCTTGTAATTTTTTTAATTTCGAGGCTTTCCAGAAAATTTAATTTTGCGCCTTTACTTTCTAAATGTAAAATTTGAAAATCGTTATTGAATGTATGGTTTTCCTCTATTAAAAGATTGGCAAAAGTGGAATTTTGTTTTTTGGGCGACAAGTCGGAGAACTGCAGGGGCCAATCCAAAATCTTCACTCGTTTCTCATTAAGCCATTTAATTACAAGTCAGGCCTTGTAACAAGGAGCGTTATCCTGTTGGAAGTAATAATCGTCTGATCAATATCGTAAAATTTTGCAGTCGATACTTCAAAAACGTCTTTCAACATGTCCACATAAGGCATCCCATTCACGCGTCACTTGCACACATGCACTTCTCCGACACCTTCTGTAGTCATACACCCTCATAATACTTCAATCATAATACTTCCACCTCCATGTTTGACAGTAGGTGAAATGCAATCTCGTGAAAATACCTGCCCTGATCTCCGGCGGACACAACTGGCTCCAAAAGGGCTGTACGTCTGCACTGATTTGCTCGCATCTGTGTATTAGTAAATTAATCAAATACAGATCTTCATGCTGGAACGGGAATCTATGGACAGATATTTTCAAAATAACAGCGAGAACGGTACCAGGTCACGAAGCAAATTTTTTTCTTAAAATAAAATAATATCTACTATGAGAAAATGAGCATTTGGGTCAACTTTTACGACGTTATGAAAGTAACAGACGATTCAACATATGGAATACTCTAATTTTCATAGATATATAGAATTTTTAGATATTCAGAAATGACATTTTATGAAAAAAAGTTTATGTTGCGATAATTATTTTGCGGAGTGTATTAATATCGATTCTAACAGATTGAAAAAATACCTTTCCAACAAGCCTGTACCGAGCAATCTATTATAATTCTATAGGATTTTATCGATTTTATGACGATTTTATTAAATGTAATACACATTTATTAAGGAAAATATATATTTTGAAAATTTCGGGCGCACCAAATCCGACTAAGAGCTATGATCTCTTCTGCAATTTTACTCAGAATTATCTATAGATTACTTTTTTGCTGTACGCTTAATGGAGAGAAAACATTCCATATAGTTTGACCCATCCTACTGTATATACTTTGTTTTCATTTGTTTCTGCAATTTTTTAGTTTCTTATTTCTCTATATTTGTCTAGTCAAAAAATAATAGACCACATATACATTTTCTTGGTTAATATGATTTAATTTAACTGTAGTTGTTTTTACAGAGTCGACAGCGCGCTATTTTCCGGAAAAATATTTTTTGAAATTCGAATCGACGGATATAAAATATCCGGTAAGCCGGGAGCTCTCAGTAAAAGCACATGAAATGGAAAACGTATTAAAATTTTATTATGAAAAAACAACTTTTCAAAACGCATTTAAATAGCGATTTGTGAAGACCGAGGATCATTTTAATTATATAATGCGGCACGCAATCTCTACGGCGTCGCCAGTGGGCATTCGGCCGATATTTACCCGATGGATCTAAAACAGAAGCCTTAACATCCGCTTAATTTGAAACTAATTAGTAAAGTCGTTGTTCGTATTCTCGGAAAGAGCGCATCCATATCCAAGTTACCCCTTAAAACCTAATGAAACGTGATCTAATTTCGAATTATAAATTACGAATGTATGTACCATCAAAAAATACGTGAGATGTTCTTGGGGTTACGTAAAAAGCCTATAAGAACAAACCATAATCGATTCCAAAACTAAAGGATGTAATCATTCTTGTCATTGGCGAAATAGAGCCTCAATTATGTCGAAATAGAAAATTTTAGCAAAAGAGTGAACAGGTGTGAAGCAGCAAGAGGTGGCCACTTGTCAGATATTATTGAGTTTCCGTTCCGGTTGCAACAGCCTTGGCAGCCAGCGAGTTGAAACCTTGCTTACGCCCAAACAATCATGTAAGATATCATTAACTTGTCGTGTACCTATACCTAGGCGTCCACTAATTTGAGAAATAGTCATTCGTCTGTCCTCTTGCATTAGGTTCTTCACGGCAATAATGTTTCTTTCATTTACCGACGTGGTCGGGCGACTACTGCGTGGATTATTTTCTAATGATGTTCTACCACTTTTAAAACGATCGATCCACCGTTTAGATTCTGCGGACTCATCAAACACTCTTTGCAGATGTTTAATAATTTCTGAAGTTTTCACACCGTCTTTCCACAAAAACAAAATTATCGCTCTTTAAGATTTAGCCGCATTTTCCATGGTTACACAAACGATACTGCACTGGATAGCTGCATAAACATGTCAAGACTTGTATATCACCAATAGCATTGCTTGAAAGTTCTGCGTAATTTAATTAGAGCGCAATTCCAAAAACTTTGGAAACATCCCTCGTCCTTAACTTAAATACACAACACTAGAGATTTTGCCAGATTCGAATTTAATTTTTGCAAAATTCCAATTATCGAAATAAATGTATGAGTCACAAATAAAATACTTCTTGTAACATACATTTCATTCATTTATTGACATTTCACTTTTCATTTATTTGGAACAAATCGTGGTATAAGTCACACATAAATAATACGAGAATTTTGTTAAAAAATTTTTAAACAATATTTATTTTAAAGTAAAAAAAAATACATAATTATCCAATAACAAATAACAAACTTTATCCTGAATTTCTGGTTAAATTTGACAAATTGTACACGCTTTATTTCCTGCATAAAGTGTTAATTATCGAAGCTAATCGATAATTTCCGGAAGGCAAAAGCCAAAATTGAACAATATAAAAGCTCTTCATTATCAATAATAATTAATTATTCTCTGAATGTTTTTGCTCGTAATACAATAGTTGTTAAAAGCCGCACAATTCAGCTCGAATATGAAAATTAATGAATTTAATTTTTATATTAAAACAGTTCTTCTCATAAAATTTTGAATTTTGGACGCTTAATTCCTTATTACAGTAAAACCTCTAATTATGGACACCTCCGACAATCGGACACCTCTAAAAAATGGACATTTTTTGTGATACGAAATTTTATAACGGATTTTCTTAACAATAGTCACTCCTAATATTGGACCCTCCATAAATCGGACGCGGACACCCTTTATTTCACCGAAGCAATAAAACATCTGTAAATATATCTCTTAATTAAGGACAGACAAGACGGGCGGCGCCGAATAAAATTTTTGCAATTATGTATGTATGTATGTACTTTTATTGCTGCACACGTGGAAGTATATCTACTCGGGTTTTTCCCATAATACATATGTATGTACAAAGTGCACACGTGGAAGTATATCTACTCGGGTTTTTCCCATAATACAAAGGAACGACGGTTTACCACTGGCCTATTCGTCAGGTGATAAGTGGAGTGATATTTTGAATCAGTTAACTAGCCTTTGATAGTGTCAACATGGATTCTAGTAAAAGAAAGCGGTTAACAATCCAAGATAAAATTGATATTATTGCGGTTAGTGAACAGCAAAGCTTAAGTGTCCGAAGGCTCGCGGAAAAGTTTGGTGTCGGAAAGTCGCAAATTAGTGATATAGTGAAAAACAAAAGTGAAATAAAAGAACTTTTCGAGAAAAATGGAAACCTAGCTCAAAAAAGGAAGTTTCCAAAAACTAGTGGTTTAGCAATCGACGGAGCAGTGTTCAACTGCTTCTGTAAGGTGCGAAACAAAAATATTCCCATGTCAGGACCCCTACTCAAAGAAAAGGCGCTGGAAGTAGCACAAAGTTTACAACTCACCGAATTCAAAGCGTCTAATGGTTGGTTGGAGAAATTTTGTCAAAGACATAAAATAACATTTAAAAGTGTGTGTGGTGAATCTGCCTATGTAAACATGCAAAATGTAGACGATTGGAAAGTCAAGTTGCAATCAATATGCAAAGATTACTCTCCGAAAGATATTTTTAATGCTGATGAAACCGGTTTATTTTTCCGCGCCCTTCCGACAAAAACATTTGCGTTAAGAAGTGATAAATGTGCCGGAGGAAAATCTGCAAAAGAACGACTAACTATATTGTTGTGTTCAAATATGGAGGGTGATAAGGAAAGGCCGTTAGTCATCGGTAAAAGTAAGAAACCTAGATGTTTTAAAGGAGCTCATGTGGATAAGTTGCCGATAGGATGGATATCTAACAAAAAAGCGTGGATGACTTTGGATATTATGTCAGCTTGGTTAAAGAACTTTGATAACAAGATGAAGAAAGAAAAATGGCATGTAATTTTGTTTCTTGATAATGCCACTTCTCATCCGAAGATTTCATTGGAAAACGTAAAATTGGTTTTTCTGCCTCCAAATACTACCTCGCATTGTCAACCTATGGACCAGGGAGTGATTCAAAACTTTAAGGTAATTTACCGGAGCATGCTTGTAAAAAGGCTTTTGGCGTTAATGGATACTGAAAATTCACTAGAAATGGTAGAAAAAAACATTACGGTAGTCACTGCATTAATATGGATATCAGCTGCTTGGAAAAAACTCTCGCCTGTGACCGTAAGAAACTGTTTTCAAAAATGCGGATTCAATCAAAGTGACAGTGATCTAAGTGCAGAGTGCGATATAAAAGATAATATACCATTAGCATTTTTATTTCCCAATTTTAACATCACTAATTTAGATTTAAGCACTTACGCATTAATTGATAATGAGTTATTTACTGAAAATCCTAATGTTTCCATTATAGATTGTATCGATGAAATTACTGATATCAGTGATGAAATGGAAAATAAGATTGAAGAGGAATTTGTAACTAGTATATCAAATATTTCAGAAGCCCATCTAAAATTAAAAGATCTTGGGAACTATTTCTTAAGCACTAACAGTTTTAACATTGCTAACAATATTTCTCAAGCTCTTCTTGAATATGAATCTGAGATATTTAAACATAAAATGAAAAAAGCAAGACAAACAACAATTAATGATTATTTCAAGTAAAATCTAGCATAAAATATGTATGTATGTATGTGTATTAAGTATTGTAAATTTTTTTCGACTTTCGTCTTATTATGTGTGATTAAATTGATATGAGAATGAATATTTTTTTTCGTTTTTTTTTTCACCTCCACATTTTGGACACCTCCATATATTGGACATTTTAGGATTCCCCGTGAGTGTCCATTATAAGGAGGTTATACTGTATTATGTATCTTGCTGTATAACGCAGTACTAGATGTCTATGGATGCCGCTACCTATACACTAATACTTAAAAGAAAAGTTTACGAAAATAATTGCCTGTCGGATACGATCAGTAAATCAAAAAAAGAAAATTCAGTCGTGTATTAATTTTTTCACATTTTTTTCCAATTTCATGATACTTGAATTCAACGTTGAAAAATAATTCAAGGTCACTTATTTTATTAACTAGAATTTAGAAAAAAAATTCAATTAGTTAATCAGTGTTATTTATCATGTAAATATGCCATCGCAGATGAATATTATCTGGATCCATATAAGATCCAGATAATCAGTGTTAATCATGTAGATATGCCATCGCAGATAAATATTAGCTGGATCCATATAAGGCACAGATAAAATTTACCTGCGATGGCATATCTATATGATAAATAACACTAATTAACTAATTGAATTTTTTTTCTTATTTCTAGTTACAAAAATAGGTGACCTTGAATTATTTTCAACGTTGACTTCAAGTATCATGAAATTGGAAAAACTGTCAAAAAAAAATTAATCGACTGAATGTTTTTTATGATTTACTGATCATATGCGACAGACAATAACTTTCGTAAAAGATTATGAAGCAATAAAAAGAAAATGACAAAACAACGTAGCGTTCTGCTTTTGTTTTCGTCATAATAACGTCCTAGCTCAGAAGAGTTGTTTTGTAATAATTCTCATTCAGGGCATGATTTCGAAATTTTTTAGTAATCTCTCTAATCTCCAGATACACTCCCATATATATCAAAAAATATTTTAATTAAAAAATTTAGTTTGTTAAATTTATATCATATGGTTATAATTATTTTCGCATTTAATTTTTTATTTATGTTGTTATTGTGTCTAGTTTATGTGTTGTATTGGCTATTTAACTCATGATTCACATTGAATTCTAAATTTTCATATTTTGTCTGTGTTCGGATTTATAAATCAGTAAGACGTTAAAATTCTATTATTGTATGGATCGTACTGTACTATGCATCTGTTTAGTAAATTAATACATTGCCAGACAGATATTTAAAATTTCTTAACTAGGTGTGATGTGAAATCGTTAGAAAATTTAACATTACTAGCTGCAAAATTCGTGAAATACCAATGTCGAAACTAAATTCTAAAAGACAATGTGTAATTAAGGTGTTAAATGTTTGCATTCTTGTTCAGCTACAAATGAGAGAACCACAAAATATTTAGATGCTTAATGCTCTCTGCAGAATACAGAATACCTATACAGAAGGTGATTAGTGATGGTCTAATTAGGTTTAATATAGCCAATACTTAAGAGAATATATGAAGATATTAGAAATTTTAATCACTCAGTAAAAGAACGTTAATTTTTTTCTAAATTAATTTAAACGCTAAAGAAAATTTCTTTAGGAATGTATTACATTTGATCTAGTATTTCTAATAGATAATTTTCTGCTAAATTCTCACATTGAAATCCACATTATCCAATTATCTTTTGATTGAGCCACATTTTTTCTTTTTTTGATAAGATGCATTCATTTTTTATTTTTCGAAATATATCCCTATAGGGTCAGGACCTTTCTGCATCATTGAAAATCATATTTTGTTCACCTTTTCCGTGTTTATCAAGTTTGTTTATTTCACTTTTAAATGCGTCAACCACTTTTTCATTCAAGTTATCTTTTACACGTGGAAATATAAAGAAATTATTCGGTACCACGTTTGGATTTCATGGTGATTGAGTATTCAAATCGTTTGAGCAGGAATGTAAGCCTGAATTTTATCGTAACACAAAATGATTCTTCGTCATGGATTATCTTCTTGCACACTTTGATCAACTTGAGGCTAATAAACTGTAGTGTATCACCATTCCGTATTGACGGTACGGTGATCTTCCAGTACCACAATGGACACTTATCCATTAGTACCAAAAAATGTAGCGACTACGTTTCTGTTTCGGCTATCTTCATAAACAACTTTTAATGGAGCCAATTCATTTTCGAAGATTCAAACTGACGATTATTGCCTTTTTTCGGGATGACGGAGTATGCCAAACTATTATCGCCTGTAATCTGTAATGATGTTGTACACTAGGTGAGTCAACCCATTAACAAGGCGATCAAGTTTAAATATACACCATCTTACACGGTTTTCTTTTTAACAAAAAAACGAAATCAAAATCAAAGTCAAAATCTAAAAAAAAATTAAGGATTACACATTAATTACACAAAATTACGAAAACTCAAACAATAATTTCAAACAATATTTATATTTATTTCACTAATTTTAATTTCTCCTAAAAAAATAGTATTTTAAAAAACATAAAATATCCATTGAACGGTGGCCAAGTCTTGTTCTTATTTTGGACACAATATTGCCTGAAATTGAAAATACTCGTTCACTAGCTACTGAACTTGGTTTTATAGTTTTCAGGGCATCGAATAACAAATCTAAGTTTTTGTTTGTTTTATTCGTTGCCTCAAATAATGAAAATTAAGCTTTCAGTGTCTTTGGATTTTTTTTGGAAGTTTTTCTTCTGGGTCTTCAAGAACCTTATGAATTGATTTTTCCATGGCTTTCTTTAAAAAATCATTACTCTGACTCTGATGAGTAGTTTCTTCGATTTGCTCTTAATCAGAATCGGTTTCCACATAAGAATTTGGAAATATTGTAGACAATATATTACCAAATAATTTTGGTTTTTAAAGATAAAGAAAGTACACTAGATTTCTTTGCTGAACTGAAAATGTTTTGTAGATTTTGCAAATACAGCAAAAGAATTGCTAATTCTACCTGACTTCTTTCTTGAATTCGTTCTTCTATAGCATATAATAATTTCAAACTTATTTCAGTGTTTAAATTTTTTATTTCATTTAACAGAAATTCAAATATACCTTCACCTGTTAATTGGCATTGGAATTGGCAACTTGTCGCCCTAAGCCGTCAGCTGCTAGACGAATCGGTTCCAAAACTTTATGAAGTTCCAAAAGATTGGGATAATGAACTTCATTCCACATATAAGAAGAACCAATATTATTCAATACTAAAACAACACATTCTTTTATTGCCAGAAATCTTCCAATCATGTCCTCTATACAATTCCACTTTGTTTTGCAGTCAAGAATTAAATTTAATTCCTTTCATTTTTACATAATAATTTGAATTCTTTTAAACCGATTTTCTTAATTTAAAAACCTTTTTTCAAATGTGACAAATTTATTTTTAAAAACGGTTTTTTAAAATCGTGATTGAAAAACCGTCAAACCCTAATCTGAACACGTGATTTCTTCGCGCGATACGATTGGCTAATTATTTGTTCCATAGTCGAGCTGAATTAAATGAGCTATGCAAACAAGTTCGCTAAAATGCACCTTAATACGACGGCCATTCATAAAATAGGTTCCGTTTCCGCCTAATAAGCATATCGGCGCGATCGCAGCGCTGCGGCGTAGTCTGGCTCAGCGTGAGTCTGGCAGCGTTAGTGAGAGAATCGTTCAGACATTCTTTGGCGATACTTTAATCGTTCAAAATGGCTGCTGCAATTGATAATCCCGACTGTTATGAATTGTGTGCTGTTATCAGATTTCTGTGTGCCAAGAAGATAAAGGCTGCTGAGATTCATCACGAATTCTGCTCTGTTTATGGTGAAAATTTCGTGAGTGAGTATAGTTAGAAGATGGTGCCATATCTTTCGAGAAGGACGAACTAATGTTAATGATGAAGAACGGAGTGAAAGACCAACTGTTGTTATGAATAAACTTCTGGGTAATGTAGAAGAAGAGAGAAAAAATTCATGAAAATTGACGATTCACAATCCCAGAACTGAGTGCCTTTTCCCGTTAAATTTCACGTATAATTTTGTACGAGGTTGTTACTGAACATTTTGGTTATCACAAATTTTATTCACGATGGGTGCCAAAACTTCTTACCGAAGGCCATAAAACAAAGAGATTGAGATCGACACTCACTTTTCTGGTACGTTACGATGTTGAAGGTGAAGATTTCCTCAGGCATATCGGAACAGGTGATGAGACTTGGGTCGCCTATGTCCACGTTGAGACGAAACAGTAACTAACTCGCCTACGAGGTTAGCAGACGGCAGAGTTCTCTGAAATTCTCCGAAGTTTTCATTAAAAAGCTTGGTACAAGCTTGGTGACAATTAAGTAGAGAAATAGCTGAAATTAGTAGCTTTAAGTTGTATATAATAAAAATCTCTTCATGTATTGGTGTTTTTTTATAACCAAATGGAACTTACTTTACGAATCGCCCTCGTACATTAAATAATAATAAAAAATAAAAACTGATTTTATTAAATTTCGAAATTATGTCAAAAATTTTAGCAAGTACTTTTTAAAACATGCATTGTCAATTATAACTAAAGAAATAACGGTTGCGTTGATATATGCCAAGTACTCTGCAATAGATAAATAATGTTGCTTAAGTGCTTTAGCCTATTAGTTTTACCTACAGTATTTTATATCCACTAATAAATTTAGAGATTTATGTGCAAGCTGAGATGGTTCTCCTTCTTTCTTTTTTTAAATAATTTATTGATTAATTTTAATTGCAAATTTACTTCCAATACCTCTGTAATACTCCTTAAATAGTCTGGTTTAAAAATAGTGCCAAAGTCTATAGAGGTCTTAGTACATACAGATTATTTCTACGCGTACAAAAAGAGAATATTATGCAAAATTTAATTACTTAAATTTAAGTTCTTGAAAGTATGTATATTTCATTTCCTAATTTTTAAGGAAAAATAAAATATAACTTAAATAATTTAAATTGTATGTAGCCAGGTGGGAAAGTGCAGTCATTTCATTTTGAACGTTAACTGTCAGAGGTTACATAGTAGTGAACGTGGAGAAAAGCGGACGACAGGATGAGAAAACAAACGTGCTGTTGAAGGTGGGAGGTGAGGGGAGTAGGCAACTGTTATCGCACGTTCACCGTCTTTACATAAATCCATCTGGCGGAGGCTTTCGCACGAACGAGCGACCGTTCGCATATTCGGCGGTGATTTTTGATAACCGGCAGCACGATTTATATTTCGAGCAAATGGAGGAAGATTGGTAGCAGTTTGCTCTTCGCTTCCAGTATGCAACGATGATATAAGGCGTGTATACATATAGACATAAGGAAAGGTGATGTATCAGAGGATATTTTTGGGAATTTTTATATTTTCGGTAGTTCCCTTTGTTTGAGAGAAGTGTAGGGAGCTAGATAAATAATTGGAGATATCATAAAGAACAATAAATAAACTATACATTTTAACTATCACTATTCAATTACATCTTCATTATGTACGTAATAACAAACAACTAAATGATATAATTTTAAAATAGAGACAACAAACGTAGTAATACTGATATTAATAAAAAACGCAATAAAGCAAAAACTTGAACAGCATAATGAGGCTACAGTTAATATTTCAACGTCAATAATGGAACAAGAAAAGTTACTGTAATTTACGTGCAAAAATTCGATTTTTTATATCCGAAGTTCGTCAAATTTGATTATACAATTTATTTTTGAATTTAAAAATTTAATATTACAAGGGCCATTGACATATAAGATCTCAATTCTATGAAAAAACGAAAGATAAAATAATGAAACCAGTCGCAATTTACATAATAATTTCTCCAAATAATCACCATTTAGTGCAACACATTTCTCCAAACAACCGAGTTTCAGGCTCGGCACCGTTTTCACCATTTAGTTGCTGTAATGCAGTCTGGTGTTTTCGTGTTGCAAAAAAAAATTCGATCTAGCCGGCCTGAATCTATAATACGATTCTTTAGTGATCGTAAAATTTTGCAGTATCTTATTGAATTAATCGTTGATCTCTTCAGCAGATATTCGGTATGAATGACTCCCTTTCCATGCCAAATAATGATTATCATGACTTTCTGCCATTATGGGACTCCTTTGAATTTTCGTACAAGAAAATGTAATCGTCGAAAGCGCGCCGTAATTTGATACAAGAAATTGTACTTCGCCCAAGTAATGATGAAGAATCAATTCTGTTTGTAATAGTTATAATTAAAAAGTGGGCATCAGAAACATGCATCCATTCCGACAAGCACTCCATGCTATACTCACTGTTACGATATTTCGTCAAGCGACCCTCGTAGGTAAAATTTTCGCTCGCTTATTAGATTTATATTCGGCCGATATAAGCCGGTTATAATGTATATCGTCGTGGACGCATGCGTGATTGATTTTCGGTACGTGTGGGGAAAGTAGAGGTGGCGCTCGTTGACCTTCAGATTCTTTCACTTTCGTTTTGCGTTTTAATTGAATCGGACGTGTTCCATAGTCGGGATTTTCATTTCTATGATTAATTATGGATTTATAATTACTCAATGCGGTGGATGTGTGCCTTGATTTGGAAGCATAATTAGTAGCACCAGCTTTCTGTTGGATTTGTGTACGCCATTTCGGTAGCGACCTAAGTGAAATCTACTTGGATGCTAAGTATACGCTAATCAATCTGGTATTGCATTAAATTGGAAAATCGCCTGGATGGGTCCAGATTTAAGTCCCTTCTGGTTACGCGGCGTGGAAAACGGCCACGTGCTAATCCATCTTGACCCAAGGACCGCCGTTTGTGTCGACCCTGAGATTGCGCCTTTGACAAAGCTAAGTTCTGTCGTCTGTGTGATTTATGATCTGTAATTCATTAAACTCATCGTTAATTATTACTACATGTTTTGTAGACACAACTTTATAGAGTGTTTTTTTTTGTAACGGCGGTGTGCCTTATCATTTGTTAATTATTTAAATAGCTTTAACCCATTGCAGTCAAGGCAATACAATATTTTGTTCGCATTTGTTCAGTTGAAGTTGCTTCTCTGACATATAATAACGATTTACTTTAGATTTTGCACAGTATTATTTTGATTGTACGAACGTTGAGATCTCAGACGTCCCTATTGCCTTTCAGGCATGTATCAACTTTAATTACTTTTTTTTTAATAAATTGTTATGACATATTTTGCATAGTTATAGTTTGTTTGCAACGATTATCTGTAATTTCTTTTCGTAGTTTATAAACAGGACTTCGCCCATTTGCTTGATTTGGTTATTGTTAAATTATTTTTGAAATATATGTACAACGCCTCACCCATTTGCTGATATCGAATACTTGTAGAGATATAACGGTTGTGTTTTTTTTGGGAGGGGGGTATTATATTAAATGTTTACGTTTATTCATTTTATAAGAATTGTTTATACTTTTCTGTTTTAAGTTGTTGAAGAATAAACCTCCCGTAATAAATCCAATACTAATATTAATTTACTGTACTTTCACTTGATTGGTAAATGTAGCTTTCTTCCTTAATATCCTTTCATTTCACCTGGTGGGACAAAGTATTCTCTACCTTCTTCGTATGGCGTATGATTGCGATTTACAATCCAACAAAACAAATAATAAACGATGGCGCTGCTTTTCTAATTAAGAACAGGCTAATTACGTATCAACGCTTCGAAAAGTACCGAAAGCTGTGTTCACTGAGGCCTAGCTAGGGTACTGGCTCATTGGTTTGTACTTTCAATAGCAACCCGCCCACGAAAAGTAAGTCATAGGAACGCTACTGTATCTCGAAAGTTGCCGGAGCCAGTTTGGCGTTGTTTATTTTCACTATCGCTCGAAGCATCGCTCAAAAAAACATTCTAGTCGACACCACGCGGTGGATATATTCCACTAGTTCCAAAAAAATATATTTCAAAACTTCCTTTGAATTTCCTCCAAGCTAAGTTGTTGCTAATTATATATGGGGTACTAAGCGACAGAGGCATATGAAAGCGTACAACGGACCAAATTAAAATAAAAATATTTTTTTTAATGTAAATGCGTTAGAGAATCTTGTGCACGTTCCTATAAGAAAGTCCAATAATACCAACCTTGTTGATTTTATACATTTTTTTAATTTAATTTATAACGTACTCTTTAGCCGTAAGCACCTGAGAAAGCCACTGTGCCGGCGAAACAATTGTCGTGTTACGATTAAATATTAAAAAGTCAAGATTTGAACAGTAGTTTTATTTCTATTTTAAGAGATCATTTATATAAACTATAAATAGTAGGGGCCCTAGATTGGATCTTTGCGGAACACCAGGAGACTTAGTAAATATATTGAAATTATGTCTATTTAATGTTATTCAAATGTACGTTCTTCTTTAAATTAACGTAATATATTCTCATATAAACTTATAATCATCAGCTACATAAAAATGTTGATATTTTTAAGAAAGGAATTAAAAAGGTTGTCACTTTTCTGGTTGTAATTATATTCCTCTTTTTATAACGACGATCTTAATTCATTAACCTCCCATTTAAATAGATACTACGAGTAAAGCATAATAAAAGAAGTGTGAAAAGCATAAAAACTTTACCATAAATACGCGTTTCGAACACTGTACCGCAAAACAGGAGATGAAAATCATAATAAGCTTCGTTAAACAGTGACCTTTTGGTAATGGTAAATTTCCCGACATCCCTTATCCGACTTAAGCGAACTAAGTTTAATTTTATTCAACGGTCTCTGATTATTTATCAGAATTTGGATGCGTGAATTTTCTCCTCTCTCTTTCTCCGTATTGTGTTCTCTATCCTTCTTCTATTTTATCTCTCTCGAGTTCTCCTCTATTCGCGTCCTGTCTTCTCCCGTGACCGGTTATTTTGTTATTCGAGAAGTTCCAGTTCCGAACTATAATTGAATATTGACTCAAATTCTAAACTAATGTAATTGTTCCTCATTCGAATTTAATGAACGCCAGCGCTGCGAAAATTTCGTTAATTAACTCTCGGGATTTAATGTCCCGTGTCATTTAATTAAAATATTTTTTTGCTTGCGGGCGGACTTTTCAAGAGCTTGTTTTTTTCAAAGCAGTCATTCTATGTTTTCCCGTGCCTTCACATTTTTCTGCAGTGAATTTCGTCTCGTTGTTATTATTATTCCGGAAAGTTAGCTGCTGGTGTCTCCTGTTGTTGTCCATTTCATTTTCAGTTTGCCTCTTAACCTTGGTGACATAGGGAGGATAAAACCAGAGATTTATCTTCGTTGGATTGTTTATCCAGTCGTAAATAGCTATTGAAATACACCACGAAAATAAGAACCGAAATATCTTACATTTCTTGGCTCAAATTATAAATTTAGATATTTTATTTTCATTCAATTCCTACGTTATATTCATTGTATGGGATATATTTCAAAAACCAAACAAACCTGACTTGAATTTGGATTTAGTATTGTGACTTTTCTTTAAATTTTTAATCAACAATCAGACTTATACAGTGTTAGTAAAAAGTATGGATCCTCCTAAGGATCTTTGCAACGGTTTATTCATTTTAAATAAAATTGTAAAATCTTCAAACCAAGAGCTAACATAAAATTGTTGGTTTTGTTTGTTACGCTCGAAAATTACCCAGAGTCCATTTGGGAATTATTAATGAATTTTTTACTTCATTTGATTACGTTAAGTTATCATGGGCCTTACACTATTCAAAATTTACGTTTAATATAATTTTATTTTATTTTGTTATTAATTATCGATCTACTTAGGCTTCTTCAACTTTGTTATTTTCATAAAATTTACTTATGTTAAAATATTTTGGATGTCGCTATATCCGTATTCCTTTTTCCGGTTTTTTTCCTATACCTCGGCACAGGCCGACATATTGGTAATAATATACTTAGTCATGCTACGTTTTATATTTTCTATTAATTCAATTTTTGTTTCTCTTTAATCAATTCTTCTATTGTGGTAATTTTTAATAGAATTTTGGGAACCTATTTGGGTGCTTAATTTATCTGATTAAACTTTCAATTAACGTAAATCTTGCGTACACCTTTTCTTTCGCTTGTGGCGCCATCTTCACGACTTTTGGTTTATCTTCCATTTACAGTTCTCTTGACGTTTGTTTAGATATTTATTTTGTCTTTTATCCTTAATTGCGGTGTTTTAATTACCAAATTTCCGCTCGTTAGCTTCGTTGTTCACCCTTAAACCTTGTGAGGGTTTTTGGGAAATTAAATCTTTTCTTTCTAATTTTCTGTCCATCGATGCTGTGTATGACGTAGATCGGTCCCCGACCGTTTCTTACGTACTTCTATCGACCGGCACTTCGTTCTTGATCTTCGTTAGTGTTAGATCTGTTTTATTTTTGTGAGTGAACTTAGTCTCTGCGGTAAGAGATATCATTTTCTTTCGAATTTTTGCTTATGCGTTTCTTTTATCCTCCTTAGGATATAATTTTGGTGCTACCGCCCAAATAATTAAGTAATTAAACCAATTATACTTCGGAATCTCTTCGAGGACCACACCACGTGGAAGGCTGATTTAGCTTACGCAATTTTTCACGCAGTGGCGCATCTTTAAACATCGTACTTCTTTTGGAGGAGAACCGTGCAAAGAAACCACTATCCACTTTCGAGGGTGTAATTGGAAACGGCGAGGGTACCATTTTCTGGAATTTTTGAATCAAATTTTCACGGCGTCTCAAAATGGCGTCTTTTTGACATCATGGCGGCGAGAGTGGCAGTAAATGGTTTACCCAATTATAATGTTAAATTGGTTAGTCCGAGCAATCTCGTGGAAGGCTTTTCCATATAGGACTGTTGTGGGGGCGATTTTGATAACACAGTAGAAGTAGTTTTAGATAATCTTTTTTTTTATATTTTATTCAAACTTTTGCAAATTTTATTAACTTGACTAAATATTATCTCGTTTACTCCTAAGTAAGGCTTTAGAGAAGCCGTTTTCTCAGTGTGGAGCAGACGTTGTTTAGAATTCACATCATTTACATTAGTAACGTTGAATCCTGATAGGTGATATCGGGTTAATTTCTCTTGGGATTAATCATTTTGCTAGATTTTGATCTAGTTTGTTATCCGTAACTTTTACTTTCACTGCTTTACAACATCTGTTTGCTTTTCCGAGACATTATTTAGATTATGATCAAAACCTTTGATAGCTTCAAGGCTAATTTAATTTAATTTTTAACATAAAGAGGCTAGGACACCTGGTTTTTAGCATTCGATTATAATTATATAAACAAGCTGGACGTCAGCTTAACTGGCAGACAGTTGTAGTATTTGTAGATCTAATTTACGTGTCAAAGATCCCTCAGACGTGCCTAGGTTTTGTTATTTTCAATATCTTGGTGGAACGTCACTCATTTATTTTACATAATTAAAACTGTATAACCATATTGTAAAGAACCGAAAATTACGTATACATAATTTGTGTTCTGCTAATCTCAAGTTGGGATTGTGGCTCAGATATTTCAATTTAATCATTATTTTACTACCTGAAAATACAGATGTCGACCCGACGAGTGAATTTAATTGACAGGAGTTCACTGTTTTACGCCTGGTGCGTTACTTTTATAATTTTGATAGGGGAAAAGGTAATCTGGGAGACTTGTAACTATTTATTCGTTCTCATTTCAAATACTAGCTAAATTACAGTTTTGGCGCTTATAATTTGAATTAATATTCTCCTAAAATTTGAATTTATAATATCTTATAATTTGAATTAATTTTATCTTATAATTTGTATTGATATTTTCTTATATTTGAATATTTGCTAACTTTGTTCAATTTTGATAACCAATTGAAATTTTGTGTATTACGTCAACTGATTTCCATTCATATTTAATTTGAACCTACTTCGTGTTAATAAACTTTATTATTGTTGACTTCGATTGTTTGTTTGATCCCTTTTCCTACAAGTGTTTTAAAGTTCTGTTTGTATTGATAGCAAGTAATAGGGGGGCTTTCTCTCTGGTTATTTTAATTGAAGCTACCAGGGTCCCACCCGCTTCCGTATTTTTGGGGGGTCTCTGCAGGGTTTTTTTAATACTGTGGCGTCTATCCTCCATCAAGCGACCTAGGGACTCGCGACACTCTCCTATTCAATTGAGCTAGCCGGCAGAGTTTTATCCTCGGGACGACCATCATCAGGTAGCTTCGGGCCAGAGGGGGAGATCCTGCAGAACATCTCGCAACCACCTTATTACTTGCTTAATTCTATTTGGTCGCAAGAGTGTAGCATGTTCTTCAATCACAACTTGGCTGGAATCGACTATTTTCGTAAAAAATATAGACAACTTTAATTTTTTTATATACCAGTGTTATCATGGTTTCATCAATTACCAATTAACGTAAGAGCTAAGCTTTCAAAGAATAATTTGTAATCGTCGTTACTAATATTTGAGGGAACTTGCAGTGTCAGTAAATAAAGGTTCTGTTGTAAAAATGATATTTATAAATAATTATATCTATTGAATGAGCTAGAATAGTCAAGTGCGGACCATTGCATAGAACAGTTTTCATTTTCAACATTTTCCACCAACGAAAAGATTAGATTTGTCTACATACTGTAACTGGTTTATTTTACCCCTTTATCACTTTTGATTGTTTAGTAAATAAGTTATGAACAGATATATCGTAAAATTTTGTTTATATTTTGTAACTTTGATCTTCAAAAATTTGTATAATATTTTTCTTTTGCGGATATTTATCTTATCATTAGATGAAATTGGAAATTTCGTTGTAGTAATTTTGCAAGTACGATTTAATTTAATTTAAATTGAGATAAATTCCATGTGGGTGGTATGGAACCTTGTACACATTAAAGTTTGGATTTAGTATCGTTTATATATTTCGCTTGTAGATGGCATTGGAATTTTCGAAAAAATTATATTATTTGAGTACATTGTAACAGTTTTAGTGCGAATCTTTCTTTTAAAATTAATTAGAATAACTTACGGGTTTGTTTTTAGTGAATTTAGTTAGAATTGTCATTGGTATTTTCTTTTAATATTTCCTTGCATTGGTGTGTCAGAGACATCTTTGCTTATTTTCTGGTCGTTCATTAACAATTTTTTATTTAAAACATAATTAATTAAAATTCTTTCGGGGCTAGGTTCCGTATTTTATTGCTTTAATTAGGATGTAGCAAAATGTTCTTCTAATTATGTCATTCTTATTTAAATTCTTCTCTACAGTGGCTCAATATGTTAATCTATAAATGACAATCAAGCTAAATCAGTTCGTAACAAT
Organism: Melolontha melolontha; assembly: GCA_935421215.2. Classification (NCBI taxonomy): domain Eukaryota; kingdom Metazoa; phylum Arthropoda; class Insecta; order Coleoptera; family Scarabaeidae; genus Melolontha; species Melolontha melolontha. The sequence continues at coordinate 108,378,833 of OW285240.1, forward strand.
ACCTTGTGCTCATTTTTGATAGAATTTAAATGAGACGGCCAAAGTATTTAATTTTATCTACTTACTTAATTATAAATATATATATATATAAGATATACCTCAATTCCATATGATAATACTACGGTAATGAATTTCGTTATTGATAGAATGAATTAAGTTAAATAATAAATTCTGGAATGGCATATTTGTATTTTATTAATATCATAAATACCACGTAAGTACCAATAACAAAGAAGAAAATAAAAGGTAGAAGTTAACGAATATAATTCAAGAATAGAAACATAAGCCATTGATATCGTCTTTATTTTACAAAAATCAACCGAAACATGCAGAAACAAATCCTCTTATATTGCTTGAAATATATTCCCTTTCAAGCATTCACATTAATGGATTTTATTGTATGATCTTTAAAGACTGTACTTTTTCTATACAATTCCTGTTCAATAAACTTAAAACTAACGGCGAGATCACCTTACATAAGAAGCTTATTTTCAAATTTCCAGGCCATGCGACATTCGTCAAGGGCTCGATTTTCGATGAAACATAAACTGGGATCATAAGAGGAAAGGGCTGATTGAGAGGAGAAAATATATTTATACATTATAAGATACTTCTTGAAGAAATATTTTGTTACGAGGGTGGTTCAATAATTCCTATACCTAATAAAGACCTAATAAACATAGAAATTATTTTTCAACGTAGTCTCCTTTTGGCTGTATACACTTTCCCCAGCGTTTCTCCAACCTTTTTGAGCCGTCTAAGAAGTAGGATTTCGGAAAGTCCTCAAAATAGGCATCTGTTAGGGCGATTACCACCTCTTTCGACGTGAATCGTTTTCCGCCGAGTCATTTCTTCAAGTTTGGAAATAAAAAAAAGGTCACTGAAAGCCAAATCTGGCGAATACGGCGGATTTTGTAATAATTTGAACTTTAGTTTGTTGATTTTCGCCATCGAAACTGCGCAAGTGTGCATCCCTGCATCGTCTAGGTGGAAGAAATTTTTTTCTTTGCAATAATTATTTTTGGCAAGGCTTCTCTCCTTGATTTCTTCGCTTAACCGGTGTAATAACGTTGCATAATACTCTCCATTTATCGTTTGTCCATTTTCCAAGTAATAGATGCAGATGATTCCACGTGCATATCAAAATACACTGGCCATCACCTTGTTGGCCGATTTCACCGTCTTTGCGTTCTTTGGAACCGGATCGCTTTTAAAAACCTACTGTTTCGAGTATTGCTTTGTTTTTGCAGTATAGCAGTGTATCCATGTTTCATTTACAGCTATGGAGTGACGTAGAAACTCGTCAGGATTGCGACGGCCAAACCAGCCTCAAATCACACGATCGCGATTGCGTATTCTCCACTGACAGCAAACGCAGTACTCATCTTGCCGAGATTTTTTCAAACACAATTTTTCGTGTAAAATTGAAAACACAGCTCCTTGTAATATGCGTGTGGTCTTAGCTATTTCTCACACTTTGATTTGTCGAGTACTCAAAACCATATCGTGGATTTTGTCAATAATTTCAGAGGAAGTCATTTCCACTGGATGTTCCGAACTATGTTTATCTTTTGTGGATGTACCGCCACGTTTAAACTCATTTACTCAATTGTAAACAGTCGCAAACACAGGAACAGATGTGCTATGAACTTCATCTAACTCGGCTTTGATCTCTTTCGGTCTTAAACCTTTTAAATAGAAGTGTTTAATATCCGCACGGAACTCATGTCTTTCCATTTTTCTAAATGAACCAAAGTTTGTTGCTTTAATCGAATATTGGATTTAGCTGAAACTTTGACGGTAGTCTAACGACAAGTCACGTAAGCCTGCGTTAAAAAGTTATTTACCTCATTTTGAGATAAGCAAATTGATAGAAAAATATTCTAGGAAAAAATAAATACATCGTTAAAAATCGAATTCACAGATATTTTTCCGCGTGAATTACTTACATGTACTTATACAACTATCTTTCTTCATGTAAAGTGGATAACTTCTAGAATGCATTTCCTTAATAGGACAAAGTTTTGGAAAAGAAATTGCAAAAGTTTACTGTATATGTAATTTGAAAGGCAAAGTGTAGTTTTGAGAGGTATATAGTCAACATTAAAAACAGATTTCGGATAAATAAGTGCATGTATTGTACATTGCATGCACACAAAGTTTATAGAATGAAAATCTCATATCTAGAATACCGTATACATGCATTAAAGTATCTAGTTAGTTTCTGTATGTTCAATTTTATCTTTCAACTTGTTACTAAAATTCGTTCAGTTTCTAACCGGAAAATACTGAAAATGAGCGGAAGATAATGACCGATGATATAATCGCAGTGCGCAAAGTATAAATCTTATCCGTTCTTAGTTATCGAGTCTTCTGAATTTATGCTCTTATAAATTTAAAATAACCTTACTGTAATGAATCATTGATACTAATGGAAACCAGTTCAGCTTTTAATTGGAAGGTATTTATAAACAAGAAAGTGCAATTTAGCTTAAATGGTTCTATTAACAAATAAAATAGACTACCTGGACAGTAGAAATCAATAACTGAGGCGTCGACAACATCTTAATTCACAAGTACTTTTGAAAATTACTTCTTGATGAGGAATTTGAGAAGGAGTAGTAATTCGGCATAGTTTTACGTCGTCAATATTACTATGTAATTAGAGTGACCACGAAATATTATCGAGAGATTATATAAAAATTGCTTTACGTGGATTCACTTGAGAAAAATGTAGTTTACCGAGAGGTGTACCACAACAAACATAATGCGACTAACCTAAAAATATACTAGAAAATTGAAATATTTAATTAAGTATTCGAAAATTGGTATTTAGTTCACTGTACTATGAGAACAAAACGATTGAATAGTACATATATTTTATTCAAAGTACATTTCCTCTGAATCGATATAATGAGCGGCACGATCGAGCAACGATTAGAAAGATATCTGCATATCCGGTTATGGTATATCCCAAGAGTGGATGTCTTCAACTTCATCACCCTTTCAAATGTAACTATAATTTTGGAAAAAACTGGGACCAGTTGTCTAATATTGAGTATTCAGACAGCACAGAACACTCAAATAAAAAATTGCTGTGATAGTCTATACCTCAGGGGTAAATTAATGATGATTAATTTCCCTATTGTTGTAAAAGTACACCAATTCTGTTTGAACCTTTGATTTGCGTAAACGATTTTTTTCTCTCTTTGGTTTTAATGTTGTTCTGTACTTTGGCATTTGCTTAAAGTATTATAGGAAAAACACCAAGTGATATCCTCTGCAACAATTATACTAACGAAACTTTTATTTCTACGAGCTGTTTGATTAATGTCTCTAGTGTTCCGAGCACATATCAGGTTTTAATCTGAACATGGGAAAAGCTAAAATCGATAAGGATTCTGAAAGAACAAAGAGCTGATTTTGGCTAGAAAGAGAACATAAAAGAAATGAAGGCTATTGAAAGCTCAACTTCGTAATACACTTCTAGGAAAGGCAGATACTAGGTTTTCAACCAAATTAATTAGAAGCAACAAAAAGGAAATCACGATTTTCACCGGCTTCATAGCTGAGGTTTAATTTATTTATTATCGCATTAGCTGGGAAGACACGGTACAGGACATGTGAAAAACAGAAAGAAACTAGGCTTTATATAACTGACGGGACTCAGAGCGAAACCTTTCGGTAATGATCTCTTGAATTCTACGAGTATGCTCAATTTTTTTCTGAGGAGGATAGTGGTTTTATTGAGAACACAAGACCAACAGAGTGGAATTGAGAGATCTAATGCAGGTGGTGCAATGAGCATTTTTCACCAAAATATTTTTTTTACCGATAGGCAAAATATACAACAGAACGTTCAAATGCGAAAATCTGGGAAACTGCTTGAAAAGTGCTTGAAAAAAGCTTGAAAGTGATAGTTAATTAACTATCACTTTCAACGCACTATAACTTTTTAAACTCAAACATTTTATTAAGGTAAACTATGTTCAAAATAACTATTTTTATGTCTATTACATCCAATTGGTGTATAGCCCGTTAGTTATGGGACAGCCTGTATATTGTTATGAAATTATTATTGTCAAATGTATTAGTTAATATATTAGGGAAATTCTTTCGATATTTTATAAGTAGTCGGGACTTTTAGTAAAGAAAAAAAAGAATGTTTTTGAACCAAAAATTTTAAGAAGAATAAACATTAAAAATTCTGGAAAAGTTGATATAAAGGGTATTATCTTGCAAATATTGTTGCATATCATAAAGGAAATAATATATAAATGTGTTAAATACTAATGTGAAAGAAAAAAAGAACATACTCGTATATAAAAGTTAAAAAAAGAAGAGATGAACGACGAGTGTTAAAGTTGAGACAAGAAGAAACAAATCAAGTTTATAAAGGTTAACAAAAAGATACATAAGAAACAAGCCAGGAAATAGTGTTAAATAAGGAAGAAACAAACGAAGGTTATTGAAGAATAATTAAAAAGTTTCAAAATAAAAAAAAATATTTTGACGAGAAGTGTATAATATAATATAATAAGTTCCAATAATTAAAAAAGAAAGATAACGGAAGATTTTATTATCTAACATGTTGTTAAATTAACAAAATAATATGAAATTATGTTACTTATGTAGGAGCTGATTCTTCTTTTCAAAATCAAACCTTGTTTTGTATAAATTATAAAAATCTTGCATTTACACTGATAATATGTAAAGTGTGTTCATTTGAAAAGTCAATCTAGGTTACTTTGAAATTTTGCTAGAATAAGACGCAAATATATTAGTATATGTTTGTTGTTCCGTAAACGTAATAAATCCAAATGACATTTGATAATGTCAATCACAAATATCAGTTAGTGCATAAAATAATCGTGCGTCGATTCTGGTTTAAATAAATTGCTTCTCAGTTTTAAAATGGCTTTCACTTTAGAACATAAGATTTTTTTAGTCCAGGCTTATTTTCGAAGTGGTAATAAAATTGATGGTTTATGGGTTTATTCAGTTCAAGATTGCATGGTAGAATTTCAAGTTGAGTTTCCACATTTTGTAATAGATTATATACAATTTAAGAATATTTTGGATAGAACTTTAAAGCTTTTTTCTGAAACTGGTAATCTCTTAAGAAAATCAGACAGCGGAGCAGTTAAGAAACGTACACCTCAAGTTGCCAATCGTTTTGAAAAAATAATGGAAAATGAACCGCAAACATCTGTTCGACATTTGAGTCAACAAATAAACCTTTCTGTTGGTACAACTCACAAGTTATTAAAAAAAGATTTGCAACTTTATCCATACCGTGTCACAGCAGTACAAGAATTGTTGGAAATTGATTACCCACGTAGACTACAGTTTTGTAATTGGTTTGTAAATATGAACAATAATGGAGAACTTTCGCAAAGAGTCATCTTTACTGATGAAGCATGGTTTTATAAAAAGGGATACCTAAATTCACAAAATACAAGAATTTGAAGTAGTGAAAATCCACATGTAATTAATGAAGAATCGCTGCATCCAGAGAAAATTGATGTTTGGGCAGCGATAAGCCAAAGGCGAATCATTGGACCAATATTTTTCAGGGAACATTAAGTGCTCAAAGGTACCGTACGGAAATTTTACATCCATTTGTCAATCAGTTGCATGATGATGAACTTCAAAATGCATATTTCCAACAAGACAGAGCACCTTGTCACTGTACTGCAGAATCTTTGGATTATTTAAGAGAATTTTTTGATGAGCGTATAATTAGTCGAAATACTGAAATTGCCTGGCCTGCACGTTCATGCGATTTAACACCTTGCGACTTCTTTTTGTGGCCTTATCTAAAAAATAACAAATTTCGAACACCTATATTGAATTTGAATGATATGCTGCAGAGAATCGAACAGAAATGCATGGAAATTAATAACAATCCAGTAATGTTGCAGAATATCATCAGAAATTTTGAACGGAGGATTTTAAAGTGCATTGATTTTGAAGGACAACATTTGCAACATTTGTTATAGTTTTCAATAAATACCTATTATTTGTTATTTATTTGTATGTATGAAACTGTCAAAATATACGATTTCGTGGGTTAAATAGTAAATTTTAATTTACGACATACTTCAAAATGTTCTCAGTAAATCACATGCTACTAGATTGACTTTTCAAATGAACACTTGTTAAATGTGCAATATCACAAGCATACGTAATTAAATTAAATAGACGTTAAATAAAAATGTTGTATGTGTGTTGTGAAAATTAAAGTTTAATGATTATTTTTAGGAAATTGTGCTTTAAATGAATACATATCTAAATCAGCTGGTATCGTGAGTTAATCACGTGACATAATGTTGGTGCAAATGGTGGAAATATTTATATTAAACTTATGATACAATAAATGTGGATAATGTTGATTTAAATAGTGATGTGAGCAAGCATAAAATATTTATGATTATATAACTCATTTGAAATTTAGCCAATAGCAATTACAAATTTTACATAGTTACCATGTATTGATAAGTGAATATACTCTTGACGACGTGATATAACCGTTTTGGTGTTTCGCTTCCTCCAACAATATGAATTTTGTCATGGTAACAAGTGTTTTGAAGTTTGTTGATAAACGCCAAAATCAGCAATTTTCATAAGGTTTTTTAAATTTTTCCGACATGAAATGCTTTGGTATAAGCTCGGGGACCGAAATAGATAAAGAAATTGAAGATTTGACACCGCAAAATACCGTTAAAACACATAAATATGTTTGGAAACAGTTCACCGAATTTTGTGAACAGCGAAATTATAAACTTTGTGCTCAAACTTCTGACGAACAATTAGCAAGTATTTTGAAAGATTGGGCATTCAACATGAAACCTGCAGACGGCAAATTCAACTTCTAAAGATAATACAACAAATATTTATTATAATAATCGTACTTTTAATTTCAACCAATAAAAAAATTTCGTTAGTTAATTCTTTATATAATCGTAACGAATACCACTCGAGCAAACGAAATTAATCCATTATATAACCTCTTCACTCGACGTATATCCTTAAAACACCACTCGAGCTACGCTCTCGTGGTGTTTCGCAGAATACCTCTCGTGACTCGGAAATATAATCGATTATTTTCTATGCTCTTGTGATATTATAACTAGAGCTGAGGATGTTTGCGGTATAACCATGGTTATATCATGTAACCATAGTAAATTACTATGGTTACATGATATAACCATGGTTATACCGCAAACATCCTCAGCTCTAATTATAACTGATTATATAACTCATTTGAAATTTAGCCAATAGCAATTACAAATTTTACATAGTTACCATGTATTGATAAGGATAAGTGAATATACTCTTGACGACGTGATATAACCGTTTTGGTGTTTCGCTTCCTCCAACAATATGAATTTTGCCATGGTAACAAGTGTTTTGAAGTTTGTTGATAAACGTCAAAAATATATTGAGCAATTTTCATAAGGTTTTTTTATTTTTTCGACATGGAACGCTTTGGTATAAGCTCGGGGACCGAAATAGATAAAGAAATTGAAGATTCGACAACGCAAAATACCGTTAAAACACATAAATATGTTTGAAAACAGTTCACCGAATTTTGTGAACAGCGAAATTATAAATTTTGTGCTCAAACTTCCGACGAACAATTAGCAAGTATTTTGAAAGATTGGGCATTCAACATGAAACGTGCAGACGGCACCGAATACAAAGAAGGTACCGTGAAAACAATTTGGAATATTTTCGCTAAACTTGTCCAGAAAAAGTTTTATGAAGAGTTTAATCGAGAAACAAATCCATTCAGAGGCGTAATTTTTGAAGATGCAAGAAAGGCGCTAGCAGCTAAAAGGAAGAAGTTACAAGCAATTCCTGAAAAAAGGAAAACAAGTTCTGTCGCCCTTAAAGCGGAAGATATTAGCAAGATTGTGTAATTTTTTTTGGCGAAAATACGCCAGACGGTTTACAAAAAAATTCTATTAAATTTGTTCTGTGGAACTGGCGTGGCGTGGAAATGAAGCAGTCTTTTGCTTAATTGACTATTTCAAAGCAGAATGCGACAATTATGGTCAACCCACAGGACGTATTGAGTACAATACCATATTTTCAAAGACAGCACAAGATGGCGAAAAACATACAGCTGAATCTAAATGGTTGACACCGAATACAAATTGTGAAGATCAGTGTCCAGTACGTCTGTTGAAGAAAATGTTAAGCAAAAGAACACCAAACATTAAAACCAATCGTCTATTTTTAACACCTACTCCTGATTGGCAGAAAACTAAAATATGGTATAAAAACTGCCCTGTAGGCCTTAATTAATTAAGTAAATGGACACGTTCAGCGACAGAAAGTATAGGACTTGATAGAAAGAAGCAAAAAATATATAATCATTCCAATCGCTCTTCCGCTGTTAACATCTTGACACAATCTGGACCAAACTTACAAGAAATTATTAAGATAACAGGCCACTCATCATCTGAATCTCTGAAGTCGTATCCAAAGCTTACTAATGAACACCATAGCAAGATACTTGAAAAAATGAGAAATAAACAAGATTCCGCCAACTCTACCATCACCAGCACCTCAAATTCAACTTCTAAAGATAATACAACAAATATTTATTATAATAGTTGTACTTTTAATTTCAACCAATAAAAAAATTTCGTTAGTTAACTCTTTATATAATCGTAATGAATACCACTCGAGCAAATGATAATAATTCATTATATAACCTCTTCACTCGACGTATATCCTTAGAACACCACTCGAGCTACGCTCTCGTGGTGTTTCGCAGAATACGTCTCGTCACTCGGAAATATAATCGATTATTTTCTATGCTCTTGCGATATTATAACTGAAAATATTATTTATAATGAGACCATTCAATTTCAGGTCTGTTTGACCTTTATTATTTAATTATTATTATATTTTATATTCTTAAATAATCCTCTATATCCTTAGAAGCAAGAATTTCAGCGGAAACGTTTTTATTTTTTTTTTGGTATCCACCAAATAAAATTAGCTAAATGGAATTGAAACAGAAAAGGAACTGAAGAAAAAACGAAGAAAAAGATTTCCTAATGCAGCCGTGATAAGCGATCACTCTCCATCCATAAACATACATACACCACTAAGTCCACCACTAAGTACAGCATTCGCACAAAGAAAAGTTGGAATCAATAGAAAGGAAGAGAAAGGGCACTACAAGAAACAACAAGATAACAGTAAAACGGTTCCCCGTGTTTAGATATCATTTCCTCTGGAGAAAATCCCATTAGGAAGTGGACATGTGCTTGGTAACCGTGAGAGAAGATCGACGAACGCAACACATGCCCTCAGGGAGACTAGCGACGACTCCCTTTGTACCCCTCGATTCACCCAACCACTTGGGCGATATTTTAACAAAGAATATTTGCTTATTTAAGTAAACAGAAACGTTCCGAATTCCGAAGTAAGAAGTCCATAAGAGCGAAACGTATGAGCAAACCGGAGAAATACCGAAGTCGATGTAATATCGGCACTCTTCTCTACAGTATTAGTTCGTGAATAAAACTAACAGAGGTCGTGACGTTCGCGCAGAGCATTCCGAATTTTCGAGCCGACATTCCGGTCACGAAAGCGATATTACATTTGAATTCAGGCGGCGGACATTCATCTGTTGCAGAAATACATCAAAGCGACTGTATTCTATGTGTGCGTGTGTATCACGGACGGGGTATTATTGAAATTAAGCGTCAAGAACTATTTAGTTTGCGGATTTGTTGTTGTCGATGTTGACGTGGATATAGTCAGCATTGTCAATGGATTTTTATTTGCTCGAGTTAGTCGAGCGGCATTTTGTGATTTTACATTTGTACCACAACGTCACCCGCCTGTTGCAAAATATTCGTCATGGGAATTTAAGCTATGCTTTGTGTGCTTTGATACTATGTTTCATTACATTAATTTACTCGTATTGATGGTGTATTTGCGAGCAAGTACAGAGGCAAAATTGTCAAATATAACACAAAAATTTTCGAATTATTTAGTCTGTACTAAATAATTCGAAACCAACCAAATTAACAAGATTTTTAAAATATAGAATAATGTAGGGTTTGCCAAAAAGTATATCTCAATTTAGTTGCAACTATTTAATATTAGATATTACAAATCATATTTAAACTGCTTATTGAAGTGCATGAAAGGTAGTTTTATGTAGACTTATTGTCTCCATAATTTCCAACGACTTCATTTAACGGGTAGTGAAACTGTATATGACTTTATTGAGTTATTCTGAGGCATCGTTTTTCAACTTGAGGGTCGGGATGATATTAAAGGGGTTTGGCGAAATTGACTAAACAATAATGAAAAATCATTTTATGAGAAAAAATCATTTGTTATAAATATTTTACTTTATTACTAAAAAGGGGTTTCTGGTTGTGGTCCTAATAATAATGAAATTATTTGATATAAAATAATTTAGTGGTGTTGGTGAAGTTCATTCAAAGGTCCAGGACGTGCGTGATGATGGTTAATTAAAATAAATACACAAAGACTTAATAAATAAAATAAAACACAGCGGCGTCCTTAAAAGTTGTATTTATATTTACATAATAATAACTCGAAATTGTTTATTTAAAAGTAATTAAAACTGTAATAAAAACAAGGCACTATATACACGCGGAGCAGTAAATAAGTAGATTAAAATTAACATAAAAAATACTCTGAAACGAACGTTAAATTGAGCAGTAAATTATGGGTTAATTAATGTATATAAAATAACCTCTGTATCGAAGAATACAGAGCTACCTTTGATTTGCGGCGATGGGCGGCCACGTGGTCTGAAGATACACTCGGACAAGTATATGTAGAGCGGTGTTGACCGGAGGAATAAGAAATTAATTAGTTTAAATTAATATGAATTCGCTTAAAAGAATAATATATAGAACAATACAGTTTACCTTAGAAGCGGAAGAGCCTGAACGGTGTGGTGAGTTCCATTGTGTACTGGAACAGCACGAGGAGTTGTTTTCTCATGAATGGTTCGAAAGAGAAGAAGGAACTGATAGTTTTGCGTCGATAGAAAAGGCTAGAAACGGTCTGTTTTATGATCTATCGAAGAGGGGGTCGATAACTTGAATTATAATTAAATTAAGCAGCGCGACCTGAAGGGGTGGTCTATCGATGTCATAAATGTTATTAGAATAACCCTTGTGACATAAACTTTCTAACGATATCAAACATGACATATAAAAGAAAATGTAAATAATATTATATTAAAACAATTTTTAAAATATGGAATTTATCTAGAAGAAATTCTACATTACGGTTATCGGTTGACGGTCCAGGTAATAACGGTCGTCGGCGGTCAAGAAGATGACAAAAGAAATGCTTTCTCTTTGTAACGAAAATGTACAGTTTGTACAAATGTGAAAAATGTCTATGTTAAATAATTTAATCGAGATATTTAAAGACGAATATGTGTATTTAAATAAATGAATTAAAACTTCTATACGCTAAGCGTAACAACTTACAATAAGTGTACATATAAAGAAATGGAATTAGTGCGATGGTTGCATTTGTTTTTCATTTAAAAGTTTCTCCATGTATGGACCTACATTAGAAACACAAAAACAAATTCTTTTAGAGTGATAAGACACGATTCCTGTATTTAGTTTTTAGCCAGTGGCGGTAGCTGTATAAGGCCGCGAAGCCGCGAGCCCCCCTAGAATTTTTAATATAACACACAATTTAAATGTTTATTTAAATATTTATTATTACTATTCATTTTATTATTATTATTCATATAAGTAGTTAAAACTTCTAAATTTTAAAAAACTGAACTCCGTTTTCGTTGTCTAACGTTGTTAGAACCCACAGAATTATATTAAGGCGCAAATACGCTGCGGCCTGAATAAATCATTATAGATTCCTGGTGAATGTGACCCGATATTGGCCGATAGTACACGATTCCATAAAAACATTTAGGATATTTTACGGCGCAGTTATCTAGCGGCCAGTGTTTCAGTGCTGTCTACGGGACTATCGTACCGTATCGTATAATATAATTCTGGGGGTGATTAGTCATAATAAATAATGAATTTCGTAAATAATATTATTCAAATAAATTTTGATAGGCTGCCATTAGCCGATAAACTTAAAATTAAAGAACTGGGGAGGCCGTTGCCAGATATAAAGTTGTCACAAACTTGTGAACGAAAAGCCGAAAACCGGTCTTTTACGCGTCGGTTTTCAAAAGATATTTATAAAAAAAATTTGACGATAAAGTCATGGAAAATTCATTTGCATGAAGCACCGCAGAGCGGATTTCATTTTAAAAAAAATTACTTACCCACCCATTTTGTTTAGTTTAATCTGTGTAAATATCTTGTTCTTTCTTTTTCCTACTTATAAACCGTGGCTACCTACTTTGTGAAGTGATTTTTTGACATTATAAAACTATTCCGCCGTTCCAGCTTTTCGTTTTTGCAAATTTGAATTTTAAGGTAGGTGGATTTTTGTTTAAAATGAGATTGGATTTTTTCCGTTTTGATTTACAATTATTATTGTTTTTGTCGTTATTGTAGGTATTAACATTTTTTAATTCCTATGTATTTATTCAACTTAAATAAATGTTATAAATGGATAGTTTTTCGCGCAATTTGTCTATATGTCATTTGGTATTTGATTTCTGTTGCGCCCCTCCAAACTCAAACCTCACGACACGCCACTGTTTTTAGCGTAACTATAGACGCAAAACTCTATACGAAATATATTTTTATTTGTTCCTTTTGTAGTTCAAATTGAGTAAAGGAGTATAAATATTAACCAGCAATACTTTCTCAAGCTTCTCTTCTGTAAAATTTGTTCTCTTTGAATGAAATAAATCCCGCTATTAAAAAAGTTTTTTTGAGTGTAGCTCTTTACAGTGAAAAACTTCCATCTTTGTCACTGCCTCCCTCTTCAGTAATAAATAGATGGGGAATATTGTTCGAAGCTACTAGTTTTTATGCAGAGAATTTATAGTTTACAAAATTTCGTTACATGTTTAAATGACGTTGCTCGAAGTATTTCTGAGTGCAAGCGACTAATACAAATTCTAAATTTAAAAAAATCAGTTGTACTTTCTTCAGGAACATTTTGGAAATTTTCCAAAACTAATAACATACTTTGAAAATCAAAATCTCAAATTAAATGATGGATTAACCACATTAGATGTGGCTATTAATATTTTGAAAAAATATTCCAAGTAACTTCAGATGTGGCCTTCGGGAAAATTTAGACGCAGTTTTCAATATTAATACATATTTAATAACTTTGCGGCAATTGTGTATGACGACAATGCCTCAAAATCTAACTGCTAAATATGCTGAAATAAAAGAATATTTCCAGTATGCAACTATAACCAGTTGCGATGTAGAAAGGACGTTTTCTATCTACAAGGATGTATTTCATTCAAAGAGAATAAATTTTACAGAAAAGAACCTTGAGAAAGTATTGCTAGTTAATATTAATTAATACTCTTTACTCAACTTGAACTACAAAATGAACAAATAAACATTTATTTCGTATTTTATATATCACCACCAGTTTGCTTTCCAATTATATAAATAAAATTAAAAACTCTTTAAAAATACAAATTTTCAATAGTACGCCCGTGGGTGATGAGTCATCGGCCTCTCGTATCCGGTCCCCAGTTATTACACCTTCTCGCTACAAGAGGGTAAAAATGTTGATTTTACTTTCGCTTCCTCAATGCTTAATGGTATCTGAAGAGAATACCAATCCCGAAAGAAAAAAGTATGACTTGCACGTTGCTCCCTTGACCTCGACTTTGACTAATCCTCTAACTCCCGTTGTCCAATGCTCTTACCATTTGCCTTGATCCGTCTAGAGTTATTTACAACAAAAATAAATCGTTTCGAAAATGAAACAAACTAGTAACGCCATCTACTGTATCTTTTTGTTGTCGAAAACGACAATTTTCAAACGTTCAGTTTCTTTTTGGGCAGCGAATACAATCCTTTAAATAGCCAGGATTAAGAGGTGTGTTATTGAATGATATTTTAATTGTCATTGTGGAATTAAAAGCGTTTTATTTATATCAAAACTGCATCATGTTGTCTACCATAATTTTCTCCCTGTCAAGATTTTTGATTCATTACTCATTCGTTAATGAGTTTTACAGGGAGTGCTATATCACAACAACTATTCACAAACATCCAACAAAAAAACTGCGAAGTTTCCGCTACTATTATTCGCATTAAGTTTATACAAAATACGACTTAATTTGTTTGATACCGGCGAACAAGTTATGTGGAACTTTACTCCCTCAAAACTGTAATGAAGTTCGCGGCGGCGTCGGTAACGGCACGGCAGTAGATAAAGTTCTTAATATTTCAAAGATACCATTGTGTGTGAGGTAGTAATTGTGCCGAGGCAGTCAGCGCCTTCCCATTCTCGAATGAAGTGTCGAACGAACGGACTCTCCGAACTTTTCCTTTTCATAATTTCTACAGTAAATTGTTTTATCGTCTGCCACACATTAAGTGGGAATTATGAGATACATCTGCCCGCATTTAAAAGTTTTGAGCGTAAGGCTTTGGTGATTGTTTCGCAAGAGTTTTACAGTGAAATCTTCATTCAGGACGAAGCGTAATGCCTAAACAACTAATTCGAAAATAAACGTGTTCTTCAGGAATTAGAAAATTATAATCTGTCTAAATGTTTGAAGTTTATGGAGAAATAATTTAATATATCTATGTAATACCTGGTAATAGTTAAGGAATAATTCAAATACGTATCGAGTAATCTAGTTTTAAACTGTTTAAATTATTTTGCAACTTTTTGCTACATGATTCTTTTGAGTTAGTAGCTATACGCTGCCACGCGTTTCTGTGGCTTAGTCTGGGTAAATTGAACAGAAAGAAAATTGAAACCACATTTTTCTAGCATGTTTAATTTCACAATGCTTGTGGGTATACAATATTTTTTGTGCCATTGTTTGTACAGATATAGAGATTGTCTGGCTTGCCGACTTTAGAACACGCAACATACAATTGTCCATGTGAAAAGCAATCCATGTGTAGATCTAAACCGTACAATTCTAGATTCTAGATTCAAGATTTTGTATTTGTTGATGGTGATTGCAAACGCTAATAGAATTGGGAATTGCATTTTACGAAATGGTGACCGCAAGATAAGGTATTTTGAGTCTTTTGGCTACGACTAAGTTAACTACATAGTTATACGTGTGTCTTTCTTCTCTTAGTAGCGTCCTAGCCGTTCATGAGAAAGCGTTCACACCAGCGGGCCTCTATTTTCCGTCAGCCATCATAAGGTATCTCTTGTCAGCTGATGGTATAATATTGTGCTTATATTGCGGGAGCGAAGCTTAAAACGTAACTTCATAACTGCCCTGAGGTGATCGTAATATCGAAACACATGTGTCTATAGTTAAGGTGACCACTGGTTAAATTCGATATACTGTGAGGTTTTTATAACACCGTACATAGCCCCTATGTTCGATTTTATTTGTCCCATGTCAACACATGGGCAGTTATGCAACTAACATTACTCCTATTGCAAACATGCAAACATGTTCATGTGTACAAAACAGATATGTTCTTAACATATTTGTATTAATTTGTATTCACACTACTTTATGTACTTATACGTCAATATGCTATTTTACGAACAACAGTGCCTATGAATATATTAGGTGTATAATTTTTTCGTTACTTTTCTGGCATAACGTTGCAAGAATAATTCAATGGTTTTTGTACTGTTAATTTTGTACAAAGAGAATCTTGAATTTAGTCGACGGTCTTGAATTTTAGCAGACGATCTTCTAGGATTAAATGAACACCAGTGATATGTTATAAATAAAATCGCTTCCGTTTAATATGCATGAAGTATAGACGAGAAAATTTTCCAAAATATATGTTATAGGAAGATCGGAAAGTTTCTAGAACGAACCAGAAGATGGCGTTGTGCGCGTGTACCAATCATGAGTGCACCATCTATTAATAACTGTCAAATTTTTAGACAGATATTGCATAAAGTAAAGCCGTTATAGCCAAGCAAAGTAAACAGTGCACACATTTTCTTAATTATGAATAAAATCGAATTGCGTACGTTTATTAAACATTTTTTTTGAAAGGTTTAAATGCTAAAGAAATAAAAACGGAATTAGACGAAGTTGCGGACTGGATTCGTCGTCGAACAAACACAGAAAATGCATCGCGTTCTGGGAGACCAAAAACATCTACCGATGAAGAAACTATTAGAAAAGTTCAGGGAATCGTGATGAATGATCGCCGATTAAAGCTGAGCGAGATAGCAGAGGCAGTAAGCATATCGTATGACCGCGAATATTACATTTCACATCAACATTTAGATATGAGAAAGCTCAATGCAAGATGGGTGCCGGATTTACTGTCAGACGATCAAAACCAAGCTCGTGTGACCAGCAATCTCTAGACATGTGCAAGCCTAATCCTATAGATTTTTTGAGATGTTTTGTAACCGTCGATGAAACGTGGACACCATTTCACGCCAGAGACTATAACACAATCAAGGCAATGGACAGTACGCGGTAAACCAACCCTAAAGAAGGCTAAGACGATGCCGTCAGATAGAAAGGTGATGGCTACCGTCTTTTGGGATTCCCGACGGACAATTTTTATTGACGATTTGCAACACGAGGAGACAATAACAGACGCGTATTATGTGTCGTTATTAGACAGATTGAACAAAGAAATCAAAGTCAACTCTTCGGACTTCTTTCTATTTCCGAGCCTCAAGAAATGGTTGGCTGGAAAGAAATTCTCATCGAATAATGAAATCTTCTAAGCTGTAAATGAACGTTTGGAAGGTTTTATTTTTCTAAAAGAATGAAAGGTCTTGAAAGACGTTTGACTAAATGTGTAGAGTTACTAGAAGACTATGTAGAAAAATAAATGATTTTATCCCGAAAAGTGGTGTTGTGTGTCTCGTTCTAGAAACTTTCTGATATTCCCTCGTAGTAATATGCTATAGATCGGTGCAATGAAATTTATTAACAAAAAATATAAAAATTTATTTTATTTATCATTTCTAAATAACTCATATGATTTTTCTATAACAATTCAATATATTTTATTAAATTATTCACTAGACTTAATATCTTAACTTAGTCTCAGCTTTATATTCTGGGTATTAACGTACTCAAAATGCAGGCATCAACTAGTATATTACAGCACTAGAATGTAATTTAACGCCTCGGTGCATATGGTTACAAATTTACTGCTTCAGAATGAGTAAAGTTTAAGTTCACTGGATAAGAATTTAATTTACGTATTAATATTAACAACACAGTTACTAGAATTCGTTAAAGCTACGCCATTCTAAAAACTAAGCTAAAATAAGTGATTTTTGGGAATTTTTATTACTTTGATTTAAAAAATTTAAAAGAAACCTTTACTGTTCGAACAAAAATAAAAAATATTTTCTTATCACTACATATTTCCGTTTATTTCCTTTCGAATTAACTTCAACCCAATCTCGCAGCTTCCACTAAATTATAGCCAATTATTTACTGCGATTAAATTAATTATTCTTCAGAATATTGCTATTATATTTTGCAAGTTTAAATCGTTTATTCGTCAATTCTTTCACGTTAATTTTTTCAGCGTTAGAGTGTTCATAAAACTAAGCTTGAATATCATTATTAGAGAACGGATGCAATTTCCATAAAACGCAATCGGCAATTGGAATTGTGTATAACGTCGCTCAGTATATCCTGGCGTAATTCAATGAAGTATTTGTTTAACTTACTCGGCCACCTGGTCTCGTTGCGATAACAATGGACAACTGAGCTATTGTATTCGGAGAATATAGTGTTTTTTAAAGTGCTTTCATGAGCGTAGATAGAAGCGGGGTTTTTATAATGTATTTTATTTATTAGTTTATATTTCGTAAGATAAATAAAGTGCTGTGAGTAAGTTTCTTGTTTTCATAGGTTTAACTGTTAATTACATCGTAATTTTTGTGATAGATCCTGTTTAATACCGTTTGATTGAATCTATTTCTACAAATTATTTCGACGTAAGTGTGCATTGAATTTTGTTCAGTTTCAATAACTTACGTACACATTTTTAGTTTTCATTTATTTAGATCTAGAGCATTGTTTAAGTTACTTTTTCGGACATGATATGGAAGAATGTCGAGAACGGCATTGTAAAATAATGGCGAGTTGGATTGACGGTCATACTGATTGTATGTCCATTGTTAGTGATTCCGAAATTTATTACAAAATATCGTCAAAAATTCGTCACTTAGGATCGCAAACACATCTGAACTCTGTAAAACTTTTATGGCGGCTAATATTCCATTAAATAAACCCACTTTAAAAATATTTCTGAAAAAATATACTGGTCGAAATGTTCCTGATGAATCAACTTTACGCAAATATTATGTTTTTAGGTGCTATACGAGAACAGTAGAACGCATTAGAAGCCATCTTTTAAATCAATACATATGGATAAGCGCCGACGAAACGGTGGATATGTTAGGACGCTGTGTGGTAAATGTTGTAGCTGGTGTGCTACATCCAACTATTCCCTATAACTCATATGTAATAGCAACAAGTGTTATAAATAGAGTTGATGCGGAAACAGTTGCTGAAACCATTAAGGAGAATATGCAAAAAATGCTTCATTCGGACGCCACTTACAAAGAAAAAATACTTTTATTTGTCAGTGATAGTGCTGCGTATATGTTAAAAACAGGCAGACTATTGAAGAAAACATATCCTAATATGCTGCATATTACTTGTGTAGCACATGCTCTCCACAGAATCTGTGAATATATCAGAGACACTTTTCCGGAAGTTGATAGACTTGCATCAGCTTTTAAAAAAGTTTTCAGAAACGCACAATTGAGAGTAGCTCTTTTCAGGGAAAAATTTCCATCTCTGTCACTGCCTCCTATTCCAGTAATAACTAGATGGGGAACACGGCTGGAAGCTACTAGTTATTATGCTGAGAATTTCGATAGTCTAAAACATTTCGTAACACTGCTAAAGGAGGATGCCAGAAGTATTGGTGAGTGCAAGGAGCTCACACAAATCCCAAATTTAAAAAATCAGTTGTACTTTCCTCACGAACACTTTGGAAAATTTCCAAAACTAGTCACTTATTTTGAAAATCGAAATCTCAAATTAAATGACGGATTAACAACATTAGATGTGGCTGTTAAGAATTTGAAAAGTATTCCAAGTGACTTCGGATGTGGCCTTCGGCAAAGGTTTGAAGCAATTCTTAATAGAAATCCAGATTTAATTACATTGCAGCAATTATGTATGGAGACAATTCCACAAAATCTAACGGTTAAATATGAAGAAATAAAAGAATATTTCCAGTATGCACCTATAAGCAGTTGCGATATAGAAAGGATGTTTTCTATTTATAAGGATGTTAATTCAAAGAGAACAAAATTGACAGAAGAAAACCTTGAGAAACTATTGTTAGTCAATATTAATACTCCTTTACTCAACTTGAACGACAAAATGAACAAATAAAAATGTTCCAATTATAGAAATAAAATTGAAAACTTTAAAAATACAACTTTTCAACAAATACATATTGCTATGAATTGTGGTGTTGATTAAAGATTTGAATTGGCCCACAATACACAACAGCTTGCTCGGTTTAACTCAAGTCGGTTCAGCCTTCCAGGAGCTCTTGTATCTTCAGGTTACCCACGAAGGGGTATGTGTTAAATAAAAAGGTATTAGAAATAATAGTCACATTAACAACACAACTTTTAATAAAAAATAAAAAGAAACTCTCTTAACAAAGTATTAAGAGTGTCTTATGCAACACAAATGCAATAGACTGAGGAAAACTTGCATGAATATTTTCTCGCATACAAGGAAAAAACCTCAATTGACCGCGAATAAACCTAACCTAATTAAATAGTTAGCAAAACTTTCAAATTTAATTAATTACGTTATCCTAAACTTCAAACGTCAGACAGAAAAATAACTGTCAGCGCGCAACTCAAATGACCAGATCATGCGCTGAATAACATGATCAACTTTCCCTCCAAATACCCTGACCTTCATACAACTACAACCAAAGGAAGAAAAAACTAGCAAAAAAACTGAAATGTTGAAAATTTTCCTGACTATAAATATATATATTAAATAAAAATTAATGAATTTACGAGCTCATATCATATACAAATATCTTAAAGAAATAAATATAAATATAAATATACTTGCAAATGCACACGTACACTAATTAATGTGGTCGTCGTACATCACTCAAAAAAAATATACTTAAAGAGAGATTTCAGATAGACCGCATAAAATCAAAATTTACAAGTATCCAAAACTCGTAATAGATCGAAAATTACAGTAAACACATCAAAGATCACAACTAAAAAACACAAACCGAAATTAACTCTAATACTTTGAATAAAGAGGAGGTCCTTATTAAAAAATATTAACTCGACCTATCTATCTAAAGGATGAGAAATCTCTGAATCTCCACTCGGAAATGAAATATCTCCATGCCTAAAATATAAATCAAAAGACCGACTACGGTAGAACTGCAACCGGCAACGGTCGAACTGCCTGGCTCAAGACAATGTTCGGACAACCTACAGTCGTGGACAAAAATACACATTATAATCAAATTTTAAATTAACTATAAAAAATCTCTAATTATTATCTTGGAATGAAATGTACATAATTATAAATTGTCTTTTAAGGTTTCTTTTATTTTTCTTCGGGGAAAAATCCATGACAATATGTATTTCGTAATTTTATAGATCACCACCCGTTTGTTTTCTAATTATATAAATAAAATTAATTAATAAATATGTATTTCGTAATTTTAAATAGATAGATAGATAGTATGTTTTCCAATTATATAAATAAAATTAAAAACTTTATAAATACAATTTTTCAACAAATAAATATGTATTTCGTAATTTTATAGATCACCACCCGTTCGTTTTCCAATTATATAAATAAAATTAAATATTTTAGAAATACAGCCTTTCGCCAGTACTGCACTGGGCTTTGCGTCATGTGGTAAGCGTGTCCGTTCCCTAATCATTATATTAAACCTTGGCTAAAAATATTTATTTGTTTACATGACGTACGAAGTCAAAAGTTTTTTCATACTTCATTTTTTGCGAAACCTTTACCACATATTGTGAGTTTATCAATTTGTACTCGAAATTTTGCAGCTCTACTGAAAAAGGAAACCTTAATGCTTGTGTGATGCTTCATTACTAAACAATTATAAACCTATGGGCATTTTATCAAACTTTGCGAAACTCGCAATTTATTTGCGTATTTGTCTTAACGTCAAATATTATCTCTCCGCAATCCAGCAGCGATTTATGCCAGATAGATTAACTGTAAGCGACCAACTCGCTCGGTATATTTGTGAAGCTCTTGACGTTCATGGACTAGTTGATATCGTTAATGCCGACATTTAAAATCTTTTGTTACAATAAATTATAACCTCTTCCTCAAAAAAAAAAACTAAATATTTTGACATGTGTTCTATTTTCTTGCAATTATTGACGTTCGGAGCCATATATTAAAATTGGATGAAAGATAACTGTGTATATCATTATTTTAGTAGTTAGCTTAATATTATTTGACCATAATATGTAGTTCAGCATACGAATACATTTCTTGGCTTGCTGTATTCGGTCTCGCATAGCCTTTTTTGATGTTCTTTGCCCCGACAAAACACTCTTTATATCATACATTGCTATATTGAAATAGATTTCAGTTTCAGTGCATCAACGTCAAAAGTGGACGGAACGTCGGCAAAGGAAAAACTAATGCCAAGGACCCTGTTTAAATGCGAAATTTGGGAATAAGTAATTTAAAATATTTTTCTCATGATTTCCATTCTGTTTTGATAATTTTGTTAATAAAAAGCTCGTGCTGAAGATATTCATGAAAAGTAATAATAGAGACAAGTCCCTTTCAATATTTCTTGTTTTAATAAAAGTATTGTCTCCTTGTTTTAATTAGTTTACGAGAAATGTGAATTTTCTTAACACCTTCGCCAGCGGATCTATTTAACGATTGTAATTAAGAACTATAAATTCACATCATATTAAAAATATTACTTATGACTATATTTCCAGAAATTTTGCAATTAACGTTTCGATAAGAAACTCGCGTCGTCTTCACTAACTATAGTCTGGGCCTGGCTAGTTAATTTGTATCTTTACCATTAACCATCTCACACCGGTGAGCCTGAACGATGATCCTACCGTTATTCCACATATAAGTAGCTAGTTTTACAAAATCTATTTTTGATACTCGCTGGTAGCAATCTTATTTCATTTAACAGTTCGTAACTTACTTTAGTACCCGACGAAGCCCTGGAACGAAGAACTGGTTAGTGTCATATTCTGAAACGTCAAACTATACAATTTTTTAAAATACTATTATATTTCTTTAAATTCATCTGGAATAAGAGTTGGTATAGATACTAAATATATTTTTATACGAATTACGTCTGTTTGTAATTTTTATTTGAATTTACATTTTATGATATATGTTGAAGATATTCAGGAAGGTGGAAAAGAATTAATAGAGTATGGAAAAAAATAATGTTCCGTTCGATTAAATTCTACATTGAATATGTCTAAAACGTTTATGTAATGGGTTCTAAATTATTACATATATTGATTGTAATACAGAAGTTAATCGAATGAAATATTAGTTTTCCTCCATACGTAAAAGTTGAATAATCCCCATAGTATTTTAACTACAGCTATGTTGGTTGCATATGCAATTATCCCCTTTCCCCGCACGGTATCCAGTCCACAAGCTATACATAGGGATCTATTTTACTATTAAGTTACACATTTATAACGGGTGTTCAGAAACATTCGAAGTCAAGTGGGCTCTGAACAAAAAATCGTATATCTTTATTTAAGTATCTGATTTGTAATAATTAGTAAATGTCAACTGTTGTCTGTCAAAAATCAATCTATCTCAGACATGACTTCATATTTTCAAGGACTACTTTGACTTCGAATGTTTCTGAACACCCGTTATTATTACTGATCTATGATTTGTACCACACGGTACAAAGCCTGTATCCAGGGAAATACAGCAAATAATTTATAAAACCCCACCTAAACTAGATGGTGCGACACAATCAAAATAATATTTGTAAAAATAAATATACGTAAATATATTTCTTATTTTGACACGATTGGAAGTATTTCCAATTTAGATTATTGCTAAAAATTATTTCGGTTTTTTTGCATTTGCGTAAAAATTTAGATTGAATAGGATACAAAGATTTTAATAACTATACATTATAAACATTATAGTTTAGATAAAGTATTTGTTATATGCACAGTTGCGAGCAATAAATTTTGGTCGTCAATGTTATTGTAAAATTTGAGTAAATTGTCACAACGTAGATTTTTGCCCTGATTGATTATATCAATTGTCAATGAAATATCAATGTAAATTTGCAGATGTCAGTCTAATTTTTTGATTTTTATTTAATATGGTCTCAATATCCTATTTTAACAAAGTGAGAAGCTTATGATAGCATCTCGTCTAGGACTAGGACCAAAAAGTTCCGTAAATTTTACTAACATGTGACAGGTCAAATTATAGATTATTACCATTACCACCATTTTACAATACAGCAACTTGTATTTTACAATATTTACAATATTTATAATCAACCAATAAAGTTGTATTCTTGTATAGTATAGTGTTGGTGAGCATTTTTGCAGTAATAGTATTTATTTTTATGTGTTATAATTACAAATATTGGCGAAATAATTATCCATTTTAAATTAAGGATCTTTATCAAGTAATAGCCGATACAAATCAATTACTTTTAAGAGTTCTTTCTTGATTCCTCGTTTCTCCGGAATTTTCCAGATGTCGTTAAAATTCAATTTTAATTGCGATAAATTTATATAGAAATACTTGTATAGTTACGATACTGACAAAACTGACTAAGTGACTTAATGTTATGCTTTTTAGTATTTCTTTGTTGAACCATGTAGAGAATTACTTTATCCTTTTTATATTATAACGGGTATAGTTTGTATAATAAGATTAAAATCTTTCGAAATATATAAGCTTTACTTAATTAACTTAGTTCTAAAGCTGAACATAATTAAATTCGCACGAAATTCTCTATTTCGCCAATATATAATAGGAACATCTGTTCGTGTTTTAAAACGTAAATTCCTGCTAGTTACATATCTTAGTACTTTCTAACTTCTTATTAGGAAGCAGGGAATACCGTTTCTAAAACATGTGAGAATCATGGATTTTCGAGTGAAAATACATTTAAGTCTCCGCGAGAGGAAAGACGGAAGAAGAAAATCGCGGCCGTGGAATGGAAAAGATAACCAAACTAAAAAGGCCGGAGGTATACATCGCCCGGAGAAGACGGAAACCGTGAAACGATAGTAACAAAGTTAGTCTATTAGTGATTACAATGGGAGATATCGTCGAAATCTGGAACGTTGAACGCTTGAGGCTTCACACACAGAATCTATTGATTCGATCCAGTGCAAACAGTTCTACTCCTAGCTCTCGCCAGATGAAACGACCGCTTTGTTTCGCCGCTCAGAATTAATGGTCTCTACTGTTTTTTACCGTTTTCGTTGCAATACGCGGCAGCACCAGTGAACGAGTGACTTCTAATACAAATGCATTCTGCGAACAAAGACTTTTCTAGTATGTTGTTATTTTTATAATAGGAAGTTATGAGCTGCAGACATTACATTCGTCCGGAAGTAAACCTGGAAAATACTCGTAACACGGCGGTAATTATATTTCGTCAGATTGTATGATTTGATAACATTGTTGTGTATGTATACAACCTTTTTATTATTGCAGTAATTTGTGTACTTACTATACGACTTTGTTTCACGTCTGAATACGTCCTTTTAACCTAAAAAAAGAAGTGCAATTTTCTTGTAGTTATTATTTTTGTATTTATATTTTAATATACCCTAAATTTGTTGGAGAGTTTAAACAAGGAAATGGACATAAAATGTGCAGAACGAGATTCCTTAGAATCTTTTGAGGTTTTATATCTATAAAATTCGAAAAATTACTAAAAATTACGAAAATATTTGCAAATTAACAAATATTAGTTTTAGAGAGACGGCTTCTCAATTACCCACAAGCACTCGTATATGTTGACGATATACAGAGAATAACATAATGCACTGATGGTTTTTGGAATGGAATAATTTTTTTAATTTATTGTCAGATTTTGAATTTGCTTGCGGATTCAAATCAAGACAGTGAATGAATAGTAAATACTGTTGTTCTTTTCCAAAAGATTTATGCAATATAGTCAGCAGCACATATGGTCTTTTTATTGTAATATTTTTTGTTTGTAAATATCAATAAAATGTACGTCGAATATGTCGACAACTTTATGGCATATTTGTAATATAGTTAAGTAGAAGTAACTTGCGAGGCGCTTTAGTGTATATCGTCGGGGTTTTTGTACACCCAGTGATGAATATTATGGTAATTCAAAATTACTATCTTTCGCAAACGTAAATTCGTTGGTAAAGAGAATTACCGATACAATATCTGGCTGATAAACTTCTCTATATTGAAACCATAATCAGAAGGCAACTCAGCGGAGAAAATCTAATTCCGTTAACCTTTGCACGCATTGAATATGATACGGATGAACTAAATGCGTTTTTTTAAATTTAATACATCGGAGGTTAAGACACATTTGCTTCCCGTGTTGGAGTTGTCGTACTTACGCCTGGATTCGCTTGCACGATATTCAAAATCTTCGGCCTTCGAAACGTGGAATTACTGAGCGTGTATCCTGAACTCGATTCACGCCTCTCACAATTGTCGAATAGTCGAAGGAAGCCGTCCATTCGGAAAGCGTTTTGCGTACAAATTTTTCCCTGCACAACTATTTTGTCCTATTCCGCCATAAATTAAATTAATCAATATATTAGATATTTGTATAGGATGCAAATACTATGTCTATACTAAATGCAAGTCTCAACGTTGTTTGTAGCGGTGAATTTCCGTATTGCCGCCCGTACAGGGCCGGACTCGAATAAAGTAAATCATTTTCTCGTTACTACGTGAACATTGGAACGCCATTTTTTCTATGAATGCATTACTTATATCTTATATAATATATATAATAATTTCTTACATTTTCGGCAATTACTGCCTTTTTCAAGGAATTTTAAATATATACTTATTAAAGTAAAACAGACCTTAAATCGCCGACTACTGTTATATACATATATATATATATATATATATATATATATATATATATATATATAAACATATTGAATTGACCACTATATATATACATATATATATATATTAAATTTCGTCAAATGTTTTCGCGGTCGTTTGTTGAAGCGTTGTTCTTCGGGATATTTCGCCGCGTTTGGATTATTTCGTCCTGAGAAGGACAACTTTCTTCCTGACGTTTCAGTGACATCACTTTCACCTTTTTCTAGAGGATCTTCTCGTTGCGATGGTAACTTCAAGAGTGCGTCGATTTCCTGTGCCGCTCGTATTATATGATTCCGTCGTAGTGGGGACGCGTGTCTGACTCCTCGTGATTGGTCCGTCGGTTGTTCTGTCGCTTTCGACTATTGGTCGATCGGTTGTGGCTGTGGGCTGTGGCAAGTTGTTATCATTACGTCGCTTGTCTGTAATCTGCCTGTTGAGCAAAGCCGGCTTCCATGTGTCAGGCAAACGCTGTCCGTCGTCACGTTTGTTCATACAGTTTTGCCGTTTCTCAATTTTTATAGCTTCTCTTATTATATATGAGAAATTATATATATATATATATATATATATATATAATAACTTCGTGACCTTGGTATGATATGGTAAACCTAATCAGTAGGCGATTAAAGGTCTGTATATTACTTCAAAATATATGTATTTAAAAAACTCTACATGTTTCGGCTGTATACGCCTTTTTCAAGAGAATACAAAATATGAATGACAGGATATAAATGTCAAGTAATTAAGTTGCTATGGTTTAAATTATTCAAAGATACATTCTAGTAATAATAATAAATCATGCCTTAGTATTCCAAAAAATAGATAACAAGGTGTGAAAATATGTGTTGTTCGCTGCTAGCAATTTGTGTCTCCTTCTGGGTATGAACTTGTGTGTTGGTTGCTGCTGGCAGCTTGCGTCTCTCTATGGGTGTGTGGTTTTGTGTGAGAGCGTAAGTGTAGGGTTTTGTATGTCGGTGCGTTCGTGCGTGTGTTTAGTGATCGGTCGCATGAATTTAGAGAGGTCGGATAACCAGCCGTTGCGTAGGGCCGCCAACCCTTTCCCGACAACTTCTTTACAATTCCGTGCAGTACTTCGACGGTCTGACCCCCGCCCCAATGAGGCAAGGCGCAGACAGGCGAAGCGCACCCTGTACGGGGTTGCTCATCGCAACTAAGGGAACACTCTTAGTGGCTACCTCGGTCGACGATGGTCACACTTATGCCATCTTAACGTTTTCCGCCGAAGCGGGGGCATAGCACACACGTCGATCGTGTGTGTGCTGTTAACGGCAGCCTAGCCAGGTTGTCGCCCAGGACCGGTCCTAGTGGTGTGTGCATTGCGCGGCGACGAGATAGCGCCGCGTAGCATGGTTCCTCACTCTTGCTGGAAAGGCGGAATGGCACCTGACTGCCCAACGGGCAGACCCTGCCTATCCCTGTTTTCTGTTTTTTGCTGATGTGGTCCTCTACTGGGTTGCAGCCTAGCATATGCGCTACAAAACTCTAGGGGGGTCTGCCCGTTGGGCAGTCAGGTGCCATTCCGCCTTTCCAGCAAGAGTGAGGAACCATGCTACGCGGCGCTATCTCGTCGCCGCGCAATGCACACACCACTAGGACCGGTCCTGGGCGACAACCTGGCTAGGCTGCCGTTAACAGCACACACACGATCGACGTGTGTGCTATGCCCCCGCTTCGGCGGAAAACGTTAAGATGGCATAAGTGTGACCATCGTCGACCGAGGTAGCCACTAAGAGTGTTCCCTTAGTTGCGATGAGCAACCCCGTACAGGGTGCGCTTCGCCTGTCTGCGCCTTGCCTCATTGGGGCGGGGGTCAGACCGTCGAAGTACTGCACGGAATTGTAAAGAAGTTGTCGGGAAAGGGTTGGCGGCCCTACGCAACGGCTGGTTATCCGACCTCTCTAAATTCATGCGACCGATCACTAAACACACGCACGAACGCACCGACATACAAAACCCTACACTTACGCTCTCACACAAAACCACACACCCATAGAGAGACGCAAGCTGCCAGCAGCAACCAACACACAAGTTCATACCCAGAAGGAGACACAAATTGCTAGCAGCGAACAACACATATTTTCACACCTTGTTATCTATTTTTTGGAATACTAAGGCATGATTTATTATTATTACTAGAATGTATCTTTGAATAATTTAAACCATAGCAACTTAATTACTTGACATTTATATCCTGTCATTCATATTTTGTATTCTCTTGAAAAAGGCGTATACAGCCGAAACATGTAGAGTTTTTTAAATACATATATTTTGAAGTAATATACAGACCTTTAATCGCCTACTGATTAGGTTTACCATATATATATATATATAGTAAACCTAATCAGTAGGCGATTAAAGGTCTGTATATTACTTCAAAATATATGTATTTAAAAAACTCTACATGTTTCGGCAGTTCGCCTTTATCAAGAGAATACAAAATATAAATATCATTTATATTTTGTATTCTCTTGATAAAGGCCTTTATCAAGAGAATACAAAATATAAATATCATTTATATTTTGTATTCTCTTGATAAAGGCGAACTGCCGAAACATGTAGAGTTTTTTAAATACATATATTTTGAAGTAATATATAGACCTTTAATCGCCTACTGATTAGGTTTACCATATCATACCAAGGCCACGAAGTTATTATATATATATATATATATATATATATATATATATATATATATATATATATATAATATCTTCGTGACCTTGGTATGATAAGGTAAACTTAATAAGTCGGCGATTAAAGGTCTGGTTCATTACTTCAAAGTATATATATTTAAAACAACCCTACATGTTTCGGCAATGATGACTTTGTCAAGGGATTTATATCTTGTATTCCCTTGACAAAGGCATCATTGCCGAAACATGTAGGGTTGTTTTAAATGTATATACTTTGAAGTAATGAACCAGACCTTTAATCGCCGACTTATTAAGTTTACCTTATATATATATATATATATATATATACATATAATTTTAGAAAATTTCTTGACCGTACTAATATAAATTCACAACTATTTGAGTTGGCGGTCTGTTTTAATTAAAACTCAATTGTTCTAAACTCAATATTTCGTCAATATATTTTTTGACTTCGTCTGGAGTAGAGCTAGAGTTAGGCGTTGGCGGTCTTATTAAATAATTCACACAAATTGTCACTAGCAACTCACAAATAACACATGGGCATTATAAACTTATTCTATCTATCTAACTTATTATACTCGTTGTTTGTTTAGGTTTATAATGTTCATGTGTTATTTGTGAGTTGCTAGTGACAATTATGTGTGAACTATTTAATAAGACCGCCAACGCAAATAAAATTTCGTATAATTTGCGTTGTATATTAGTTTACACTCATCTGTCACCACTTAGAAAATGCTAATAAAACTCAAAATATTATCAACTGTAATTCACTTCTGTTTTACAATATAGTCAATGTAATATAGCATATAAAGTTGTATATTTACAAGTCATAGATAAAACATTAAAATTCTTATAACATTAATACAGCTGCTATTCACATTTCATTTATTGTTAACAGTAAATAGAGATATACTGAAAGCAGACAAGATGTTACTTCTGAAGTTCCAAGATATGACATATTTGTTACGAGAAGAACTCTACTTCAATATGAAGTAATATTATAAAATGCGCAGAGCAACTGATATAAGTATATTGCGTAAAGTTCATATATAGTACCTTGACAAAGTGTGGGGATTAGATTTCTATGAAGCGGCAACAAAAAGAAGCATTTATTAAAAAAATTTTAATTTTAGGTCGTATTAGGTTTATCTTTTAATAATAATAATAATAATGATCTTTATGGTCCAACAGATCACTCTATTAAGACGACAATACAATAATAAAGTACAGCTTGAAATATTAAAGGGTAATCCACGAGAATAAAAGCTAATTAACATTAAATAACAATTAAAATAAAAGAAAGTATAAGATATAGCAGACAAAAGTTTTTACATTCTCAAAAAATGCAAACATGGGTAATTTACTTAACCAAAGTTAAATGGTTAGTTGTAGCGGAAAGACGCAAAGGATCAGAGAAAATTATGATGTCATTTTTAGCCATATGTGTAATACTTGCTCTTGCAAAGCTGTTATATTTAGTTCTGGCTTCGGCGAATGTTTCAGTTGATCTTGTTGCATATTTTGGCACCATAATGCCAGCAGCAGAAAGTAAGTTTAGAACGTCGATGCCATTGTTGACTAGTTTAATCACAAAGTTAGCAATCGCTGTCTCTTTGCAACCAGTAAGTGAAGTAAAGTTGTGTTCACAGAGCAATTTATGATAACCATTTTATGATAGTCATGAGTAAATCACAGCGTCTTATATTGTTATATTTGAGTTTTACGCATCGCGTATTCATCTATTTACACTAAATTTCGGGAATATTTTTAATTTGAGAAATCCCATTTATTATTTAATATGTGCTTCGAACTTTATATAAAGCGATCGAGATGTTCTGCTTAATCAGTTATTCGCAAATCTGTTCTTACAGTTTCGTTTGTGATTT
This sequence comes from Melolontha melolontha, assembly GCA_935421215.2. Lineage (NCBI taxonomy): Eukaryota > Metazoa > Arthropoda > Insecta > Coleoptera > Scarabaeidae > Melolontha > Melolontha melolontha. The sequence goes on from OW285240.1 coordinate 108,409,672, forward strand.
TTGCATTTCATGTTACAAAATGACAAAGTTACTTACTGAACACCAGCTTACAAATCTTGCGGAAAAATTTTTTTAAGATGATATTTCTGATATAGACCGCCCTCGTGAATGTGATGACTTGAGCAATGAAACATGTGAACACAGTGATCACGATACATCTACAGAGTTTGAAGTTCAATCAGATGCAGAAAGTAAAAGTCAAGCTGATGACAGCGAAACTACCACCGCTTCTTCACGAACTAGATCGTCTAACATAGTTCCTCATCTGCCAGGTGGAAAGAGTCCTGTAGCAACTGCTTCTCTTAGAACATCCTTTGAAGCTTGGTCTCTTCTGTTTACCGAAGATATTCTAAATGCAATATTAGAACATATAAATGCAGAAATGACGAAAGCCAACGTTGCTGACCGACCGACTTATTATGTAGGATATTTGAATATCATTCAACTGAAAGCATTACCGGGACTGTTTATTTTGGCTGGTGACTTCAGATCAAATCACGAAGATACCAAAAGGGAAATATTTAAAGGTATAATGTCCGAAGAACGATTTTTGTTTTTTAAGTTAATATTCAGAGTTAAAAATTCAACAAGAAGAGATAGAATTGACAAGGTGATATACTTGCTACAATTTCAAATATATATAATATCTTTATCACAATAATTGAAAAATACATGAGTAGGTAAACCCCAGTTTTGTATAATACAAAGGTATTTTTAATAATATGAAATATTACTAAAAATCTGATGTGAAGAACACAAATACAGGTTCACTATTAATATTTTTGTGAACGTGTCCGAACATATCCCTCCCCAGAGACGTAGATACGTATTTCGCCTTTCTACAGGCTCATCGGTACGCCCCTGCTGGAGAAGGGATATCTTCAGACACATTCACAAAAAAGAACCACATCGCCACATCACAGAAATGATCCAGACCGAGCGTAGAAGTAAATTCAGCGCTGCCTGTTGTCAGACAGCCGAAGTACCTCGCCCCGTCCACATAACCAATGTGAAGTAACGACGCCCTTCCAAAGGTGGCACAGCCATCTTTCTAGAAACTGCATTTTGTTTGTGTCATCACTCATACTGCGGACTAACCGCATGTGTAATGTATCAGAATAATTGAAACATACATGAGTAGGTAAACTCTACCAGTTTTGTATAATACAAAGGTATTTTTAATAATATGAAATATTATTAAAAATCTGGTGTGAAGAACACAAATACAGGTTCACTATTAATATTTTTGTGAACGTGTCCGAAGATATCCCTCTCCCCAGAGACATAGATACGTATTTCGCCTTTCTACAGGCTTTCTACAGCAGGGGCGCACCGATGAGCCTGTAAAAAGGCGAATACATATCTACGTCTCTAGGGATATGTTCGGACACGTTCACAAAAATATTAATAGTGAACCTGTATTTGTGTTCTTCACACCAGATTCTTAATAATATTTCATATTATTAAAAATACCTTTGTATTATAATATCTTTAATAATAACAATTGCAAGGAATAATTATAGTTGAAGTGAATATACCGTCGTCATAAACAAAACACTACATTTGGAAAACAGGATGTTTATATTTATAGAATTTTCTTTTCGCTTATATGCACTTTTTTAACACTTTCATGTAATCTTTAATTTTTTTTTTGTTTAATTTTCAATAAAATTTGACTTTTATTTATTCGGAGTTTAAGATAAATGATTACTTGAAAATCTAAAACAACGAAAAATAAAAAAACTCTGTAATAACAAAAGAAAGACAAATTAAATTGTACAAATTAAATAGTGTAACCTTTACTTGAAATCATGATAGTTCTTGAGGGTTAATGACCACATTTGCAAGTGCTAAAAAAATATAAAATTCTTCTATTTCGTTTTTCCTAATCTAAATTTACTGCGAGTACACTTTCATTAATTTTTTAAATCCAAAATATTGTTAATAAAACCTTATTCTATTGTTAATCTTTTGTAATTGAATTCTGACTTCTTACAGCAATATCTAATTTTCCTTCTTTGTATAATTCTACCTTTGATTTTAGAATTTTTATTATGTTATTGTATATCCATTTAGATAAATCCGTATGAGATATTTACTCAAAAATAGACTGTTGCGAATGCAATTATGCAATATATGTATATACATAATAACACGTTCATTAATTATGGTATTACAGAATTATTTCAATGCGCTATACACTAATTAATGATATTGCTGTGAGTGAAACTAATTATTTATATATACACTCACGCATGTAAATATATGGTTTCGTTTTGTATTTGAAACCTATTTGATATTCTTTTGTATAATGTACGGAGAAGCCATTTTTACGAACTCAAAAATCTAAATTTCATAAAAGAGGTGAATAGCAAAGAATTTTTATTTTGTAAATGGATTAGTAAATTAGGATTCCTTACTATGATGTATTTAATATTACGTGAATAGTATAATTCATTCAAGTTAAAGATTATAATATAAAAAGCAACAGAGTTTTACAACTGATATATGAAATAGTATATTAAAACACAAGTTTCATAAGGCATCATTATGCCGCACGAGTTTTCTAAAGAACGAGTTTGACAAAAGGCCTTATGAAACGAGTTTTTTATACTATTTTTTTCTATTTTGTATTTTTTACATTAATAAATTCAAATTATTTAATTTGAAAGTTCAGAGTTTTATTTTTATATAAAGTATGCAGTTGGTCACATTGATACTTGACATTTGACAAATTTAAATATTGCTATCTGCGAAATATTATTTCTTAATTTTCGTCAACATTATTACTCTATATTTTACTTAAAAGTAACATAGAAACTAATATATCTTGTTGCCAATTGTATATAATATACGTTGTCTGTGCAGCATTTTTGTTTTCTACGTATATCATTTCTGTCAAATATACTTAAATTCTTAAAATCAAATGACAGCAATGAGATATTTACACATGTGTTCGAACAACGCCAACATTGAAAAATGAAAAAAAGTGCATGGAAATGAAGCTCATTTCGATACAGCCTTTGGTGTCATAATGAGTTCATTACGAACGCAAAATAGAAAAATACATTTATTATAAATTAAGGGTAGGTACATTATTTAACCTTTTTTTATGTATGTACATATACGAGGAAATATCATAAAATAACGAGACTGGTCAACAGCACCAGTCTCGTTATTTTATGATACTTCCTCGTATCGGGTGTCTCAACGGGAGGTTTGATTTTGAAATTCGCGCGAAATATGGTTAAGTTGGTACTACAGCGGTGAGATTTGACTGTTAGAATTGTGAAATCTTGACATTTCAAGAATGCAACGCTATACAAACTAGAAACGTGTACTTATTGTGAAAACCTATTACCAAAATAGAGAATCTATCGTGGGTACATTTCGCAATTTACATGATCATTTTCGTATTCATAATCGCCCAAGTAAGACCGCGATTACGAAATTAATTAAAAAGTTTGAACGCACTGGTTCTGTGGCAGACGTAAAAACACCTCTGCGTTCTCGCAGCGGTCGTTCGGCTGAAAAAATTGCCGCAGTGGAAGAACGTGTGGCCGATGATGCGCGCACCTCGATTCGTCGTCGTGCACAGCAATTAGACCTTTCCAGAAGTACTGTGCAGCGAATTTTGACCAAGAATTTGCACTTACACGCATACAAGATCCAATTGACGCAGACATTGAAACCAGCCGATCATAGACAGCGCCGTGAGTTCTGCAACAGGATAATCCCGATTTTGCGACACAAATCATCTTCAATGATTTTCAACTTAATGGTTACGTTAACAAACAAAATTGCAGAATTTGGGGCGCTGAGAATCCTCGTGTGATTGAAGAACAACCTATGCACCCACCACGAGTTACTGTTTGGTGCGGATTTTGGGCCGGCCGTGTAATGGGACCATTTTTTTTTAAATGCTTCAGATGCTGCGGTAACCGTCACTGGTGATCGTTATCGTGGCATGATAGACCATTATTTGTGGGCTGAGTTGGATGGTATGGATGTGGATAACTTCTGGTTTCAGCAAGATGGTGCCACCAGCCACACAGCGAATCAAACAATTGAGTTATTGCGCACAAGGTTTGCAGGCCGTGTAATTTCTCGTCATGGCGATCAAAATTGGCCAACAAGATCGTGCGATATCGCGCCGATGGACTTTTTCTTTGGGGCGTTTTGAAAGTAAAGGTTTATGCTAACAATCCTCAAACACTTCAACAGCTGAAAGACGCGATTTATGAGATGGTGCCGCAATTGTGTGCAAGAGTCATACAAAATTTCGTCAACAGAATTGACATCTGTCAACGAAGTCGCGGCGGCCACTTGTCAGTTATTGTATTCCACATGTAATGTCCATGTCTGCACTTTATCATGAATTAAAAACATTGACAATTTTCAACAATCTAATGTGTTTAATTGCAACTTCAAAAACAAACCTCCCGTTGAGACACTCTTTATATGTACATACATAAAAAAAGTACAAAAATGAAATATTTATTTGGAATACTTCAACAACTATCCTTCAAAATATTCTCCATTCTTTGCAATACAGTTGTTCCTTCGTTTTGTTCACTTGTCATAAACATCTGAGAAATCATTTTTTGAGTCTATTTAATAAATCCATCACTACGTCGTTGAGCTCTAAATTCGACTCAAATTATCAACCTATCATTTCTTCTTTAACTTCATGAAACAAATGGAAGTCACATGGAGCAAGATCAGGTGATTTGAGAGAGTGAACCATAATTTTCACCCGCAATTCTTCAAGTGTTCGTTGACAAATCCCTGATCTGTGGTCCGGAGCATCGTTGTGATGCATGATCCAACCGATACCTTGATAAAGCGGCAGTTTTATCTTTAATTTTGCGTTTAAGGTTCTCAAGGTGCTATCGTGGGCAAATGAAAGTGAACGCACTATTATAGCTTCGTAAATTTTACTACTTAGGATTTCAAATTATCAAGCTAATGTCATTAGTGTTATGATTATACATATTGCTATGAACTGTGGTGTTGATTAAAGATTTGAATTGGCCCATAATACACAACAGCTTGCTCGGTTTAACTCTAGTCGGTTCAGCCTTCCAGGAGCTCTTGTATCTTCAGGTTACCCACAAAGGGTTATGTGTTAAATAAAAAGGTATTAGAAATAATAGTCACATTAACAACACACATTTAATAAAAATTAAAAAAAACTCTCTTAACAAAGTATTAAGAGTGTCTTATGCAACACAAAGGCAATAGACTGAGAAAAAATTGTATGAATATTTACTCGCATACAAGGAAAAAACCTCAATTGACCGCGAATAAACCTAACCTAATTAAATAGTTAGCAAAACTTTCAAATTTAATTAATTACGTATTACGTTAACCTAAACCTCAAACGTCAGACAGAAAAATAACTGTCAGCGCGCAACTTAAATGACCAGATCATTCGCTGAATAACATGATCAACTTTCCCACCAAAAACCCTGACCTTCATACAACTACAACCAAAGAAAGCAAAAACTAGCAAAAAAACTGAAATATTGAAAATTTTCCTGACTATAAATAAGTATATATTTTAAATAAAAATTACAGAATTTACGAGCTCATATCATATACAAATATCTTAAAGAAATAAATATAAATATAAATATACTTGCAAATGCACACGTACATTAATTAATGTGGTCGTCGTACATCACTCAAAAAATATATACTTAAAGAGAGATTTCAGATAGATCGCATAAAATCAAAATTTACAAGTATCCAAAACTCGTAATAAATCGAAAATTACAGTAAACACATCAAAGATCACAACTAAAAAACACAAACCGAAATTAACTCTAATACTTTAAATAAAGAGGAGGTCCTTATTCAAAAAAAATTAACTCGACCTATCTATCTAAAGGATGAGAAATCTCTGAATCTTCTTCTCGGAAATGAAATATCTCGATGCCTAAAATATAAATCAAAAGACCGACTAGTGGATCTGCAACCGGCAACGGTCGAACTGCCTGGCTCAAGACAACGTTCGTACAACCTACAGTCGTGGACAAAAATACACATTATAATTAAATTTTAAATTAAATATAAAAAATCTCTAATTATTATCCTGAAATGAAATGTACATAATTATAAATAGTCTTTTAATGTTTCTTTAATTTTTCTTCGGGGAAAAATCCATGACAATATGTCATTAATGTCAAGTTAAAATGCCTCATATGAATGATGCTCGGAAAATGCAAGCAATCACTCTCATTGAAAACGGATGGACTTTACAAACGCTAGCAAATGATTTGGGAGTTGGTAAAAGTGCCATATTTAAACTTGAAAGGAAATGGGCTGAAACACATACAGTTACTTATATTCATGGCGGTGGTAGACAAAGGGTAGGTATCTAATGAACAGCAGGACCAATAGTTAATAAATATTCTGATAAACGACCCCTTCAAACGTGCTAAAAATGCTAAATCAAGAGAGTAACTTTCCTGAATCGTGCTGGACTGCCTATATAAGAATAAAATCGTCAGATATTCGAAATTTTAATGCTGCTAAAAAGTGTGCTTTGACTGAAGCCCATTAGATAAATCGACTAAATTTTGTAAATAACTACGTTAGTCAAGAAGATATATGGAGACGCGTAATTTTCTCAGATGAGAAAGTTTTCCAATCAAGTCATAATGGGTGTGTTCGCGAATACAGACCTCTAAATAGTAGATACATTGAGCGTTATGTTAAACGTACTTTCAACAGTGGTCGCTTTTCCATAACTGTATGGGGTTGGATTAGTTTAGAAGGACCTAGTGTATGTTGGAAATTGAATGAGAGATTCACTAGTGCCTACAACTGTGATATATTAAATAATGTTATACTACCATCTGTTACACAAATAGTTGGCAACAATTATATATTCCAGATAACTCCCCAATCCATAATGCTGATGTTGTTCGGCAATGGTTTGCCAATAACAACATAAATGAATTCCCTTGGCCAGCTAAAAGTGTTGAGTTGAACCCAATTGAAAATGTTTGGAGTATACTTATAAAACGGATTTATGAAAACGGTTATAGACTTAATGATAGAGAAGCGCCTTGGGAACGAATTTGGAAAGAAGTTTGGGAAAATCGAGGAAATGAATATATCAGAAATGTAATTCTTTCCATGCTAAATCGTTTACAATCTGTTATCGAAAACAATGGTTCTTGGACAAAATATTAAAAAGCTTAAAATATGTAAATTAATATTATATAAATCTTACAACATTAATTATATCGTATTACCGTGAAAATGTGACACAATTAAAAACAATGACACTTCAAAAGTACTGCTTACATTAGGTAAATTTTGAAATTTCGGTATACCAACATAATAAAGTGTTCTCTTTCATTTGCTCACGATAGTATATTAGAGTAGTACTCTTTTGTTACTGTAGGTTCTCTTGGTACAATTTGATTATAAATAATGTCCCATTTATAAAAAAAAATTAAGTGTTTTCGCCTTCTGCAGTCTTGGACTGCCTTCATGTTTCCAATGCATACTTTGAGTCAGGGTCGTAGTCGAGTTGCCTTTTCCACTCGATTGGCTTTTTCTTCATCGGTCATCACTTTTGGAATCCATTTTGCCGCGACCTTTCGGTACCTTAAATCGTCATGAATCATTTTTTGAGTGGAATTATAAGACAAATTAGCAATGTCAGAAATTCAATATATGCCAATCCGACGATTATTTTGAATCAAGTCGCTAATTTCTCCAATTTTTGAATCAATCCACGCAGTTGGTGGCCTCCTGCGTGGGGATTCATCTTCCACTAATTCACAACAGTCTATGAATTTCTTATGCCACTCAAACACTCTACATCGTGATAAACTATCACCTGGGTATGCAGTTTTAATAATTTCAAACGTTTCAGTTGCAATTTTACCCAACCGAACACAAAATTTTATCGCATATATTTGCTCCACTCTTATTTGTTCGACGAGTACGTCAAACACTAACAATTCAGTAATTAATCTGTAATAAACGTCAAAAGTTAAATCAAAGACTACTTGAGGAAAAGTACATTAGAGATGGGGTGTTTCGTGTTCTATTTGTCGTGTTATAAAATTCTAGTTATGAAAGAAGTTATAGCACCAGTCTCGTTATATTTTAATATACCCTCATATTAACCTCAACGAAAATAATAACATTACTATTTATGGCAATTAAAAGTACCACTGCTTGAATTTAAAATTGTAACATGACATAATTTAATGGGTCCTTCAATTGTTTGTGGTATGCTTATCGCAGATATTCTGAGCAATTTTAATCTTTTTCTGCTAATAATTTTCTGCATAAGATTCGTCTACCTTGTTAGATTGCCAAGCACGCAATTGCTACAAAGGCCTTCGTATCAGCTAGTGTGGTTCGAGTTTATTTTTAATATTTACCTTTAATATAATTTTCGTAAAGTTGGTAACTTACTACGTGTGCAAAATTATTTTTTCGATTTTTTATTCGAATAGAATTACAATTCAATATTGGCTTACTCGGCGCTAAAGACGGTTCTTCCACATAGCAGTGCTAGAACTCGAATACTGCAATAGCCTTCACCTGCTCGGTTACAGCCGTTTGAATATTTTCTGTGTTCCAATATGACGTCTCTTGACGTCCCAGATGATTTTTCAATTTTAGGAAAAGCAAAAAATCACAGGGACTCAAATCAAGCTAATATGGACTAAGGATTTAATATGCTCTGTTTACCGAACAAATAGGGTGATCACGACACACGATCGCATACTGTCATCATTATTCATCAGTTTTTCATCAAAAATCAAGTGATCAGATATGGACCCGTGTGACTTTCTTCTATTTCCTCGATTGAAATTACCACTTCGTAGACATCGTCTTGAGTCTATAGGCTCAACATAATTCGCTGGCCGCTTTCGGAAGCTAAGTATAATAAATGTTTTGAAGGATCGTTGGAATAATTGTATTCAAGTAGGGAGGAGACACAATAAATTTGGATGAACAAAATATTTTCTCTGTGTTTTATTTAATCAGTCTCATTACTTTTTGACATTATCATATATATTATCTACCAGACATTGCAAGTTTCTTGGTATTATATCTTGTAGTGCATGTTAAAAAATCTCTAATTCCGTTGGTAAATCTTAAAGTTTAGAGTAAGTAGTTTTATTACATCGTTCTTTGGGTTTAGAAAAATATCTAAAAACTCTCATGGAAGTCATCTCATCTGCCAAGTGTCCCTTGATATGTCGGTGACGTCGGAAGGTTAGTAAAGTAGATAGGTACACCGTTTCCTCCTCAAAAACTTTGTTACGCGATGAGTTTGTTTTGGAGTATATTTGCTAGCCGGGTGCCTTCATTGCATCGTATTATATATATATATATATATATATATATATACATATATATAGTACATAGTGTGAGTTGCTGTCAGCCCATTCTGCTTCATTCATTCTCCCCGCCGCTTCTCCTGTTTCTCCGACGCCGCCACCATTTCGACCGCCCCGAAAGACAAATTTCCTTCGGTATCTGTTTCTCGCTATCTCGTTACAACCGGCAACTTTGAACTCCCCAAAGATGTAGCGGAGAATTATTATAACCTAGGTGAGGCGCCTCTCGCCCGGTTTTGAGTAATATTAACGACTTTTACACACACATAACTTTAGAAGCATTCATCATCTATCTTGCGCGTGATGAAGAGAATAAGAAATACACAGACGGAATAAGAAGGAAGATTACCATCCAAAGGCTGTGTTATTGCTTTAGTATTTTGGTGTATGTGTGTATGTGTGCGCTTATATATATATATATATATATATATATATATATAGATATACATAAGTACGTATTTTACAAACCCAAACCCGACAACAAAGGATAATTTTCCTCTCACGACTACCGCGCTAACATCATCGGTACAAGATTTTAATCAAGAGATCTGCCAGAGTTCAGACTTCAGACCCCTTCTGTAAGTTGTGCTTTTCTAATTATGGCCGATGAAATGTTACGCTCTATCGCTTCTCGGTACATGAAACATAAATTTCGTATTTCCGAATGTTTCGCCGCCTTCGTTTACTTCTTCTTCATCTTCGGGTGATTTGTGGTTCTTCCGGATGGTTAGAGCACAAAGATGCGGTAATTGCAAAGTTTTTGACGAGTTTCCCGTTGGTATGTGAACGCACCATAAATCTAAGAACACATTTTATATAGGAGTGAATTGTTTGTGGAATTGTTCATTTCTGTATGTGAATGTATTAGATGCAAGCGCATTTATATAAATGTGTATTCAATTATGCGAGTGACAAATTATTATATGTATTTGGTATTATAAAATTACTCTTTTCTAACCATATTAAAGATTTTGTACATTTCTAATACGTTTTTCATTGACAAAGTTGTTCAATCTTCAACTGTGAAAACAATTGCTATTTCGCATAGCCATTGAAGGATGTACACGTTTCGGAATAGGATGTGGCTTTCACTAATTTTTTCATTTGTCCTGATAACCAGGTAGGTGGCGTCGAGACGTGTTGCCTTCTGCGTTCTTGTACAAACTTAATTTGTCAGATTATAGAAATTAAGGTAACAAATTTGGTGACAATTGCATGTAAAATGAGATTTTAATAGTTATTAATTCTCATGTGCATTATGCTCAACATGTTTCGTATATATATATATATATATATATATATATATATATATATATATATATATATATATATATATATATATTTAGTGTTTATAAGAATTTAATTTTCTTATTTATTTTATTGGCCGTGTCTTAATATTTAAATAATAGACTTTTTATTGGTTTAGTGACCTTTAATGACTTTTAATGTTTTCTTCTACGACGTTTCGACTCTTATTATTATTGAGTCTTTTTCAAGTAACTAGAAACAAAAATTAATACAATGAAAAGTAAGAAAATATGTTTGAATTTGTGTGAGTGCATTAACAATTAAACTTAAAATTAAATTAATAATAAAGTAAGGAAAAGTTAAAATGATTACATTTGTATGAATGAATTAAAAATTTTTTTAAATTAAACTAATAATAAAGTAATAATAAAGTAAGGAAACATTGAATGACATAAAACTCACCGGTTTGTTTTGTTTTAACACTCATATTGTGCACATGTGTCGTCGGAAATTGTACGAGGCCTTTTTCAGGGAAACGACCGCGCCGCTTCGAATATTTTGCTTGACTGTGTCTTTATTCTGTTTTAAAAATAGCAAAATGGTCAGGGAATGTGTTAAGGGATATATAGTATATGTATTTACAAATGGGGAATAATAAAATTTTTTTTTGTTTGTGTTGGTGTGTGTGGGGGCGGGGTTGGTTGTCTTTTATAGTTTAATGAGTGGGTAATAGAGTTTAGAAAGTCCATAAATTTCGTTTCTGTCGTTGATTGTTCTGCTGTTTTTGAAAATATGGATCATTTCTAAGACCTCCCTAGCTTTTGTATTTTTTTGCTTTGTTATTATTTCGGTATTTTCAAAATCAAAATTATGTTTAAGTGTCATTTGGTGTTTTTTAAAGCAGTTTGATTTTTTGCGTATTTGTGACCTTTCAATCTTTCCTGTAGTAACTGTTTTGTTTGGCCTATGTATACTTTGTTACAGTCTTTGCATATTTTCAAAAACAGCAGAACAATCAACGACAGAAACGAAATTGGTGGGCTTTCTAAACTCTATTACCCACTCATTAAACTATAAAAGACAACCAACCCCGCCCCCATACACACCAACACAAACAAACAAAAATTTTATTATTCCCCATTTGTAAATACATATACTATATATCCCTTAACACATTCCCTGACCATTTTGCTATTTTTAAAACAGAATAAAGACGCAGTCAAACAACATATTCGAATCGGCGCGGTCGTTTCCCTGAAAAAGGGCTCGGACAATTTCCGACGACACATGTTCACAATATGAGTGTTAAAACAAAACAAACCGGTGAGTTTTATGTCATTCAATGTTTCCTTACTTTATTATTACTTTATTATTAGTCTAATTTAAAAAAAAAATTAATTCATTCATACAAATGTAATCATTTTAACTTTTCCTTACTTTATTATTAATTTAATTTTAAGTTTAATTGTTAATGCACTCACACAAATTCAAACATATTTTCTTACTTTTCATTGTATTAATTTTTGTTTCTAGTTACTTGAAAAAGACTCAATAATAAACGTCGAAACGTCGTAGAAGAAAACATTAAAAGTCATTAAAGGTCGCTAAACCAATAAAAAAGTCTATTATATACATATATATATATATATATATATATATATATATATATATATATATATATTGAAACATGACGAATGAGCTGAATAATAATAATAAGATAATATTAAGTAGTTAAATCGTACTTTAGCTGTAAGATGTTGGGCGCCTTATATAAAATAAGCAGGTAAAGTTAGATTATCAGCCAATCGTACGTAGTATCTCTGACTGCGGCTAAAGGTCGGTGGAGCATGACCAAGATTCTAAAACTTTGACTCTTACTAAGATCATCGTCGGTGGGTTTATACTCCTATAAAACTGATGGAAAATTAATTAATAGTTTCAAAAAGTTATTTCTAGCTACGCATTGATAAATAAAAGAACTTCTTTGAAATAATAAGTATAAAATATTTATTAAATGCAAGGTATCTGTATACAATAAATAAGTAACTTGACTAACGGTGGAACAAGGAATTAGAATAATATGCACGTGAAAAATTATGGTTATGTAACTAGTGAACTGATATGGTAAAGTTTATTTTAATATAAATAAACACAGTAATGGTAAGTACTACAAATTCTTAATGGATAATGCTCCTTTCTTAACTTTTAGCAAAATTGTAATATATTTAAAAGTAAAATCAAGATGTATTGAATTAGGGAATTTGATTGATTGAGAAATAATTATTAATTAGACTTTTATAAACAGAATTGAATTAAATTAACCTGTGTCTTGCAGGGAGCGTGAAGGTATTAAGGAAGCTTTCAGCTATTCAGGATGTTCAGCTGTACGGGATCAGGAGAGGTATTCTTGGGTTCTACGGTGCAGGTATGTGGAAGCTTGTTCTTGTATGTAGAAATCGGTCGACACTCGGCGGTCAATAGATGCTTTGGTCGATTTCTTGCCGGTCTCGGATATTGTTCTCGCCAAAAGTGTTTCGAATGTTGCGCCAGTATTAATTACGTCTTTTCTATATAATTTTATTCTTCTAACACTAGTATTTTAGTATTTAATTAATTTAATAAACGGAGTAACACTTTTTAGGGAACTTGTGTGTAAAAATTCTGCACCCACGCTCGCTATCAATTATTTCTTTTCAAAGCCTTATTAGAAATTAAAAATTTATTTGATTTGTACTTTCACAAAAAATTATAATAATTAAAATGTAGATAAAATGTTAATTTGGACAGAAAGACAAAATTAAAATATGTATTAATTAACAAATAGATATGCCTGGATTTTTAATGTTAGGTGTGTCGCGGGTTTTTCTTATAATTTGAAAAGTGGGCGTGTTCAACTAGTATCGATATAAAATTCAAATGTAAATAAATTAACTCTCTTTTTTAAATTCGCGTAATTGACTTGAATGTTAAAAATGAAAATTAAAAATATGAAAAGTAAATTTTGAAATAAATATAATTTAATCTGAAATATATAAAGTTATCATAATATTAATTTATTAACATTTCGACACTAATTTTACAAGTTGTGTCCACCACATGTAACTATACCATTGAGTGTAATTCTTGTATTAATTCTCACTTTTTCATTTACAGATAGCTGAAATAACTGAGCTATTTGTATCATAACAATATATATATAAAGATAATTATTTCGTGACCTTTGTATGTTATGGTAAATTCAATTTGTTGGCGATTTAAGGTCTGGTTTTACTTCAAAATGTATATATTTAAAACAATCCTACATGTTTCGGCAAATGATGCCTTTTTCAAGGAATATAAAATATAAATGACAGTATATTAATGTATTCTTAATACATTATTACATTAATATACGGTCATTTATATTGTATTTATATTTATATATTGTATTGTATTTAGTGTTAATAAGAATTAAAATTTATTTCTTATTTATTTTATTGGCCGTGTCATAATATTAAATAGACATTTTCTTGGTTTAGCGACCTTTAATGAATTTCAGTTTTTTCTAAGACGTTTCAACTTTTTTTATATAATTAAGTCTTAAGTGATCAGAACTAAAAAATTAATACAGCGAAAGGTAAGAAATATATTTACAATTTGAATGAATGAATTAAAATTAAAATAATAATTAAAGTAAGGAAAATTAAAGGATACCTTACTTTAATTATTATTTTAATTTTAATTCATTCATACAAATTGTAAATATATTTCTTACCTTTCGTTGTATTAATTTTTTAGTTCTAATCAATTGAAAAAGACTTAATTATATAAAAAAAGTTGAAACGTCGTAGAAAAAACTGAAATTCATTAAAAGTCGCTAAACCAAGAAAATGTCTATTATTTTAATATGTCTATATATATGTATATATATGTATATATATATATATATATATATATATATATATATATTATATATATATATATATATATATATATAATATATATATTTAAAACAATTGTATATGTTTCGGCAAATGATGCCTTTTTCAAGGAATATAAAATATAAATGACAGTATATTAATCTATTCTTAATACATTAATATACTGTCATTTATATATTATATTCCTTGAAAAAGGCATCATTTGCCGAAACATGTAGGATTGTATTAAATCGGAACCTTAAATCGCCGACTAATTAAATCTACTATAATAAAAAAAGGCCAAGAAAGAATACTATGTATCCACTATATATATATATATATATATATATATATATATATATATATATATATATGGTAAATTCAATTTGTTGGCGATTTAAGGTCTGGTTTTACTTCAAAATATATATATATATTGGGTTGTTTTAAATATATATTTTTTGAAGTAAAACCAGACCTTAAATCGCCAACAAATTGAATTTACCATAACATACAAAGGTCACGAAATAATTATCTTTATATATACATATACCGTATGTCCCCGGATTGAGTTTACAAGAGGAAAAAAAATTTTATTTTTGATTTTACAAAAAAGTGCTAAAGGAATAAAATTTTTTGCTTAATTTCAAATAACCAAATCTGTAATTAGAATTACGAAACTGTCAAACCCCTATTTAGAATTACAAATTTTTATTTTTTATTTTCAATCACAACAATAAAAAAATAATTAGGCTAGAAACAATAATGTTTAAAACTATTCCATTAATTCGCCACCCCTTTCAGCACACAATTCGACTCTAAGCCGCAGTTCCTTGTAACTGTTGCGAATTTCTTCAAGCGTCAAGGATGCAACAGCATCTCTAATGCGATTTTTTAATACATCCACATTGTTAGGCAAGTCGTCCATGTAGACTAGTTGCTTTAACCGTCCCCACAAATAAAAACCTAAAATAGTTAAGTCAGGGCTTCTTGGAAGCCACAAAACAGGACCATTCCAGCCAATCCAATTATTTTCGAATTTTTGATTGAGCCAGGCAGCTACGATGCGCGAACGGTGGGCCAGACAACCATGGTGTTGAAAATACATCCTCTGCCGATAAGGTTCACTTAAACCATCCCAGAAAAAATTGCTCAACATTTCCAAATAATTATGCTGATTTACATTAGCATCAAAAAAATATGGCCCTATTATTCCATGATAAGAAACAGCACACCACACGTGTGAAAATTTTGGTTCATCTCCCATCCACATGCAAAAATACATGCTTCTCATCATCTCCCGGTTCTAACGTATAATTAAAAATCTGTTTATAGGGGTATAATTTACGTTCCTTCAAAACTCTTTGAATATGGGATTTGCTCATATTCAGTTGAAGCGCCCGTCTCCGCAATGAAAGTTTAGGATTATCTTGCACCGAATCCAAAATTAAAACTGTAGTAGCATCATCTTCATCATGTACTATTTTCTTTTTCTTTAAATTCAGAACAGAACCAGTTTCCAAAAATTTTTTCACCAACTTCCTTATACCCATACGGGAAACGGTTACTTCGGGAAATTTTGTATTAAATTCTTCAGCAATACGACGATAGCTCTTTTCCCCAATACCGTAACATTGTATTAAATATATTTTTTGTGATAACGTTAACATTTTCACCAAAACTTACAGAATTACAGTTTGAAGTTATTTTTGACAAATAAATTAGTGTATGACATTTTTAAGTCAAAGGCTTCTACCATTAAAAAATAATAGATGTACTGCGATGAAAAAAATTAAAAAAAATTTTTTTAGAACATAGATAAGTGGTACTGAAATTCTAATTACAGATTTGGTCATTTGAAATTAAGCAAAAAATTTTATTCCTTTAGCACTTTTTGGTAAAATCAAAAATCAATTTTTTTTTCCTCTTGTAAACTCAATCCGGGGACATACGGTATATATATATATATATATATATATATACATATATATATATATATATATATATGTATATATAAGCATTGCTGTCTTAACTTCTATCCATCACTATTAGCCATCGTGTTAAAAATTTTGTCCGATAATGTTGAAAAATTGTCCGTGATCACATACGTATCTAAACATATTGTTTCGTGTTATTCATATTAGGCTATATCACATTTTACGTTCAATTTATAAATCTATACAGAAATCATATTATTTTCATGTATGCCAGTAGCATTAGATAACAATTGATAAGTACCTATAGATCAAGTAGTAATACAGTGCTATTCTATATTGGCATGTATAATTATTGAAAAGCAGGAAACTCCCTAACTGTGTTATTAATCGAAATTAGTGCTACCTGCATTATCCGCTTATCCATCAGGGTTAGAGTATCACTTCAAAACTGTGACGAGAACTGTCCGTGTATAGTTACAAACGCTCTCGTGCCGGCCGGCTCTAGCATTGTTGAAATTATCTAATTAATAACAATTTACGGAACTGCAATGTATTATAAAATACGCTTTAAATTAAACATGTAGCATAATTTGTAGCACAATTAATTATAATTGCGCGGAACGGATATTGCGGACGGACAGATACCAGAGGGCGCAAATAACCGAACGTAACAATGGATGCGATTGGTCGAAATTTTTAATTGGTTCTACACTTTTGGAGCTAATTTTTAATTACAAGCGTTCGCAATTAAAAGAATTTAAAACTTTTCATATTGATTTCTGCGCGAGTTAAATAATATTTGGCGAGGAACGAAGGCAATGGACGAATGAACGCAATAAAAGAAAAGTATTTGTGGAAGAGACAAATCTTGTAGGTAAAAAGCGAAAGAATGACAAAAATTAAGAAAAAGAAAGGTTACTTCTTAGAAAGGAAGGAAATGAACTTGATTGGAGGCAATGCACCAATCAGTTGCAGTTTTTAATTAAATTGATATACTTTTAATTAAAAGAGCAGTTATTAGCTTTCCCGAGCTTAAAACAGAATCTTATAATTCTGTGAACCACGATAATTTTGTACGATTTGTTAAATAACTATAAAAAAAACAATTCTTGGAAACCAAAAGAAGGATTAAATAATACGCGTGTACAATCTGTTTTAATTAATTTTGGAAACATGAAAGTATCCGTTCTTATAAGATATATGGTTTTGTTTAAATGAAATAAATAAATAAAATAAGAGTAGACAATTGAGAAGACAATCAAACCAATAGGTAAAATTTAAAGAATTGCACATTCTTAAAATGTTGCCTGTTTTGAACTAAATCGATGTTCGGGAATTTTTTACTTTCAACTTACATCATAACTAAAGACCGGACACGAGAGGCCGATGACTCGTCCACGGGCGTACTGAAGTTTAAAGAGTTTTTAATTTTATTTATATAATTGGAAAACAAAAGGGTGGTGATCTATAAAATACGAAATACATTTTTATTTATTCATTTTGTAGTTTAACTAGCAATACTTTCTCAAGGTTCTCTTCTGTAAAATTTATTCTCTTTGAATGAAATACATCCTTGTAAATAGAAAACGTCCTTTCTACATCGCAACTGATTATAGGTGCATATTGGAAATATTCTTTTATTTCAGGGTATTCGGTAGTTATATTTTAAGGCATTGTCCCCATATACAATTGCCGCAATGTTATTTTTAATGTAAATCTCTATTTCAATTAAAAACTGTGTCAAACTTTTGCTGAAGGCCACATCCGAAGTCACTTGAATAATTTTTCATATTATTAACAGCCACATCTAATGTGGTTAGCCGATCATTTAATTTGATTTTCAAAATAAGTAATTAGTTTTGGCAAATTTCAAAAGTGTTCCTGAAGAAAGTACAACTGATTTTTTAAATTTGGAATTTCAAAATCAGTGGAATCCTTTAATAGTCTGCCTGTTTCTAACATATGTGCAGCACTGTCACTGACAAATAAAACTATCTTTTCTTTGTACCTGTTATCCGAATGAAGCATTTGTTTAGTTTTAGCTACTGTTTCCACATCAAGTGAATCGGTGAGTGGAAAAACGATATAACTAGCAAAAATCTCGTTTTTAATGTAAGATATATGGTTATATATAAACCAAGATCTGTCTGCTTGGCAAAAAAACGTATAAAAGTATAAAAATCAAACATGTGCGCTTCCACATGACCATGTAATTTGACGTTGAGTGCAAAAACGATATAACTCCAGCGTTTATATCGCTTTTTCACTCGGCACGGCGCCGGCGCATGCTTGTGCTATTTCATTCGGTTGATGTATCATTTTAACCTTAGATCTTCCGATACTCACATTAATCTTTGGAGTGTTATCTTGTGAATTTAAAATGTCGAGCAGTGACAGTTCTAATAACGAAAACGTAGAAAATAAAGGGAAAAAAAGGTGTCCTGAAAAATGGTTGCGAAATGAAAGACAAAAGGCTCGTCTCCTAGGACACCAGTACACAAGTAAAACTTGAAAAATAATTGACAAAGGGTCTGTCGGAGAAGACGTGCACGTAAGTATTCTATAATAGAATAACTAATATTATTAACCATTTTAACCATATTAAGCCATTTTCAATAAAATATTTTTTTTTAGATGTAAAAACTTGTCAAAACTTACGATGGAAGAAAAAGAAGCAATTTTAAGAAAGTTATACGAAAAAGGTTCAAAAAACGAACAAGATGTATATTTGCATTGCTTATGGAATGTGGACCAGTAGCTAGGAGGCGATCAAATGGAGAAACTAGCAGAAATAATCGGGAAGTAACGTTTTCATATCACATTCGAAATAATGTAGAGAGGCAACAAGTTTGCAAGACAGCGTTTTTAGGCCTGCATTTAATATCGAATTCCAGAATACAATGACTTAACAGATTGTTAGTCTCTCAGAATTCACCTAGAGATCTACGTGGTACACAGAATAATCGACCGCATGTCTTACAACCAGAGGTAATTGCCAAAATACATCAACATATTGCATCATTTCCTCGTAAAACTTCTCACTATAGTTCCAAAGAATTGCATTATCTTGACTCCGCGCTAAATGTTAAGAGAATGCATGACCTGTTTGTAAAATTGAACCCAGACTTAAGAAATGTTGTAAAATATGAATTCTATTTTAAATTTTTCAAAGAGAATTTTGACTTAAAATTTGGGAGGCCTCAAGTGGACGTGTGTGGACAATGCGAAGGGCTCAACCAAAAATTAGGGATCAAAATTTGAATGATAATGCGAAGAGAGTCGCCGCGGCAGAATTGATGGTCCACAAACGCAGGGCTAACAAGTTTTACTCTAAACTTAAAGAAATAACTATTTTGTGCCAAGAGCGTGAAGATGTTGGAGGAATAGTTTTTGACTATATTCAAAATATGCCACTGCCTGTTATACCTGTCCAAGAAATGTTTCATTTGAGACAATTGTGGCTGTATGGGTTTGAAATACATGATTTGAAAAATGGTACCGGCCACTTTTATACATATCATGAAAGACAAGCTGCAAAGAGTCCCAATGAGGTATGTACGTTTATCAACGAATATGTGCAGCAAATGCCTGTAGAGATTCAAGAGCTTCACATATTTTCAGATGGTTGCCGTGGCCAGAACCGTAACAATACCGTAGTGAGGTATTTATTAGCACTTGTAGCCACAAAGCGATTGCGTAAAATTTATCATTACTTCCAGTCCGTGGCCACTCATTCTTGCCGTGTGACCGGGACTTCGGCTCTCTCAAAAAAGTGATAAGAAAATACGATAGAATCTACGATATCTTCCTGAAGATTACGAAAGCATGATGCTATCTTGCCGTAAATTAAAACCATTTACAATATCTGTAATAACGTACAAAGTTATTATAGACTACAAGAACTGGTGGCCACAATATTATAAGAAAACAAGTCAATCTTGCGATGAAAGAAAACATAAATTCAAAATTTCAAATTACATGCAGTTTATTTATGACAGCTGTACACACGGGTATGTCATAACTTATGATTATATCAATGGATTCGTTTTACAAACTTTCAAATTACTAAAAGCTGGTACAACTCCAGCATTACCAACTACGCCTGCATACTCAAACATATTACCTATTAATATAAAGAAAGTTGAAAATCTTAAGAAAGTGATGCAATACATGTCAGGAGAAATTTTGGAATTTTATTATCACATCACTTCATGGGAGACCTGCAACGTAGAAGAAGATGACTAAACATGTTATATAAATGTATTATGTATTGTGAATAGCGTAAAAAATAAACGAATTAGTGATTTGGGGATATATTCGTTAATTAATATTACAAATTAACAAATATTAAAGATAATTTCAAAATGAGTGGAAAAACAATATAACTTCAACGTACTTTTGGCTGCGCATGTCAGTCAATATAAAACATTAGAAATTTTATTTAATGTTCATTCAGTAAACTTGATTATCTACAACTTTGCAATGTACCGAATTCTTGTCAGATAAATAGTTTTTATACAAAACAGTTTTTTTGTGAATATCTCGAAATCATATTTTTGGAGTTATATCGTTTTCCCACTCACCGATTTAAGTGTATTTATAACTTTTGTTGCTATTACATATGCGTTATATGGAATAGTTAGATGTAGTACACCAGCTACGACATTTTCCACACAGCTTCCTAATATATCGACAGTTTTGTCGGCACTTATCCATAGGCACTGATTTGAAAAATGGCTTCTAATGCGTTCTACTGCTTTCGTATAATACTTAGAAATATAATATTTGCGTAGGATGGATTCATCTGGAACATTTCGACCAGTATATTTTTGGAGAAATGTTTTGAGGTAGGATTTTTAAGTTTATTTAATGGAATATTTGCCGCCATTATAGTTTCACAGAGTTATTCGTTAAAATTGTCAGATTCCAACGTATCTAATTTCGGTGTATGTATTTGCGATGCTGAAGTGACGTTTTACGTGCGATTTCTTGGAATTTTTTAACGATATTTTACAGACTTTGCAATAAATTTCGGAATCACTGCCAATGGACATACAATCAGTTTGACCCTTAATCCAACTCGTCATTGCTTCACGATGCGATTCTCTACGTTGTTCCATATCATATCTGAAAAAGTAACTTAAACGGTGTTCTAGATCTAAATAAATTAAAATTAAAAATGATATGCGTAAGTTATTGAAACTTAACGAAATTCACCGGACACTTACATCAAAATAATTGGGAGAAGTAGATTCGACGAAACGATATTACAGGATGTATTACAAAAATTACAAAGTATGTAATTAACAGTAAAACAATGAAAAAAAGAAACTAACTCATCGTACTTTATTTATCTAACGAACTATAAACTAATAAATAAAATAAATTATAAAAACTCCTCGCGCTTCTATCTACGCCCATGAAGAAAGGAATTTAACTGTAAAATTGAAGTAATTGATTAATTCAACGACAAAAAACAGATGTGGGGTTACTCGAATGAATAGTGCTATTCAGTAACTGCGTGTTGTACTAAGCGATGTTATAGACTATTTATATGGTCCATCGTAATTGCGGCCTGATGCGTCCGGTCTCTAATCATAACTTTCCAATGAATGAGAGGTCAAGAAACTGGGGTGATCGCAATAATAATATGACTTAATTTTTGTTAAACCATTGGTTAAATAGTGTTATAATATTTTTCTACCTCATTAATATATTTCTAATTCTATTAATCTCGAAATTACTGCAAATAGATTGGCTGAAACCATAGCTATTAAGATCCTTTGCTTGACTATTGATATCAAATTTAGCTCGAAACAACAATAACTTCTCTAGCACGAAAATTTTCAGTTGCTATTTATAGCGTCAGGCTTATAAAGGCAATATCAACAACGCATGGAAATCATACTTTGCGAATTTTCAAAGTGGCGCAAGGTATGGACTTCAACTTTAGAGTATAGTAGACGAAGCCAACACAACTTTCTTGTTGCAGAAAAGGGCTCTTAGGAGTCTAGTAGGATTAAAGGAAAATGAATCCTATAGAATGTGGTTTAGAAAAGAACGGATACTTACCTTAGTATCAGAATACATATAGAGTTGGTTGCTATTTGTTGGAATTCTATTTAATAAAATACACAAAACACTTGAAATAAAATATGTGATGAAATTTCCAAAAATTGTATTAAAAAAATACGACATCTGTGGCCATATCAAGTATATAATACTAACTAAACTTAGATGCTAACATAATTTACAATATTAGTGTCTAATTGACTTAAGTGGGAGTGGTCTTTGTTTGTAATGAATAAATTTAGAAGTGGGGAGTTGGATATATCTAATTATTTAAGAGAACACTTTTATTTTGTCTATACGAAATTTTGAAATTGGGGTCAAAGTCATATTGGAAGTCATTTGTGAAAAAAGGCGAAAAATTGGAAGTCTGGGATTTAAAGATATTCTCAACACCCAAGCGGAAGTCTTGAGTTCTAATTACGAGGGCCTTAATTTGAAGCAGCCTATACTGTTTTCTTAATTGGGTATTTAGTGCAAACATCATCCGCCATCAGGGCGTCTAATTTTCCAAAAAATACTCTCAAACGACAATACTAAAGCTAAAAATTAAAAACACTTCCACTAAACCCACCGGCAAACTCGCTGACATTCCGAACCAAAGTGAAGACACACGCAACTTTGTACTCCCTACTACCTAGGCTACAGATGCATGACCGATAAGGTGCTATTGAAGATGCAAAGAGTATACATCGACTGACCAAAATATTGTAACAGTATTGCTGAATTCTGTTTTAAAGTCAGGTCTAGAAAGTTAATGGAATTATTTATTTCGATTTCCATCGTAAATTTAATATTAGGGTGAATGTTATTTATGACATTGAAATAGTTTTCTAGTTGCCTATTTGTGCCTGTGAAGAACGATATTATATTGTCTACATATCTGTACTAAAATAAGAATTTTTTGCTCAGGTTGTTATGAATTAGTTTGATGAAGAATTCTGCTAAAATAGGGCCTAAAGGATTAACCTTCGCCACGCCTTTTGTAGTGGTGTATAATTAGTTATTGAACGAGAAATAGTTTTATGATAGACATGTATCAAATAAAACCACCAAACTCAACACAAATTAGTAGCATTTCATAACATGTTACACAGGCTAATAACTATACCTCTCAACACGTAAAATTTCGAAACTCAATTAAATTTATTTAAACAAATTGCCCAGTGGCAGTAGACATCATGTTGAGGAAGAAACAATTAGAACAGACCGTAAATCTTGCGTTTGCTATACATAACAAAGAACAAAAAATATACAGATCTATGACTTATCTAGGTCCTAATTCGAAGAAAATCAGCACACTGGTAGAAACTAAACATAAACATTTAAAACTAATAAGACTGTAACTAATATTAACAAAAATAAGGAAGAACAGAAAAAGGCGAAAAATCTGGAGTCTATGGCTGAACTGTGGATGTTGCCAAAAATTTTATGCGGGCCAAACAAGCCTTTCTTCTAACATAAGAATCAAAGAACACATGAAGTCCTTTCATAACAAGAAAACAAATTCTTATTATGCCAAACAATTGTTAGAATGTAAACATGATTTCGACCTCAATTTCAAAATTTTGCATACACAGAATAAACAACAGATGATATCATGATATCAGATGATATCAACTGTTTCCTTGATGTAACTCAAGGCATCCCCACAAAGATTCGAAATCACTTCATTTGATAGCTCAGTGGTTAGAGCGATGGTCCGGCAAGCCATGCTAGTGGGTTCGAATCCTAGTTAAGAGTGAATTTTTTTTTATAAAAAATTCTAATAAATTAGCGTCGTAATATGTAGCATATTTACATTTATATTACTTCGCGCAAAATGCAACAAATTTACATGTTATGTCCAATTGTACGTCATACGAAATCCATTAGACACGTTCTACATATTGCTAT
This sequence comes from Melolontha melolontha, assembly GCA_935421215.2. Taxonomy (NCBI): domain Eukaryota; kingdom Metazoa; phylum Arthropoda; class Insecta; order Coleoptera; family Scarabaeidae; genus Melolontha; species Melolontha melolontha. The sequence continues at coordinate 108,434,098 of OW285240.1, forward strand.
GGTTTTTTTCCCAATAAATATTAAAAATTTATGTATTTATCTATGTACCATATTTTTGAACTTATGTGTATACTTCTGAAATATTTATGTGTAAGAAAAACTGTATTTTTTATGCGAAGCCAACGTGCTTCATGTGGACTAGACAGACACAATTTAACAGTTGACGAGAGCGTTCATTTTTATTTAAGATAGATAATTATCTATTGTAAATTCGGGTTGTTTTGAGTTTAATAGTTGATGTGTTTGTATTTCAATTTCCCGAACTTTCTACCAGCTCTAGTCTCGTTATTTTGAATATTTAATTTAATAACAATTCTCGTAAATATGTCTCACATTATTTTTATGTAAGTAAAAATATATATATATTTTTCAAAAGATATCTTATTTATTCAAAAGATTTGAATATTATATTTCAATTGTATGAACATTCTTATTTAAGAGATTTTAGTCTTAATTAATTGAGTTAGATGACAAAGAGGATTTTTTAACATTTCTAAGTAAAAAATTTATATGTAAAATTTTATACGTTTGGATTTCAAGGGCATTTTTTTATATGTGATATTTTGCACATGCGTTAGATTTTTGATCAAGGTGTCAAGTTTGTTTATATTTTTATTTTGTTCTCTGGGGAGGGAGGAATTAAAAATAATCTTTGTTATTATTTTAATATAAGTTTGTTCGGTATTCATTGAGGTTTTTGAATGCACGTTGTGGTCATTTCCGTGTGTTATTTTTACCTCTGTGTGTAAGTTGGTATTACACAATCTTTATATTTTATAAAGAGCTATTTTTTTCTTTTTGTTGATTTTGTATTAAATTTTCATTTTAAATTTATATTGTGATTATTATTGAATTGACCTTTCATTACGAGTTTTATAAGTAACTTAAAGATATAATTATTACATTTGTCAATACTCTTTTACTGGCGCCTTAAAAATTTTGTAGAAGAGTCAACCACGTTTCCGATTGGACCCCTGAGAGGAAAGCAGTCCCATTTTTTGGAAATAAACCGACTGAATATCCTAGTTGGATAGTTTTATCATGAACGGTGGTATAGTAAATATAAAATCCACAGTTCATAGCAATATGTTATCGACAAGATGTCAACTATAAAAAGGTCAATAATGAAACAATTAATTGCTTCTACTGTTTACAGAAACCATTCGGCATTATATCCAAATGACGCAACGAGATAATAAACACAATGCAGTTCTAAAAGGAACTATTTTTAAACAATCAAAATAAACTGGAAAAATGTACACAAATCTTGGCTTATTTGACAGATATGTTATCTTTCAATACCGCAAGTAACTGTTACCCTGTTAAAAATATATACAAAAAACATTTAGTATTGAAATGGAAATGTGTTTATTTGCCATAAATGTCTAAATTATCATTAATTTATAACATTTTGTATTTAAATTAATGAAATAAAAACTTTCAAAGATATTTTAACAAACCAACTTTTTAGTTTCTCTAATACAGTTATGACAACATGTAAAAGTTATTAATGAGGTACAATTGGACTTAACGCGTTTCTTCTATATGTATGTACGTAATTGACGCAAATATATATACATACATATATACATATATACATATTGCGTATAAGAGCCAAGTACAGGTTATGAACTTTTAAAGAACTAATGAACAAGAAAAATACCGAAACTTTAAGGGAACTACCCATACTGAATCGCGAATAAGCGAATTCGCCGATACACGTGGCGCGAATAGCGGTGTTCACTGTATTATATACTTGATAAAGTCACAGTATGATTTTCATTAATATAATTTTTGGAAATTCTGACACGTGTTTTATTTCATGTGTTTTGTGCATTTTATTACTATTGAAATGGAAATGTGTTTATTTGCCATAAATGTCTAAATTATCATTAATTTATAACATTTTGTATTTAAATTAATGAAATAAAAACTTTCAAAGATATTTTAACAAACCAACTTTTTAGTTTCTCTAATACAGTTATGACAACATGTAAAAGTTATCAATGAGGTACAATTGGACTTAACGCGTTTCTTCTATATGTATGTACGTAATTGACGCAAATATATATTGTAATGATGCAAGGCATACACATTGAGCTGCATCTGAAATGGGAAAAATAAGATATACAAAGTAAGAAAAGGGTAATAAAAGGTTATGTAAGTGATATTATTAAGTATTAGTAGTGTCGAAGTGCATACGAATTTTAATAACGATAACATTATTTTCTTAAATTTCTATATTTATATTTCATTCATTAATTTCTTACTTATTATTTCTAATTCTAATTTCAAATATTATCGCGAAAAACACATATTCAAATTCATATGCATCTTTAATTTATATCGACGCTAGTAAGCCACGCCTACAAATTGACATCTCGCAAATGTAAATATTTATCGTGCGCAGTACTCAATTTGTAACATTAAGTTTTACATTAACCTAACTTGTTAATTTATTAAATAATTTTTAAAATCTGTAAGAATAGTAAAATTAGTCAAATTCCATCTATTTAAATATGTTGATAAGGTAAAACATCGAGACTTTTTGGCATCATTAGATAGCTAAGTTTGGTAAAACAGATAAGCGCTATCGGCATCATCTTTTGAAATTTATTAACTAGTAGACGCATTTTTTTGACCGATCCTTAGAAATTTTTATATATCATTAATTAAAATCGCTAATTTAGTAAAAAGTAATAAAAGTATCCTGCCTATTAATAAACCCGATCGACGAGAGAAATTCTTCAAGAAATTTCGATTTTTAACGTATTTACGTACAACCAGGCGTCATAGATGTAATTTCACCATTATCGCAAGAAATCAAAAAGAAATATTGTCAAGAAACGGTCACAGAACATCTACGGAATTGATTATCGTTCATCTACATCGATACCTGTAATCCAACAGCTAGATAAGAACGCAGGGAGAAATTAGGCATCTGAGACCAAGACCGAAGAAAATCTTCGAAAGCGTCATTAGAAACAGCCACCCACGCCGCCAACAATTCGAACAGCAATCGGACTTTTTCGATCGCCGAGAATCATCTCATTTGATGCGTACGTTCTACAAAATAAACATCAGGATTATTATAATCACAGGTTACAGATAAAACGTATTTATTTTTCAAAATTTTTAATTCTTTAAACTTATAAACCAATAAAATTCTCGATTTTGTTTACCTAACCTAAACGTCCTATACTTGTATTAAAATTTAATAAACAACCAATTTAAACGTAGAAATAGTAATTAAAAGGTACTCACCATTATCGTTAAAAGATTATTTATATTGTTATCCATATTTTTATAAGTTAAAACACACATAACCACCTTATTTTCTTAAGTAACACCTTGTTGTCTTTCTTATATGTAGTTTCTTAAATTTCACCCTTTGCAATACATGTTATTTTATTACAGTTTTCTTTTTATAGCAATAAACATAATAGTTTTATTATCATATCAATCTTTTATTTGTCTATATTTACTTGTAGGAGTTATTTCTTTAAGCCTTAACATTAATAGTTTACTTTTAGGGAAGCAACTACTTATTACAAACGAAAAGCCTGAGATTTCACATTTAATTAAGCTTTTTAATTTAGTTTCATGCAACCCGACTAGTTGGCAATTTAGAACACAGATAGAGCAGTTTGAGGAGTTATATAAAGGCGCCCATCTTTTAATTTCAAAATTAATATTTTTTGAAATCTTTCATTATATTTATTATCACCTCCTAAGTTATTCATCATTTGTCACTTTAACTTAGAGGTCTATCTCAGTAACATATCATTTGCCAGCCCAACGTGAGGCTAAGTAATATATCAATATACATACATATATACATATATACATATTGTGTATAAGAGCCAAGTACAGGTTATGAACTTTTAAAGAACTAATGAACAAGAAAAATACCGAAACTTTAAGGGAACTACCCATACTGAATCGCGAATAAGCGAATTCGCCGATACACGTGGCGCGAATAGCGGTGTTCACTGTATTATATACTTGATAAAGTCACAGTATGATTTTCATTAATATAATTTTTGGAAATTCTGACACGTGTTTTATTTCATGTGTTTTGTGCATTTTATTACACCTGAATAAAACAATCCTCTGCTTGGTAACAGACATCGCTACGAAACACCTCGCAGTGATTATCTCAAGACAACGTACCACCGTCTGAAAACCACCCAAAATTACGTGGTTTACTGGGCGTCAAGGTGTACAACATACTACCAGGGATAATGAAAGCATTACATGTTTTTTTGCCAACATAGTTTTCATATCTTTCTAACTAGTATTTCATTGCTGTTGAAATGGAGTCACTTCAAGAACGGAGAGATCTCATAGACTTCCATCATTCATTAATAAAGTCTGCTCATCTGTAAAATTGAAATTAGTTTAGACCCGCTTTTGGTGTTACTACGTTATAGTTTCGAGTAATTTCAAAGTTATTATACATTTCTTTCACATTTCGCTTCTACGTCAATCAGATCAGAATACATTAGCGTCTTAAATCATATGCTTCCGTGATTTCATTCTATTCCAATTTCGTCAAACGTGAAACAAAAAAAAAAGAAAGAAGAAGAAAGTAATAATAAAATACCCAATTTGCGAGTATTACGATTTCAAGAGGGAAATTGTAAGCTTCCGCGACGACGGTGATTTGTATTTCACATTACGCGATTTCAATACCGGCAGAGAGACATTTTATCAATTGCTAATGCGCGTTTCGCCCGAACAAATAAATACGTATTCGCGGAGAGAACGGGAAAGCAGCAATAGCAACAGCCCAGTTCCGTGCCTAATGATGTAGCCTCCTCGAATGTTAAATCGTTCTTATTACGAACGCTTCGTATTGTCTTACATTAAGATAACATCTTGTAATATACTACGGTAGATACTTAGTCGCTTAAATTCGGCGTGAAAATAGATTGATGCTTTTCACTTTTAATTAGTAAAATGTGTACACTTTGTATCTCGCGAAATATGCTGCTTTCTTGTTAAATTAAATTATGTTCTCATACAAGTTAACTATCAAGTATACAGAATCTTTCAATTAAGGTTGATTGCCTGTAGTTGACTATATTTTTGACACATCATTTACAGCAATCTTATTTGTTGTAGATATGACAACGTACAATAATGAAGTAAAAATACTGAGATGAAACAAGGGAACAGAGTTAATATACTGCAAAATGAGAAACATCGAGGTTTAATAAGTAGGCTATGAAAAAAACAAAATGCAATGTTATTGTCATAATGGAAAGATGTTCAAAAATTAATTGACGCATTCTGTTGCTGACATGCTCTAGAACATTACTAGGTTACAATTAACAACTAATAAATAATTAGATGATTTCAAAATAAAAATTGATATAATTAATTTTAATATGTCTGTGTACGTCACATTCATTTTTTAACTGTATATTCACATCTCCTGAAGAAGCAGCAAACTCGTTGTGAAATATAGATAGATAGAGATAAAAATTAAATGAGTTTTAATTGACAGATCGCTTGCCCGTTTTTAATTTATTATTAACCAATATAGTACTGTCGCTTGTAAGTAATCATGCACGACCAAATTTAAATCGTAAATTAAATGTAGTTAAAGACTAATTGACCAAAAACCAGTTTTGTGACGCCATCTCTAAAGTGCGGTAACTCCCTTAAGGAGCATATCCGGACCCAAGTTGATAGAAGCCTTTTTCCATACTTTTGTATGTACATCACCCCTTTCATTCTTTAAGGATTGTTCGTGGACACGCTGTATATATAATTATTTCTTGACCTTTGTATGTTATGGTAGATTAAATTAGTCGATGATTTAAGGTCCGTTTTACTTTGATATGTATAAGTTCCGGACGCCTTGAAATTAAAAAAAAAATTTTGTTTGTTGTTTATGACATTACAGTATAATATAGATTATAACTAGATTACACTTGAGGATTATTAGAGTTCTGTCTCGCGTCACAGTTACTCTAATAATTCTGTTTTAGTAATGCGTTACCCATCTTATATATTAAATATTATCTTATTTTACTCCACGTGTATCCAGCTAAATGAATGAAACTACAGAATCAGCGTCTGTAAAATAACGAATGAATCTATTGAGTCAGTGCCTACAACTTATATATTTAAAACAATCGTACATCCTTCGACACATAGTGCCTTTATCAAACAAATTAAAAATGTAAATCACATATATATCATTTATGTATTTAATTTCTTTGATAAAGGCACTATGTGTCGAAACATGTAAGATTTTATGTATATTTTATGTATATTTAAAACTAAATATATACATATCAAAGTAAAGCATCCCTTAAATCGCCGACTACTTTAATCTAATATATATACGATATATATATATATATATATATATATATATATATATATATATATATATAAGGTTAATTTTTCTTGGTTGGACTTCGACTAATTGATAAACTATTTTTTAAATAAAAAACTTTTTTTAACGTTTCGATAATTATAGTCTTCTTCAGAAACACATTGATTTGGATACTAAGTGTATAGAGAAAAATGAAAAGTATGGTAATTATGAATGTTGTATGGTACTTACAATTTGAATGAATATTCTACTGTTTTACTAATTATAAAATGTACACTGAGTTTTACACATATTGACTTACGAGTATACTATACATACTAAGGAGGTCAACTAAATTTTAAAACTACTTGCTTGCTAGATGTGTTTATTTTATATTTTTCCTTTTACCCCAACATGTGATCTCAATTTTTTTTAATTATACGAGTGGCTTTAAAATAGTTGAGTGTTGATATTGAAATTACAATGATCTTTATTTATAATATAGAATCATTTTGACAAATTTGCAATTTCATTACGATCGTTTACGGCGTTTATTTTTCATGTGAATTAATTCTAATACTGATATACTGATCTAGCTTTGTAATTTTTCTCTTATATATATATATATATACATATAGTACATTCAATTAGTTGGCGATTTAAGGTCTGGTTTTACTTCAAAATGTATATGTTTAATACAATCTTACATGTTTCAGCATATGATGCTTTTTTCAAAGAATTTAATATATATATTTTAAATTCTTTAAAAGGCATCATATGTCGAAACATGTAAGATTGTTTTAAATATATACACTTTGAAATAAAACCAGACCTTAAATCGTCAACTAATTGAATCTACCATAGCATACAAAGGTCACCAAATAATTATCTTTATATATATATATATATATATATATATATATATATATATATAAGTGATTAGATAATTTCTTAACCGTTCATTAAATATAACATTTGATAAATTATTGGAGGAAAAGTTTTCGGCTTTTATATGAAATATTTACAAATATCAAGTTAGTATGTATGTAATTGCAAAGTAAGGGGGGATGTAAACATTGCTGTCTACAAATTACAAAGCAAATCATACGAAATTTTTAATTGAAAAAATGTTCTGAATAACTTGAACCTGGGTCTATTGTGGTCTAGTGATAATGACGACAGCCCGGCAAGCTGTAGACTTGGGTTCGAGTCCCTACATAGACATTTTTTCAATTAAAAATTTCGTATGATTTGCTTTGTAATTTGTAGACAGCAATGTTTACATCCCCCCTTACTTTGCAATTACATACATACTAACTTGATATTTGTAAATATTTCATATAAAAACCGAAAACCTCCAATAATTTATCAAATGTTATATATATATATATATAGTTGGTGAACCGATTCGATAATTTGTTCTGAGAAGGACAGTTGTGTCGGCGTTTCAATAAATTCACATTCATCACCTTTCCATTCAAGAATGTTGTCTAAATAACGTAGGTGAGGAAGTGTCAACTCCCATTTGTATAATAAACTTATTATTTAGTACATTAAAAGATCTCAGGTTGAAGAACAAGCGCCCCAGTTTGGAGCCCTGATAGGTGTTAAATAATGAACAGAAAGTACAGAAAAATGCGTTGTTTTATCTCTTCAAGAAGTAGGACCTATTGACATTAAACGATTTAGAAAAATAAACCAAAATATAGTGATTTTGCTGGAAGTAGATGATGATTTATGAAGCTTAGTGTATCTGAAAAACCATATATGATATAAGCCTGATCTCGATGATTCAATGCTTCGCTAGCATATTGAATAAAATATGCCATACTTGTATAGTGGTTCAGACATAAAAAATTGTGGTTAAGAAGAAATAAATTAAAGTATGTTAGCATAAATCCAAGTATATAATATAGGTTAAAAAAATGTAGAGGTGTTAGACAATAAATAGTTTGTAATTACGAAGATATAATAACATTGTTACCGACAAAATAAGATTCATTATTAAGTAATTATAATGAAACCTTATTTGCATTTTACTGACACTATCATAAAGATGTAAAAAACAACTTTATCAAAGTAGGTTGGATTCAATCCTATACCTTTCTCTGCCGTTGATGTTTGGAGAAATTGTAGAATGAAAGAAAACAGAAGAGAAAGAGCATGAAGAAAGACGACATTTCAATCTAACATCGGGAATTACCTTCATGTATCGAAAACTTGACAAAATGGAGTACATTTTTAGGATTGAATATCGATTTGCACTGAAATACTTACCGTCTCCGTTTGGCACTTGCTTTAAACAAAATAGACACTCGGCTGCTCACTGTAAATAAGTACATTCTTAGATATAGGTAACAAATCGTATTGCTATTGAATTTTTGTGAATTTCTATTTGCTTACAATTCAAATTGTTCCTATTCAAAATGCATCGAGATTTATATTGAAAATTGATTTGGAAAAGAGAAATATATGGCGTTCTCTGTATTTGATATATCATACCAAATGAATTGATATACGGACTGATCGAAATTATGTGCGCACTTGTGCTACCCTTTTTATTAATACTAACTTTAGAAGCTAATTAGCAAACTAATAAGTATATAGGATACGCTGGATTATAGTGCCCTCCCTTTTGGTGTTCACCATAAAATGAGAGTTTTATAAGTGTGAGTTAGATAAGATGTGAGGATATGTTGCAAGTAACGTATAACAGGGATTACTGTCCAGTAGCAGAAGAAGTTGCAGTGATAAATAGCGGGAGACATCCAACCCGACTTCTAAATAGTTCCAACAGTTTTTAGAGCTTCTAAACAAATCACGAATTCTGTCACTTTTCACCAGCTCAAAACGCTGCCTTTTCTTGAGTCTTCTTCTTAATTCGTTGACGTGGAGCTGAATTACCTCTACCTTCAGATACTGCAGAGGTCTTTCTTTGTGGCTTTTTGCAAATTTCTGGTTTCTTACTGTAAACTATTTTTAGGTACTTATTGTTGTGAAGTTTAACTTAATTATGTTGGGCTGTAAGATTTATATGTAAGTTAACACACATGCATATTTCTCTTTCGATTCTTTGATATTGTGTGTAAGTCTCAGGATTATTTTTGAGTTCTACGTAACTAAGGCTAACATCCAATATAAACTTAAAGAAATAATACGATAAGATGTTAATAAAATTCTTTTATTATTTATCTTTAAATATATTCACAAATCATCTATTTAATTGTATTATAAATCTCATTATTATTATTATTATTATATTATACAATTTTATGAGAATTGTCTGGAATACACAAATAGCTTTGACGTCTTCATTTTGATTCTGATATAATCTTAAAATTACCACACTTGAATATCCCTTATCTAAGAGGATCTAAATCCTCCAAACGCTAAGTTAAGACTCAAGGTGTTTGGTTTGACTCTTTAAAATATGAACTTCTATGAATATAGATATAATAAAACACAGTTGTATAGTTTCAAAATAATATATATAATGTTAACACACTACATATGTTTCACCACACTGTGGCTTCACCAGGTGGATGAAAATACTAATTCAAATTATCAATTAGATCTTATAATGTGCGTTCAAATAAATTTTACCTCTAGTAGTCCATGACAATAAAAATGTTTGTCGTAACTTGTACTATTTACATTTGCATCAGTTGTCAATTTGACAGACTATTCTGATGTATACTTAATTGGAACTTTTTTTAAATTGCTTTGTAACTTAAAATTGATTTAAAACTATTCAACACAATTCATTCATGGTTGAATCTTATTTTCGAAACGGACGTAAGATTAACGGACAATGGCACTATTTTATTGAAGAATGCTTAGACGAATTTAGAAATGTTTCCAAACTTCGCCTTTGATATTGATAGTTTTCGGCACACAGTTGCACTAAGGTTTTCAGAGAAACAGGGAGTATTATACGGAAAGAAGGCAGTGGCCGGCCGAAAAAACGTACGGAAGAGCTAGTTGACGATGTAACGCAAATTATGAATGATGCACCACGAACTTCCATACGAGTATTATCTCAACGAGTGGGTGTATCAATTGGCACTTGTCATACAATTTTGAAAAAAAGATTTACATTTATTTCCATATCGCACGACCTGTTATCAAGAAATAAGAGAAATTGACTATCCTAGATGAACAACATTTTGTCAGTGGTTATTAAATCATTTAGATAATGACTTTCTTGATAAAACTTATTTTTCTGATGAATCATTGTTTTATCTGAATGGATACGTTAACTCACAAAATATAAGGATGTGGAATACTGAGAAACCACATGAGTTTTATGTTGAAACCTCACTTCATCCACAAAAAATTGGTGTATGGTGTGCGCCTAGTCGAAGGAAAATCATTGACCCTATTTTCTTTAACGGTACCTTAACAGGAGAAAGGTATCGACAAGAAATTATTATGCCATTTATTGAACAGCTTAAAGAAGAAGAAATAAATTAGGGTTACTTTCAACAAGACGGAGCCAGAGCGTACACAGCTGGTGAAACAATTAATATGATACGGCAAATTTATCAAAATTGGTTGATAAGTTTAAACACCGAACATGAATTTTCACCAAGATCTTTTTTCTGTTTTTTTTTCTGTGGCCTTTTTTAAAGAACTCAATTTTTCGGGTACAGATGCCTGATCTTGCAGACCTTCAAATCAGAATTGCTGAAAGAATTAACGAAATCGATGACAGAAGAAGAGAAGTGAGAAATGTCTCGAACAAGGTGGTGGCCACATTCAACAATTTTTATAAAATGTTACTTGTTTGTTGGAAATAAACGTATCTCATTTAGTTAAATATTTTGATTTTATTATTTTGACATTTATCATGTCATTCAAATAGTTCATAACCAACAAAATTCATATTAAGAACTTAAGTAAAAAGCTAAGATACACGTATAATTTCCATGGGCAACTTCGAGGTAAAATTTAGTTGAACGCTCGTTATATATCAATACAAAGTACAGAACTAATCTCATTCTAAGAGGGGCTGGACATGTATGAGTTTTAAGTTTAGTAGGGGGGAGTTATCTTAGAATGAGATTAGTTCTGTACTTTGTATTGATATATATAAGATCTAATTGATAATTTGAATTAGTATTTTCATCCACCTGATGAAGCCACAGTGTGGTGAAACATATGTAGTGTGTTAACATTATATATACTATTTTGAAACTATACAACTGTGTTTTATTATATCCATATAATGAAGTTTCAACAAGTATCTCCTTCGTCGATTATTAATTCTATGAATATCTTAATTTTACTGAAATCAGTTCCTACGCCATTACTTAGATATCTTGCATAAATATTCAATTATAATGCTGAATTTATTGTTAATTAATTTTAAATTAATTATCCATATACGCTTGAAAAATATTCAAATATTCAATATTCAAATAATCTTTACAGACTTAAAACTATTGTGAGTGTACTTACACTGACCTTTGCTCCTCATACATATTATCAAACAATTCCTGATATATATTTAATTCAATTAAGTTCCAAATTCTTACTTTGAATCAAAAAGGAAACATTAAGTAAATGCTAAACAAATGACTAAAAATTAAAGATGCTCCAAACTATAAATATGTAAAATTTATCGCTTAAATGTGAAAAAAAAATTTATACCTCTTCAGAACCGTTCGCGTTAGAATTCTTTTTGCCTTTTTACTCCCTTTTATAACCTCGGTAACGCATATACTTTTTCAAGTGTCGAAAATTTTCACGTATACCATGTTTTTCGATGTACATCTAATTTTTCTAATTTCTGTTTTATGTCAGTATTTGTCTATGTTATATCACCCTACATCCAATTAGATTTAGATAGCAACAAACTTTAATTATACAAATTCTTGATTTCAGAAACAGAGTTCTGCACTCTTATATATTATATGTGTTCTCTGTCTATCATGTTGTTCTCCGTAAGTAATTTGAAATACTAAAAATGATTTTTAGTATTCCTTTTCTTTATTTTAGTACGTAAGCATGTATTTTATAATTAATTAGATTATAAATATTGTTAAATCCTAACATAACATAACATTGAATTAAATATTTAGTCACGTAATATAGAGGTGTACTCAATACAGAGCCCATTTTAATTATGCTTAATATTGTTTAATTTGTACTCTATTTTATTTATTTAATTCACATTAAGGTGAAATTTCACAGCAATATGTAAATTGTAATTTATAACGTACAAACAAAAATCTACGACGTTCCTGATTATCTTCAGAGCTGTAGTCGGTAAGACCAATTTGTTTTTAATGTCAGTTCATAGAGAAATAGTTAGGTTCTGATAAAGCAGAATTTAGTCCTATGTGAAAATAAATTTTTCTATATCGAACACGGAATACTGTATTTTTGGTTAATATGAATTGAAGTATAAAGGTATTTTTAATAATATAAAATATTATTAAAAATCTGGTGTGAAGAACACAAATACATATCCCTCCCCAGAGACGCGTCTCTGGGGAGGGATATATTCGGACACGTTCACAAAAAATATTAATATTGAACCTGTGTTCTTGACCAGTATCTGCAGTTATGTCTGTTTACTTCACCGGTAAGGCAAAAAGTAGCTTCGTCAGAGAAAAGAATATTGTTGACAAAATTTTCATTATTATTGCAAATATTTAACATTTCTTCAGAAAATTGTAATCTCCTATCAAAATCATCTTCCGTTAACTCGTGTACAAGGTGTACCTTATAAGGTTTATACTTTTCACTTTTTAAAAATGACACGATCGATTACTGCGAAATATTGAAATTGGCCGCTAATTGATTGGTTGATAAATAGGGATATTCAGATACAGCCAATAAAATATCCAGTTTGTTATCATCGCTTTTTGCTGTTCTAGGTCTACCACTCCTTGGCAAATCTTTAACGCTACCCGTTTGTTCAAAGCGTCTTAAATTTTTACCAACAACGGATTTAGAAATTGGATTTCTATTTGGATGCGTATCATTAAATAAATTACAAACGTCTTGTAAACTTCTGCGTCTATCTCCATAACCCAACATCATAAGTATTTCAATTCGTTCATGTTCACTTAAACTCGCCATGGTTAATATTAACAGCAACAAATTGCACTAGCGAATTATTTCTGTCAAAGACTTGACATACACAATAATCACTGATAAAATTATGTCGCTCAAGTTTGTTTATCGCTACGCTTCTGTCTATCTGCGATGTACCGAACATCTGTTAAACATTTGAACCGGCCTTTTCTTATAAAAAAGTTGTTAAAATGAATTTTAAAAAAACAAAAATATTATTGTAAAGAGAAAAAAATTCTCTATCGAATGGTAGAGTAAAATTTACTAGTTCCCATTTAAAAAAAAACTGCGCGGACAGGCGTAACTAAAAAACAATTGAAGAAAAAAAAAATTCAAATATTCTCAAATGTAGATCAAAATATCTTAACAAACTTCTATATTGAACATAATTTCCTAAAATGAATATTAACGACAATAAATCGTCGTCTCCATACTTTTAACTAACCCTGTATATGCGAAACGGACATTTGTCTCAAAATCCAACAAGTTGTTCATCGATAGTGATGTATGAACCGGCTCTGTAACTGTTAACGCAGTTATCAATAGATATATTCCAAATGTTTGAAATTGGGGCCAAAGTGCTTTTGTCTTTTCGTTCTTGTCTCGTAGCGTGATCATTAAATCTTATTGAATTTATCAAAAAGTTAAATCTTTACTCATAGTTGCCTTATACTTCTCTCCCGAATAGCTAACATCGAACAAAATTTTTGTTGTCAGGTTATTATTCTTTAGAGCAGCAGATAAAAATAATAACCCCAGTAATGCTTTGAGTTCAGTTAGTGCCACGTCTGAAACAGAAACGCTCTTCCTTTTGTACCTTTCTCGTAGTTCTGCAATTTTCTGGTTTGTACATAGTATTATTTCACTTAAAATTTCGTCAGTGAAATATAAACTAAAGGCATCAATTGGTTCTGCTGGGTGTTTGGCTATGTGCATTGATCCTGGCCGAATGTGGACAACATTTTTCGTTGGAGTCTTTCCGCCTGCGTTTTGCACAGGAGTAGTTTGCCATATTTAGGAAAGAATGGTCACTCTTTCCTAAATATGATCGTTTAATTGAACTTCTGACATATAAATTGTAGTTCACTAAAGCTTTCATGAGATGTTGAAGCTTGCGCAGCCTTCATTCCTTTATTAGGTTGTTGTTCATCCACTTTTCTCACAACTTTTCTTTTAATTTTCCATACGTCCTCCAGTTGAGTTATATACGCATCTTCATCAAGTTCGTCAGGAACATATTCACTATCAGCATCACTATCATCGCTATCGAATGGATTTTGCTACACTGTCTCTTTAATTGTCGCTTATGTCGCTAAAATCACTTGCATTTTATAACATCTTCTAGTTCCTTTTCGGTAAGGGCGCGTTTCATATCCACTTTTGTATTCTTGAACATTTTATCACTCGCTAAGTAATAATACACGTTAAATTGACGTACAAATTTTATAACGATTTTACTAAGCACACGTAAATTTTACGAGTAGCACTTTAGTTTAATTAAAAGCAAAACCTAGACTAACCTTATAACGAGGTAACCCTACTTCGTCATCGTAGTAAAAGAGTGGGAGAAAGCACTGCCGGTACAATAGGTTTCTACATAAAATTCAGCAAATGCATTAATCATTTTTACAAAATGGATACGTAAAACTTACGTGCATTATTATTCTAGGATTACAGACAAATATTGCAGCATATGTGTAAATTAAAAGGAGGTGTTTCTCACAATTTTTACGATAAGTATATACATATTCTATATAATCGCACCTTTCCATTTTTCTTGCGTTGTCATTTTATTTCAAGGACACCCGGTATAGATATTGTGGTTTTGAAAATATATGCAACCATATACATAACTTGTGTTCATTTGAAAAGTCAATCTAGGTTACTTTGAAATTGTGATAGAATAAGACGCAAATATATTAGTATATGTTTGTTGTTCCGTAAACGTAAATCCAAATGGCATTTGATAATGTCAATCACAAATATCAGTTAGTGCATAAAATAATCGTGCGTCGATTCTGGTTTAAATAAATTGCTTCTCAGTTTTAAAATGGCTTTCACTTTAGAACATAAAATTTTTTTAGTCCAGGCTTATTTTCAAAGTTGTAATAAAATTGATGGTTTATGGGTTTATTCAGTTCAATATTGCATGATAGAATTTCAAATTGAGTTTCCACATTTTGTAATAGATTATATACAATTTAAGAATACTTTGGATGGAACTTTAAAACTTTTTCTGAAACTGGTAGTCTCTTAAGAAAATCAGGCAGCGGAGCAATTAAGAAACGTACACCTCAAGTTGTCAATCGTGTTGAAGAAATAATGTAAAATGAACCACAGACATCTATTCGACATTTGAGTCAACAAATAAACCTTTCTGTAGATACAACTCACAAGTTATTAAAAAAAGATATGCAACTTTATCAATACCGCGTCACAGCAGTACAAGAATTGTTAGAAATTGATTACCCACGTAGACCACAGTTACAGTTTTGTAATTGGTTTGTAAATATGAACAATAATGGAGAACTTTCGCAGAGAGTCATCTTTACTGATGAAGCATGGTTTTATAAGACGGGATACCTAAATTCACAAAATACAAGAATTTGGAGTAGTGAAAATCCACATGTAATTAATTAAGAATCGCTACATCCAGAGAAAATTGGTGTTTGGGCAGCGATAAGCCAAAGGCGAATCATTGGACCAATATTTTTTTAGGGAACGTTAACTGCTCAAAGGTACCGTACGGAAATCTTACCACCATTTGCCAATCAGTTGCATGATGATGAACTTCAAAATGCATATTTCCAACAAGGCGGAGCACCTTGTCACTGTACTGCAGAATCTTTGGATTATTTAAGAGAATTTTTTGAAGAGCGTATAATTATTCGAAATACTGAAATTGCCTGGCCTGCACGTTCATGCGATTTAACACCTTGCGACTTCTTTTTGTGGCCTTATCTAAAAAATAAGATATTTTAAACACCTGTATTGAATTTGAATGATGTGCTACAGAGAATCGAAAAGAAATGCATGGAAATTAATAACAATCCAGTAATGTTGCAGAATATCATCAGAAATTTTGAACGGAGGATTTTAAAATGCATTGATCTTGAAGGACAACATTTTCAATATTTGTTACAGTTTTCAATAAATACCTATTATTTGATATTTATTTGTATGTATGAAACTGTCAAAATATACGACTTCGTAGGTTAAGTAGTAAATTTTAATTTACGACATACTTCAAAATGTTCTCAGTAAATCACATGCTACTAGATTGACTTATCAAATGAACACTTGTTACAATATTGTCACGTATATAGTTCTAATTATTAAATTATGAAACAATACAATTTATAACGTATATAACCAGTTTGTATACATCCACTGTCTAACAAGGTGGCGTCAATGATGTATTTATTAAGACATTTTTGTAAAGGAAGAAATTTACTGTCTTTGCCGATATTTTTTTCTACTTTCCAGGGAAAAAGTAAAAATACAATATTTGTATTCAAATTGCAAATTTACTTGCCAGACAAGAATTCAGAATAAATTAAACCTTAATTGCTATGTCATTTAGTCCTAGCTTAAGGAAAATAAGGCTGGTCCAAAGAAGTAATACTATTATTATTATATTAGAGATCGTTCAAAATTCACTAACTGAAGCGGTGAAGGAGCTTACAAGGTTACTTATACCAATTTAACTTTTCTCCAGTAACTTAAATAAAGGTACAGACAGTTAGTGAACAGGTATATTGTTCGAAAATCAATCGGGAACTTGTTTACTCAGTTTTCTCTGTCTCTTTCTCCGTCCCGATCCTCCCTCGATACTCTTCTCGCGGTCAATTGTGTACGTACATGTGGCGGGCATACGTCTGTTTCGAACACGGGTTTCCCAGATCAGGTGAAACGAGCCGACCGCACCCGTTCGATTACCAAAGCTTTGAAGCCGGTCGCGTCCATAGCAACGGTCCCACATGTGGTTACTTTGTAGTTAATTTTATGCTTATTTTTCCCAAAGGAAGAAAAGGGATAAGTTGAGGAAAAAAAAGGAATGGGTGCTATCTGAAAATCATGTCCTATTGGTTAATACCACCTTATTTTCAATAATTAATAATCGGTAAATTTTATTAATCCACTTTTATTAATTTTGATCTAATCGAATTGGTTCAATAATCGATTCCATTTCTATCGAAAAATAGAATTTTGAAAAAATTTAAAATTTGGCTTTTCTCTAAATGAATACGAGGAATGCCTTTTATATTTCGGGAATAGGCAATCCCGATGCTGAATATTTACTCAGAACGTTTAGACGTACAGGTGCTATTTGTGACTTAAAAAATTAATCTCTGCCTAAAAATGGAATTAACTCGTGAACATTTCCGTGCGATTACTCTATACAACTTTCAAGCAGGATTATTACGACAACAGTGCATCGATGAACTTAATTCGACTTTTGGCGATGAATCACCATAAAAAAAATGGCGTATATCGGTGGTATACTGAATTCAATCGTGACCATACTTCGCTCTCTAACAAAAGTCGTCAAAAATCGGTTATTGTTCCGAAAAACATCTGTTGTGCTTGAACTGGCATTACAAGATCGTCATGTGACTTATCGAGAGATAGAGGTATCTTTGGGTATTAGTGTGACCAACATATATTCAATTTTGCATTTGTATTTGACGATAAAAAAATTTATTCGCGTTGGGTCCCACATAATTTGACAATAAATTGCTCGAAGAAAGGCTCGTGTCGATTGGTCGAAAGAAATGCTCAAAAAATACGATCGGGATGCTTCAAAACTCGTCTATGACATCGTAACAGGTGATGAATTATGGATCTACGCATATCGGCATGAAAGTAAACAACAGTCTACTGTATGAGTCTTTCAAGATGAGCCAAATCCAACGAATCCACTTCGAAGCAAATGGTCGTTTGTTTATTCGAAGAAACTGTACATGTGGTAACTCAACCATTAGTGTAACGTCGAACGGTCAATTCTGAATGGTATACAAGCATTTGCTTACCAAAAGTATTCGGAAAACCGCCGAAGACGGATCATTCTCCACCAGGACGTCGGCTCAAACAAGAGAGTTTTTGACAACTGACAAAGTGGAATTTATGGGACATCGTCCGTACAGCCCTGATTTGGTACACAATGACTTCTTTCTATTCCCGCAAATCAAAAATAAATTTCGAGTTCAGAATTTTTCGATGCTGATGCTTTCAAAATATATATGTTTTAGAGGTAATGGAGAATATTTTGAAAAACAATAAAGTCATGTACTATTATTAGTTTTAGTTTATGTTCTCTATTCCGGAAATATAAATGGTATCCCTCGCATTTATGAGCTAAAAGGAAATAATTGACTGTATCGTTGAACCGCTCTTTCGCAATTTTTTTGACACATCCAAAATGTTTCCAGCATAATATGTGAAAAAGACATTTTCAAAACAATTAATAATAAATTGTTGCTATTAAACGCACAGTTTATTATTTTCTCATACAGAATCGGAATTATTTTAAGAAACTCTATCACACTGTCATTTATACAGAAAAACTGCCATTAATAGAGTACTTAAGCATTTTATTTTGTTAATCTCCATGGCTTCTTACGGCCGGCTTCATAATATTTTCTTAATAGGGATTTTATCTAAAAGGCCATTTAGCTTAAAAGCTCTCTTAAATGCTATATTAAAAGACGACCGTCTCATAATCATATTGCCAAAGAAGCATTGGCAACTAATTTGAACTTTAATTCAGTTACTTATGTTCAAATTTGGTAATATTTGTATATTATAAAATATATTTTAGATATCCATTACAATACAGAATGAAGAAGTACTGAATACAGTTTATGTGCGTAAATCACCATCACTTGAATTTATTTATGTTAATTCTTGGATTTCTTGGTTGCATTTTATAGGAAGATACATCCACTCCACCATCACAGTCCACTAAAAATTATTCACCAATCACAAGGGAAATAACTGATGCTGGAGTGAAATCTGTTTCTGACAATGATGTATATTACATTCTGTTTTAGTTAATATATATGCTTATATAATTTTATTTTACAGTGGGGTGTTCCTCGAAAATTAAAAAAAAAACAGTGAAGAAAAGTTTGCGACCCAAGTTGGCAAATCCTGCTATAGAAGCGAAAGCTGAGTATTACAGAATGAAAAAGATACTTTTTTGTAGAAAAGCAGGTAGAACAGAACCAAAGGGAACATGAAAAGAAAATGATTTTGTTGAATATGGAAATTGAAAAAAAAAACATAATTAAGGAATATGAATGTATATTTTTAAATAAAAGCTATATTTATTTACATACACATTAGGATTTGATATTTACAACCTTTTCAAGTGCTCTGAAATTAACAACTAATCAGATAAATGTATATTTTATACTAATTTATAAATAAAAACTAATATTGATAATGTATATATTAAAAAAATTTGTAAATAAAAAACATTCCGTTATAATTTAAGATTTACAATCTGTTGAAGTGATTTACAATCTGTTGAAGTGCTCTGTAATTAATAACTGCCTCACTTGGCGACCTGATTGATTTTCAACAATGTTATGATTTTCTGCTTCATTATTTAAATTA
This sequence comes from Melolontha melolontha, assembly GCA_935421215.2. Classification (NCBI taxonomy): domain Eukaryota; kingdom Metazoa; phylum Arthropoda; class Insecta; order Coleoptera; family Scarabaeidae; genus Melolontha; species Melolontha melolontha. Next base: position 108,454,133 of record OW285240.1, read on the forward strand.
TGCACATCTACAATATTCCATTCTAAAGGAATATCTTCTAGCATGTCTAATGCTATATTGTGCAATACAGCGGTAGCAACTATTACTGTCATTGCTGTGTTTACATTTAAGCGAATTCCTAATGACAAAATTGGAAATCGCCTTTTCCATACACCATATTGTCGTTCCACAACATTCCTGGTACGAATAATTGATTCATTATATAGAATCTCTGCAGGCGACCTTTTTGTTTCTAACTTTGTCATTAAATATCGCTCAAGGCGGTATCCACTATCTCCAATTAGCAAATACCTCCAATATCGTAAATCTTCAAACTCCATTTTTAAATTGCAATTATTGAAAATGGTCTGATCGTGAACTGAGCCAGGCCATCTACATACAATGTTTCGTATTTTAAGTCTAGCATCTGATACAGTTTGCACATTTAATGCAAAGAATCCTTTACTTGATCTAAAAATTTCTGCATCGTCACCACCTGGAGATTGTATTTTAATTAAGGTACAATCAATAGCACCAATCACCCTTGGAAAGCTAGCTATTCTATAAAACTGCACCGCTGCTTCTTCAGTCTCATGTTCCTCCTCATACATCTTAATATATCTATTGCTCAACCTCGCTATGGCTGTACTGACCCTGGTGATAATTCGACTAGCAGAAGCTTTTGACATACCTACAAAGTCTGCATTTGCCACTAGCATACTTCAAGAAGCATAAAAGCGAAGTTGAGCAATAGTTGAATAACAGGTTTTATGCATCCACCTCTAAAAAAAAAATCAATTTTTATATAACTACAACAATATGTCTAAATATATGTTTTACCTATTCGTAGTCGACTGTATTTCACGTTCAATTTCATTTAGTAAAAATGTAAATGTGGGCTTTGTTAATCTGAATCTATCGAAAAAATCTATGTCGTCGTATATTTAAAAATAATTTTTTCTTTCTTTATAAATCTTTCTTCTTCTTACAAAAATATGTTCGTCGTCTTCGGAAGCGGAACTGGAGTCTGACGAGGAGGTATAAAATCCATCCATATTGACTAACGTTCGCAGTTATAAATGACAGCCCATGTGTTATTTGTAGGTTAAATGGTCATTTAAATCAACTAAATGGCCTGATTTCTTCTTTTAACTAAGAGCCGATTTAAAACAAACTTTTAAGCTAAATGCCAATATGAGACGAAATATTTCACTAAAAGCCCTTTTAAAAAATAAGAGACCGTTTAAATATATTATGAAACTGGCCGTTAGACATTTAGCTTCCGTACCTTGATTAAAGCATAGATACTTTGTTTTTGAATTACTTTATACTTTTGTGAAAAAAGTCATATGAGCACTTTTGTTAAGCAATTTATTTTGCATCGATTGCTGTAATATTATACTGGGTGTTCCATTAGAGAAATATACATTTTTAAAGACAACTTGGAAACTACACGTTTAATTGTTTTTCTGTTTTCATCATAATCAGCGGAAAAACAATACAACTTTCCTAATTTAACCGACTACGTATCTCCTACAATAAACGAAGATAGGAATGGTGAACACTTAACTTGGATCAGCCTGTATACATAGAAAATAATAATTGATTTACTAGGTTCGCCCAAAATATCCTACAATATAGCAATGAATGTACCGAAAACTCACAGAATGAAATATGAGTGATCCTTTTAAATGAAAGTAAGAAATATCAAAGAATAAAGCAGTAACAAAGTGTCTAATGTAAAAAAAAAGATTAATATATTAAATTCAAAATTACTCTATTTTATCAGAATAATTGAAACATACATGAGTAGGTAAACCCCACCAGTTTTGTATAATACAAAGGTATTTTTAATAATATAAAATATTATTAAAAATCTGGTGTGAAGAACACACAGAAAATATTAATAGTGAACCTGCATTTGTGTTCTTCACACCAGATTTTTAATAATATTTTATATTATTAAAAATACCTTTGTATTACTCTATTTTTTCGTAAAAATGACCATTTCCAGTAACAGAGCTCTCACATTTTCCCTTTACTTATTTGTATAGGTTACAAAGTGTCTATGTAAAACTAGTGGATACTTTCTTTATACGATACTATTTTGCCCGATAAGACCATCCAGACTTGCACCCAAATATGGGAATTCTTCCACATGCAATCCTAGCTCAGAGTCTTCCAAGCTCTCCGTCGCCAAGTGTTCGTGGTCCTTTCCCCATTGAAGAGTTGCGCTTCTACGCGATGTTGCATCAATGATTCTATAAGTCGGTTTCTTTGGAACAATTACTTCCAGTTGTTTACATACTTCACCGAAAAAGTCGGTGAAATAGATGGCTTCGACTTTCCTTCCTTCGCTAATCTTCGCTTTCTTAGTTTGTCAACCAAACACTGGGAAAATTTGCCAGGACTGCTTTACATAAAACTCGATGCAAGACGGAGTAGTAATCTTAATTATGCTTGTAGGCTATGCTAGCCGCATTACACAGCATATCCTATGGATTTTTAATAGCATAGTTTTTCCGTTTACCGCCAACAAATTTGAAAACAACCGAGTTGTAATTCTCTGCTGCATTGTTGTTCATATTCAACAGTAAACTGTAATACTTAAAAGAAACTACTTCGAACAAACGAGAAATTTTGAAAGTTGTGTTGGTAGCCGTGAGCGATTGGTAGCACTGAATAGCGTACGCCAACCTGTCAACCACACCTTGCCATCTAGTTATCATGGATGCTTGGAGTGTTGCGCAACGTTCATTTTCGCTCAAAGCTTTTTTACAAGAACAATGCCAATGTGGAGGGGCACGTAGGGAATTCCGTCGTCATTTTAATTTAACACGCTACGATCGTGTTCCATCAGCATATACAAGGATACGAATTTCGAGAAAACTGGTTCGGTAATGAAAAGAAACACTCCAGGCTGTGTGCGAACTGTTCGTACACAAGGCAATATTCAAGCTGTTCGAGAATCTGTCATGACAAGTCCACGTTGGTCAATCCGTCGTCACTCAGCATCTTTACAATTGCATAGTTCAAGTGTTCGATGAATATTAGTACAGGACTTTTAAAATGTCATCCATACAAGTTGCAGATCGTTCAGGATATAAAACTCAACGAACATGTTATGCGCCGACAATTCTGTGAATCAATGCTTCAAAAGATAAACGAAGACGGTTAGTTTATTAACAAACTGTGGTGGTCAAATGAAGCGCAGTTCCACCTTAGCGGATTCGTTAATGAACAAAATTTTCGATATTGGTCACAATACTACGGAGTTACACCAGCGTCCATTGCACAGCAACATAGTTACCATGTGATGTGCTATGTCATCATACGGTGTGATATTTTTTTTTTGCACGAGAATGGCAATGCGACCACAATCACATCGAATCGTTACGTCGCGATGCTTTAAACCTTTATTGCGCAATAACTACAGAGATTTCCAGAAATTATTGACGCAGCCTGGTTTCAACAAGATGGAGCAACGTCACACACTGCAGTAATATCGATAGCAGCTGTACGCCAATTGCTTGGAGAACGTGTAATTTCAAGATATGGTGACTTTCAATGGCCGCCTAGATTACCTGATCTGTCGGCTTGTGATTTCTTTTTGTGGGGTTACCTTAAAACCGAAGTGTTTCTTAGTCGACCTGCTACAATTGAAGAATTGCAGTTAAGATACTACATTAAACTATGAACAATGTAACGAAGCCACTACAGGAATGTTTGCGTAGAGTTGGAGCTCACCTGAAAGATGTCATTCTCAAAAAAGAATTGTATAGTATGTATTCTGAAAAGACGTCTAAAATCATTTTTACTATTAAATGACATAAATATTTTTTTTTTAATTTATTTTAATGAAATTATATATTTTTCTAAAGTTCGTGTTTCTTTGAATCACCTTGTATTTTGTAACGTGTGTTCATTTGAAAAGTCAATCTAGGTTACTTTGAAATTTTGATAGAATAAGACGCATATATATTAGTATGTGTTTGTTGTTCCGTAAACGTAAATCCAAATGACATTTGATAATGTCAATCACAAATATCAGTTAGTACATAAAATAATCGTGCGTCGATTCTGGTTTAAATAAATTGCTTCTCAGTTTTAAAATGACTTTCACTTTAGAACATAAAATTTTTTTAGTCCAGGCTTATTTTCGAAGTGGTAATAAAATTGATGGTTTATGGGTTTATTCAGTTCAAGATTGCATGGTAGAATTTCAAGTTGAGTTTACACATTTTGTAATAGATTATATACTATTTAAGAATACTTTGGATAGAACTTTAAAACTTTTTCTGACAATAAATGATTATAGAGAGAATAATTAGACAGAATTATTAGGTAATACGAACAACATATAAACTATGTACTATTGAACTTACGTAAATTAGAAGATGCATCTCTGCGACTTACCTGAAAAGAAAATAAAAATAAAAATTTGTGTCATCACAATAATATACATACAGTAATGGCAATGTAATTAGCGCGCTTATACCGCATGTCCTTGAAATAAAAAGACAACATATAAAAATGGAAAGATGTAATTATATAGAATATAGATCTAAAATATTTTTCCGAAATTCCCTCTCATAAACGAGAAAAAAATAACAAAGACTATTAAAAAAAAAATTACGTCACTGTGCTACCGAAAATATTATAAAAAATTCATAGGCGATCTTCTAAAGTATACCCACAATAACGAAAATTATAGTTTTTGTTTATGTTCGTTTTTATAAGCATAAACAGTGCACTGTGTAAATACGAGAGCAGAATTTTAAATCCTTATATTTTAAACTTCTCGTAACAAAAAAAAATATTCACGAATTTGTGCAAGGTTTTTGACCTTAGCATACAGTTTTTATAACATCGATAGCTGGTACTTATGTAATAATACGCTGCAGCGTATGTCTATGTGTATAACTTATTTCGAATTCATAGGCGTAAACATGATTCAATTTTCAGTGAGTTTTTAATTTTAGAGTTCGCGTTGAAATTGGGATGTTGGTATTACATATAATTAATAATTTATTCGTTTTTTATAATTTATTATTATTCATAACGTGTGTTCATTTGAAAAGTCTAGGTTACTTTGAAATTTTGATAGAAGACGCAAATATATTAATTAGTATGTGTTTGTTGTTCCGTAAACGTAAATCCAATCGACATTTGATAATGTCAATCACAAATATCAGTTAGTGCATAAAATAATCGTGCGTCGATTCTGGTTTAAATAAATTTCTTCTCAGTTTTAAAATGGCTTTCACTTTAGAACATAATTTTTTTTTAGTACAGGCTTATTTTCGAAGTGGTAATAAAATTGATGGTTTATGGGTTTATTCAGTTCAAGATTGCATCGTAGAATATTAAATTGAGTTTCCACATCTTGTAATAGATTATATACAATTTTAGAATATTTTGAATAGAACTTTAAAACTTTTTTCTGAAACTGGTAGTCTCTTAAGAAAATCAGGCAGCGGAGCAGTTAAGAAACGTACACCTCAAGTTGTCAATCGTGTTGAAGAAATAATGGAAAATGAACCACAAACATCGGTTCGACATTTGAGTCAACAAATAATCCTTTCTGTTGGTACAACTCACAAGTTATTAAAAAAAGATATGCAACTTTATCCATACCGTGTCACAGCAGTACAAGAATTGTCATAAATTGATTATCCACGTAGACTACAGTTTTGTAATTGGTTTGTAAATATGAACAATAATGGAGAACTTTCGCAAAGAGTCATCTTTACTGATGAAGCATGGTTTTATAAGGCGGGATACCTAAATTAACAAAATACAAGAATTTGGAGTAGTGAAAATCCACATGTAATTAATGAAGAATCGCTACATCCAGAGAAAATTGGTGTTTGGGCAGCGGTAAGCCAAAGGCTAATCATTGGACCAATATTTCTTCAAGGAACGTTAACTGCTCAAAGGTACCGTACGGAAATTTTACAACCATTTGTCAATCAGTTGCATGATGATGAACTTCAAAATGCATATTTCCAACAAGACGGAGCACCTTGTCACTGTACTGCAGAATCTTTGGATTATTTAAGAGAATTTTTTGATGAGCGTATAATTAGTCGAAATACTGAAATTGCCTGGCCTGCACGTTCATGCGATTTAACACCTTGCGAGTTATTTTTGTGGCCTTATCTAAAAAAATAATATATTTCGAACACCTATATTGAATTTGAATGATATGCTACAGAGAATCGAACAGAAATGCAAGTAAATTAATAACAATCCAGTAATGTTGCAGAATATTATCAGAAATTTTGAACGGAGGATTTTAAAGTGCATTGATCTTAAAGGACAACATTTTCAACATTTATTATAGTTTTCAATAAATACCTATTATTTGTTATTTATTTGTATGTATGAAACTGTCAAAATATACAACTTCGTAGTTTAAGTTGTAAATTTTAATTTACGACATACTTCAAAATGTTCTTAGTAAATCACATGCTACTAGATAGACTTTTCAAATGAACACTAGTTACTAATCTGCATGCTAAGGTTACGTCTCTCATATATCCATAATCTGTAAATCACTATACAAAATCTCAATAGAAGACTACATAGGACCAAATGACACGAATATTTTTAATATGTTGTGTGTCTTTGGTGACTAAAACCAGAGCACAGTGTACCAGTGTAATATTTTGGAAACTATCAGTCACTATTGGATGAATTTTAGACATTAATAATATTAGTAAGAGAGTAATAAGATTTTAGATATAAATTAATGGTTTTTAGTTATTATAATAATTAAAAATAAAACATAAAAATGAAACTGAAAAAAAATCCAAATTATTTTAGTTTGAAATTAATACTAAAATACTGATGAAATCAACTATTAAAACCTTTATTATAATTCACCTGTTAATACAGAGCCTTTTTGGAAACAATATTACATAATGAAATTATATGTCCTGAGTTTTTAGGCACGCGAATTTTAATTTTCCAATATTGTGACTCTTCATTTGCTAATTTGATGCTATGTTCAGTGTAATTATATTATCTATTGGCTTTGATCTCCTTTAAAATGTTTTCCTGGAATTCATTTAAACTCATTAAAATGCATATTGTGAATTTGTTTGTATTGATGTATGCCGCGTAATTCATTTATTATTATAGAACTAAGTTATTTAATGAATTCTGATAATTCCATCACAAAAGGGGTAGTTCTGGGATACCATTTTATGTTACATTTATTTATTTTTTGTATGGTCAGTATTATTAAATGACCTATAATTAACTACAAAAACTAATATCTTTGTCTGTTACAGTATTAGTGATTTTGCCATTGAAATTAAAAACTTTAATACATGAATATTTATAAATTTGATTCGATTCCAAATTTTCGTATTTAGATTTTGTAACGGTAAATATTTCGTAATATTAAATATTATATCGCATCACCAACACAATTTTTCTGATGATCTTTCTACTGTTAATAATTTTATTATGTGTTCAAAAATATGCAAGTGAAGTGGAGGTTAAGGTGATGTCATACACACTAACATTTTTGAGGTCTTATATTCTATAGTTCAACAGATTTTCTTTAAGAATTTTATGATTTCGCCCCGTATCTGGTAGGAGGTCTTTGTATTTGAATAGTAGAAGTAACTATGTTTTCCATAATGGTTACTAATATTTTAATTTCTGTTCTGTCGCTGGTGTGCTTCAAGTCCCAAACCTAGGTACAATACTCTTCACTTTATTTATTAACGATTTCTTATCTAGCTTATACCGATGATATCAAAACATACTCCAATATACGATTACACAAATTTTGTGTTAAATTAAAATCAGCTATTAATTTGATGGTTTACAGGCCGCGTTTCTAATCTGAATTTTGACAAGTGTTTTGTTATTATTGAAAAAAAAATCAATCCTATTAATTACTTTTATTGAATGGAAGATAATGTATTATGTTTTCCACTAATTGTTTGGTTAACGTTTACGAATTTGCAATCGGGTTTCCAAGGTGTTGCAATTCATAGTTAGGGTATGCAAGTTAATTTCTCTTGGTTTGAAGGAATACAAAGTATACTTTTCAGATTTACGGGTGTAAAACCGTATACACTGCGAGTTTATTCTAGAGTTGATACTTAAATGAAAATCTGATATGAACACGAAGTAATTTATTATAACTAATATTTAGCGTTAAGAAATTTCAAATAAAATGTACAATTGAACATAATGTGTTAGGAGAATGCCTGCCATCCATTTGAAACTAGATAGAATATATAAAAGCAATTTAGAAAGCTTAATAAAATGTCTGTCAAAAAGCAGTAGTTTCCACGTAAAAAGAAAAAAATTGGATTTCGTTTTTTAAGATGCTGTGTCTCTAACAATCTTGCATACTTTTGACTGAGTTTTATAAAGTTAATGCAGAACAGAATACAAAAAACTCTAAGGGCAATTTGCTGCATAATTAACCATTTCCGCGAAAAAAAATTAAAAAAGATGTCTCTGTATCGTCGCCGCGCAACATCGCTGAACTCAACCTACCTTACTTAAATCTTTATCGAGGGTTCGTTTATTATTTTTACACCGTTGATCTCACAATAATATTCGTATGAATAGGACCGTTCGGTGTGCAATTTACGATCCATACGAAGAGTGGATTATTACAGACTTTGTATATTTGTATTTGCCGTTTTTTCAGTTAGTTATTTAAAGTGTTCACGTGCTATTTTTATCGTTTAAAAACTAGATATTGTTTGTTTTATGTGTCTTACACTATTGAACAGAGCATTTTATATTCTATTTGAGCGCAGGCATTTTCTTTGATTTTTAATATCGTATTAAAAAGGGATGTTTTTATATGCATTGCGTCCTTTAAGAATTTTAATTGCCCTGAGAAGTTTACTAATCAAAGATAAGCAAGGGCTAAATCTTTATTTACAGTAAGTAGTATTCTGTTTATACCTTTTATCTCTTTTAAACAAAATCAAGTGTTCATTTCATTCATTTTTGCTAGCTGGTGTATTTTAAGTAAATTATTTTTATCAATATATAAATTCTATTTATTTCTTAAGGCACTCAGCGAAACTATTCTAATTTGAACTATAAATATATTTGATTAAAACCGAAATATTAAAAGCACAGTAACAATACAGAATTAGATTTAATTAAATATATTGTTTTTTTTTTATAAACTTACTTGAGTTAATTTTATAAAAAATATAATTTTTGAATTTTATATGTTTCAATAATTTATTATTTTAATTTAAAGGTATGTAATATGCGTATTAATTGTATTTACTATACATTTTCTTTTTAGTTTGTCCTATCATTAGATGTTACTTGTCTAGCATTAAAGTATATTTGTCCATTTATTTATTTATGAAATATAAACTTGAGCGCAGACATAATGCGCCTTCAAAAACTTTCTTCATTATAGTAGGCTGTTTTTTAGGTAATTAAGTAATCAAAGATTCGTTTTCGATGTTAGAGTTACAACATAAAATATTTATTATTCAAAGTTAGAACTGGCCAAAAATTAGAAAATGGAGATTGAGTTTATTCCACTAATCAGTGCTTATAGGATGTTCGGCAAAAGTATCCTAATGTGCCAATTACTTACGCACAACTGCAAAAACATATTCAAGCTTGCATTATTAAATTTGATGAAACGGGCAATAACTCGCAAATCTGTTCTTGGAGCACCTAGAAAACGAATAGCAAATTACATAGAGGATATTCGACGTACAATGGATGTCTCACCCAATAAACCAATCACAAAACTATCACAAGTACATTTGTCAGTGAAAATATGTCATACTATTTTAGAAAAGGACTTAAAGTTGTATCCATATAAAATTCAAGCAGTTTCAGAACTCAAACAAGTAAATTTTGTTACGAGAACTCAATGATGTCTATGGTTTTTGAATAATATAAATAATAATGACATTTGCGACAAATGCTTCTTTTTGGATGAGGCTTGGCTTCATCTTTTACTATATTTAAACAAGCAAAATATGAGAATTTCTTGTGCAAAAAACCCTTATGAATTTGTGGAAACTATACTGCATCCACAAAAAAATAGACCTCTGGCTAGTAGTTTCAAAAAGATGAATTATTGGGCCAATATTTTTTAATCAAACCATAACTGCTAAAAGATATGAAAGGAATTATTAGAGCCTATTATTAATGAACTTCATGATGATGAACTTACGGAAGAATATTTCCAGAAAGATAATGTAAAATCGCACAAATCTCGAGAAATAATAGCTTTTTTGCAAGGATTTTTCGATACAAGAATTATTAATTTTCCTACAAGTTCTCCAAATTTGACAGTTTTAGACTATTTTATTTTTCCATGTTTAAAGAATACCATTTTCAAGACCAGATATCACACAATCGAAGAGCTATGTAATATTACCCAAGAAATTCTAATAAATGGTTTTGAAACCATCATGCAAAATAATGGTCAACATTTCAACATCTGCTTTAGTATTATTTTCTTTTAATTTTGAATATTCTAATAAATATTTTTTCAAAAACTAAATTATTAATTGAAGACCTTAGAGCAACAACGGTACAAGCCACAATCTTCTCAAAAATGAGTTATATGCATTTTTCACGTTAGTAGGCACCTACAGATCTAAGAAATAAAAGTTATCGCTATGGCGCTTTAAATCATCAAAATCCTTGTTGCTTTTAGAATAAAATCAACCATTTTAAGTGTAAAAACGGTACAAGCCATGTCATTTACATCATGGCGGCTTCAAGCAGTAAATCTACTCGAAAAGAAACGTTTTTTTATGATGACTCTGAAAGTAATCGAGGCTCAGATTTTGGATCTGATGATAGTGTACGGGACAAAGATTATGTACAAAGTGACAGTGAAAGTGAAACATCTTCAGTTAACGATAGGCAGGTGAGTAATTAAAATATGTGGCTTATCCCCTTGTTAAGTAAAATTGTTGTGGCTTAAATTTCTTTTTTAAATATTTTTTATAACGATGTTGTTATATTTTCTTAACGCTAAAATGTCACATTTGCTTATTACTTGTTTCATAATGTTCAAAAAAAAAAAAAAGGTTCGATTGTATATCAACCTTAAGAATAATATCGAATTGTGGCTTATCCCTTTCATGCATAAACTTTTTTACAGAAGGTATGATTTTGCAAAAAAAAAATAATAAACTAAAATTTTTTTAACATTTCATTTGATATGAAAATGTTCTTATGACCAATAAAGCATCTCAGACTTGATATTGTTATACTTAAAAACTCTAGTAAATATTGTAGCAAGATTTTAACGCAATTTTTCCTTTTTAGGAAAATGATCTTTCCGTCACCGAAACAGAAAATGGTTCTCTAAGTAAAAGAGCTCCTCTGCCCACACCAGATAAAGTTCCTCCTTCAAGATGGCGCAAAGTAAACCTTGAAAGGCAGAGTAGAAATAAAAGAAAAATTAAACGAAATTTGGGTCACGATTATGTAAACAAACGACAAAAACAAGTACCTACTCGAGAAATTGGACCTTCGTGTAAGTGTCGCCGAAAATGTCGAGATGCTCTGGAAGGAAAGGAAATGCAAATCTTCAACGATTTTTGGGACTTAGCAGATTACAACAAACAGAATATTTACCTGTTTTCACAAATGAAATCTGTCCCGAAAAGAAGGTCTTACCCTAAAAAGAAAAAAGAAATGTATCGTCGCGCAAAGTTTCGATACAATATTTTGTCAAGATAAATGGTATTGACATCAAAATATGCAAACAAGAATTTTTTGCGGTTCACGGACTGCAAAATTCAAAAAAAGGAGTTCAACTTTTGTATGAACAGATGAGCGAAGGTGCTAGTCTCCCAAAAAATGATGAACGTGGCAAACACCAGAACAGAGCGAATAAGATTAGTGACAGTGATCTTGAAAACGTAAAGACGCACATTAAGTCAATCCCTAAATATACAAGTCACTATAGTAGACCAAAAAAGCCTAATAAGGTATTCATAGATCATGACTTATCAATTTCTGCTCTCTATCAGGATTACTACCTTGAATGGTGTAAAAAGAAAGGTTTACATCCCGTAAAAGAAAGCTACTATAGGAACGTATTTTGCAAGGAATTTAACATCGGATTTAAACTGCCCAAAACGGACACTTGCAAAACCTGTGACTTTCTCAACATTCAGACTAAAAGTGCTATGAGTAAAAGTGAATCAACAGAACGCTTAAAGATTGAGCTTGAACTACATCATCGTAGAGCAGAAGCGTTACAAAAAAGCCTCAAAAAAGAAATAGAAAATGCTAAGAAAACAAAAGATACTCTCGTCATAAGCTTTGATTTAGAACAGGCTCTACCTGTACCAAATTTGACAGTTGGGCCTGCTTTTTATCTACGAAAAGCGTGGACATATAATCTAGGTATACATGACTGTATTGAAGATATAGGGTACATGTATATGTGGCCCGAAAACTTGGCAAAGCGTGGCAGCGATGAGATTGCTAGCATATTATATAAACATTTTAAGGAAAATCGCAATGAATATAAGAAGCTCGTTGTATATAGCGATAATTGCGCCGGGCAGAATAAAAATTGGACTATGGTATGCTTATGGCAACAACTAGTAAAAGAAAATATTTTTTTAAGTCCATAGAGCACCGATTTCTAGTAGTCGGACACACGCATCTTCCGTCTGATCGTGACTTTGCGATTATAGAAAAATATAAACGCCACCATTTAAAACAAGTATATACTCCTGATAACTGGTATCAAGCTGTTTCAAAAGCAAGAAGAAGGAACCCTTTCAAAGTAATCGTTCTTCAACAGAAAGACATTTTGTCCTTTAAGGACTTGCAGATGCAAATTACGAAGAAAACTCAGACTGATAATAAGGATAAACTTAATTTCAGTAAAATCGTTACATTTACATTCGGAAAAGATAGTCCAAATGTAATGTTTTTAAAACATATTTGGAATGAAGAATTTAAAACTATAAATATTGGTAAAAAGGTGTAAGAACATCAGCAAACCTGACCATAAGAGATTTAAAAATCAAATACGATGCTCCTATTCCATTAAATCCAAAAAAAATTTCTAATCTATCAGCACTTCTAAGATACATACCGCCTATTTATCAAAACTATTACAGAGACATTGGGGTCGTTGAAGCTAATAATGTAGATATTATTGCTCAGCCTATTGATGATGAGAATGAGATCGAACATTTGGACAACTTTAGCGATATTGACGACGAAAATTAAAGTTGTTGTTTTTACTAAAAGAGTGTAGTTTATTTTTAATTTTTACTCCTTTGTTTAAAGTTCCTAGTTACAATATTATTTTGTTTTTGTTCTCAATAAAAAATACAATAATAATTTCCCAATGTAACAAGGTAATATGTCGTTTGAGCAATGGTTTTTACCTTAACTACCAATGAAAATGTTATTTTCTTTTATTAAAAGTTTTTGTTTATTTTAGAATGTTTACTCATTAGTCATTACTTTTTGTTATATACCTACTACGTACAATCGTACGTTTACGATCTGTTAATTTTCAATATGTTTTAATGTAATAAGGGTAGAAGCCACATTTTTTTTTTTAATAAAATTAATTTATTTAACAAAAACGCTTTTTTTTTCTTTTTTTTTCAGCATTCTTCGAAAAACGGTTAGAAATGTTCAAATAGTAAGTTGTAATATTTTTATTTTATTCCTTAGTATTTCAGGATTTAGTTGAAAACTTTAAAGTTGATTTTCTCAAAAAATCAGTTTTGTGGCATGTACCGTTGTTGCTCTAAGGTCTTCAATTATTGAGTATACATAGTTTGGTTGTCACTTAAAATGTGTGATTTAAAGTGACAACAAAACTATGAGAATTGTACGTTTGTGACAGGTTCCGAGCACTGTCACCAACCGTTAAAAAGAACGTGGTCGTCTCTAATGAGGAAAGTTTTTGAAGGCACGTTACTTATTCTTCAAACTTTACCTTTCCGATTTTTCGTAGTCAAAATTATTTTTGCCAATAACTAGGATTGATTCTCCACAAAACCTTATTGTCTTGAAACATGTCTCTCTCTTTTACTACACATAGATCCTGTTTAAAAGTGTGAAAAGAAGAATGGATCCATTGTTAGCATGTACTTGTTGATTCCATTTTCTTAGAAATGCCATACTGTAATACTTCACTTCCTCGTATGTTTAATGGGTAAATATTAGTAAAATAATTGAGTTATAACTTTGTATGTGGTGCGTAAACAAAAATATTTAGTATCTTAAAATGTAAAAGAAACATCATTTCATTTTTCGCTCAGTATATTATGTATTATTTTTCTAATTTCCCATCATCACTGACATACTGCAGAATCCTCCCGATCTCAATATCCCAAGTAAAGAGAAATTCATTATTAAGAAATAAGTTATTCGATATAATATTTCCTTTGATCTCTACCGTTCTTCAGCTAGCACTGCTTTCAGAATCTATTTCCCTAAAAATGTCGTAATAACGATAAAGGTTTTCTTTGAAGATGAAGGTTTGTTCATAGGCTTATGATATTCAACCACCACAAACCCGTGTACATATTTGCGTATGTATGCGTATCTGTAAGCATCAGCAACCCCAATTTCGTGTGTTTTAGAACTCGATACAAGGTGCTTAAACTAGGGAATCTGATTTTCTTAGAAGAGGATAAAGTTCCATGGAACATTCTTTAATGTGAGAGGAATTCTTGTAAAAGTGATATACGAAGGATGGTTAAAAAGTAAGGTTTCCTGTTTTATTAAAAAGGTAATACAGATTTGAATAAGACTTAATAACAATAATGATTAATAACTGTTATAAATATAATAGTATTACAAATAGAAGTTATGTGGTAAGAGATTATGAATGATAATTCTTTCCAAACACACACAGAGCTGCCGCTTGTAATAGATATATGCAATGTGTTGTCTCTGTGGAATTATAATATGCGTATGCTTTTATGGGCGCCCCAGACAACTCTAGACAACTCCTAAATATAGTCGGTTGCACAATGGCGTGATTAGATCTTTAGGTAATTTTTTTCTCGCCCATGAAAGGAAATTTTGGAAAAATAATTCTGATGTATTTTCTCTATAATTACATCCTTATTTTGCATACGTTGTCTTTTTATTTCAAGGACACACAGTATACATTTCAAATATTTTCTTAACATTCCATTTGAAATATATGGGGAATTTTTTCGAGAAAATTTTAGAAAACATTGCGAATTTATGAATGGTCTTCAAAATTGACAAAAGATGGATTTAAAACTATTCTAAATATCGAAAAAAAATCTGCATGGTCTCCTCGATTTAGCTGCGGAATTTTGTCATACGAATATTTTCACCCCTTGTGAATACCTGCGCCTGGATCCACGTCGGCAAACACTTCTCGCGCGACGCTCGTACCGTTCCAACCCTCCTCTTTTTAACGAAAATATTTATCCGTCCGCCGCGAACACGACGCTAAGCGACGCGCCGCCAACGTTTCTCATCGTGAAGGTCCCCTTCCGACGGTTCTTCACCGTGGAGACCGGAAAACTCGAAGTTAATTACATGGAAATTTCAGAGTTTATTAGATGCAAGTATGTGAGCGGGAATTTCCAATTCAAACTAAGTAATGTTCGTCGCTCCCTAGTGGAAGATCCGCGAGATGCTACGTTCCTCATCTAGTTTCGCAAGAACACGAAGGCAGTGTCGGAACTTGGTATATTTTCCTTAAAGAAAGTTGTGTAACGAAACAATAGTATACAAGACAATCAAATGCAGTTTTTTAAATCGTTAATAATGTAATGTTAACAAATTGTTTACTGCTTTAATTTCTAACTTTCTAATTAGTGTTGTAATTAGTCTAATAACAAACGCTTTCTAGCATGTAACATATTCAACAGCCTTTTGATAAATAAATATTAAATAGAATAAATTAAAACTTTAATTGATACAATGTCACATCTACTGCGAAACTACAATTGAAATATCCAAGAATTGTAGGAGACAAGGGATTTTAATTGCCTGTTGGTTAACTAATTACTATAACTTGTCGCTTGTACACTCTCCATCCTGAAAATAGGTTTTAAGGCTCTATTTTAATAAAATTAGGGGCGCCACCTATTGGTGGTAGATTGGTTTGTAAATCGCTAACTTTTCTAAATAATCTTTAAAAATATCAAAACATTTCGCTTATTGGAAGCTAAGATGCGACCCATCAAACCGATCGAGAAATTAATAAACAACGAAGAGTAACATTAAGTTCTGTCTTAAAAATGCTAAAAATACTACGGAAATGTTTAAAATCGCTTATGGAGATAATCACAAACACAAGTTTTAGAATAACATTGACGATTCATGTGTAGATGACTAATAAAATATTAATACTTTAACAATCCAATTATCCATATCCAGTGAAATTAAAGACAGAGACTGTGGTAACCTAGAAATCTATTTTGGCAGTTTGAGAATGCTGTTATTAATGGAATATCCACAAAATTCATTTCGAAGAACTACGCAAATTATAGGTATCTCCAGATACAATATTTGCTACAACAATATGGTAAAGAAGTTGCCACAATTTTATACGATTACGTTACTATTCTTATTCACACATACATACTAAATATGAAAATTGCTTTATTAAAAAGGAACACGTTTGATGTTAACGATATATGTATGTAAGCCGAAGTAATGTGATGTCTATTATCTTCTTGAACACCAAAATGTACACAAATCCATCATGTATTTATAGAACCGTGCTCTAAACTCAATAAAGTCTTTAGGAGTATAGCTAAGAGTATAACTAAGAGAGTACCGGATCAAAATTTCATAAGATTTAACAAAGGTATCAATTTCCACATTTTATCTACTCCAATCTTTCTCACTCGCGTAACCATGATAGCACGCGCGAGATTCAAACAGCAACACTCGAAATTCAGCCAGAAACAATTTTTTTTAGTAGATAACGAACATGAATAAAAAAACATTCTTCAAGCTACTGCGAATCGACGGACATCTACGTACAGCCCTGAAGATGTCTCTTGTAACGGTGGACGAAACGTTGGCAATTACATCTAACTCGACGCGGTCGGAAACCGAGATATACATTTAGATAACGACCGGGGAAACCTGTACCTACGTTTAGGAATAAAACAAGTTCAAACAAGTATAAAAGGGATTTACAGAGGTAATGAACTGATTAACCTATTCATGCCCATGATTGTTTGAATTTCGCGCATGCTATAACGTGGTCACGCGAGCTAGAAAGAAATGGAGTGGATAAAGTGCCGAAATTGACCCCTGTATTAAATCTTATGGGATTTTGGTCCAGTACTCTCTAAGCGACACTACTGTCTTTATCACCTTAAGATAGAATGTTTTTGTTGTGTAAGTTTTAAATATGGTGTAAGTAGTAAAAAACAGACATTATTTCTATGGCCAGATGACCAGTCCATCAGAAAATCATCGGCATTTACATCGTTGAAACAACTCACACATTGATTTGGGATGTGTAAATATAGTTGCTAAATGATAGGTCTATCTATGTAATTGAGAGAAACATTAACGGGATGGCGCATGATGCAGGAAAAGACAAAACAGCAGATGTTGAATACACTATACTGACTGTCCCTGAAATAAAGAAAGAATGAATGATAAATGGAAATATGTAATAAAGAACATAAATCCGAAATATTGTAAGTCAATTAGGACCCGATCTCCGAAATTAAAAACACTCCGAAAATCGTATTACGTGACACCTATGAATTCAAAATATTCACAAATTTTGTAAATAATAAATACCTCACACACACATATGCTGCATCTCGTTCAACTGTTATGCATGTACAGTACTGTGCAATAAAATCTAGGACAACTTGTAATGTCAATGTCTAGTTAAGTTGTGCAAAAAACTGGGACATGTATATCGTAAATCTTGCTTCAACTCTGTTATGCAGTTATAAGTGGCACAGCAAAAAGGCATTATGCAAGGAAAATAATAGTAGATAATATTTGCGTTACTGAATTTGGGAAACTCTATTTATAATTCTGCCAGTAGTAAGTATATGAGAATTTGATTGTATATGTAAACCAAAAATTTAAATAAAATTCAAAATTAAACAATTTTGTTTTTATAACAGAACACAATATATAACATAATAAAACATTAGATATAAGCAATGAATATATTTAATATTTGGTTATATCGCCGTTTACAGCAATGACTTGGGTTAATCTCTTTGGCATTGAACGAATTAAATTTCTTGTTAGGTGTTCAATCTCACTTAGTGCTTCCCATTCTTCTTTTATGACCTCCCACATTCTTCCGCATTGCGAGAATGAAAATTTATTTTATAAATATTTTTGGATATCAGTCCCAATACATTTTCAAGTGAGTTTAGATCTGGACTTTTTGGAGACTATGGCAGAACTGCTATATTGTGATTCTGGAACTACTGTTCAACAACATGGGCTGTATGGATGGGGCAATTATCTTGTTGGAATATATAGTTATTGTCTGGAAAAGTTTATGGTATAGACGGCAGCATTACATGCTCAAATATGTTTCTGTGAATGCTTTTCTCGCTGTAGTAAAGGGATTCATTCATATGTAATTTATAAAAGTCGTATCATCAGCGTCAATGCTGCTTCCAGAACCGATTTTCCTTGGTAAAGATCCGTCCTGCATCCACCGCTTTTTTTATATCAAACACGGTATTTTTACTTAAATTAAATTAAGTTTCAACTCTTCGTATTGACCAACCATCTTATATTTTGGACACAATCAGTTGATTTAAATGTTGAGGCATCTTTAATGATGTATTAATGTTTAGAAAATTTCAATTATGTTGTTATATAATTTAATAATTTTAGCTAATGTACGGAAAAAAATGACACTGACATAACATTCAGTCAAATGACATTCCATTAGTGTGAAACTTTAATTACGCAACTTAAATATGTTTGTCCCAGATTTTATTGCACAGTACTGTACATAACAACTGAACGAGATGGACAATAACAAAACTATTCATTTTGTTATTGTCGGTCAACTATGTAACTAGATATCGTCTTTTATAATATAGTCGATCGCACAAACCGTGACGAACAATTCTTATATATCTTCCTTACCTTTTTCTCGCTTATGAGAGGAAATTTTGGAAAAATATTTTGGATTCATATTCTATATAATTACATCTTTGCACTTTTGATAGGTCCTCTTTTTATTTCAAGGACACCCGGTATAAATAACATCTACGGTTAAAAAAAATTGTCAAGTAATGATTACTACAGATAGGTACTTCCCTCTCTGTATCAAAAACAAATATAATTTATAAACACAATTCCTATATACTTAATAGCAAATAGTTCAGAAAAAACTCGAATAATACCCTTCAACCTTCTATTTGGCAGAAACATTGTTGATGGGTTCATATGCAACTACAATATTTATTAATTTTCTATTATAAGAGCAATAATTTTCCAGACATGTACGATTGTAGTTAATCGAGAAAATACAAAGCCCGACGACCTATTTCCTTATATAGCGCCCAATTTGATTGCGCGGACGGTAAAGATATTGACGTCAAGTTTCCGTGAAATACGGAGATTATAACAATCTTTTTGTTAGGGCGGAACACTGAAAGACGGTGTCGAACGCAGGAAGACCCTCGCTGTGTCTTAGATGGTGCTTTAACCTTCGTGCTTGTTCACTATGGCCCTTGAAAGCGAACAGGTAATTTCCTCTTTACATCGCTATTATTGCCGTTTCGAAACGAAATATAACAGGAGCGATATTCATTATTCCAAAGATCAATAGATATCTTGTTTCTTGAGCTCAAACTCAGGAACATAATAAATTTCTTTTTGATGAGATAATATTAATAATTATAATAAACCTTTTATTTAATTCGTATGTATAACAGAAGAAGAAAAGAATAGAAAAAATAGTCATTTATACTATACTAATTTAATTTTTAATAACAATTGCCTAATTTCTATAAGCACCCAAACCAAGAATTCAGAAAATGGAGAATTACCACTTACTGAAGATCTGCAAGCTTTAGACGAATATTAGAAGAAATGGTGCTTACAGCCAAACCCTTCAAAATCCGGACATTTGTGTAACAAAGATTTTGGTGGTAGTCAGATCAACCACAAACCCCACCCAAAATATCTAAGCGTAACAGTAGGCCGGTCTCTGACGTCCAAACAGCACCTCTATAAAACTAGTTAAAAGGTGAAGAGACCCGCAATAATATGTCAGGGTATGTTTTGCAAACTGGGACATAGATGGCGCCACTAATCAATTGTCAGTACTAAAAATTAACCTACATCTTTAGTTAGCCTAAATCCGAAGTTTCAGTGCGATACGCATTCCAACCCATAACGACGAATCATTCTCCATCAAGGCAATGCAAGTTCGCACATAGTTCTGAAGACAATTGAATTTTTAATGCAAAAAATGTCGAATTGTTAGACCATCCTTTGTACAGTCTACATACACCGTATGACCCAGCTGTTGCTTTTGTGTTAAAACTTGTACCCTTTCATGCGATAAATCAAAAATTTATGAAAAAGTTCTTCGACATACCTGAATATGAATAATATGCGTTACATTGGCGGTGACTTTCTTTGGGGTTTTCGTAGACACCATGACGCCGTCTCTGAATGTTTACAATCTGTATGAGTCCAAGAAGATATGTGCTCTGTGTTATGGTTCGCTATTTTACAATAATCATTGAATAAAAAATTCTTATGCTCCACAGAAATATATTTGCAGTTATAACGGCATTTGCATGTTAACTAAGAAGTAAAAAACAATGTCGTTAAAACCACGTGAAATCTTAAGAGGTTACGTTTACTTACAACGCTCACGGGAATGTTCTTTGCTTTAACGACTTTTCCAGTTTTCCAGTGATTTAAATTCACTACCACTTCCTTTTGATCTTCCCCATTCTTCTCTCAAACTTTCTAACCCCTTGCTTCGTTTTTTAATTTTATTTCTTTCGTCCATTTCACTCTTTAAGCGGAAAACACTGAATACTACCGCTCACAATCTCTGCGTTTAATTCATGAACCACATGCATCAACCAATAGCACATAGACCGGTGTTTCCTTCAATAAGTTACGGTACTTAGACCCAGAGCCACCTGTTAGTAGCAATGGTGAAGGTAGTTGCCGTTCTTGGCACATAGATCCTTTATGATAGTATATGGATAAACACATAGACCCTTTTTGTGCACTAAATTGAAAATCAGTTGAAATGACACTATTAGTTCTAACATGCATTAAGTTCAACATGTTTCGTATACACACACGCAGTATAGAAACTAAAATCATGTCTGTCTCCGGATATCGTGTACTGACGACTTCTAATGAGAAAGAAATGCTAGTATATGCACGTTTCTAGATAGACAGACGTGGTTTTCCTATATTTTTTCAACCTGACTAAATTCATATAAAGCAGTTGTAGTCAATCTACCCTTGACATATATATTGAGAATAATTTAAAATATTGCAAATTTCCTTAAATTTGATTAACCTGTTACTCATTATCAACTCGAACATCTGGATCCGAAATCCATAACACATTCATTAAACTCCTTTAAATTTTACAATTTCCACTAACAAACAAAAGCAGACACGAAATAAAAGCATCAAGTTACCCATTTCTTCACTCACTATTTTTTCAAGTGGGTATCTCTCCAGAGCTTTCATATCGTAAAACACCCCCTTAAACTTTTATATAGCGCCCTGAATGGGAAGATTCAATTTCATTTACCTGACAGTGTCTGTACCCGTACTAGTGCGTATGTGTGCGTATCCACGTGTATGCGTGTGTCGTCCGTGAGGCGAAGCCCCTCCAATGAATAGGTTATTGATTTTGGGAATCCCCCAACCCAAAACATCTCGACGCTCCACTCCTATGTCTTCGCTTGCGGTTCTCTTTTGCACCGTCGAAGATTTATCACAATAAGATATTTACATCAATATCAATTTACTCGCCCGACGGTCTCTTTGATTTATATTGACGCAGATAATTGTAGAATTCAAGTAAGTAGGTAGGTAGGTAGCGGCCGTCAGCTATTGGTGACATTTCTCTCGCTATAACGCACTCTCAGAATTAATCACTTTAAAGTGAAGTCGTCTCGAGGCAAAAGTATATTAAAAGAATAAGAAAACGAGGAACAGGAGAAGAAAGAGAAGGGCGGTGGCACGTATTTGCTGGAGCCATTGGAAATTTGCAATTTCTGAGTGCTCCGGGAATCGGAAGATGTGGTGCGAACGCGACAGTAAAGGAACTAGATCGAAATGAGAAAGTGAAACGAGAAAAATGTATTTAAAAGAACAATGACGCAAATAAACGAGGGATGAAATTTATTTTTTTGTAAACTAAATTGATATGTTCTATGTCGTGTCAAAGATTTCGTTGTATGCAAAGTGATAATACCTACTCTTAGCCGACAGATAATGTGAAATATTCTGTTTACGAAAGTGTTGTGAAAATTTGCCATATGCGACGAATAGACTAGGATATGATAACATCACGTCTTGTGTTAATGAGGACAAACTAGGCCAAAACACGTATCCGTACTTTGATTGTCTACAATGCGAATTTGGAATGTGTTGTACATTCATTTATGGGTATATAGAAATGTTTTAACATCTAGTTAAGCATTATTGTGTTAACATTTTATTATTTTTTTTTATTTATAGTATTACAAAATAATTTAGAAATAATGTAAACTTCTACTTTTATTTACGTTATATAGTAGTTTACAAACTCCACAACGAGAAAGTGGATAATATATATAACTGTTCTGTAAATTATGGAGTAATGTCGCCAAAACTACTAGTAAGTTTCAGTGATGTGGACAAACCAGGATTGTTCCCGTAACGTCTCGATAAGAAAAAAAAAATAGTTACTTTGCTCATAGCTACTTTTATGGCAAAGTTAGAACCGTAACACTAAAAGCACTTTTTGCTTACGAATCAGTGACTTATCACTGGTCAACACAGTTTGGTTTTTCTATACACCAAGTTTATATCTTTTGTGATGCTGATTATGAATCTGATTTAAAATTTTCTCCATCACTCAGGATTTTGAGACACTTTCTTAAACGTTTTTTTAAAAAAATGAATTTTATAATTGAAGGTGGAAGTGGAAGAAAAGATTATGTCACAAAAACATTTTTAGGAGATAAATGGGTTCCAGTTAACTTAGTCGGTATTTTTTTAATTAAAGATAATTTTAAGATTTGATTTGTTCAGTTAGTTAGAATGGTGTGTGTGTTGTTTTCAAGGATTAACCCATGTACTTACTCTTCATGTAAGTGAAATTTTTTTTATTTAAATGTACTTACATAACCCCTTTTTCAATGAACTGACAAGATGGTAATATGGCGACTAAACGTAAAATAAAGGATCGAATATTTGAATAACAGTATATTACATGGAAATACAAGAATGCAACACATTATTAAAAAAAAAACATTGTTCCCTGGTATTTTCGATTTATACCCCAAAAATCCGTTCAGAAAACGTGCTTGCAATATTTTCAAGCTATGGTTGCAATATGTGATGAATTCTACTGAATTTAAAGTTTGAAGGGGATGAATAGTTTGCAGGTGGACTGTTTTCAAATAATGAAGCTTTTTTGAATGGGGTGTACCCACCGTAAGATTCCTTGTATAAATAGCTACCAAGCTTTTCAACACGTATCTACTTTATCCATTTCTAAATTATACCTTTTATTTAATAGGTTTTGTTTAAATATAAAGCTGTGACCTTTAAGGACTTTTTCTATGCGCCCAAAATCCCTATCGGAGTCTAAATAAATGTGCACCATTAGTGTGAAATTTGTGATCAATCACTTCAAAAATACCTTTCATTATCCCCAACTGGTGTAAACAAATCATCTGGAAGTTCTTGTTCTACCCAGCGCACGAATTAGTTTTACTGCAAGTCTTCCCTTTATTTTCGATTTTTCATAAGATTGTACGAAATTTTAAAAGCAAACCTGAACAGGTTTGCATTACGGATTAGCGCCTCTCAGTAGTAATCATGTGAATTCCCAAGTTATAACACCAAATTTGTCTTAGGTAAAATGTTTTTGACGATGTGAATTTGGGCAAGGGCATGGTCTACTGCAAGTCGATCTATATGTAACATTCACTTTTGCTTTCATGGCTTCTTCACATATTACATTCTCTTCGTGTTCTGCATTTGATTTTCCAGAATCGTATTGCCTACATGGGTCACTTTTAGGATGACTGAAGGATAAATTAAACTTAGTAGAAAACAGTTTTCGCATATAAAGTCTTTTTATCTAAAAGTTGCCTGGCTTATTCTGTCCTTTTTATTCTTCCAGATGTAATCTATACATGAGTGACGTATTCAGATTTTGGACCAGATACATACTATGCGGATTACTTGTTCGTGAGTAATGGGATTGGTTGAGTAGAAAATCTATTAATGTTAGCTGCGCATGTAATTCAGAAACGTTATATTTTGAAGCGGAAGAAGGAGTTATAAGCCCCTAGCTTGTTCTCTGGCAGCGTCCTTGACGGTTAATGCAAGATAATCCCATTCTACCCATTCTGTATCTGGTCGTATTTAGGCAGTAGAGCCAAATCCCTATTGGGCAAGTTACATATGCACATAAATCCTTCATTCATATGACAACTAAGCTTTCAAAAGTAATGTTACATAACCCCTTCTTCCACCTTCCCCTTCAAATGTTTGTATTACTAATAAAACTGCCGGATGTAAGTAATAAGATACAGAACAGGTTCAACATGTTCATCAACATGTTCATTAAAAGAGAAATATCAATCATATTTAATTTAGCTTAATTATCACAGTCTCCTCGTATGTTCGTCAATTCGTGTTTGTCTAACAAAAAATCGAAATTGAATTATTTATTTTGAAGCTCGCTTTAAATACACATCTCTGACAAATTGAAAATTTGAGTCACTGTTTGAACTGCGTCACACAGCGTAAACTACTAATATAATAGATTAAATATTGCACGTTTTCAAAATGTAAACGTAAATATGGACATGAGGTTTCGTATACACGTCCCGGCTTTGGGAATATTAATAGCATGTACATAAACATGGTCAGAGTTTCACATAATAAAAATAAAATCCCCGTACGCACATGATTTCCAATGAAAAAATATCCTGTGGATCAATAGATTCTCTCCGAAGCGTTTCAAAAATTCAATTTATTACGGCGACGAATTCACATATTCGAAATATAAGCAGTTCTAGTTAGTCTAGATAATGTATAGAATACTAATCAAAACCTTAAAATTGATGTATGTGAATTGCAATAAAAAGAGTGAAACCGGGTTAAATAAAATTTGTCTAACAAGTAAGTCTTATAGGTGCTGAAGAAAGAACTCTGTTTCTACATGGCAAGCATTTAAAGTGATGAAGCTCGTGAAAATTAGACTATATCGAGCTTTCCGTTATTTATTCCATAACTATTCTTTAACTCCAATATCCTTACAATATATTTTCCTATTTTATGAAAACAAAAATAATGTTATTTGACATTTTGCAAGTAATATGTGGAAAATATTTCCAATGAGATATTTTCGCTTCTTAATCTATATTTTGTAGTATATAAATCTGGATTATTATTAGGGACCGAACACGAAAGGCCGAAATTACAATGGACCATATAAATTGTCTATAAAATCGCTAAGTACAATACGCAGTTATTGAATGGCACTATTCATTCGGTTAGCCGTACAACTGTTTTTTGTCGTTGAATTGTGACGCAAAACCAATATTACACTTAAATTCCCTTCTTCATGGGCGTAGATAGAAGCGGGAGGAGTTTTTATAATTTATTTTATTTACTAGTTTATATTTCGTAAGGTAAATAAAGTACGGTGAGTTAGATTCTTTTTTTTTCCATATATACGTAAGTATCAAGTGAATTTCGTTAAGTTTCAATAACTTACGCGTTCTTTTTAATTTTCATTTATTTAGATCTAGAACATTAAGTTCCTTTTTCAGATATGATATGGAACAACGTCGAGAATGACATCGTAAAACAATGGCGAGTTGGATTAAGGATCAAACTGATTATCTGTCCATTGCCAGTGATTCCTAAATTTATTGCAAAGTCTGTAAAATATCGTTAAAAAATTCCAAAAATCGCTCGTAAAACGTCACTTAGCATCACAAACACATACACAGAAATTAGACCCGTTGGAATCTGACAATTTTAACGAAAAACTCTGTGAAACTTTAATCGCGGCAAATATTCCATTAAATAAACTTAACAATCCCACCTCTAAAACATTTTTCCAAAATTATACTTGTCGAAATGTTCCTGATGAATCCACCTTACGTAAATATTATGTTTCTAGGTGCTACACGAAAGCAGTAGAACGCATTAGAAGCCATCTTTCAAATCAGTACCACTGGATAAGTACCGACGAAACTCTCGATATATTAGGACGCTGTCTGGTAAATGTTGTAGCTGGTGTACTATATCCAACTATTCCATGTAACGCATATGAAATAGCAAAAAAAGTTATAAATACAGTTGATGCGGAAACAGTAGCTAAAACCATTTACGAGAATATGAACCAAATGCTTCATTCAGACGACAGGTACAAAGAAAAAATAATTTTATTTATCAGTGACAGTGCTGCATATATGTTAAAAACAGGCAGACTATTAAAGGAAACTTATCCTAATATGCTGCATATTACTTGTGTAGCACAGAATCTGTGAATATATCCGAGACACCATAACTAAATGGGGATCATGGTTGGTAGCTACTAGTTTTTATGCATAGAATTTCGATGTTTAAATGACGATGCTCGGACTATTTCTGAGTGCAAGGAACTAATATATATCCCAAATTTAAAAATCAGTTGCACTTCAGGAACACAAATTTTCCAAATCTAATCATTTATTTTGAAAATCAAAATCTCAAATTAAATGATGGATTAGCCACATTAGAAGGGGCTATTAAAAATTTGAAAAATATTCCAGGTGACTTCGGATGTGGCCTTCAGCAAAAGTTAGACGCAGTTCTTAATAGAAATCCAGATTTAATAACATTGCGGCAATCGCGGCAAATCGGTGAAGCCAAGATCCATTTAACCACTATCATTCAGTGTATCACAACAGCATGTAATTAGTTTCTTTTCAATTATGTTATAACTATTATAGCATAGTTTAACTACTAAATCATTTCTTATTTCAAATTTAACCTTGTCTTAAAGCCTTATTATTTATGTTTTGGATATACAAGCTTACTCTAAAGTAACACTTTGAAATGGCTATAAGTTTAGTAAATTTTTAATATGTCCAAAAGAATAACATTAATTTGTTCATAAAGAAACGGGATTTTATTATAACAAGAAGAAATAGGAAAAAGTTAAGTATGTGACTCATCTATCCACAAGACTTTGTCCAACCATTAAAGGTTATTTTGAAGGTCACCTTATAGCGTTCTCTGAGTTCAAATAACATGTTTATTTTATAAGGATAGAGCCGAAGCCTGGTTTTCCCATAATTCTCCACATTGTAGAGTAACTCATTTCCAAACGCTTTCCAACTTTATTAGCACTACAAACATTGTAGGCTGAATTTTCACCAACTTCCCTGACTTCTCGTAAAACTACAGCTGCATTCACCTCGTTATTAACTAGTTTCGGTCTACCCGATCGTCTTTTATCGGTAACTGAACCAGTTGTCTAAAAATTTTCTCAAAAGCTTACGAAATAATTTGATAGAACACAATCCATGAACGTACGAAATCTTCTCAATGCATTCGGATATTGTCTATTGCATTCATAATAACACTTCCTCTTCTTTAGGTGCCGTCTCCGCTTCGAAGGTTGGCAATTATCATAGCAATTCTTACTTTTGAAACCGCAGCTCTAAACAGTTCATTATTATTGCATCCAAACCAGTCCCTAAGGTTCTTCAGCCATGAATTCCGTCTTCTTCCTATAGATCTCTTGCCCGGGATTTTTCCCTGCATAATTATTTGTAGTGTTTGATATTTTTCTCCTCTCAGGACATGTCCCATGTACAGCAGTTTTCGTCTCTTAATTGTCGGAATCACTTCTCTCTCCTTATGCATACGTCTCATCACTTCTACGTTGGTTTTTCTCTCTACCCATGAGATCTTCAATATTCTCCGGTATACCCACATCTCAAATGCCTCCAGTCTCCTCATGTCGGTTACCTTCAGCGTCCAGGCCTCCATCCCATAGTATAGTATAGACAGCACATAGCATCTCATCAGTCGTATTTTTAAGTCATGGTTTAAATCTCGGCAGCAGAAAAGCCTTTTCATCCTTGTAAATGTGCTTCTCGCCTGTTCTATTCTGACTCGTATTTCTTGGAAGCTGTCATTGTTCTCATTAATGATCGTGCCCAGGTATTTGTATTGTCTTACTCTCTCAATAGGCTGGTTCTTCACATATATCTTACGATTATCTTTAGTTGTTTTTGTTATCAGGATATATTTTGTTTTGCTTATGTTCAGCGTTAGTCCATACTCTTCGCTTACTGTGACCATTCTGTTAATTAGCGTCTGTAGGTCCTCGTGTGTTCCAGCTAAAATAACTGTATCGTCAGCGAACCTCAGATTATTTATTGTCATGCCGTTAATCTTAATGCCCATGTCCCGATCATCAAGGGCTCTATTTACTATGTCCTCCGAGTACCGATTAAAGAGGATTGGCGACAGTATACACCCCTGACGAATACCTCTTTGTATTTCTATTTCCTCTGATGTCGTGTCTTCTATTCGTACTGCTGCTTTTTGGCCATAGTATAGGTTTGAGATTAATCTTATGTCTCTGAGGTCTATCCGTCTCTTGACCAATGTTTCTATGAGTTGATCATGTCTAACTTTATCAAAGGCTTTATTGTAATCTATAAAGCAGGCGTATATGTCCTGGTTTACGTCTAGGCATCTTTGTGATAGGACATTTAGTGCAAATAGTGCTTCCCTTGTTCCCAGGCCCTTACGGAATCCAAACTGACTATCGCTGATATCTACATCCAATTTCCTGAATATTCTATTATGGACCACCTTCAACAGAACTTTCAACTTTCAACAGAACTTTCAATGTGTGAACCATCAGGCTTATTGTGCGGTAGTCAGAGCAATGCCTGGCATTGTTCTTTTTCGGAAGGGTTATAAAAGTTGATAGCAACCACTCATTTTATATCATTCCTGTTCTATATATGGTATTAATTACTTCTACCAAAACATGAATTCGGTCCGCCTCTATCAGTTCAAGAATTTCCGCCGGCAGTTGGTCCGGACCTGCAGCTTTTCCGTTCTTGAGCATACCTAGTGCATATGTTACTTCATCCTTAATTATGTCCAGGCCCAACTCCCCTTCTGTATTTTCAAGAGTCGTATGCCGTCTCTCATCTTCGAACTGCTCTGTAATGTAGTTCTTCCATATTTCTAGTTTTTGTTCTATATCTGTGACTATTTTCCCGTTGTTATATAATATATTAAGTTGCTTTTGTTTGCTGGTGCCGACGAGTTCTTTAATCTTTTTGTGCATGTTAAAGTTGTCGTATTTGGCTTGTAGCTCTTCAATTTCTTCACATTTTTGTTTGCAATAATCTTCTTTTGCTTTTCCGATTTTTGTGCGAAGTATTCGTTGTGTTTCTTCATATTGTTGTTCGTTTTTTCCCTTATAGCTTCTTCTCTTTCCATAGGATTAAGAATTTCACCAGTAATCCATTCCTTCTTTCCTGTGGGTTTCTCTGTCTTTAGAATGTCTAATGAGGGTTCCAACAAGGCTGATTTAATTCTGTACCATTTTTCGTTTATGTTTCTAATAATAACACTGAATGAGGCCAATACGAATTCAGAAAGGCAAAACGATTGTGTATTACAAATAAAATTGACACAGTTACCATAGAAACAAAATAAATATGGAAAAAACTCTAAAACATAACAATAACTATACGAATATAAACAGTGAATAATGTACTGAAGATATAGCCATTTTGAACTAAGAACTTATTTTAGAATAACTTTATATTTCAATATTTAAATAAATGTTATTTAAATTGTTAATTTTAGGCGAAAATAAAAAATGTACTTATTCTTTCGAAAAGTAAAAATATTAAAATACCTACAAATGGTCTATATCATTCCAACATTGAGTTAGTTAGAAACGAATATTGAAATTTAGTTTCTCTAAACATTAAACATTTAATTATTTACAAATTTAAAAATTTACAAATTAAATTAAATGAACACAATCCATATTTAGTACTTGCTCCAAAAATGTCCCACAGTAGTAGAAAACTATCATAAAAGTTCTCTGAACAATAGGAAAGCACACACACACAAGGCCGCTTTTATTACAGATTCTCGCACATATTTCATTGTTTTTAAATCATGCAACTACGCCATTTTCAATAAACTTCTTTTTTTTTTTACTACGAAACGATTACGTTTTTATTTGGCCTGGCCAACTATGATATACGACAAATAAAATTTAATGCCGCTTTAAGCTGGCTATTGGTCGGCCTCCATTTGTAGTGCGCCAGTGTTTCAGATTGTGCACATTCCCTAATAAAATAAATTTCGAAATGCGTTGTTCAAGTGTGAAAACTAAAACTATAAATTTCATATTTTTTATGTAAGTTTTATGTAGTAAGAACTTGACTCTATGACAAATTCAAGTTGGAAATGTTCAGATAATTATTTTGATTAAAGGAAGTTATTTGGAACCCCAAATTTTAAATTTATTCTACTAATAAGACGCCACACATTTAACAATTATCATGACAACAAAAATGGTTTTCTTCCGATTTTTTAAGGTTAAACATTAGTTAGTACAGGCCTTAAGCACAATGATTTTTGTACCACCCACAATAGATCCCTCAATTCCACATTGATAGTCCTGCGTCCTCGGTAAAAGCCACTATTCTTCTCAGTTCCTCAGAATTTGAAATACAAAAATTTTTATATTTTAAATTCTTTGAAAAGGGCATCATATGCCGAAACATGTAAGATTACCAGACCTTAAATCGCCAACTAATTGAATCATTATTAAAATAACATCATTAATGCTATTATCTTTCCTAATTGACTTGTATTATTCAATATTAAGTATTCTAAGTATATAATCATCATTATTTTTGCTTTTAGTAAAATCACCTTTTATAGTTTACTGTTAATTACTTTGAAAAATCAAGAAAACTAGGCCTATTGTTTCGCATCATGTGCGGTATAGTCGAATCATCAAAATAATATACATAAATAAAAATTGTTTTGAATTAACTATAAAATATATTTTTAAAGTAAATTTAATGTAAATAATGATCGAATTTAGGTTTATGGATTATTTTAAGAATTTAGAGAAGGACAAATTTAAATATTACAATGGAATTTTACAGGGTTAATCAAAATAATGGCACTAATTAAATTAAGTAAATGTTTTAAATAAAATGTTCAGGTTAATTCCTGTTTTTTTATAATAAAATTAGGGTAGATTTAGTTAGTCAGCGACTTAAGGTCTGTTTTACTTTAATATGTATGTATTTAAAATAATCTTACATGTTTCAGCAATATTATGTCTGCACCCGTGAAGAGATGTTCAGCTGTCGGTGTATTCGTCTGGAACGAGATGGAAAACTACGAAAACCTACTCGGACAGCCTAGTTCCAAATTTAAACTAGGGATTGCCAGCATGATAAACCAGTGTGCAGATATTTAAATAACATAAAATAGATATTTATATAACAATTGTATATATTCATGATGGAAAACTGCAGATCGTTACATTATTAAGTTATAGTATATACTACTTAGAAATTTATATACCATATATATTAAATATATCTTTGTTTCAGAATAATTGAAACATACATGAGTAGGTAAACCCCACCAGTTTTGTATAATACAAAGGTATTTTTAATAATATAAAATATTATTAAAAATCTGGTGTGAAGAACACAAATATAGGTTCACTATTAATATTTTTGTGAACGTGTCCGAACATATCCCTCCCCAGAGACGTAGATACGTATTTCGCCTTTCTACAGGCTCATCTGTACGCCCCCGCTGGAGAAAGGATATCTTCAGACACATTCACAAAAAAACAGGGGCGTACCGATGAGCCTGTAGAAAGGCGAAATACGTATCTACGTCTTTGCGGAGGGATATGTTCGGACACGTTCACAAAAATATTAATAGTGAACCTGTATTTGTGTTCTTCACACCATATTTATAATAATATTTTATATTATTAAAAATACCTTTGTATATATTTGTTATTTAAATATCTGTACAATGGCTTATTATGCTGGCAGTCCCGAATTTAAATTCGGAACTAGGCTGTTCGAGTAGGTTATCGTGGTTTTCCATCTCGTTCCAGGCGAATGCCGGCAGCTGAACATCTTAAGTCGCTCCACGGGCGCAGACATAATAATAACTCATGGCTTGCCAATGCCCCTGTAATTGGCATCAAGCTGTTTGGCAATGCTAAGTCATGAACAATTATTATTATTAAACTGGTATGTATTTTTGAATAATGTCGTTTTTATCCATGACAATTTGACATATATAAATGACGTTAATATACTGTCATTTATAAAGTAAAATTTTTTGAAAAAGCCATTAACTGCCGAAACATGTAAGAGATTATTTTAAGTATATACATATTAAAGTGAAATAGACCTTAAATCGCGACTATCGAAATCTACTATAATATAAAAAGGTCAAGAAGTAATTATTTATATATATATATATATGTATATATATATATATATATATATATATATATATATATACGTATATACATTTATATATATATATATATATATATATATATATATATATACAGGCTGTCCCAGCTGACGCGGTTTCTTTGATAATTTGTTTATTTTACAGTATAGAGAAAAAAGTTTCAAATAAAAGTTGTTCCTATTTAAACAACCCATTGCTAGAAAATATTTTCAAATATACAGGGTGTCCCAGTTATAGAAAAAGCGTATGTAACTTTCTTATATTAAATGGAGCACCCTATATATTATATTTTTTTTAGATTTTACATGATATTTTAAGTAACTTTTATTAAGACCGACCTATAGCTATGTGCTTTTGTTTTCGAGAAAATAAATATTTTATCAAAAATTTTGCAATTGCAGCGCTCTCGTTAATGAGCTGTAGGATCAAAACTAAAAAAGGTAGAAAATTTTGGTTTGCGCAAATTGATACGCCTTGAATTGCTTTACTATTTCCAATATTAACATGTACGGATCCTTTTGTTGACAGACAGTTACTGGCGCCAACATTTGGAAACATTTAAATGCCAGAAACTCTGTTTTTTTAAATAGGACACCCTATATCTGTTTACAGGGTTGGATGTAAAATTAAATTCTCTTTCTTTTGATTTAAGAATGTACCCATTTATCTTCAACCGTTTTAGAGAAAAATATATATTTCTTCTGCTACTGTCGAAACACACCACTTCAATTTGCACGAAGTAGGCTACGTAACAATAATATTATGGCAGATATTATATTTAATAACCATTTGAACCATTTATAATTATACACAAGTAATAAGCTTAATTTAAATTTGTATTATAAAGCAATTTCTAAGGATAACATTTGTTCACAATCCTTTTATAAAAAATGTAATTACTTTCTATTTTGTGACAAAATACAACCGAGTAGGCTGACATAATACTATCAAAAAAACAAAAGTTACAAAATCATACAAATGACGTTTGTAAATGTCAAACACATATAGTAGTAAGAGTACCACAATCCAACAGACATTTTGAATTTTGGAACATTTTTCCTGAAGGGGATACGAAATACCAATTTTTCTTTAAAAATTAAACGCTTTCGCCAATTTAAAATGTCATTGACTCTAGAGGAAATGATTGACATGATATTTGTTTTGGGAGAATGAAACCGTAATCCCCTGTTAGCGTCGAGATGTTATGCCCAGCAATATCCGGAACGCAGGCATCCGCGAAGTACAGCGTTTGAGTTGTTGCGAGAAAGATTTGAAAATTCAGGCAGTATTAATTATAAAAAACCAATCCGTATTAGTATGGCGATAACGGAAGAAAATGAATTCTTAGTGTTAGGCTGCATTCAAGAAAATCCTCATACCAGTGTGCGACTAGTAAGCAGAACCACAGAAATTAGTAAAAGATCTGTGCATAGAATTATAAAAAAGTATAAATTTCATCCCTACCACATTCAACTTCATCAAGAATTACTTCCAACTGATTTTGAACGTCGACAGAACTTCTGCCAGTGGGCCATTGACAAAATTGACAACGATGAACATTTTTTTAGCTATGTTATGTTTTCGGATGAAGTAACTTTTCACAAAAACGGTTAGCCAACAAAGATGGTCCCTAAATATGTGGGCAGGTATATTAGGTACTCGCATAAGTGGACCATTTTCTTTTAACCAACATCTGACTGGAGCCATATATTTGAACTTTTTACAAAATGAGTTGGATCATTTATTAGAAGACGTTCCTCTAGCAGTTCTACGTAGGATGTGGATGCAGCAGGATGGAGCACCTCCACATAATGCCGTAGAAGTGCGCCGGTTCTTGACCCAAACGTTCCCCAATAGATGGATTGGACGTGGAGGTCCAGTAAGCTGGCCCGCGAGATCACCAGACTTGACAAGTTGTGATTTCTTTTTATGGGGTTTCATTAAAGACAAAGTCTATGTTACGCCACCGACTACACCGGCAGATATGTGTCAGCGGATTACCCTGGCATTTCAAGAAATCAGCCCAATCATGTTGAGAAATGTTGAACAATCGTTTAAAAAACGTGTTCGTAATTGTTTCGACCAAAACGGAAGACATTTCGAAAAATAAATTAATGAACACTACATTTGTAATGTGCGTTTCCTATTTCACGCATTTCCTTATGTCTTTTTAAAACTGTTTTTGTTGCGTTTTATGTTTATGTTATGTTTTTATTTGTTGAGAAGTCCTGTTTTGTTAAAATTGTTTATTATACAAATTTAAATTAAGCTTATTACTTGTGTATAATTATAAATGGTTCAAATGGTTATTAAATATAATATCTGCCATAATATTATTGTTACGTAGCCGACTTCGTGCAAATTGAAGTGGTCTGTTTCGACAGTAGCAGAAGAAATATACATTTTTCTCTAAAACGGTTGAAGATAAATGGGTACATTCTTATATCAAAAGAAAGAGAATTTAATTTTACATCCAACCCTGTAAACTGATATAGGGTGTCCTATTTAAAAAAAAAACAGAGTTACTGGCATTTAAATGTTTCCAAATGTTGGCGCCAGTAACTGTCTGTCAACAAAAGGATCCGTACATGTTAATATTGGAAATAGTAAAGCAATTCAAGACGTATCAATTTGCGCAAACCAAAATTTTCTACCTTTTTTAGTTTTGATTCTACAGCTCATTAACGAGAGCGCTGCAATTGCAAAATTTTTGATAAAATATTTATTTTCTCGAAAACAAAAGCACATAGGTATAGGGTAAGTCTTAATAAAAGTTACTTAAAATATCATGTAGAATCTAAAAAAAATATAATATATAGGGTGATTCATTTAAAATAAGAAAGTTACATACGCTTTTTCTATAACTGGGACACCCTGTATATTTGAAAATATTTTCTAGCAATGCGTCGTTTAAATAGGGACAACCTTTATTTGAAACTTCTTTCTCTATACTGTAAAATAAACAAATTATCAAAGAAACCGCGTCAGCTGGGACACCCTGTATATATATATATATATATATATATATATATATATACAAGGTGTGTATAAATTGTCGCAAAAGCTACACGTAGCGACATTCTTCGTTCGGTTCTGAATAAAAAATCTTAATGTTAAAATCTATCATGCTTCGTAAATTCGTAAATGTCAAAATTTGACAGTAATGATTTTGATTGAACTCACTTTGAAATACAAATTTATTGTTCTACAACGTTGCCAAATGTGTTTTTCGTGGAAGTACGTTAATGAATAAATGTTTAAAACAAGCTTTTAAATCAAAAAAAACGTTTACGAAATAATACTAGTAAAAATTTTTGCTTTAAACTAAATTGCATCTATCTCTATTAACAGATATCGAAGAGCAAAGGTTAGTTACGCACTAAAAGTCTGAACTTCAAGAACCCCGTGAAAACAAACGAAGCATGATACGACATTTTAACATTAAGATTTTTTATTCAGAACCAAACGAAGAACGTCGCTGCGTGTAGCTTTTGCGACAATTTATACACACGTTATATATATATACGTATTATATAGAGAATTCATGTTCATAGAAATATTGGAAAACAAATTTTCGGTACCTTCTATATCCATAATATATACAATTTAATGTAATTTCACCATACCATATAGATGCCCGAAAGTAATTAAAATTCCCGAAGAACGACGCTAAACACCGTTTCTGACATAAAATTAAAGTCACGGCCAAAGATAAATAAGCGATTTCGGGGTAGAGGAGAGACGGTGAGCACAGAGGGTGGTAAAGCTGTTTTTCAACTGTGTGAAGTCGGCACGTAATTTCGGTTGGACGAATGGATCAGCGTGGGGGATGTAGAGGAACCGGGGTTATCAAATTTTCCGAGCGGAATTATATTTACTGGCACCTGTTAGTGAAAAATCGATATCGAAAAAATGCCACGCCATATATCCGAAGGCAAAAAAAGCAAAACATGTGTAGCCGCTCA
Source organism: Melolontha melolontha (assembly GCA_935421215.2). Classification (NCBI taxonomy): domain Eukaryota; kingdom Metazoa; phylum Arthropoda; class Insecta; order Coleoptera; family Scarabaeidae; genus Melolontha; species Melolontha melolontha. Next base: position 108,490,825 of record OW285240.1, read on the forward strand.
TCTTTTTTACGTCAAACGGACTTTATTAAAAGGATGGTTGGATTATTGCGATTGATTGAACGACATTGAATCGAATTGCTAACTGGAGTTAAATCAGAATCTGTAATACATCTAATAAATTGTATCGCACTTGTCAAATCGAAATTGACGTGTCCAATAATATTTAAATCGTAATTAATAAGAGTATAATTAAATTACATTTTTATTTTACACTGAAAATTTCTTGCATATGACTCGAAGTTTTAAAGATTATCGCATTCTTGGAAATGCTTCACTCACACGAAATTACGTACGAGGGAAAATTTTTATATTATCTAGCTAGCGATAAAAGAATTAAGTGACAGTAGCTTTTCCTGTCAAATTGCTGTCGCATTTGGATTTATACTGACCAAGTTTAGTAAAATTCCAGAAAGCTTTAGTTTTTACAGAGCCTTATTTAACCAAATACGAATGATATTCAACTATGATATAGAAGCGTGATAAAATTTCTGACAAGAGGAGGATATTGACCGAAAAATGTCATCAAAGGATGACTAGCGTGTATAAGGAAAATGGTCTGTCAGAAAAAGATTTTTCTTAAAGCACCAACTCGTGTTCAGATGTTTCGGGAAGTTGCAGGGGACGTTCCACTACAACCCGCGCCAATCATTACAAGATTGGGGTACTTGGATCAATGCTGCTGTATACTACGCTTAACATTTTCAAATTCTGAAGAAAGTTGTTGATGAATTTAAGTCTTAAGAATCCCAATGCATTGGAGAAGCACATAGTGTTCTTTGAAAAACAAATGTTCAAGTTATAATTTTTATTCGAGCTAATCTGGGGTGCATATCGACTCCAATTTCTACGTTAGAAACTAAAGCATCACCTTTACAAGACAGCACTGACATAATACAAAATATAGTAATTAAACGTTTAGCAAAACTCCAAGAAAATCATCATCAATAAATTAAACGCAGTGCTGTTAAAAAATACGGGCTATCAACAACTGAAAAATATTCGTGAGGTGTAACTAAATAAAATAAGTCTTAATGAAAATAATTAAAATGCCAGTGACATTGTAAGAAATAAATTTGTAGTGTGTCGTGTGATTTCAAGATGTCGGTGTCGTGCGATGTTACAGTACAGAAAAGTATTGTAGCCGATAATGGGAAAAATTTATTTTTGAAAATTTGGTACATCAGGTTCTAGTTAAATGTAATTATAATTTGTTTCTATGATTTCGATCATTTGAATCTAATAAAATTGTGAGTATTTTAATGTAAAAAAAAAATGTCTTAATATAAAAAATTAATGCAAAAGTATTTTTAATAATATAAAATATCATTAAAAATGTGGTGTGATAAACACAATACAAGTTCAATATTAATATTTTTGTGAATGTATCCTTCTCCAGAGACGCAGATATGTATTCCATATTTCTACAGATTCCTCAATACGCCCCTGCTGGAGAAGGATACCTTCACAAGAAAAACGACTTCGCTATCTCACAGAAATTATTAAGACCGAGCGTAGAAGTATATTCAGCGCTGCATATTAACAAAAGACCGAAGCACTTGCTCTGTCCACATAACAAATGCAGAACTAACTAAGTGTTTCCAAAGATGGCACTGCCATATCTCTAGAAATTGTATTACGACTCTTTACGGGTTAACCACATTCGTAATGGCACTCATGTATGTTTCAAATTATTCTGTTTTTATTTTTTAAAAGTTGATTTTTAGTGCATATTCGAAATGTTTTTAGTGCGTATTTGATGCATATTTTGTATTTTTTTAGTGCGTAATTATCCTAAGCCGAGTTGTAATATTAGTGCCTCTTAGCAAAAACATGTCCAGACTTTTTTAAATTGAAGTCCTAAGTTGAGAAAATTACTCCCTTTCATTTATGACGTCCAAATTAGTTAGTAATTTAAACATAATATTTAACACACGCATATACACATACATTCGAAGTCTCGTCTTTTATTTGAGTGGCACGTTATTTAGCCCCATTTTCAACACCCGCTTTCTCCTACATTTATCTTCGCCTGTTCTGACAGCTTTGCATTTGCATGGTTCTTCGTCGTGTGTCGACATTCCAGAACCCAGAACGTGTTGACAAAGCGTGATTTGATTCGTGCAAGGGCTTATTAAAGATGTATTTGTTCATATAAGTCACACACACATACGCGCATACACACATAAATATCATAAAACGAATGTGGGAATTACGTCTGTACATTGTATATACGTTCGTGTGGCAGTAGCTTAACTACGTCAATTTCAAATCCTACAGTACCATTACCAACTTTAATCTTGAAATTGCCGCAGGTGACACGCTTTAGATAACTTTCCCGATATTGAGTTAGTGTTACGTACCACCAGTTATTTCTAGAAACCGTATAATCCACCCTCAATACGTGAGTAGTTTTGTTTTACTTCGAGGACGAGAAGAGAGTATCTCTCTCTTTCTGGGTGTACGTATGTTTTGTTCCGTTTCGCGTTCATTGCGTGCCGGGTGAAATAACCCCACAAACAAACAGTTAAAGTAGAAGGCCTTCGACGGTTTTGCTCAGACGGAGATTTCAGGTAATTGGCTTTTTGAATCAATTTATTTTCTTGAATCCAACCTACCTACGTGGTCTGTGTCCCACCTATTGGATAAAAGAAACTCTACTGCTAAGACTAAAGCGACCCGTATAACTTATTCAGTAAGGTGTTATCTGTATAATCTACTTAAATTACGTTTGTATTAGATTTTGTCAATGTACAGAAGAAAGGGAAAGCGATGGTCGAAAAAACTAACTCGATCAATAAGATTTACCTGTCTCATTTACGAAGGCAAAACTGATTATTTTGTTGTCTCTGATTAAATAATTACATTCTTCGATGTTGATATACGTACCAGATACTGCTATTCATATATTGTCTTAATAATAACAATAATAAGTAAAGACCACCACTTAGATAAGCAAGAAGCGGTGTTACTGCGTCGTCTTTTATTGTATAAAACCAGTTATGGTAGAGAAATAACACCTTCATAATAATACGTTCATAATAGTACGCATTTGTTACAAATGAAACACATAAGTATTGCACATACCTGTATCTGTACACATGAACATACACCTCGTATTTTCCAACGTCCACATCAGCCAAAGACACGTGTTTCTGTGTTAATAGATGTCGTCAGTTTGGCTGATGAAGAAAAGTTTGGTGGCTCGCCTTAAATGAATCGTGTTAATGGACTTACACCTTATACATATTTTTTTCCTTTCTGTACTGGCATAGCTGGTCGAGATAAAATCGCTATTTCCGGCGTAGTCTCTTTTGTCCGTCAGATGTCATTAGATTATCTGGTGCCACTTGACAGAATAAAATTTATTACTTACCTTTAAAGCGAGACATCGAACTTTACTTCATTAGCCAAACTGATGACGTCTATTAAAACAGAAACACGTGTCTTTGGCTGAAGTGTGTATGTATATGTGGTATATGTGTATAGATACAAATATGTGTAATACATATCTGTTTCATTTGTAACAAATGAGTAATTCGTGCTAACGTATTGATGCACTTAAATTTCTTTGGTATATTAACTTTAATTGATTGAAATTAATGGCATTCACGCTTTAACTTTTTAAATACAGTATTTTTAAGTTATGGAATGTTTGGTATTTCTTGTTGTAAGCGAGAAATTTAAAATGAACTACATTGAAAAACTACTGGCATGAAAAAAAGCAGGTAACATGAAACTAGTTCAAATCTTAAAAAATCGAAATAAATGTTAAAATCTAAATCCGGTCCCAGAATTATGTTTCATCATAAAACGAAATTTCTGATATTGTATATATTTATATATTTTAGATATTAGTAAATTTAGTATAACAGAATTAAAGAATAACATTTCCAACTTTACAAATATTCAATGTGCATTTTCAAGTGCAAACCATTATATAACGTACTTTATTATCATATTCAAAATTGTAATATTTTCCTTGGATTCCAAGAATTTACTTTACTAATCTATTTATTATCTGCTTTATAAATTTAGACCATTTCTTTATTGCCTAACGTAATTAGTGAACAATTTCAATAGACCCTTCAATACCTGCTATTATTAATTATATTAATATACATAATAGACTCAAGATATCCATATATGCATGTATCATAAAAATCTATTATTGATGTACCGATCAGATAGAAATACATTAAGAAGATTTATGGTACCCTATTAAAGTGAACAAATTCGAGACATCAAAAGAAATGAGATTACATTTGTTTGGTAATTGCAAGTTTGAAATGTTGTTAATTAATTCCTGAAATCTGTCCAAACACTTAATAGATTTAATTCTTACACACACTAAATTCAAATCTAAGTTCTCCGTTAAAAATTCACAGGAATTAATTAACAACATTTCAAACTTGCAATTACCAAACAAATGTAAACTCATTTCTTTTGATGTCTCGAATTTGTTCACTAGTATCCCACCCCAGGAGGTAATAGATTTAATTACTTTACAACTAGAACGTAGAAACACGAACATTGTCACAAAGACCGAAATTTTACAGCTCTTAGAAACGTGCCTGAAACAAAATTGTTTTCAATTTAAAAAGAAATTTTATAAACAAACAGAGGGTCTAGCGATGGGAAACCCACTAAGCCTTTATTAGCGGAAATTTTCATGAATAATTTAGAAACTATAGACTATAGACTATAGACTTCAGGTAGACAATTAAAAACTTTACATAATTATATCAACACTATTCACCCCAAAATAAATTTTACTATAGAAACAGAAATAAATAAAAGCATTAATTTTCTAGATTTAACCATATCACACAAAACTAATAAACACGAGTTCGCTATATACCATAAACCAACACATACAGATACCACAATACACGCTAATTCTTTTCATCCTATAACACACAAATTATCAGCATACCAATCAATGGTATATAAATTAATTCATGTACCTATGAGTAAAAGTAATTTCGACCATGAACTAAATAGAATATACACAATAACATTAAACAATGGTTACTCTATAAATATTGTCAATAACATCTTAAAAAGCCAACAAAAATCTAAAACCCTTTCCTTAGTTTATCCAAAATTAAAATACAAGATAATTAATTCCTATAATTGAATCACTTACTTAGGAAAAATTTCGGAAAAAATTGGTACTTTCATTAAAAAACTTAATAACGAACATATATCATTTAAAACAGACAATACTATACAGAACATTATTAAAAACAACAAAGATAAAATAGACAAAGGATCAAACTCTGGTGTATATAAGTTAACATGCGAAGATTGTAATAAGGTATACATAGGACAAACGGGGAGGACATTCAAAATTAGGATGAAAGAACACGAGAGAAGCCATAAAGAAAAGAAAGCAGATTCAACTTTCGCAAGTCATTGTATAGATATCAATCATAGATTTCAAAATTTTACACATTCAAGAAAAAAGTAAAAAACTTAACCTGTTAGAAAACTTAGAAATTAATAGATACAATAGTTTAGGATTACCTTTAAATGACGAATTAGATTTAAACAACTCCCCTCTACTAAATTTAAGATTGTAAAAATTTTTCCAGCACATTTCGCCAATAATTTTCACATAAATATTCAAACTTGTATTGTACATATTCAGTATTTCATCCACCTGATGAAGCCTTTGTATGGCGAAACAATATTGTAGTGGTATTTACAATAAAAGAATTTTTGAAACTAGAAGTTTAATTACTTATTTCTTAGCGTTAATTTCTTTTTCACTTACTATTACTTATTCTGCTTATTGTTTTGTATAACGCATTTTATTAAGTTCATTATATTAGGTTTACTTATTTGATTTTTCGAATCTTTCGCAAAATTCTAAAAATAACTCGAAACTGTGAGTAAACTTTTTATTACGTTACGAAATATCGCTTTCTCTCCATGTAAGCTGGGATTCGGTTCCTAGATCAGTTGAAACATCAACTAGGGTATAAAGTAATATATAACTTCAATCTATTCACTGAAATAGTCGTGGCTAAAAGAAATGCTTTTGTCGATAGAAACTTCGTGGAACCATATTAGAAACAATCTTACTAAGAACCATGTGATTACTTTCAGAGTAGATTTGTATTTGTCTAGGTGAGAAATTACCGTTTCTAGTTGAACGAGGACTGGTTCATATACACCGAATTACTTGGAGAGCTATTGTTAATGGTAAAAGCTCGGCTGTCTGAGAGCTTTACATAATTACCACAGATAATGGGTTTTTACATGTTGGTAACATATTGCTTCGGGATATTTTTTAAATTTAGAAATGCACTAATTCAAATAAATCTGCTTCTGTTCTAATGTAATGTGCAAATATGCGAATTGGTGGAGGCTGTGGGTTAAACCTGAAAGAGACAGAAACAATTTAACTCAGAACCGCTTGCGATTTTAAGGAGACTTCTTTGGGCAACTGCTTATCTTCATTTATGACGAATGCAATTGAATTCAAAATGCCCAAGAATTAAATTCACAATAGAAAAAGAAAACAATGAACAAATACAATTTTTAGATGTTTTAGTAATGATGAATAATAACAACTTAGAAATTGATATTTTTCGAAAAGACGCTAATGTTAACTACAAGAGTGGACAAAAGTTTTCGGATACGGAAGTAAATGTCTATTATTACACAAAAAATTTTTCTTATTTTTTTTTTTTGACAAGACATGAAACATTATCTGCAAAGTAAAAATGAGAAGCAAAAAAAGGTACTTGACATTTTATTCAATAAGAAAAGTCACGAAACAATAAATTGTGCCAAATTAACAAATTCATTGCTTTTATCGGCTAGGTTTCACATATACGTTTTCACACAATTTAAGTGATTAATAGTGCGTACTACCTCTACGAACTCTAAACACTTCTCCCAAACTTTGAATACAGTTGGCGACCTCTTCTTGTGTAATGCTTTCCCATTCCTCACGCAAAGCTATTCGAAGATCCCGAATGGTCATTGGTATGGGTTGTGGGTGCCGAATACGCCACCCTGATGAATCCCAGAGATTTTTAAAAGGATTCAATTCCGAACTTCGAGCTGGTCATTGCAAACGGCGAAAGTTAACCGCATCCAAATATTGCTCAACCACCCGTGCGTTGTGAGGTCACGCGTTAACATGGATTAGAGTAAAGTTATCACCTACGAATGGAGCAAATGGTACGACGTGATCAGCTAAACGATCGTTGATATACCTAACAGCCGTCATGGTACCATTTTCAATGAGAACAAGTTCAGTTCTCGCGTACAGTGAAATGCCAGCCCAAATCATTACACCGCCTCCCCGAAATGCCATTCTTGGAGATATGCACCACGCTGAAAATCGTTCACTAGGCATTCTCCAGACATAGTTTCGTCCATCTGGTGAACGCAGACAAAAACGAGACTCATCTGTGAACAATATGAGGCTCCATTGATCCATTTCCCTATGCCTATGTAGTCGCTAAACACAAGTAGCTGGGTGCAAAAGTGGACAAGCAGCAGGTTTTTTGACATCAATTTGTATTCCTTCAATCTTCAGCGAACGGTTCGTGCAGAAACTTCAGTACTGTAAACGTCTTTGGTCGTCGGTTTGTGGTGCTTGATCTGCCTGATCCTTGCTTTCTTTTGTATTCTCCAGGTTTGAGGATGTCGCTGTATTGCATCTTGAACGGTACTCCTGCGAATATTCAAGACCGCAGCGTAGTATCGAATACTGCGTCCATCTGTTCAAAGCTAGTGCTCGGGGTGCATTTTGTCAAGAAATAAGTGTTGGTACTGACAGTTCAAATGACCTTTCAACACAAAAAATAAAAGTTGAATAAAGAGCACACCAAAATTTTTTGGGTTAGGTTGTATTTTTTTGGTTTGTTATTATTTTTGTTTTTCTTTTGACTATTTTGGTAAATTAAATGTGTTGCATTTTCTTTAATTTACAATTTTTATTTCAAGGATGATATTTAATGTCTTTTGAAAAAACAAAATTAAAGAAACGACTTTTAATTAGGATAACAGACATTTATTTTAGTGTCTGGAATTTTTTGTTCAAGAGTGTAGCTTATAACCGCGGAATCAATTCATAGTTTCCAACAAAATATTTAACTTTCTTGTTCACCAGCTGTTCAGTTTTTCGCCTACAAAAGATGGATATGAATAAGAACTCAATTTAATTAAAAACACCGCAGTACACAATGGTTTCGACTCAAAAATAGTAAAACTAATTCATGATACCACCAGTTTACTACATCAAAAAGATCAAGGTGATAAGTTTGTTTGTTTACTGTATCACTCAGCTCTATAAATCTGAAAGATATCTTCAAAAATCATTCTCTTCAAATCGCGTTAAAATCAATCAACTCATTAAATTCACTTTTAGGTAACACCAAGGATAAAATAGAAATAGGACAAAAATCATCTACAAAGTAAATTGCAACGATTGCAACCAAAAATAGCAGACAAACTAAACGTTCAATTTCATCTCATTGCAAAGAATATACATCCCATTTTATATTTAATAAAGCTGAAAAGTCTGACATATTTGGGACACATGCCACGCTATTGATCCAAATAATCTTAGATTATTAAAACTGAAAATAATTATAGAGAATTAGATAGCGAAAGTATTTATATACATAGAAACAAGAGTAGATTAATTAATTTTGACAATGGACCAATTCCTCAGTCCAGCTTGTATGCTTTGTCCTGATTGAAGTAATTATTTTTACGCGTCATGTTTCTTAACGCTTCGCGGTTCTTTAATTGTTACGCTAGGTTTAAGTAGTATATAAGGGTTGCTTTAATGTTGAGAATATAGTGTTATCCTAGTGGCGAATTGGCGAAGAGAATATCTTCGACGGTTGTACATTAACCAAAGACGCTACGTTTAACAGTATCTTTCTTTTTCAAATTATTCTACTGAAGATGACAACTTTCTTGCCAAAATATGCATTTACAATTTATTAATTTATAGTGTGGTCTTGTTTTTATATGAAAAAATGTGAATAACAATTTCTTTAGCACACTTTAGTTAGCAATTTAAACTAATGTCAAATTGGCGGTGACGAGATTTCTAAATACTACCCGAAAATGAAATGCCAGACCCAAGAATGACACATTCCAACTTCACCAAGGCACAAATAGGTCAGAATGAGCAAATCAAAGATTTCGAAAAATTTGTTTATAATAATTTCGAAATTTTTTCCTCAAGGTACGATGTTTTTACCCAACGTTTTTGCAGAAAAGTCTAACCACACATCGATTTCAATTAATTAGTTTTTATTGAATAAAAACAACCCTGTGGTTTCGCAATACCTTTATTCACCAGGGTTTAGTTCATGCGACTTTTCCTTCTCCCAAGGTGGAAAATTCACTTCAAAAGGACACCGTTTTTGGACACTGGAAAACATTGAAATGGTCGTAATCGACCAGCTGAAGGTGATTCCAGTATCCAAGTTTCATAACCACTATGAAGAGTGGATAAACTGTTTCCAGCGCTGAGTGGCTCTCCAACGCGACTATTTTGAAAGACACTGTGTGCAATTGTAATTTCAATTGAACAAGAAAAGTCTAAGGAAACCATCATATCTTTATTTATACACCTTGTATATTGCGCCTGTTACTAATAACCTTCACACTTAAAATTAACAGTAAAAATTTGCAAAGATCGATACCAATATTACCTTTAAAATGAAGTAATTTTCTTATTTTCAACTTAATTGTTTAAGTTAATTAAATATTGTGAAAGAAATCTTCAAACTTTTGAATAAAATAAAAATGTTTTTTTTCTTTAAGTTATTTATCAACAAAAGTAAATACTTTAGAAAGTTCATTTGCTTTTTTTTCTCCATAAATTAACTACAACAATGTCATTTCACTTTAAGGACCTTTTGTCAGCAAAAGAAATATAATAAATACATAAAATATTTTAAGCTCTTCAAAGAAAATGTGAGCTTTCGTTATAAAACGTAAAAGCTTTATTTTTCATCGTTTAAATTATCAGAGAGAGTCCCGTTCGTATGATGGCCCCTGCCCTCACTTATATATACGGTAAAACGTGGTTGAACAGCCTTGGCAGTCGGCTTTTCTTGATGTTTCATTGTTTAGTAAAGCTCCTGGGATGCGACCGTTGAAAAGAAATACTTGCGATGTAAAATTGTGCCGGATTTGCGTTCAGTTTTTGTACTGCCAAACTTGCCTACCAATAACTTCGAGTCTGTTTGGAGTGTTAACATCCCGGATGCGGTATAAAACGAAGGGATCGACCAAAATTCTCACCTTTAGCAAACTCCTAAAGAGAGTTTAATTAGGGTACACCCGTTTTTTTTGTGTTTAGTCGACAGGACGAAGTCTGAAATCCTATTACAGTTTTTATTTTTGCTTTGACGTAAGTGTCGGCATAAATCTTATTGTTGCGTTATTTTTTCAAGTGAAAGTAAGTAGATTATGCTAACTAAATTTTCTTTAGATGAAAATAATGTAAATAGACTTATATAGATATAGGAACATGCTTATTACTAATGATGTAAGATAATAATATAGAAAAGTATTAACAGACGATAGTACGGCAATAAATTATGATTTCTCCATTAAAATTTTAAATATTAAAACGAAGATGATCTTTCTCTTGTTAGGTTTCCCATGTATTCAAAATTCTTTTTCTATAACGTTTTTAAATTGTCTTTTTTTTACGAGTATACAAATTAATTTAAAGACTTTCTCCAATATTGGCTACGGGTAATTAGCAAAAATAAATATAACGAAACTTCGTTCACTTTTCGATAAACTGAGTTCCAAGAACTTATCTATGTAACGTGTGTTCATTTGAAAAGTCAATCTAGGTTACTTTGAAATTTTGATAGAATAAGACGCATATATATTAGTATGTGTTTGTTGTTCCGTAAACGTAAATCCAAATGACATTTGATAATGTCAATCATATTTGTTATTTATTTGTATGTATGAAACTGTCAAAATATAAGACTTCGTAGTTTAAGTAGTAAATTTTAATTTACGACATACTTCAAAATGTTCTCAGTAAATCACATGCTACTAGATTGACTTTTCAAATGAACACCCGTTAGAAGGGTTGATAATAAAAATGCAACTCAACTAGCCAGTACCCAGGCTAAAGTCTCAGTGAAGACAACGAGGTTCCTTTCAAAAAAATTGATATAGGTACTTTAGATTTTACAAGCACGGTCTTAGAGCAGTCCATTAGGCGAAACACACCAAGAATATTAGCCTAATTTTGTTTGTTTCTTTTAACAGTAATAATTATGATGATAATAATCTTTATTGTGGTAAATTTACAAAAGTTAATTTAAAATGTCAATACCGCTTATATAAAGACAACGAATATTATAAAAACGATATAGACAAACAATGCTTGCCTTCTAGTATCACAACATTGCAATTTAAAGCAACACAGTAAAATAATAAGCAAAATATTCTTCAATAGTATACAGGGATTGCTTCACAAGCCATTTTTTCATCAGGGTGTGATGTCCTCTGGGCCTCGTTACGGCTTCATCTCCGAGGCAGACTCATTAGAGACCAGTTTTATTGATGAAATAAATAATACACTTGGAAGCAATATAAAAACAACATTTAATAAATGCTTTACAATAATATTATATATTACAATGTTCACATGTACAAGATTGATTAGATTCGTTTTCTTCTGTCCCAAGTTTATATGTACAGGGTGGGGAAAAGGTACTGTGTATCGCTTGCAACTTTTGAATGAGCAATTTAATTAAAAAATTACTTATACAAAAGACGATTCAAATAATATTTGGTATCACTTGGTAGCATTCGTTTTTTTTGAGTTGACTATTTCAACGCAAGGCCTACTAACTTTTTTTTCTTAAATAGCGTTATATATCTTTTTTGCATATTTAAGAAAATTTTTTTTTGTGAATATAATGATAATGTTTATAGGGGATTGTGTATGAAAATTTTCAAGAAAGTGGTCAAAAACCTTCATTATTGTCAAATTATGAAACTTTAATGAAATGAACAAAAAAAAAACCATTTTTAAAATGAAGTGTTTTTGTAATGTACAAACAGAAACGGAACTTGAAAATTAATTGCTTAAGTGGTCAAAATGATCACCATTTACTCCCAAACAATGACCTAGTCGATCTCTAAACCCCTGCAAAACATTTTGGAGTGCAACTGGTGAAAGCCTATTAACTTGAGTCTGAATTCTAAGCTGTAAATCCTCGAGATTATTGGGTCCGGTTCGGCAAACTTCAGTCTTTAAATGGCCCCAGAAACAAATTCAAAGGATTTAAATCTGGAGATCTAGCAGGATATTCGATAGGACCCCTTCTACCAATCCGCCTGCCAAGAAACACGTCATTTAAGTTCTCTCTTACTACTGCTCCAAAATTAGGTGGAGCACATATTATTTGAAACTGGGCTTGAAATTTTGAGATTCTCCGCAACAGCTAATAATACGTTCAGAGACTCCGTCATTTACTGTTCTTGGTCGGATGGTTTTTGGAGCGCGTTTAACGGTACCCATCTCATTAAACCGTTTTGCAATACGACTTACAGATGTTAATCGAAATCCGCCCAGGATATTTATTATTAAATAAATTACGTACATCAGCTTGCGTACGTTTTATACTACCATAACCAACCATAATCTAAACTTCAATTCGTCCTTTTTGTGATAATTATTCCATTTTTTACATAAATTAATGTTTTACAACCGAATAAATGTCAAAATTTTATCGAATGACGCGTGATTGTCAAGTTTTTTCATATTTTGTCATGTTGACATTTAAGAACAGAATATTTTATTAAATCAAGACAACTGAGCTGTCACTAAGGATCATAAAGGTTTTTGACCATTTTCTTCAAATTTTCTTACGCAACCCCCCTATAAATTGCATACCATTATATTCACGAGAAAAATGTCTTTTAAGTATCTAAAAAAATACATGACGCTATTTAAGAAAAACCATTGCGGGTGTTATAATGATGAAGATTAAAAATTTTTTGGTATTTAAATAGGTTTCTGCGACCGGTTCTTCCGAAAACTCCACTTAAGTCTCTGCTACTATCTTTTCGGATGTATTTCAAACGCTGCTGCGGTTTTACATGACCAGTGTTGGACACGTTAGCCCGCGAAGACTTCCAGCAGTTCTTCCAATCATGGACAAGTCATTGGGATTGGTGTATTCATGCGAAAGGAGAGTACTTTGAAGGAGGTGCTAGTGAATAAGTTGGAAGAAAAATTTAATTGTTTTTTTCGCATTCCGGGAATTTCTTGGTAACCTCGTATGTACCTATGTAATAATACAGAAATAATACTAAATCTTGCAAATATACTCCCATGCCTCTGTTATGCCAAAGATATTTAAGAAACCGAAAAATGAGCTACTCGTTTAGTTGTCCTCGTTATAATCCATACAGATATCTAAGAAGAAGTTCGCTATTAAAGCAGTCTGGAATTCTTTTAAATACAGTGGATCCCCGCCATTCGCGCCGCCTGTATTTGCGAATTCTCATTCGCGATCCTGTTTTTACGGCTATTTCTTGTTATCCGCGCTCCGTATTCGCGGTTCAGTATGTGTGGTTCCCCTAAAATTTCAGTATTTCCCTTGTTCATTCATTTCATTAAAAGTTCACAGACTGTATTTGGCTCTTATACACAATACGTATGTGTTTTTATCTATTTGTGTCAATTACATACATAGATACTTGTAGCTTATATGTACATACATGCCTTTTATTTTTGTACCCCAATATTCGCGAATTCCATGTTCGCAGTGTTTTCGTGGAAAGCAAACTACGCGAATAGCGGGGGCCCACTGTATTATTAGTAGCTTCATTATGAAATATGTGGCACTATAAAAGGAAGATTATGAATTCGTTTCCCTCAGAGATTTTCAAGACAAAATTCCTTATTTAATAAATCGGTGATTTAATTTAAGTGGAAAATTTATTTTATTGGAATATAATAAAAGTAGGAAAAAAGAGTAAAGAATTAAAGTGAAGTAATAGAGCGATATTAAAATATGTGACAACCTAACAAGCCCTCAAATATTACAATCTATTACTCTCCTTCTTCTTTTATTAAATCTCCACACTGTCTCATAGTAATTTTACAACATTTTCTTGAATTTTATAAAATGTTCTCGACCGTCTGAGACCTAAAAGACCGGAGGCGCGCTAAGCCGACGGCGATGTATCGATAAATGCCTTTCATGCAAAATCATGCGGTTTATCAAAGTTTAATTTTAAAAGGAATTTTCGGTCCTCTCATCCTGAAGGAATGCTGTTATATCTGTATTATAAGTTGTTTCCGTTACATGCCTTAAATGTTGGAATGGCGATTTTGTAAATCCCACGCAAGTAAAACGGCCAGTACGTGTGGGCTTTAGGTATCGAAATATCGAATACATAGCTATTTCCAGATATTCTCGGTTTTATAAATGTGATTTGAATATGTATCGAAAGTCGCGAACTAATACTTTGTTCGATGTCTTATGAAAATTTCTGGTTTGATGTGACCCGATAATCTAAAGATTGGTTCGTATAAAAATCAAGGCAAAATAACATTTTGGAAGAATTTTGTTCGATAGTTTACAAAAAGAAAATTAACTAAAAATGAACTAAACTTTGTTCGCAAAATAATCATGTCTAGATGGGTTTATCTTCTTAAACCAACGACTAGGAACAATTGAAACCTTTTTTGTTCTCAGAACTGCATATGCTGTTTAAAATTTTTGTCATTTTCATCTTATAACTTACTAATTATTAAGTAAGCTTTTTCCTTGTCGGACACTAGTTTTTGAATATTAAATTACTCCATAAGCTTAGTCGACGCATACCTTATTGCTAGATTTTTATTAGACAAGTAGCATACTATAACGGCAGACATAAACTAAGAAATTGTGAGCCTTGAATTTGAATTGTAAACAACGAATTCGTAAATGGATAGTTTTTAAGTATTTACATCAGTAACCTTGAACTCTTGAGGAGAGGTTAAATTTGTATTTTTTACGATTATTATAGAAGTGTCGAAACCGGTTCATTTAAACCACGCCAGTTAATTCGATCGGGTTCGATATTTTTTCCTAGGTTGGTAGTAGTTTCTGTGCAAATCTGTGCAAAATTTTATGTCATTATTCTTGTTAGTGAGTAAGCAAAGAAATGTTTTTCTGACATCTGATACAATCTCATATGTATTTTGCTTATATAGTCGGCTAGCTTTAATATGAGTGTGTGGGATCTCAGGTTATGGTGAGATCTGTATGAATATCACTGCTCGTTATTTAGCTATACAGTTAAACTAATGAGTATTAATATAAATAAGAAAACTATACACAGTTATTTAATATACAACCTTTATTAGCTTTACTGTAATGTTAATTAAGTCAGAATTATCAAATTCTAAATTGAAGAGTTGGGTTTCAATCCTTCAAAAAAATAATAAAAATTGTTGGTTTGGCAATTTTATAATAATTAAATTCAAATAGAAAAAAAAGGGATCGATGCAAATAATATATTTATTATGTCACGCCGATTCTGAAGAAGCTTATATTCCACGTATTTATTATGGAATAACTATGTAATTATGGACATCGATAATTATGAACCATACCAATACATTTGGATATTAGTTTTTATTGCCTATTGTACAGACACGTTGTTATTGACGTACAGGAAATAAAAGCTACTGTAACGCAACATTATTTTTAAAATCAAAATGTAAATGAAGAACCGTATCATATTCCGCATAATAATGCATTCGATGCATGGGCACCACATATTCCGGAGCGCAATTATTGCTCTATTACAATTCCAGATGACCCAATTATTCATTGAAATGATGTACGTACATGTGCCAGTTAGATATATTGAACTGCGGTATGAAAGTAAAAACAATTGTAGTTACTTATTTTACTGCAACATCTCACCGAATTTATGTGCATTGTGCCAGATGGAGCAAATGGAAAAATTTGTAGTTGTTAAAAATAATAATCATATATATATATATATATATATATATATATATATATATATATATATATAATAACTTCGTGACCTTGGTATGATATGGTAAACCTAATCAGTAGGCGATTAAAGGTCTGTATATTACTTCAAAATATATGTATTTAAAAAACTCTACATGTTTCGGCTATATACGCCTTTTTCGAAAAAGGCGTATATAGCCGAAACATGTAGAGTTTTTTAAATACATATATTTTGAAGTAATATACAGACCTTTAATCGCCTACTGATTAGGTTTACTATATATATATATATATATATATATATATATATATATAAAGTAAAAAATTAATTAAACAGGTAAGCGGTCTGTCAAAATAAAAAAACCTCATTTATATCACTCTATATTTCACAACCATTCGTTACTTAATCAGGAGTTCAATTACAGAGTTAAAATTTAGCAAAGACGCCATTAAAGATGTTGAAATCAATTCTCTACATTAAAACATTAAACTAACAGATATTTGTTTCACGTCAATCTTTTAAAAACAATTATACGCAAAAGAATCATTTTTTTACAATGAAGTAACGAATGTTATGAAATATAGAGTGATATAAATGAGGCTTTTATTTTAGCAAACCGCTTGCCCGTTTAATTAATTTTTTACTAAATTAGGACGGTCGATAATACTTACTAGACTATATATATATATATATATATATATATATATATATATATATAGCAGACATAATAATAAATATTGGCTTGCCAATGCCCCCTGTAATTGGCGTCAAGCTGTTGGGGAATGCTAAGGCATGAATTATTATTATTAAAGTTGGATGTATTTTTAAATAACATTCCAGTATTTTTGAATAATTTTATCCATGACAACTACAAATGTATAAGTATGACATTAATATACTATCATTTATAATTTAAATTCTTTGCAAAAGGCATCCTATGCCAAAACATGTAAGATTGTTTTAAATATATACATTTTGAAGTAAAACCAGACCTTAAATCTCCAACTAATTGAATCTAATATATATATCATCTATATTTTATATTCCTTGAAAAAGGCATCATTTGCCGAAACATGTAGGATTGTTTTAAATATATATATTTTGAAGTAAAACCAGACCTTATATCGCCAACAAACTGAATACAAAGGTCACGAAATAATTATCTATATAGCTTTCATTTAATTTCTTATATAAATGTTAAATAAAACAACGTGGTTGTGTCTTCTTTAATTTAAAAAGTTGTATTTAATAAACATATATTTCAGAATACTGCCCACGTTTGGAGTTTTTATGTTCATCCTCACATTATTCATGTTACTTTAAATCTCTCTCCTCATCGTTTGCACCTCCGATCGAGCAACGTCGCAAAAAAGGTTTTATCTAAGTTGAGTTTTGGATTATCTTCACGACTAATTCGAACGTATTTTTGTTTATTATTACCTCTCGTGAAATATAAGAATTTATTAAAATACACCTTCAGTTTATACACGAGACTCCGCAAATCATAGCGTACGCGTGCGGGCATCAAAAATGCCAGAGATAAAAATATTTAAATAAGTTTTATATATATATATACACAGACTTTGCTTTATTTTCAAGCGACTGGCAAACGAAATGAAATATAAACAGCCAGACATCGAATGGAACGTAACGGTCGGAGAGGTATGGAAGAGATTTAATGGCGAAGTTGGAAAATAAGTAAACAAAATTATAAGGAAAATTGTATCCCAAGGCACAACAAACGCAAGAGGGAACATCAATATCGAAGAATGCCGGCAAATATTTAATTTCGAAATAGTTTAGATGGATTCCCAGTTTGCTAGATGTTAGGTGGGGAAATGGAGTATGACAGTGAAAGAGGAGTAGGAGGGAAGGGGATGGCAAGCAACTCTTCTAATATTAATTGCAATTGACTTAAGGGTTTCACTTTTCGTGATGAATGCTTGTATTGTAAAATATTAATATAGACAATACCAAAAATACGTATGTGTATACAAGCTCCAATTCAGCAATCGTGTTATTAGATTAGGTATTATTATTTCTTAAAATTAACTATAGTAGTTGTTATAAGTACGGATCGGCAGTCAGTTGTACATTCTAAGAGGGGAACTTAAATGAATTTGTAGCGGGTCGATCTATTGTTTAGTTTTATTTGTTACCTGAGTTCTCTTGCGTAAATATGTGATAGACAGCGACTTGGCAATGTTCACACATCTACTTGCATCTAAGATAGTCGAAACTAATGCAGAGTTTATATCACGTAACATAGCTTCGCGTTTGAAAACACTATAGGGTGAAAAGCACGATATAAATAAAGAAAAAGTGTTAGTATTTGTAACAGATGAAGCTGCATATATGAAGGCGGCTGGTCGGCTCTTACAATAAATATACAATATATGTTTCGCGTATGCTCTTCATCGAGTATTAAAGGAAGTCACAAAATGCTACCCGAATGCAGGCAAATTGATATCTTCTGTCAAGAAAGTTTCTTGTTATAAACGCGCTGGGGCACATGGATAGAAGCAACACCCTATTATCACATGCATTTTGACGACCTTAATAGTTATTTACGAAACAAGTGCGTGAAATCATATTTCGCGAATGAGTGACCAGTTTAAATCGCGAGCCGTAGGCGAGCGCTTTATGGACACGAATTCGCGAAATGTTTCACGCACGAAGTTTGTACAATATTTTTTGTACGAGAACTATAAACAATAATAATATTTATATAAAATATACATATAATTTCAAAATTTTTATATTTATAAGTATTTTTAATAATATTACTAGTATCTGTCAGGATGGCCGAGCGTTCTAAGACGCCAGACTCAAGGTTTACCTTGCCAGTTATATTATACGGGTTCTCGAGCGTTCTGGTCCTCTCTGAAGGCGTGGGTTCGAATCCCACTTGTCTTGTGACAATTTTTTTTTGGTTTTCTATAAATTTAAAAAATAATATTTGTTGCTGTTCTGACATTGAATTACATACCTTCCAAATATAACAATTTCTATTTCATTTCCTTTTATTTTCATAGAAATACAACCAACTGGGTAGCATATTATTAAGATTAGGGATTTATGATTTTAAAATGTCACTAAATTAATCAAGTTCGAGGAAGTACCAACTTTACTTTTACGCACTCGTGTTTAAAGTGACTTTTTACGCACGCAAATCGAATCGTGAAATGACAGGTTTTGATAAGCGAGTACAAAAAAGTATATTACAACTAGTGGATCCGAAGGATGCTGTTGCCATTTTTACACGCTCAACAAGTAATTATGGTCCCAACTATTGAGATTTAGACAATATTTATAAAAATTATTCCATATCTGTAACCATTCTTCTGAATATAATTATATATTTCTTTTCATTATAATATTTATTTAAGTTTAAATTTATGAACATTCTTTGGGTTTAGTTTGCAATACAACTCTATGCGAGGAAGACACTGTGTATCGAAACAATTATAATGGGATTTTACCTCAATAAAGTGAAAATTAAGTAATATTTCTTTTTCATTTTTATTTCATTAATTATGAATTTCCATCAAGTAAATGGTACTTCGATTCAAAAAGATTAATTAAGATTTGCATAAATGTTACTTCTTGTTCACTAAGATGACACTATGTGATAAAAATTTTGCGGGTCAAGACATAAGGTTGGAGTGTGAGTGTGGGAGCTTGCTCCATAAAGCTGGAATCGCGACTACACATTTGACCTTGTGGTAGTCTAGAGCATCTACATGTTATATGTGGTACTAGGGGCCACTGCTAAAATTCGCGGAAAATTGTGAAATAAATGAAATTACGCTATGTACATTGCTTTACTGTTTCTCGAAATACTTCACTTTAAGATGTATACACTATTGCATCTTATAAAACCAATCTACAAAACACTTTCTCCATTCGGAGCGAGGTATCTCCAAAACGATTAATTTAAATTATTCAACAGCCTCTTCAGGCGAAGAAAACCGCTTTCTGCGCATGTTATTTTTGATGTTTCGGAATAAGAAGAAGTCACTGGGCGCTAAATCGGAGAAATATGGGCAATGAGTCATTAATTCGATGTTCCTGTTTGTCAAAAACTCGCTTGCATTGTCATGATGAACCATGATTCGTCGGTTTATGTTACTTTTTTCTGACTTTATCGATAACTTTCGGCAAACAAATTCACGTATATCAGTCAGTATTAATTGTTCGTCGATCCTCTAATGCAACAGTTACAACATGACCCGTTTTTCCGAAGAAACAAGCTATCATTCTTTTCGAAACGCTTCGTGACCGCACCACTTTTGTTGGTTTAGTAGGTTCATTTTGAAACATCCATACAGTCGATTGCTGTTTAGATTGAGGCTCATATGAATATATCTTGGATTCGTCATCTGTTACAATGTTATTTACAAAATTTGAACGACCACAATCAATTTTTTTTAACATTTCCTTGCACCACTTGACACGTGCGTGTTTTTGCTCGTCTTTTAAATTTTGAGGAATCCAACGACTGGAAAGCTTCCTGACATGTAAATGATTGTGTAAAATCGTATGTATTTGTTTCGACGAAAAGCCCAAGGACGCCTCTATCTCACTGTATGTCACATGTCGATAATCATTTCAAGCACAGCATTGATATTTTTCGCAACAGCAGTGGTGCATGGTCGCCCTTCCTGAAGATCGTCACCAAACCTTGGTCTTCCACGCTTGAATTCTGCAAACCATTTGTAAACCATATCTTTGGATGGTGCTTCATTTCAAAATATCGAACTAAGCTTTTCCACACATTGCTTTGGTGTCAAACCGTATCGAACATCGTAAAAAATCATCCCTCGAAAATCACGATTCAAAATTTCCATTTTTGACACAACTATTATTTTGTTAAATTTTGTCGAGACAAAACTGTTCGATTTTAAATCGAACTGTCAACTGAATTATACGTTAAAAATGTCAAATTTTACTAATATTATAATTGCGGAATGCGGCAATTGAAGGAGCACTTGATTCAACGAATTTTAGCAGTATCCCTCTTATAAGCAAACCAATTAAGTTCCACATTACATTTACTTAGTATAGAGGCGTGATTTAATTACATTTTTCTTAAATGTTGGATCTAGACTAGTGCGGATATGTTATGTTATGTAAGCTGTGTTTTTATGAGCTGGAGTTGAATTCTGCAAACCATTTGTAAATCATATCTTTGGATGGTGCTTCATTTCCAAATATCGAACTAAGCTTTTCCACACATTGCTTTGGTGTCAAACCGTATCGAAAATCGTAAAAAATCATCCCTCGAAAATCACGATTCAAAATTTCGATTTTTGACACAACTATTATTTTGTTAAATTTTGTCGAGACAAAACTGTTCGATTTTAGATCGAACTGTCAACTGAATTATACGTTAAAAATGTCAAATTTTACTAATATTATAATTGCGGAATGCGGCAATTGAAGGAGCACTTGATTCAACGAATTTTAGCAGTATCCCTCTTATAAGCAAACCAATTAAGTTCCACATTACATTTACTTAGTATAGAGGCGTGATTTAATTACATTTTTCTTAAATGTTGGATCTAGACTAGTGCGGATATGTTATGTTATGTAAGCTGTGTTTTTATGAGCTGGAGTTGGTATTCTAGTCTTCCAGCAATCTGAAAATTATGAAGTTTTTAAGCAGCGGCTTCGCAAATATATAGGCAATTCTTTACGAGAAAAGAAGGGATATGGAACATTACTAATGGTAAAATTATTAAAGAAAGTGATGTTAACGGAAGTAGTAATGTATTGCTTCCTTGTAGATGAATGGATTGAAAGCACTCACTGAATCCATTGATTGTTAATGTGGAGTTATCAATAATATCTCCGCGACCGTTTTAGGTAAATTACGAATTGATATTGTGATGACTCATCCAACGATGCGTCGCGCGTCATACCTCTAGCGCTTTCTCGATGCATGTAGAACGCTCGAGAACAGAATTTCACATTCATATATAAGCCGTCGAGGAAGGGATTGAGATATTTGTTACCAGAGCATCGCTGAGTGAACATAAATATAAATACATAAATATAAATATATAAATGTGCTTATTGTTAGTAATTAGTTTTTATATCATCATTCGTTTTTATTATTAATATAGTGTATGTCTACGTTACCGTTAGTTTTATTTAAGAACCCGAAAAGACAAACTTTACAATATGTTACTTTTAGTGAACTATCAAAATCGCATAGGGTCATCTCTAATAAAATATGGTACCTTAGTAGGTAGATAATTTTGATAGAATTCAGTTGAATTTCCTATAATCTTACTGTGTAATTCTCTATGCCCATTTAAGTCGTTCGCATACAGTTTTTTTTATATTCTATTTAAACGAAATTCCAGTTTGCTCTTTACATGTCTTGTGTGATCTTTTGTAAATGATATAAAATAGTCAGACCTAATACTACTTTTAAATTGCTTTATCAAAGTCATCACAGGCCTAGTTAATATCATCGTACTGTTCAATGAAATTCCAATCAGTGTTAGTGGGAGCTCCAAAGAGGTCCACAAAATTGGCAAAAGATATAACAAAAATATACTGCACTTGGATGGTTAAATACAAATGGGGATCGAATGTGAACACGCTTGATATTGAAGAACCATATCATCGCATTGCGTATTCCGGAAATGGGAGGATGTGATAGTTTACAATACCCTCGCAGTATTTGATATCCTCTGTTGCAGGATATTATTTGCTAACCCAAACTTATCCTCAATTGGATTTGAAATGAGATCAATTGTGACCCTCAAAATGAAACGATCCAGTTTTTTTGAATGATTTCCTGTTAACTTTGACGACCAACAATGGATATATTTTTGGATGAGCAAAGACAACCATCTTGGATTGCAACACTTCATAATGCAACAGTCTGGTATAATGGTGCGATCTTACATTATTTATGAATCCCGATGGTATTTCTACAGTATAGCTGCATACAGCGCTACATAACAGAAATTGTTAAGCTCTAAATGGGGGACGTACTGCTGGAGTTCACCAGAAGCAATGTTTCAATAGTAGTGCTGGAATAGATGTGGAACACATTTGCACCGAATTGCTCTATTACAATTTCGCCGCAAAATATATTATTGGTTAAAAATCTAACCAGCAATGACCGCTACCGACGGCTGAAAATAATTCTTGTAAACATAAAATACTATTAAATTGATTGAACTCTCGCTTGGCACTTGGTGAAACATCTTGATAAATTCACGATGAAAAAAAGAACACTTGGTTATGTTTCACTAAATTTTATTTACATAAAATAAGACAATTGTTTCGGACTCTGCAGTCCATTTTCAATTAACATAAGAATAAATTTTCTAAAGTATAAATAGATGTATGTAACTACAAAATAGAGAGGGGATAACATTACTAACAAATTTTCGTAAACTCTGTTTGCTCGTTTACAATGTTTAACGACTTATTTTTCGCCTTTGAAATTTCTAATATTTCCAGGAGATTTAATAGTAATCCTTTTGAAGAAGAGTGTAATATATCAAAATTGTCCGATGACATCATATGGTTGTTATCAATGCAGTGTTCTGAAATCCCTGAGCATTTCCTAGAATTTAAAATGGCTTTTCTGTGTTCAGTAATTTCAAAGGCGAAAAATAAGTCGTTAAACATTGTAAACGAGCAAACAGAGTTTAGACTTTCGCCGATAATGAGGGCAGTTATTTGAATTTAATTAGTTATTGAATAATTATATTATATTTTAAATTACCCCCTTTTCCATTTGCACGAAAATTTGTTAGTATCCCCTCTCTATTTTGTATTTACATACATCTATTTATACTTTAGAAAATTTATTCTTATGTTAATTGAAAATGGACTGCAGAGTCCGAAACAATTGTCTTATTTTATGTAAATAAAATTTAGTGAAACATATAACCAAATGTTCTTTTTTTCATCGTGAATTTATAAAATACTATATGGGTTAACAAACCACAAGCTATAATTCAATTGAAATTTTAATTATTTAATAAAAAAAATTAGATATTATCGTCTCCAACTATTTTCTCGGTAAGCTCAAATTTCCAACATTGTATTAGTAGCATTATTTTGTGAAAATATCTTCCTGAAATGTAGGTCGTATAACAAAGACTAATTAATCTCTGCATAACATCGATAATATTGCTTTCAGCGATTATATATTTTTCGTTAGAGAAATAATGTAAAAACGTATTGCTAATGTATTAGCCGTCATGGAGTATACGTTTCCATTAAGTTCAATATATGATAGGTATCATATATATATATATATATATATATATATATATATATATATATATATGTAGCTTTCATGTTTAGTCAGGAGTTTTTGTCTGCTTTTATATCCCGAGTATTTTACCAAGTCTTTTTAGACAACATATACATCGACATCTATATTGAAAGAATATCAGCAAACAGAAAAAAAATGAAAAAAGAATCCCAAACATGTCAGAAACAAGATTTGAATTAACCGATATATGTACAAACACACGACTTCTGCTCCCTGACGTACATAGCCTGGGACAGCTTCATCCGAAAGGATAAATAAATCGAATTTTCGAGGAAAGTTTACTTTCCTGTCGTTATATACGAAAAACTCCTTTTAATGGTGTTAGTTTTATGGTTTTCAGAAAGAAAAAAAATTATTTATTTTATGTATACAACTTTCGTATCTTATTCAGTGTTTAAATGTTTTATCGGAAATAGAAGTTGAAATAGATTGGCTAATTGAACTTTTAAATAGTTTATCAATTTAATTTGTATTTCCCAGGTTCTATCAGTAGAGTGTATGGTAAAATTCTCAAGCAGAAGCTAGAAAGTGAGTATAATGGCCTGGAAGCCGAAAAACAAGCTGGGCTTCAAAACAGGTAGATCAACATCGGACAATATCTTCTGCGTCACCCAAGTTATCGAGAAAAGGTTCGCAATGAATCAGGAAGTACATATACTCTATGTAGATCTTAAAAAAGCTTACGACATCGTTCCTCAGATAAGACTTTAAGAAGCGCTGAGATATACAAATATCGACAATAACTTGATCAGAGCAGTTAAAAGCCTTTATAAAAATGTCCATGCCAGAGTAAAGATAAAAGAGAAAACAACAAACGCATTTAATATAACCAAAGGGCTCAAGCAGGGATGCTGTCTCTCGCCAACATTATTTAAAATCTATTTAGAACACCCCTTAAGAACGTGGAAACAAAAGTACGAAAATATGGGTATCCCGTTGGCAGAAAGAAATATGTTTTGCAGATGATCATGTAGTGTTAGCTCAGGATGTAGACGACATAGAGTATATGACGCGCAAATTGATCGAAGAATATCGTAAATGGGGTTTAGAGGTGAACACAGAAAAAACGGAATATATGTGCATAGGTGGCATACAAAAAGACCCTATCCTAAATGATGTACAAAAAATTAAACATTGCGACACTTACAAATATCTGGGACTTCATGTGTCACAGGACGGTGCCTTGGATCCAGCTATACGATATAGGAACAATAAGGCTAGACAAGCCACAGTATTTTCTGGGATGAAAAGATCTCAAAAAAAAAATTGAGATCCTAATATGCAATAGTATTGTTAAGACCATAGCAACTTATAGCTCTGAAGTCTGGCCACTTAAAAATAAAGCACTAAAAGCTTTGCTGGTAACAGAAATGGACTTCTGGAGAAAAGTTGCAGGTAGGTAGATCTATAAGGTACAGAGTACGAAATGCGTGAATAAGAGAAATTATGGGAGTCAAACATACCATAGTAGACGACATCAAAATGAAATAACTTCAATGGTATGGACACGTGCAACGGATGACAGGTTAACGGCTACCCAAGCTAGTAATGGAATGGACCCCACAAGGAAAGCGCAGGAGAATGAGGCCTAGAAGAACTTGGAGGGAAAGAATCGCCAAGGAGATTAAAGTGAGAGGTTTATAGAACAACTTATGGGAAGACAGGGACCAATAGAGATTGGGCATCGGAAGACGGCGGAGAACGTTTTAAACCGATATATATATATATATATATATATATATATATATATATAAAGATAATTATTTCTTGGTAAGTATTACCTTTATCAAAGGATTATAATTCTTTTTCCCACAGTCCTAGAAGGAAAAAACGCAATTTTACGCGGGAAATGTAATGGTGGGATGCTGAGAGGATTCCCTTAATTGAGTATACGCCAAAAAGGACTACAATAATGGGAAATGTCTACTAAGACCCAATTAAGAACTCGAACACGACTATACGCGCAAAAAGACCTCACAATTTTACTCAGAAAACTGCTTCTGCACAACAACTGCAACATGCATAAGGCATGAATTGTTTAAGCAGTAGTAAATAATTGGGCTTTGAGTAATTACAACATCCACCCTACAGTCTCGACCTCGTCCCCTGTGACTATGATCTCTTTCCAAATTTCAATGAACACTTGAGAGGGCCTCGATTTTTATCGAATGACGACGTGGAAAACACTGTGGGGTCGTATTTTGTGGAATTACCAAAATATTTTTTTTCGAAAGCATAGCCTTTGTTATGTTACGGATGATGATAATCCGACCCGAACCAATGTTATGACGTCGGATTCGTGGAGGATCAATGTATTGTTCGGGCTTAATGTGTCAATGTTATGGTTGTATCCGGTTTTTGGCGATAATGCTTTAACGTCAGCTAATAAAATCACGACCCATATGTTGATTCACCGTGCACAGGCTGTAAGTTTAAATCTTAGGTGACTGTTTGTTATATGAATAAATGTACTTTTATCTAAATATATTTATTGAGATTTATTTGGATTTACAACGACTTGTACTAACATAAAACTCCTGTTGAGGCTGATGTCTTTTGTCAACAAATAATTATTATGATGTTACAAAGAAGACTTTGCATCTTATACTGATGTTGATATTGCGTTTGAGTTCATACTATTGAGTCTATTGTTGTAGGTATGATACTGCGAATAATACTGTAAGATTGTGTGTCTTATCCTGATGTTAAGTTTGTACTTATGAGTCTCTTGTTGTTGGTATGAGGCTCCGATTGGAACTATAAGACCGTGTGTTTTATACTGACGGTGAATTTATAATGTTGAACCTTTTGTTGCTGGTATGAGGCTCTGATTGATAATGTAAGACCGTGTGTCTTATATTGATGTTAAATTTGTACTTATGAGTCTCTTGTTCCTGGTGTGAGACTCTGATTGATACGGCGAGACTGTGCGCTTTATACTGATATTGAGTTTATACTGTTTCTGTTCTATGTTGTCTTACAAGTAGGTAAAAATGTACCACTACCCCTAACTATTACAGATCAACAGCGTATTAATTCAAAGTCACAACGGGGAATTTTTGGGTTATTATTTCGGGGAAATTGTGCCTACAAGGAATGATACCAAAAGTTTACGATACTGTCTCGAAGATTTAATTTTAACTAATAAATAATAAAATGTCGTTACTAATTACGTATTTAGAAGGTGTGATAAACCTAAGTATGCATTTCCGGCTAGTCTTTTGTTAGAGTAATGAAATTTATTATATCGTATATATCTAAGAAAGGCCATCTTAACAATGAATATCCAAAGCAAAGCCTTTGTTCACTAATAGATTTTATGATATATACATATTTAGGAATCATGAGCCTATTATGCATATCTAATTAACAGTGGTTGATATATTAAGGGTGTATTGAAATCGTTCACTGATAACCCTAGGCAATAATAAACAAAAAAAAAAAGATGCCGATTATTAATAATCCCAGGTAATAAAACGATTCGCAGATGTAAAGGATATGGCTTTCTTAGAATTTAAAGAGCGTTTCTATAATGTGCTAATAATAGTATGTTATATAGTGGGTTAAACTTGAACTTGAACGTTAAAATCTATAATATTGGAAATATATATGTTTGAATTCTATATCTTAAATCTACTTATATTTAACAATAAAAAATGTTTAAAATAAAAATATTACGAAAGGATACTAAATGCTGTCAACAGCGTTATTAAAGAAATGTTGGAATAAGTGTGGTAATAGTTCTTATCTTACGTTGAAAGTTATTTTCTGTTGCTTTTCTAACTCGTTTCATTCTTAGATAACAAAAAACTCCCTTCGTATTGAAATAATAATAACGGGAATTAATTCTACAAAATATAAAATACGTTTTCAATTATTAGTAAAAATAAGATGTTTAATGGACATAAAAAGATCTGTTACACGATACCAAACACTACACAATAACTTCTAACAACAAGGAAATTTGATAATAGAAGAACCTCCATCGACCAGACTTTCATTTCAAAATTTTCATTCGTTCCTACAAGAGAATCAGTTGAGTTTCATACTTCGGGAAATCCTCTACCGCCTAAAAGCAGAAAAGGATTATGTAAGTGTGCGGGAAAAGGACGTTATTATAAAACGTGCACGAGAGAGTTGGAGAAGCGAAAAAGTTCGGACAGCGTAGACAATATGTGGTGACCACGTGACCTAAACTCGTGTATTGTTACCATGCAATCAGGCTGAGTGGTGGTTGGGTCAGCGGTTTGCAGCTTGCACACACCAACAAAGAAGAGAAATTCTGAGCACACAATATCTTCTGTTGGGGACGTTCGGCGCTTCGTCACAAAGAGTAAATACACAAACACTCTTACATACTGAAGTGTACATGTACGAACCCACACAGAGAAAATATGAAATGAAAGAGGACGAAAAGGAGAAACTTAGAGTCCTACGACCAACCGCACGTCGGGAACAAATAAGGACGGATTGGAAAAAGAGTTTTGTCGAACGCGCCGCGATGAAAGTGAACTTTTTTCGTCGGCCGAAAATTTGATTCATTTGATTTTCTTTCTGTCGCATTGATTCGTGAATGAGGGTTATGTGACATGACGTGTTTCGATTCGTATCCAGTCGAGGGTAAATTTTTCAGACGTCCTTCCGACATCTTTTCTTTTCGAGAATGTCTTTTATTTACTTAAAAGAAAAAAAAGATGGTGAGATCCACCGTTGGAAAATAGAAATGTATAGCTACTTACAAATGAAACAAATGTAATATTCATTGGTGGATAATGTATATACGATGAGGGAGGTATAATTAAAGTTTTATCCGTCTCTATTTAATTAATTACATATGAGCAATAAAATAGTACTAGTGATATGCAGTGGCGGCTCGGGGTGGTTCACATAGGGAGTGCATAATTTCAAAATTAAAAAGTGTAATACAAAAACGTTTACCCAATCCTTATAAATTTCACCGACGTACTGTTCCAGACAGGTACTGTTCATTGTAGAGTTTGTTTTGAGGGAATAGTAAATATTACACTACACAGTTTAATTACATCTGACAATAAGCGATGTTCATTTTACGTGTCTTTGACTTGCAGAACAGTTCTATCACTTTTTCATTAAAGTTTTTGGAAATCATTTATACATTCTTTTTCACAAGATAACATAGGAAGGGCATTTAATCTCTCTTCTTTCATTGTATTTCTCAGGAAAGTTTTTATTCTCTTCAACCGTGAAAACTGGTGTTCCGCTTCGGACGTTGTCATTGGGATTCTAATGACAATTTTTAAAAGAATAACATCATTATAGGTGTTGCTTAATCCATCCCACTTCTATATTTTGCCTAAATTCTTCTCTAGAATATAGAACGCTTAATTCAGTTCGTAGTCTGCTTTCATTGAGGCATGGATAAAATTTTACTGCTTCTTTAAGGCAATCTTCCGGTATTTTTTTTTTGAAAAGAGAACTGTTTAAAAGAAATTAACTTTGCTAATATTAAGTGCCCTGTATACCGAAATCTAGTTTTTATTTCTAGCAAAATAATATCGCACACTTCAATAGTTTCTCTCCTTCTTTGGCTACCATCAGTCACTCTTCGCCGCTTTGATGGTCGAGGAGTCAGTTCTGGGTCAATTTGTTTAACCAACTGATTATCTGTGTCAGCGATTTCGGTTCGAATTTTTCCAATAGCATGTTCAAAATTATCTAAATTATTCTTGATTTTGAATGCATCTGTATTGACATTTTGTAATTTATTAAACAATATGTCCACATGTGGCATAATTTTATGAAAGAAAGTTAACCAATAGATAAAATTTTCCTCCTCTAAAATTCGCAAATTGGCACTAGCTGGATGAATGGTAGTTTGTAAACTAGCTTCTCCCTCGATTTGTTCTAGAGCTTCAATTATTTCTTCTCGGTGCTCATATATTGTATTCACTGTCCTAGAATTGAAGTTCCATCTTATTTTTGAAGAACGAGGTAAGTTTTTCTCTGAAGAAATTCTTCCAATCTTGCAGCTCGTTGTGGTGAAGTGGAGAAAAATGTACATTAGAAATGTACATCGAGAAAAATGTACATAATTTCGTCAGATTGGCAAAGAAAATTCTGCAATTACTACTGCTCGATGTAGCATGTGACATAATTAGATTTGTCTGATGTGCATAACAATGTACAAAATTAGCCCTTGGATACTGGTCTTGGACATATCTTTGCACGCCGTTAATAGCACCACTCATGACTGCTGCCCCATTATAGCTCTGTGCAATCAGTTTTTCTGGGTCATCAACAAGCAAACTAATTTCGTTAAGGATGGAGGCAGATAAAGAATTAGTATAATGTCCACTAGGCAGAAGACATTTCCAAAATCTTTCGACCGGTCTCGCGTTCACAATATATTATAAAACAACCACCAACTGAAACTGATTGAACACATCTGTGGTTTCATCAGCTATCACAGATATGAAGTCGGTTGCTTTAATTTCACTGGAAACTTGTTCATGATACACGTTCAACATTGCATCAAGCAGCTCATTCTGTATCGTTTTTGATAATCCCTTAAAAACCGGTGCTGCCTCGATGTGATCTCTGAGCGATTTATCCAATTCTGCCGTAAAATTTATCAATTACCTAAAAATGCCCTTGTTATTCGACGTTTGCTGTTCATCATGACCCCGAAGTGCCAGTTCAAACGCGCCATAAAATCTAATGCAATTTATTATTAAATTTAACACATGCCTATTTTTTGTTACCTTTTCATTGTGTTGTTGAATTGCTTTTCTATATGATATCTAAAACATTCTGAATGTTATTTTTCCTAACATTCTTAGACTAAATATATTTTTCAAATGCCCTTCGGAATTTTCATGTTTACTAATTTTAACACTAAGATGAATTAAGTCTCTTATTCCGTTCTTTGACCAAGACGGTTCACCACCAAACAAAAGACACGGAAAACAAAACAAAGTATTTTTAATTTCACACCCACAAATCCAGTCATTTTTCTGATAAATATTCATTTTGAATTTTCTTCTAACGTCTTTACCTTTAACAGATTGTTTATTTTCTAAACATAATTGAGGCATCGGCCGTTTAAGATTTTTTACTGCGATTTTTTCATTATACTTTAACCGCGAAAACGCGTTGTTTTCTAAAAAAGACACGGAGTTCATCGCAATAACGCCCGAGAGCAGTCTGGTTTAGTTGCTCCAACGTTATGTATTATACGACATTGAAGTACGGCAAAATACAGTTCTCCCCACCATCAATGTAATGTTAATGCCTTAACAGAGCAACGGTAGGGCTTTGCTCAGAATATCTGTGATGACGCTCGGTGTATGTACGTTGTTAGCGTGCCACGTTCCTCGTCAATAACTATGAATACATAATATAATATACATAATAAATAAATACTTTCAGTTAGTCGCCGCTTGGTGTGTTTTGTTTCATAATTCCAGGGGGTGCACTTGCTCACTTGCTCTCATTAAAGAGCCGCCACTGGTGATATGCCATTTACGAGGGACAAGCTGAATTTATTGAGAATAAGAAAATCTTGTAGACTGTGAAAAATAATCATACAGTGTTTATTTAAAGCAACTCTTTATCTGTCATTTGAGGTTTTGTTGTTGAAGTTACATGCGTTAAAACTCAGGTGTTTATTTCTAAAAGCAAAAGAAAATGGAATTAACCAGAGAGCACTTTCAAATGATAATTTATTAAGATTTTAAAAGAGATTTAAACCCTTATGAGTACAAAGAGTGTTTAGATTCAGTTTTCAGTCAACAAGCACTTTCCTTGGTGGCAACTTACTGACGGTATAAGGAATTTCATTGCGTTCAGCATCGAAAAGGAGCAAGCAGGGCGTCCTCCTGTGGCACCAAGAAAAAATTGCTGCTGTTAAAAAAATAATTGAAGAGGACAATAAAGCCACTTATGCGGTAATAGAGCATCAACACAACATTGGATCTTACACGATCACCTGCATTTAAAAAAAGGGGTAAGTCGTTTTGTGTC
This sequence comes from Melolontha melolontha, assembly GCA_935421215.2. Taxonomy (NCBI): domain Eukaryota; kingdom Metazoa; phylum Arthropoda; class Insecta; order Coleoptera; family Scarabaeidae; genus Melolontha; species Melolontha melolontha. Next base: position 108,523,142 of record OW285240.1, read on the forward strand.
ACACTTCCAAAGAACAGAGGGTGCATGAAACTTTAAATTTCTTAAATAATGGCGGACATCAAATTTTTTCTAAAATAATGAAGGCGATGAAACTTTATTCACTTTCTCGACCTTCCTACCCGCCAAGAGAGTCATGTACGGATTCACGAAAATGAAGAAACTCCTACAATGACTAAGAAGCAGGCGCGCTATGAAATTATGTATGCGGTATTCTTCAAAAGTACGGGCTTAGTAAATGCAATTAAGCTGGATGGACAAAAGACAGTTACAGATAAGTAGTACATCGAAAAATGTTTGCCTGAAGTGTTTAGTAGAGTTCCAGACAAGGGAATTATGCTTCACCATAATAATGCATCGCCTCGTACGGAAATTTTAACTCTCGAGTTTTTGGCTGGAAAAAATATAAAAATAATAGACCATCCGCCGTACTCACCTGATTTAGCAATGCGTGACCTTTGGTTATTTGTTAGGCTTAAACGCTATTTACGGGGTAGAAGATTTTCGTCTGAAGAAGAGGGTTCCGGAAATATATTTCAAAAATTAACTTGTGTAGGTTTTTTCGAGAAATCTTCTTTCGGGTTCAGCCGACGTTGAAATGTATTTCTTAACGTTTTATTGATCAAACTGACAACTTCTTAATAGTTTTATAAAAACTGATAAGACATCAGTCTTTATTATGACGAACAGAGAAAGACTTTCTGTTCGTCATTATATACTAGTGCGTTGCTTCAGTTCGTTGAGTCGTATTCGTTATGGCCGATGTTCGGCGTTTTCTCACTCAAAATATGTTATGTCAATTGTGTCCAGTATAAGATTTACCATACAAACATCGTGGCTTGTATACCTCTTAGGTTCTTAGTCTGGGTACTCAGTTTTAATTTATTGGAATGAAATGTTCTACTTACTTATTTGTTTGAGGCTCATTTTATTTAGAATATTCTTCAGCTTCTTAGTTACTTCGGAGATGTGAACAAGGTGGAAATAACCATTATTTAATTGAATATTCTCGGCTGTTGTTGCAGATACTTCTTGGTGAAACATTTTAACTTCATACAGTAAATAATAAAGAATAAATTAAAACACTTGGCTTGTTTCACTATGAGATTTATTTAAATTCTCTAACATCTGTTTCGGCTGTTATGCCATTCTCAAAGAGATCTATAAATCTAACTTAAAGACTATCGCACTTGTTCTTATATGTTGTCTGTTCTTGTGTGTAGTGGGGGTGGTACTATAGTGTGTATTACGGTGTCTATAAAGGGTGTATTGGCATATTCTATCTGTGTGTTGGTGATTGATAGATTTTGTTTTTTCGCTAGTTTTATTTCTAATATTTCTAGGAGGTCCAATCTCTTGCTTTTTGTGATATTTCGTCAATAATTAACATTTGCCTAAATGGTCAAATACACTTTTGAAGTTCTCAATAATTTCAACTTGTCCCTCGTATTACCCAATTCTTTATATTCCAACAATGACAGTTCTAGACAGATGAAGAAATTATTAAGTTAACATATTTCCTAATAGTTTTAAAGTATTTCAAGTATTGTTCCGAGTTGGTGGAGATTGTGGAACTTGAAAACTAAAGGTAGTGTTAAAACTAACGTTTTTGACCAAGTTACAACCCTTAAAGGTATGCTCTTCACCAAAAAGGATGTTGTGGAATGACACTGTTATCCCACTAGCGATTTGCTGACGAGCATATCTTCGTCGTACCTTAGCCAAGACGCTACATCTAACACTACATTTTGTTTTCAGATTGTCTACTGATTAGTTGCCGAAATACATATTTAGAAATATTGATTTATATTGTGGTTAGAGATTTTTCTTGTTTCTGTCTGTTTCACATTTCAAATATGAATAACATACGAGGTGTTTAAATAACGGAGTGAGACTGGTAGCGTACCGTTCAATCTGGTAACAATGTTACCTTCTCCATTACACATTAATGGAAAGCCAGCTCAACAACTAATGTGTTTTCAGTAAGTGTTGCAACTCTGTAGATTCCGTTCTATTCCTTTGATAAACCGAATTTTTATAGTACGTCCTGAAAGCGAGAGTCGAGAACTGTAAGCTATGAGGCTTTGTTCCAAACTTGAACACAACGCGACGAAAACTTTTGAAAAATTTGAACAAGCCTATGGAGACAGTGTTTCGTCAAGCGTTCTGATTTTCACGCAATTTGAGGCATACTGAGAAGGCCGGGTGTTGTTTGACCGCCTATGTAGACAGTATTTTGCCAAGGGCCTAGGTTCTCAGGTGGTTTATAGCATACTCAGAAGACCGAGACTCACGATAACAATACTTTGTTAAGCGCCCAGGTTTTCAAGTGGTTTAAGTATTCGTCAACGTATTCATGAAACAGGCACATTAAAACGAAGTGGAGGAATAGGAAGGCCAATCACAGTGAGAACGGTCGATGTGGAAGACATGGTAAAGGAAGGTCCATGTACTTTTACCCGAAAAATTGCAAATACTTGGAATGTAAGTACCACATACAACGCGTTCAGTCACTTCTTCCTGCTGATTTTCCTGGACGTATTGCATTCACTTCTTCCTACTGATTTTCCAGCACATATTGTATTCTGTCATTGGCTTTTGCACACATTTATTCAAATCCCTCAACTGCTTGCCCTGATTCTTTTTACCGATGAAGCGAATTCCTCAAGAAATGCATTAAGGAATTTTCACAAGAATCACGTAAGGGCTGAAGAAAATCCGCATGTGGTATTTAAAGAACGTTTTCTAGAGAACGTAGGTCGTTTTGGGTTGGAATTGTGGGTAGTCGGCTAATTGAAACGGTATTTCTACCAGAGAAGCTTACCGGTGAGGTATATCGAAACTTTCTGGAATATTCGCTATGCGTTTAAGCACGATGGTGCACCAGCGTATTTTAGTATGGTTGCATGTGAGAAACATACGGATACCACTGGATTTGTCAAGGTGGACCTCACCTTATGGCTTGGTCGATCCCGGGACTTAAACCGCCTGAATTTTTTCATATAAGTTAATCTAAAATCATTAGTTTACATAACTCCAGAGGAAAAGGTGAAAGATTTGAGAAATCTGATAATTTCTGGATGTAACTTAATAAGAAATTACCATGGTATTTTTTTAAAGAGTTCGGCAGTCAATGAGGAGCAGATTGGATTCTTGTATCCTAGCTGGAGGTAGTCATTTTCAACATTTCTTGTAAATTACGAAGCTTTATATGGAATTTTTGGAAATAAATATCGTCCGAAATTCTTTTGCCCTATATTTTCGAAACAAAACGGCTTTTCAAAAATCATCAAAAGACAGAATATTCTTAGAATATTCCAATAACCCCATGAATTTTTGCCGTATGTTTAATAAACAGCCTATATAATTACACCTTTCTTCATTTCATGTGTATTGTGTGTTGTGAAAGTTTTTTTTTTGTTACGAGAAGTAACAAATATAAAATATTAATATGAATTTAAAATGTCTTGAAAAAAACATTTACACGCAAACACACGCTGCAATGTTTATATTTATAAAAACTTTGAAGATAATATTATTTAAACAGCTTTGTATGCTATGGGTTCGAGAGAAATCAGCTATTGAAAATTTAAAGTGAAACCGACAATAACAAAACTTTTTGATATTGTCCGACAGGTTTAGAATATCGTCTTCGATAGTCTTTATGAGACAGTCGGTAGCACACTAGCGTCACAGATCTATTTTAAATACCTTCGTCCTTGTGTTTTCGTTTATGAGAGGGAATTTTGGAAAAATATTTTCGGATTGATCTTCTATATAATTACATCTTTCCATTTTTTATACGTTGTCTCTTTATTTCAAGGACAGCCTGTATAACAGAAAGAAACTACTGAGATTTTGTAATACAAATAAATAATAAGGTCTAATTGTACGATAGAATACGAAACTTTTTTCTTTCGATGCGAGCACAACGATTGTTATATGATTAGAAGTTAACAGGGATATCGTATCACCTGTAATATACAGGGTGGCCCAAAATGACCGAAGGGGTTTTAATTCCTTATAACTTTTTTATTATATATTTTTTTTGTTTGTTTTCAGTATTTTGTAAAGAAGACTTGGGGAATTTAAAATGGAACAGTACACAATTGAACAACGTGCCAAAATCGTTGAACTTCGTTTCTCAAATCAACGATGCATTGTTTTGACTCAGCGTGCATATCGTCGTTATTTTAATGTGCGGGTTGGACCCTCAGAGTCAACATTAAACCGTCTGGTTGCAAATTTTCGAGAACAAGGGGCAGTAAGGAACCTTCCTGGTGCCGGCAGACGCCGAACGGTGCACACGAATGACAATATTGAACGGGTAGAGGAGAGTATTCGGGAATATGGAGAAACATCAACCAGGAGACGTTCGACACAACTTGGCCTCTCAAGAGGGTCGCTGCAGAAAATTTTGCATACAATAATAATGTTTCCATACAAAATTCAGCTTGTCTAACAATTGGAACCGACAGATTACCAGCAACGACTTGATTATGCAATTTATTTTCGTCAAAAAGCAGAAGAAAATCATGATTTTATTCATAATTTAATTATGAGCGACGAAGCCCTTTTCTAATTAAATGAGTTCGTTAATAGGCAAAACTGCAGGATATAGGCTACGGAAAATCCAAGAGTAGTTCAACAGCGAGAATTACACCCACTTAAGTGTACCGTTTGGTGCGGTGTTTCGTCGGAAAGGATAATTGGCCCATATTTTTTTGAAAATGAACACGGTGTCGCCGTTTCCATCACTGGTGTTATATATCGGACAATGTTGGAAAATTGTTTAACGCCAGCCGTGGAAAACCATCTGCAAGTATGACTCCAACAGGATGGAGCCACAGCCACACTGCGAGGGACACAATGGCTCTTTTACGCGACATCTTTGGTGAACGAATTATTTCCCGTACAAGCGATTTTATTGGGCCTCCGCGTTCACCGGATTTAACCGCTTCAGACTCTTTCCTTTGGCGTTATTTGAAAGGAAAAGTCTATATTAATAAACCTCGAACCATACAGCAATTAAAAAATAATATACGCGACGAAATCAACAACATAACACCTGAAGTTTTGCGAAAGGTTATGGAAAATGTTTTGGAAAGAGCACGAATATGCGAATCAAAAAATGGCCACCACTTGCGAGATATAATTTTTCATAATTAAATTAAAAATATTCTCCATTAATGTACTGTATTTAAAATAAAAAAAATTTAATAATTATGTCTTAAATAAGAAGTTATAATGAACTCAAACCCCTCCGGTCATTTTGGGCCGCCCTGTAGGTGGTCCGAGAAGCTAATGGCGAAAGTACTAGAAAGTTAGCTTTGTAATTATAGAAAATTTGGCATCCTATTTATCTATTTATATCAGAAAACATTATTATTATTATACTTTTAAATATCTATCATTAAGTAAAATAATTTATTCCTAACGTTATCATTTTCATTTCCTTCTTTGAACTGCTAGGCTTTTCTCAGAATTTCTATGTCTTCACAAATATTAAATGTCTAAATTCGCTTCAAAAAGATTCGCTTAAAAAAACCGTAATTAAAGGTTTCTGAAATAATTATATGGCAGGTGAGATTAAAATTAAATGCAGATCAGGACCCCCAAACCATTCGACAATATTAAAAAGTAATTACCCTTGAAAGGAAAACTTTTCCTCAACGCCTTCTGCTCTGCTCCAGTGTGCCATTAAAAATTTTACAGCGCGATTTCCTTTGGAAATTGAAGAGTTCGCGTAAAAAAATTTACGCCTTGCAACAAATAAAAAATTAATATCACTAAGAGTATGCTTAAAACAGATTATTAACTGAATTGTCAAAGGAGGAATTTTATTAAAAAGTGTACGTCAGATCTTAATAAATTGAATGACGAAGAGATATATTAAGGCTAAAATTCTTCAAGAGTCACGCATTTCGTTCAAAACCTTTGAAATATGAATATAAATATACGAGGTTCGTGCAATATCTTTGCGACCAAACAGTGAAAATGTAATACAGGGTGGCCCAAAATGACCGAAGGGGTTTGAGTTCATTATAACTTCTTATTTAAGACATAATTATTAATTTTTTTTAATTTTAAATACAGTATATTAATGGAGAATATTTTTTATTTAATTATGAAAAATTATATCTCGCAAGTGGTGGCCATTTTCTGCTTCGCATATTCGTGCTCTTTCCAAAACATTTTCCATAACCTTTCGCAAAACTTCAGGTGTTATGTTGTTGATTTCGTCGCGTATATTATTTTTTAATTGCTGTATGGTTCGAGGCTTATTAATATAGACTTTTCATTTCAAATAACCCCAAAGGAAAGAGTCTGAAGCGGTTAAATCCGGTGAACGCGGAGGCCAATTAAAATCGCTTGTACGGGAAATAATTCGTTCACCAAAGATGTCGCGTAAAAGAGCCATTGTGTCCCTCGCAGTGTGCGCTGTGGCTCCATCCTGTTGGAACCATACTTGCGGATGGTTTTCCATGGCTGGCCTTAAAAAATTTTCTAACATTGTCCGATATCTAACACCAGTGATGGAAACGGCGACACCGTGTTAATTTTCAAAAAAATATGGGCTAATTATCTTTCCGACGAAACACCGCACCAAACGGTACACTTAAGTGGATGTAATTCTCGCTGTTGAACTACTCTTGGATTTTCCGTAGCCCATATCCTGCAGTTTTGCCTATTAACGAACCCATTTAATTGGAAAAGGATTTTCTTCTGCTTTTTGACGAAAATAAATTGCATAATCAAGTCGTTGCTGGTAATCTGTCGGTTCCAATTGTTAGACAAGCTGAATTTTGTATGGACACATTCTTATTGTATGCAAAATTTTCTGCAGCGACCCTCCTGAGAGGCCAAGTTGTGTCGAACGTCTCCTGGTTGATGTTTCTCCATCTTCCCGAATACTCTCCTGTACCCGTTCAATATTTTCATCCGTGTGCACCGTTCGTCGTCTGCCGGCACCAGGAAGGTTCGACGATATGCACGCTGAGTCAAAACAATGGATCGTTGTATTGAGAATTAAAGTTCAACGATTTTGGCACGTTGGAAAGTCTTCTTTACAAACTACTGAAAACAAAAACAAAAATTATAATAAAAAAGTTATAAGGAATTAAAACCCCTTCGGTCATTTTGGGCCACCCTGTATTTTAATTTCAAAAATATTTTTCTAATTCCCTATTCCTACTTTCCTATGCCGTCGCCGAAATAGCTTTTCACAAGCTTAGTTACATACTGCTTTGCAACTGCAGTAACTTTTTAATCCTGATTAAATACGTTAACCACAAAGGAAGGCAAAGGCTGGGGAAGGAAGCAATAAAGGGATTTTCACATCCACTTAATATACACGACATAACGTACACTGGCAAAAATATATAGGTAGGTATAGGCTAATATCCCATACTACAACCGATAGTTTCTGTAGTGACAGCTATCGAATTGTAATAAAATATACAACTTTATTGTGCCATCTTTTAGTATATAAAATTACTAGCATGGTAGAAGGGTTTTTACTAGCGGACAGAAATATATGATTTTCGAACCGTTAGACGAGCCTGTTATCTTCTGGAGCCAGTGCAACCCGTTACCTTGCGTGTATTTTTATATATTTTATTTGTTATTTATTTGCAAATAAATAAAAATATATTATGTAGATACCTATTCAAATTTCGATTACAATAAAATCCTCAATAATTTGTCGTAAGCTTTCGAAGCATTACCTTTACTACACATGTTGTTCATTTCACTGTTTTTGAATTTTGGTGAAAATGAATCTACCCGAAGCAATTACTAAGGAAACCAGCAGCGTATCTTCTAGTTTATTGTCAGAAAAGTAATTTTCAAGGTACGAACGTGAATATTGTTAGGGCGTATGTGGCTGGATTTGATACTTCTTCGAATCACGAGTCGTAAATACACTAGTTTCTGTTGAATCGCCGTTGATTCAAGTTGTGAATTGAAGATCCTCTCGCTCAGTGGTTCGCAAAATAACAACATTTGTTGAAGGCACAACACTCTTTAATTATTAAATACAAGAAAACAATGTTACATGAGCCGCAAGCAGAACATATTATTATAAAACTTGGTTACATTTTCTACATCTAGTAACGCTTGAAGCTGCTCGGAATCGCACGTGCGATATCGTTGATATCACACGTTAGCAAACTTAAAGTTTTAATTCTAAAATATTAGCCAGGAAAAGGAAATTGCAGTCATAAAACTCCACCCTATTTCTTATGATTTGTGGAAACAGAATAGGTACATAAGTTTACATAAACTTGACATCGCTACATTGTATGGAATAGATAAATAGATGGGTGAGGTACATACGGTTTTACCCAGACTCGACCTTTGCTAAATTATTTGTCCGAACTACTATTATACAAAAGACCTTCGAAAATTTTGCCGTCATGAAAATTGTAGAATGTCCGTCTGACTTAACGGGCAACTCCATGTTTATGACAATAGGCGGCAAGCCTTCGATTTAAACATTACAATGCTTAACTGATGTGCTATAATATTTGGTGACCATAGCGGCGACACCTTAAAGTAAAAACAATACAATTAGAAAATGGCCTGAATAAATAACTGGAAACAAAATGATAGATACGTATTTAAAAGTATACTTTCTAAGAAGGATGAATCAAAACATAATAGTGAGATAAACGGTTAATGTAGGCCGTGCTTTGAACAATACTTCTTGAATAAGGTAAGTAAAGGTACGCCATAAAATTATGTTTGACGCTGCCATAAACGTTAATAACAGGGAATGCCGTGATCCCTCTGAATAAAGTGTAAAAATTTCAAATTATAAAGAAATCTTGCTTAAATAAAAATTCAATATCTTAATCGGAAAAACTTATTAATTAGCAACGTTGTCCAGATTTCGACAAATATAGCGACTTTAAAAACTGACAGAGAAAAAAGGAGTAATTGTAGCAACAAAAGATGTTCTGTTGGTTTATATGAATCAACTATCTGTTAGATTCAGTTCTAATACATTATGATCCAACATGATCTATGCTAAAAAGTTTCTTAGAAATTAAGCGTTTGTTTTTATTGAAAATTATCTGGAAAAATGTTAAATTTATTTAACATTTCTAACGTTCAAAAGGTAATTGCATTTCTTAAACGTAAAAATAAGCATTATATTTGAAAAAAAGCGAAAGTTTTAACTAAAACTGAGGTTAAACGTTTTTTGTTGGAAGCTCCTGATGAGTATTGATTACTTGCAAAAGTTATAACAATATTCGGGATTTTTTTTTTGTTATCGATCTGATGAATTTCCTTGACTATGAATGACATAGAAGATATGGGCAAATACGTTATTGTGATATTGCGACAAACAAAAAATATAACAACAAGATTTACAGTAATCCATGATGGCTTAAGCTTTGAGAGGCGCGGCTCGTGATGATGTATTTGGGAGTGCAAGTACAATGATGCGAGTGCCTCGTGTGTTTTCGGTGTTTACTAAGAAACCGTTACAGTTAGTACATGAGAATATACGAAGTACTCGCATCATTGTACTTGCACTCCCAAATACGTCATCACGAGCCGCGCCGGCTTTGAGCACTGTATGTTGTGCAGAAAATACGTACATTTTCAGTCTCCGAGAATAGAAAGGCTACGTTCTTTTTTAAGATATAGAAATGGCAAATACGTTTCCCTTAATGGTGACCAGCATACTATTGGCCCTATCCCAAAGCAAAGTACGAAATATTTATATTTAAAAGAGCCAGAGTTATGCATTTGTTATTAATTTCACCGAACCGGAGCAACTATGGTTGTGGATTCGAGTGGTAATATTTTAGTACTAAAGCGTGCAGGAGGATTTAAATTCAGTGAAATTGCCAAAAGTTATGGCAATGATTTCATCAATAACAAAATCGAAATGTCGAGAAAATTTTATCATACTAATGAGTAAACCTGGGATTATATGAAAACTGTTACGTGGTAAAAAAAGGTACATTTTACTTAATTAAATCGATCTTACGCCTTAATGGCTGTGTAACCAGTTTGGCTTGCGTGAAATACGACCAGAACGTAATAGATGTGGCCTTGATTTTTAGCGCATGTTCCTTTGCTTGCATCGGTCGGCACTCGATCTGTTATCGTTGTCCACGCAAGTATTGCTTTAATTAAGTTCGTGTAAGGTTTTTACGGTAAGCACTATCTTGTTCATTTGTACTTTTTCTAATGATTGTCCTTTATCCATTGTAGGATATGAATTTTTATTGTATGCCTGTTAGAGAATTTTTCCTTTTCCTGCGGTTTCAACGCAATTACCAGGGACAAGCGGACACGTTTCCCGTAGAGCTGAATATTTTAAACGATCCACGGATATTTCCTTGGTATTGAATTTTTGGAGAAAACCCGTGTGTAAATGGCTATATTTCACATTCATTCGTGATTTTTACTTGAGGCGTGGTTCTTAGAAAAAATCCTTCTAGAACGATCAACGACGTCACCAAGATGGCGATCTGAAAGTGAAATGAATGAAGTATGAAGTATTTTGGCGGCAGTCTGGAAAACATATTTCAATAGTTGTGTTTATCCCTTGAATCCCTTGGGAGGGCATTTCCCATAAAGGTTGTAATTTAGACGTTAACAAGGAAAATTTAAAGTAGGTGTTAGATTTTCTTTTCTTGATTTTGGTTATAATATAAGTACAATTCATAACCTCCTGTGGTTATGTATGTTTGTTAACATTTCTTGTAAGTAAAGGCTCTAGAGAAAGCCGACTATTAATTATTTTGTGCATTCGATGCAATTTAAACGTTACATAAATGATAGCATCATAAGATTCTGTTAGATTGATTCATTTTATTTAATATAGAGCTCAGTGATTGTGAAGAGCTTATTAATTGTTTAGTTCAAAAGTAATTTACAGTCAATTCTTTACTTTACAGCGAATAGATTAATCGCTCTATTTTACTTATTAATTTTCTTGAAATTTAGTTAGCCGAGTAAGGCATTAATCAATGTGTATTTAGTAGAAAGGTGGTTACACACCAAGTTACGATCTATTATCTTAGAGTATTATTTATACTGGTTGTCTAGCTTCATTAGCAACCAGGTGAAGTTTGTATTGTCAATCTGTACGAGCATTGGTCCTTCGTACGGGCCTACGTACTGGATAAATATTATTTTGGGATACGTTTCTGTTTTATTTAATTAAGATCGTTATAACCTTAAGGTAAAGAACCCAGGATTAAGTATACTTAGTGGTATTCTACTGAAACACTTGTTCAGTCACGTATTTACTTTAATTCTAATTCTATTTACTTTAATCATATTTTATTTTCCTTAATAAATTTAGTTGTTATTGTTATATACCGTTGTTGGTGTTTTATTCCTGTAAGTCCTTATGAGCAAAAGTGTTAGTTTTAGTGACACGGTTAACCAGGTATACGAACACCTTCATTGTATTCTTAAGCCCTTATGGCCCAAGGGTGATTCTACGTTGACCTGTGAACTTGCCAGACCTAACGTAGTGGTGCCCTATTTACTACCTATACGTTGTGTTGGCCCACGACGCTTCCGCAATTTATTTCTGAGCTGGTCGGTAAGTTTTTCGGGGGCCTTTGTAGACCAGGGACGGAATTAGGGCTTTGTCCTAATTCCCACTGTGGTTTTGTTACCTACAGTTTGTTACAGTTTCAGGGCTAACAAAATCCATATTTTTATTTTATGATATGTTGCCGAATTATGCAATTATGTTGCAAAATTCTTGCAGATCTATACGAATCATGTAAAATTAAAGCATTTGCAACTACTTTTGCTTGCATATCTTGCATATAGATACTGCTTTGAGCATATTTCATATAAAATTGCATATTTGTTCATATTTTATAATTTATTTCTAAAGTGCACCGTAAAAAGTATATAAAACCATTTATTCATAATATATCGAAATTACACTAATAGTCCGCACGAGCATTTCCATGTAGCGGGAATTCCAAGATTTGTGTTTATCAAGTCGGGGAAGCTCCAGTGAATTTACGAGCAATGAGGTTGACCTATAGGTCAGTCATATCGCCAGTTGTGTTTTGTTAGTTCTCGGAAGTATATGTACACGTAATTTTACCTTGTTATTTTTGATATGTCGAAATCATATTCACATGTATCGATCTGGACAAAAGTTTATCCTGAATTTTGTGTAGTTAGTGGCAGAGTGTTTTGTATTGCAGTAAAATTGTAAGTTTATATTTGTTTACGTTAAATTTCATATTTTAATACCAGCAATTAATTATTGTAGATTCGATTCGACAAAAAATATCAATTAACGCAGCATGTAGGAACTGATTTGCATAAAAGAAATATCACATAATTTAAAAATGCACCACAAGAGTAGTGCGTTTTTAGTGAGTCTGAGTCTGTAGCCGTCATCGCGATCGAAGTTAGAAAGGTTTTTCTATTCGATAGCTCCTCTAATAATTCTTTGATGGTAATTCTTTGTTGTGGCTAATTCTTCTGCTTCGTCAAAATTAACTTGGTGCCCGTTCTCGTGTACATCTTCTGTAACCACTGATTGTACATTTTTTTTTCTTCGTGTATCGCTCTGATGTTCCTTGCTTCTTTGTCCAATCGACCTTCCTGTATGTCCGGCATAGCTCTTCCCATGCGCGCACATTAATTTATAGACTCCCTCTGCCTTAGTTCGTGGTAATTTAAAAAAGTTGCGTTCGATGGCGGTAATAGTATTAAAACATTTTTACGTTCTTCTCAGTTAGGATCCTCCCTACTTTCTCGGTGACTCCAGAGATATAAGGTAACGGGTGAATCCTCTGGCTGGTCCCGTTTCCTTTGGTGGCGTTAGCGTTCTGGACTTGCCAAGAGCTCTTCTTATTTCTTATCTCAATGTTTCCTTGACGTATCGCTTTTCTTCCTCCAAATGTTCGGCGTCGCTGATCGTTGTTGCTCTATGCGTTCTGCTTAGGATGGTGATGGGATATGTAGCATGCAGATATCTATCGGTGTGGGTTTTCTTCCTTTATACTCTATGTTTTAGTCACCCGGACTGCGTGCGGTGTACCATTACATCTAGGAATGCTAATCTCCCTCCTTCTATTTATTTCCATCGTCAATTTTATGAATGAGTCTTGTCACTTGATGTGATCGAAGAATTTCTGTAGCTTTTCTCCTCCATGTGGCCAAATCACAAATGTGCGGTCAACGTATCGTACCAGCACTTCGGCTTTCACACGCTATTGTCTATAGATATTTCTTCGAGGGCCTTTATGAATAGTTGGCTATTACTGGTGATAGTGTGCCTTTCTCCTGTTCTTAATATTTGCCATGCTTGAGAAAGTACGTAGTGGACAGGCACAACTACACAAGATCTGTAGTATCAGCAGTTAATCCAAGATTGCTGATTACCGTTCTCCCATCGTTCGTTGGTATGTTGGTAAAAAACGTGGTCACATCGAAGCTCAATAATATATAATCTTATAGCTTTTTCTTCGAAAGCTTCCGTAAATAAGTTCGCTATTACTGGTGATAGTGGGCTCCTCATTGCCGTACCTTTCTTCTGTTCTTAGTATCTGCCAAGTCAGAGAAAGTACGTAATTGACAGGCACAACTACACAAGATCTGTAGTATCGGCAGGTAATTAAAGATTGCTGATTACCGTTATCCCATCGTTCGTTGGTATGTTGGTAAATAACGTGGCCACACCGTAGCTCACTAATATATAATCTGAATCAGTTGTAAAGTTCGTCAGAAGTTCTACGAAGTGTTACGAATTTCTTACCTACGATGTCGTCTCTTCTGTGCATGGTTTGAATAACGAAGCTAGGTATCTGGCGAAATCGTAGGTAGGTGATCCGATGCTACTCACGATGAATCGTAATTATACCTTCTTTATATATCTTCGGCAATCCATATAATCTTGGTGGTCGACTGGTTCGAGGCTTTATCTTCTTCTTATCTTCTTCTGGGAGAGTTAATCTCTTCAATAATTCTTTGACTTTCCTCACAACTATCTCGGCGGGATCCCTCTGTAATTCTGAGTAGACGTCGGGGTGTTTTTTTTTGTAGGCTTCCTTGTCTAACACAACAGTTGTGTTGCGCTTGTCTGCCTTTACAGTAATGGTGCTGTCATTCTTCTTTAGGCTTCTTAAAGCAATCTTTTCATGCTTGGTTATATTCTACTTGTAGTCTGAAATTACAATAACATGGCGAAACTCGCAAGAGGATTGTACTATAAGTGACAATGGCTGTGAAATCCTACGGAATTTTATCAAGATTTTATAAGTTTTTAATAAAATACGAAATTTATAGATTATATTTAATGTAACGAGATCAGATATTTTAATGAAGTAAATAAGTGTCTCGTTAGTAACTAGAGCTATTAATAATGTTCATAAAGTTACTGTTCTTATATAAAATATCGCAATTATCTTATAGAAAAAGTAACTTATTTAATAAAACTTAAAACAGATTGCCGTGTAATACATAAAAGTAGCTCCGAATTTTCTTTTTCTTCCACTTATATATATTTTTCGTAAAAATTTCACTCTCTCATCTGAAAGTAATTAAAACAAAATTGCCTGAAGGTCAAAATTAGTAGGTACTTTGATGTATAGGATAGGCATTTTCCTTATGAAACTCGGGAGAGCGGAAAAACATCAAACAGAAATTTATTCGAAGTGCTCGGCCTTGTCTTTGCTGCTATTGCTGCTGTTGCTGCTACCGTTTGCCGTATTTTCGCCCTGGGGCTGAAGAAAAAGAAAGAGAAGAAATTATTAGGTATGTACTAACAATAATAAGCTCACGAGAGAACGAACTCCGGGAATTTTTACGAAACAGGTAAACAAGATAATGAATGCTATATAGTACGTATAATACTAACAGAGTGGAAAAAGAGGAAAGCAAATATAAGAAATAAGAAGTATTTTATATTTTATTTCCTGGCATTGGAAGTATTTAAAAAACATTTAGTAGAAATCGATGAGGATAAAAATTCAGCATAATTTTAATGAGGGCTCTCGATTTGAGTATGCATTTTATTTATTATACTTGGCTACGATTTCAAAATCAATTTGTATTTTACTTCTAACAGTAACAGCAACGACGACTGTCTAAGGTTATACCAAGCATTTTAACGGAACCCGCGTTTTTCGGTGTCTTAATTCGGGCAGATGTAAAGGACAAACTTGTGGTTTTTGTTCCGTTAAGGGTAAGTTTGTTCGTTGTAAACCAACCCTCAGCCTCGACTGTGGCGGCATTACCAGCTACCAGCACGCCTCAACTGCTCATCGGTTTCCCCTTGGCATAATAATACATGGTTGGAGACACCCACAGGCAGATCATTCATGTACACACAAAATAGGAGAGGACCCAGCAGCCCAGCAGTGATCCCTGCGCCACCCCGTGGTCAGTGTGCTGCAACGTGCTCCACACACCGTTGGAATAAACAGCTTGCCGTCTGTTTTCGAAGTACGATTTAAGAAGGGTCAGAGCTTGTCCCCGTACACCATATGGTTCTAACTTGTCCAGTGGCACATCGCGTTGAATGCAGTCGAAAGCCTTTGACAAGTCGCACATCACCATCATGCAACCCCCCCCCCCCCAAGCACATCCCAAACGAAATTGAGGACCGAAAGAAGGGGTTCCATTGCATATTTACTGGCCCGGAATCCCAACTGCTGCCCCGTCAGGATCGCATGTTTTTCCAGAAAGGACACGAGGCGAGAGAGCTGTGCGGTCTCCAGCACCTGTGACAAAACGGGAAGCACGGAAATAGGTCTGTAGTTGGAAAGGACCGTTGGATCACCGGACTTGAATATGGGGACAACTTTGGCAATTCTCATGTTATCCGGGACGATTCCTTGTTCAAAACTGGCATTTATTAAGTCAGTTAGGGGTTCTAATAGCTTCTGTGAGCCATAGTTTAACATTTTTGTGCTCATAGAATGTATGTCTAGGGCATTCTTTCGTTTAATTTGCTTTATACTATCAGCTTTAATTATAAAAATCTAATAATACCAATACCTTACAGGATATTCTGTTTAAAAAATGTATTCTTTTTGTATTCCGTTCAATCTGCCGCTACTGTGTCTTTTATGACATGTAAAAAAAACTTAGTCACAGCCACACAACTTTTATTTCAAACATTTTTTTTATTTATGCGATTATATTGCTATTTACTCGGTGGAAAATTGAAGAATAGGACTATTGCTGGTCACGACAATATCCCAAGCTTCCTGGTCAGGGATAGTGCTCGCATCTTTTCTGCGCCTTTATCGGAAATTATTAACCTGGCTTTGCGTACTTGTAAGTTTCCAAGTGTATGGAAGATTGCTAGAATTTGTCCTGTCTTTAAAAAAGGAGATGCTACCAACGTCCTAAATTACAAACCTATAGCCATCCTAAGTAATTTTTCTAAAGTTTTTGAACATCTGCTGCACAATATTAGAATGAAGAACGTTAGAGTATATATTTCGCCGTCTCACCATGGATTTATGACTGGTCGTTCTACTACAACACATCTTGCTATCATTACACAGGAGATAGCTGAAGAGCTCAATGGAGGCGGTCAGCTTGATGTAATATACACTGATTTTACACGAGTTTTGATACCATTGACCATGTGATATTGCTGCAGAAACTAAGTGAATTTGGTCTGTCTAATGCTTTGATTGGGTTATTTTATAGTTATCTTCACGATAAGCACAATTACGTGTATTAGAATGGCTTTAGATCAGAGCCTTACATTTCCAACTCTGTTGTGCCGCAGGGCTCTAACTTGGGACCACTGCTTTTCATTATGTTTATCAATGACCTACTAACTTGCATACCTCGTGCAGTTTTGGCCTATACAGATGACCTTAAGATTTATCGTACCATATTAAATGAACTAGACATCGCTTTTATGCAGAACGCACTGAACGTAGTAGTTGAATGGTGCATGAAAAACAAGTTTAATCTGAATATTGGCAAACGCAGTTCTGTATCTTATACGAGGAAACATAATGCCTTGACGGCTACCTTATTTCATCCATGGGGAACCTGTTACGCGCTCCAAAAGTGTTTTGGATTTGGGTATCACGTTTGATAACCATTTGAATTTTTCGCAGCATCTAATTAACGTTACCTCATCAGCTGTCAAGTCACTTGGCATTATTACACGTGTCACCAGGGATTTCGATGACCCCAGGACATTAACAACTTTGTATTACACATACGTGCGCTCTAAGCTTGAATATGGATCGGTTGTGTGGTATCCTTATTATACATGCCAACACCAGATGGTTGAGAAAGTGCAGAGAAAATTTTTAAAGTTTATGTCTTTCAAGTTGGATGGAGATTTTCCCGAGCGTAATATTGAATACAATCTTCTCTTGCACCGACACAATATGGAATTGTTGAGTACCTATACGTAGGGAGTAAATGAGTGCTTTATTTTTGAGGAAAATTATCAGTAGCGAGATTGATTCGCGCTGTTTGCTTCCTTGAGTTAGTTTTCATGTGCCGCGTCTTTCGCCAAAGTTCCCACATTCTCTGTGCCTAGTACAAGAACTAATATCATGATGAAAGCGCCCCTTACAATGTTTTAGTGAATGCCGATAAACTTATATGATGATATATTCTTTTTAACGAGTAATTTGTGAAATACTTGCCTATTAAGTATATGAAGTGTTTTTGTTTTCTATTTATAAGCACACAGAATGTACTTTTTTTTTCTTCATGTTAGCAATATGTATTACTTTTAATTTCAATTTAGTTGCCCCGTTGCCCTGTAATTGGATAAATCTGTTGGGTACAAATATTATTATTATTATTATTATTATAACGCTGATAAAAACTCAATAGTTTATAATGAATAATGAATAACCCTGCACAAATATCCTTATTTTGCAAGTCGAAGAACTGTTACTATTATCTACTATAAGTAGGTATTTTTATGACGATCTGTAAGTAGGTACATATTATAATTACGACGAAAGATGTTTCAATTTCCTCTGAGGCTGTGAGCTTGAATTTCGCATTGTTTCTTTCTAATTAAATATTTCCTTAATAACTCAGTTAGTGATTCCCACACTAATGATAAAAGACATGTATGCACTACTGTATATTATCATCTACATAAATAATATTAGGGAGGCATATATGCTTAGTCTTCTTGTTGACGTGTTCGCAAAATGCATGTATATCCACGAATAATGTCTACTTCAAGAGGCGATAAATAATGGTTTTGAAACAGTCTCGTATACCACACCAAGTTCTTTGTAATTGTCAGTACCTAGACGTAGACTATTCCTCGAGCTAGGATGATATCACCTTATCTGGATGTCTATGTACACAGCTGTCAAGAATTATGGCATTATACTGAGTGCAGGCTGGTGTATAGGTATGTTACGTGGACGTGAGTTTTCTAAAAGTGGTAAGTGCAACATGAAGTGGTCGAGGACACCCGCGGGCTCCGCCTTATAGTGCCAACAGGTCAATATGAAAGTGGGTCAGGTGCCGAGCCAACGAAACAGGGTAAAGATCCGCCCGCTAACCGGTCATTGGTTATTACACATCCAATCCGCAAATTATCATACTATGTCATGTGCAAAGTGGAAAAGTTTCAACACAGGCGACTCCTTAAACGCATTACGTTTGTTTTAAGTGGGTGGCGCGTGCGATTTTCTTAGGAACTCCAGTTCATGAATGGTGCGCGTTTGATGCAGTGACCCACACTTGTTTATACTTCGGAACGGACGGAAGGAACTAATAATAGCTTATTAAAACGAAAAAACTAATGGCAGTAATTCAAAATTCCTAGTATGATATATTAGCTGAATTTTTTTTAAACACAGAAATTACTTAGAATCAATGTAATATGATTTATTTTTAACAAATATGAAAAGCATTTGAAGGATGAAACTGGCAAACATAACAAAATTGACAAATAAAATGAACAAATATAATAAAACGAAAACTAATAGAAAATATAGATTATAAAGGAATTACTTTTTAATTGTTTTAGCTACCGAAAGACGATGTATTAATTTTAATTAGCTGATCTAGTAATTGATTTAGTTAGTTAAGTGCCTATCTATAAATACGAAACTGTAATTAAATATATAAGTTAAAAATTTAAAATAAAATGGTACACAATAAGGTAACATCTTATGCGCCTATTTCAACAGCCAAGTTGTTATCTTTAATAAATAAAAATAAGTATTGATCTCACCTCAAAGCAGTGGCGGCTTTTCAATTGGGTCATTTAGTTTAAGATTAGCTATAAGATGCTATACCAGACTGTCGGCACACGCCAAAATTTAAACAGAAAGACATCGATTTTATCACTGAAATTGCAATAATTCATTGTTCAAGTTTCAATTCGTCAACTATTGTTATTATGCAAACATTCTGTTAAATAACGGGTATAACCATTCTCTGCTGCGGCTTGTAAAGGAAGACTTCTTTTTGACGCAATTATATTGCATAATTATATTGCATAAACTGTATAAATGTACGCGTGTTGTATTGACGTAACGAACTTGATTTTTACTTCGCAAATTTAATGTTTGAACAACATGACCTTGACCACGATATTATTGTTATACCTATTGTTACTAAAATATCAATTACCCACGAAAATAATTTTGATTAAACAGCCAATTCCATTTACTTATGTATACTCTGAGTTGGCTAGGCTGGTGTCTTTGAATGATTCAACGGGATATAAAGACTGATCTGAAGCCACTGTCTATTTAATATCGTTTGTTGTTTTGTTGATGATTACACGATTCTTGATGACATCTTGTACTTAAATTTAACGTAAATAATATAATGCTTGATTTGTTTCATTAAATTTTATTTTGTACTCGCTTATCAAAACCTGTCATTTCACGATTCGATTTGCGTGCGTAAAAAGTCACTTTAAGCACGAGTGCGTAAAAGTAAAGTTGGTACTTCCTGGAACTTGATTAATTTAGTGACATTTCAAAATCATAAATCCCTAACCTTAATAAAATGCTACACAGTTCGTTGTTTTTCTATGAAAATAAAAGGAAATGAAATAGAAATTGTTATATTTGGATGGTATGTAATTCAATGTCAGAACAGCAAGAAATATTATTTTTTAAATTTATAGAAAACTAAAAAAAAATTGTCAGAAGTGGGATTCGAACCCACACCCTCAGAGAAGACCAGAACGCTCGAGAACCCGTATAACGTGCAAGGTAAATCTTGAGTCAGGCGCCTTAGACCGCCCGGACATCCTGGCAGATACTAATAATATTGTTAAATATACTTATAAATATAAAAATTTTGAAATTATATTTATATTTTATATAAATATTATTATTGTTTATAGTTCTCGTACAAAAAAATATTGTACAAACTTCGTGCGTGAAACATTTAGCGAATTCGTGACCATAAAGCGCTCGCCTACGGCTCGCGCTTTAAACTGGTCACTCATTCGCGAAATATGATTTCACGCACTTGGTTCGTAAATAACTATTAGATTTCTGTAACAACATTATTTTTATATATTACAGCACCATCAAATAATTTAGTTTATACCTATACTTATGTACTTGTGCATGTCGGTGGGGGTTGTCTATTTGCGTGTTTGTCAAATATCTGTTTCTTAAAAATAGATTGTTTATTTGTGTTTATTTATATTACTATTCTTCACATACCTATATTAAGAATTTTTAAATTGTTTCTTTCTATCAATTTCTAAATCAATTTTAATAACTTTGCCTTTGAGAGAAAGATTCTTTTGTGCCAAGCTTCTGACTTATTAATTCCCTAATTCCGAAGAAATCCGTGCCTGCCGCAAACGTGCTTACGTTTTCTAGGACATTTTTTCTAGATTTTATAATATTAATATAGTTATAAATTACCTTCATTACACGATAGTTGTTACCTGTCAAAAATATACCTGCTGTAGGTATATAGAGTTACCGCTGAATATCGATAACTCTATGCAAATTTGATGAATTCGTACCTATAAATGTCTAATTGGAAATCAAGAAAATTTATTTGTAATTCATCAAAGGTTTTCAAATTTTTAGGACCAAAATGTAGTTAAAATCTGTCCATTTAGTCTATATTTACCAAAATACAGATATAATTAAGTTCATTGACCTGCAACATAAATAGACAAAATTCCTAAGCATTGGTTAGACGATACGTCTTAATATAAGTTTCTATTCATAAAATGGTGAATGTTGAAGTTTTCATATCAAAATATCTATGCCCACACATATGATGTTCTCGTTGCGATGTTTTCTTTGTGGATATCAATAATAACCTTTACGTTGAATATGTCGGCACGTCTATGGCGCATTTTATTTAACGAAATTATAGTTAACTAGTTTGAACGCTAAACTGCTTTTAAAATAAAATTATTATGTTTACAATAAAACAAATATCGTCATAAAACGAAAAGGTTTATGTAGCGCGTCCATGGCGTGTCCAATGGGATAGATACCTGGTTTTTAATTATTTGTATGGAATTATATATATATATATATATATATATATATATATTTAGTGTTTAAAGAATTTTGTTTTTCTTTTTTCTTTTATTGGCCGTGTCTTAATATTAAAAATAATACTAGATTTTTATTGGTTTTAGCGACCTTTTATTGAATTTTGATGTTGTTTACGACGTTTCGACTTTTATCAATTCAGTCTTTTTCAAGCATATGGAAACAAGAATCAATACAATGAACATGAGAACTGTGTTTGTTTCGTGTGATATAACAATTAAATTAACAATTTTAAATTAAAATTATATTAAGAAATGAATTACGAATTAGGTTAGCATTTTACGTTGAAAATTAAATAACATTAAATTAAAATAGCTTGAAAGAAAAGTAGGGGGACATTAAAGTGATTAATGTCTGTAAGAATTAATTGGAGACTTAACAATTATTAACAATTTTAAGTTTAAAATTAGATTAAAAAATGATTACAAATTGAGTTAACATTTATCGTTGACAATTACATAAAATTAAAGTAAAATAAAATAAAAATAGCTTTAATGAATAGGTAGGGAGACATTAAAGTGATAACTACTGTGTGAATGAGTTGGAAAGTTGAATTAACCTACAAATAAGTAAAGAGAACAAAGAAAGAAGAACAAAGAAAAGACACATAAACTCACATTTTTTTGTTTGGTTTTGGTCCCAAAAAGCTTCTTAGCTGATGTTTGTCTTTGGGTACCGGCCATTTTTCCACAGCTTTTACTTTTTCTGGATCCACAGCAATTCCTTTTCCGGAAACCACATGTCCAAGGTAATTTACCTCCTTGCGGAAAAGGTGACACTTCTTTGGACTTAATCTCAGGTTGGCATCTCGCAACCTCTGGAATACTACTTCCAAATTTTTCATGTGATCTTCAAAGGTCTTCCCTACCACAATCACATCATCGAGATATACCAGGCAGGTATCCCAAGACAATCTCCTCAGTACAGTGTCCATGAGTCGCTCAAAGGTAGCTGGGGCGTTACACAGTCCAAATGGCATGACTGTAAATTGCCAGAGTCCTGTAACTAAACTGAAGGCAGTCTTCTCTTTGTCATTGGGATCCATTCCCACTTGCCAATAACCGCTCTTTAAGTCTAGAGTGGAGAACCATTTTGCTCCTGCCAAGGTGTCTAGCGTATCGTCTATTCTTGGGAGAGGATAGCTGTCCTTTTTGGTCACACTATTCAAACGACGATAGTCCACACAGAATCTGGTAGATCCATCCTTCTTCCTGACAAGGACCACTGGTGAAGCCCATGGACTGTTCGATGGTTCAATTACTCCTTGGCCTTCCATATCTTGTATAATTTGCTTGGCTTCCTCACGTTTTGCCAGAGGTAACCTCCTTGGTCCTTGTCGAATTGGACTTGCATCGCTGGTATTTATTTTGTGCATTACAATATTGGTTCTTCCTTTCGTACCAGTTTCAGTTTCAAAGACGTCTTCATAATGTTTGATTAAATCCTTAACTTGGCTTTGTTCCTTCTTGTTCAATCCTTGACAGGCGGAGTCGATTATCTTGGACAATTTCTCAGGAACCTGCACGAATCCATTCTTCTTCGCCTCTATGCAATGAACGACGGCCGACACTGGCGAACACCACCCCAGAATAGTACCCTTCTTTAATGAAACAGGGTAATGGTTCACATTCATTACCCTTATCGGTACAGTCTTCTGAGTCTTAACCAGCATTTTGGCAACTACTATTCCTCGGCCCACCTCGTCATCATCAGCCTTTGGTTCCAACATTGTAACATTTCCGTCCAAATAATTACCTTCCATACACGCCGTCAAAAATGTCTCACTTCTTGCATCCAGAACAACATTCTCTGCAGTAATTACTTGTACATTCCCACAATTTTTCCCATGAAGAAACAATTCCTCATTATTTATTTTTAAAGTGCCTTCTTTCATGTTTAACTGGAAGCCGTAGGTGTTCATGATGTCTAATCCCAAGATTATTTGTTCTTCTATGTCGGCTACGAGAACACGATGTCGGACTGATGTTGGTCCTATGATAAAGTTGACATCTACTTCACCTGCCACAGAAGCTGCTCCTCCTGTTGCTGTCCTAAGTCTCCATTTGCTAGAAAATAACTTCTTATTTCTGGGAATTAAATCGGGTCGCACGATGGTTTTCGTCGATCCAGTATCTAGCAAGCAAGCATAGGTCTTTCTTTCCATAACAGCGTCCACATACAGGCCGTTGGTTTGATGTTGCAGGGATGCGACTTGGCCAGGCGTCTTTGGGGCTTCCTGATGCTGGATCGATGATTGCCCTCGCTCATCGACCCGCTTTAGTTTTTCCTGCTGCTCAGACGATGCTTTCTTGGCCACCTTACCACATTTACTCCGAACGTGACCAATCTCTCCACAATTCCAGCATCGCAGTACTCTTTTATTTGATTTGATCTGGTTTAGAACTCTACTAACCACCTGCTCCATGAACTCCTCATTTTCCTGCTTGTCAACAGTGCAGACACGAGCATGGTTCCGAGAGGCTTGCTTTGCAGTCTCAAACTCAAGCGCGTGCGCCAAAGCATCGATCAAGGTTTTCGGTCTTGCCAACCTTAATGCTTGCTGCGTATCAATATCCCGGAGACCATCTATGAATGTCTGGACCGCTAGGTGTTCCATGAAATTATCTGGTGCCATCGGATATGCAAGTCGAACTAGACGAGCAATATCTGCCTCAAATTCCTGAAGATTCTCGCCTTTCTTCTGTGATCGATTCTTCAGTTGGGTATGGTATACTTGCTCCAAATGCGCATGGCCATATCTCATCTCCAAGCGTTTAATGAGTTGAGAATAATCTTTACGTTCCTCAGGAGGCAATGTCTGCAAAATATCACTAGCATCACCCCTCAATGCTATGACTAAAGCAGTCGCCTTCTCGGCAGAAGACCATGCGTTTGCTTCTGCGGCCGCTTCGAATTGCGTCAGGTAAGTTGCCCATGACGTCTTTCCATCAAAGGTTGGTGGCTTGATTCTGGTCCTTGAAATAGCCACAAGTTCTTCTTTTATTTCGATGGGCCGCGGTATGACTTCTTCGTTGACCTGCCTGGGATCAGAATGACTCATGGCAGCGGGTAATTTCATCTCAATCATTATTGCCTCTAAAAGTCTAGAATGTTCTCCAATTTTCTCTTCTACAGCTGTGAAAACCTCTTCTTTTAACGCTTCTGATTTTTCCGCTAGTCGCTGTTCTAGAACTTTTTCGAAGTTTCTAGAATTTTCTAGTAATTTCTTTTCCAGATTTTTCTCGAGAATTCTAGCGGTTTCTAGGTTTCTTTCTTCCATCTGTGCTTGCGAATCTATTAGACGCTGTTCCAAAGTTTGCGAATTGTCTATCAATCGTTGTTCCAAACTTTTCACACTGTCCAGATTCTTCTGTTCCATTTGTTCTAGAGTTTTCGCTAAGTTTCCAGAAGTTTCCAGGTTCTTCTGCTCCATTTGTTGCATTTGAGTTTGTGACTCTATTAGACGCTGTTCCAAGGTTTGCGAATTATCTATTAGTCTTTGTTCCATATTTTTAGCACTATCCAGATTCTTCTGTTCCATTTGTTCTAGAGTTTTCGCTAAGTTTCCAGAAGTTTCCAGGTTCTTCTGCTCCATTTGTTGCATTTGAATTTGCGCATTCTCTATTAATCGTTGTTCCATATTTTTCGCACTATCCAGATTATTCTGTTCCATTTGCTTCATTTGAATTAACAGCAAATTCACGTCAGCATCTCCGCCTGGAACTTGAAAGACATAATTCTCTGGATCCTCGCCTTCTTGGATCAACACATTGCGAAGCCGTTGCTGGAGGATCGACTTTTTGCCAATTGTATCCTCATCCCTCTCTTCTAATTCTCGTTTTAACTCGGACACTTTCAATTCCGTGAGTTTCATTCTATTAGCCATCACGATATTTAAAATAACGTCTTTCCGCACTGTATATTTATTTAAACGAATACTTAATTAACACTTAATTGTCTACTTAGTTTATTATTTATTAATTAGTCCACACCTGAATACCACTGTAACGTTTGTCTTTACGGGTTCTTAAATAAAACTAACAATAACTTTAGACACACACACTATATTAATATTAAAACGTATAACTAACTATTAACAACAATAAGTACATTTATGTATTCTATATTTATGTAACTATATTTATGTATACTTCGCGAGACTTGGGTATTGAATGTCTGCCTATCCCTTCTTCGACGCGGCTTATATATCTCGTTCATATATTCTCGAATGATGTAGAAGGCTGAAGAGAACACCAGACAAGTATGACGCGCCTATTAGTCGTAGGATGAGTCATCACAATATATATATAAATACAATATTCCAACCAGTGCGATCGGTTCGTTACAAAAAAAGGTCTCGGGCCCCCGATAACACATGTTACACAGAATGCGTGATTTTGAAAACCAAAAGAAACGCTACTTGAAAAAGACTGAAAAATAATAAAAGTCGAAACGTCGTAGAATAAAACATCATAATTCAATAAAAGGTCGCTAAACCAATAAAAAGTCTATTATTTTTAATATTAAGACACGGCCAATAAAATAAATAAGAAAAATAAAATTCTTATAAACACTAAATATATATATATATATATATATATATATATATATATATATATATATATATATATACCTATATATGTGTTTAGATAATTTCTTAGCCGTTTATTAAAAATAACAATTGATAAATTATTGGAGTTTTTCGGCTTTTATATACAATATTTACAAATATCAAATTAGAATGTATGTAATTGCAGAGTAAGTGGGGATGTAAACATTGCTGTCTACAAATTACAAAGCAAATCATACGAAATTTTTAATTGAAAAATATTGTCTGTGTTGGGACTCGAACCCAAGTCTACAGTTTGCCGGACTGTCGCTTTTACCACTCAACCACAATAGACCTAGGTTCAAGCTATATAGAAATGCATTATAAAGTAACAGTTTTAATGAATCAGATGTCAGTTATTGAATGTAGATGTCAAGTTGAAAGCAGAAGTCAGTTTTGAAACCTGATGTCAGTTTTGATAGCAGATGTCAGTTAGTGAAAGCAAATGTCATTAATTTCATAACGGACACCTGCTTTTAAAACAGACATCTGCTTTCAATAACTGACATTTGCTTTCACTAACTGGCATCTGCTATCAAAGCTGACATCAGGTTTCAAAACTGACTTCTGCTTTCAACTTGACATCTACATTCAATAACTGACATCTGATTCATTAACACTGTTACTTTATAATGCATTTCTAAATAGCTTGAACCTAGGTTTATTGTGGCTGAGTGGTAAAAGCGACAGTCCGGCAAACTGTAGACTTGGGTTCGAGTCCCAACACAGACAATATTTTTCAATTAAAAATTTCGTATGATTTGCTTTGTAATTTGTAGACAGCAATGTTTACATCCCCACTTACTCTGCAATTACATACATTCTAATTTGATATTTGTAAATATTGCATATAAAAACCGAAAAACTCCAATAATTTATCAATTGTTATATATATATATATATATATATATATATATATATATATATATGTATAAAGATAATTATTTCATAACCTTTGTAATTATGGAAGATTCAATTAGTTGGCGATTTAGGGTCTGGTTTTACTTCAAAATGTATATATTTAAAACAATCTTACACGTTTCGGCATATGATGCCTTTTTCAAAGAATTAAAAATCCAAAATATATATTTTTAATTCTTTGAAAAAGGCATCATATGCCGAAACATGTAAGATTGTTTTAAATATATATATTTTGAAGTAAAACCAGACCTTAAATCGCCAACTAGTCGAATATACTATATATATATATATATATATATATATATATATATATATATATTTGTTTTCTTTAAATTTTTGGTGGTTTTTATTGACAAATATCGATAGAACAATATAATTTATCGGTAAAGAGAATTACTGATGAATTAGAGGTGGAAGCCCATACTGCTCGCCCGTATATTTATCTGCGTCAGGGCCTTAGTCGAGTAAAACAAAATCATTTTGTCGTAACTACGTGAACATTGGACCGCGATTTTTTTTTTATGAAGGCATTACTCAGATGTATTTTCACCCCTTTTTTTCTTTATCGCTACACACAACTAAGATTGTATACTTGGCATTGGCAACGGTTATATAAAGCAAGTCGTGTAAGTTATGATTTTAAAGTGCTTTTTGCAAATAATCTCTTAATTATATGTTGAAAGCCGTCACAACTCATTTTAATATATTGTGCTTTTAGTTATGAATTAATTTTGGCCTGCCTTTTCTGTATCGCTATTGGTCAATCCCAATTGACCAGTTTCGTTTAAGAAGAAACTATTTCTTGAGTCTTTAGTGCACTCACGTCACGATTCACGGTCGTTATTCCATTGGTGCATTCGTCAAGGAATACAAACGAACAATTTAAGGATTTTTTTTTCATTTTTATGGAATTATTTCATATCCTTTACTTGTTTACTATTACATAGAACGTAAATTGTTTTATCAGGACTGTATCTGTTGCCCAAATTGGATAAGTTGAACTACTTATAAAATGTATCAATATACATATATAGTGTAATTCGTTTCATAAGTTATATAGTATTTGAAAGCATGCTGCATTTATCTACATACATACTACTTGCATTTTATTCTGTCGGAACAAAACCGACATGGGGTTATTCACCTCAATATCGAAATTCATATGTGCAAATATTCATAGTTTGGCGAGTTGCCAAAGCTACGACTGCAATAAATTCTCTCACGACAAATTTTCTTTAATAAATTTGGAAATGTGCTCCACATTTTCTTATCTGTTAACTTACGACTCTACACAAATAGGATAGATTTAAAATATGACTTTGTATAAGTGCCCAGAAACATAATCTTAATGTTGCAAAATATCATTATTTATGTGACAATACGGATATTAGATTATTTGATTTGAATATTTAGTAAATTCAGAGAAAGGTGTTGAAATTACGACACTTACCGCCTATGATTAAATTTTTTCTCATTATTTTAATAGATTTTATAGGAAACATCAAATATATTTACAATTTTATCAGATATTTCTCTAATAATGGGTTACATATGGATAAAACAAGTCACTAGAAAAGAGTAAAATATTAAAAATATATTTAAGGCTCTAATGGGGATGAAATTACTTACAAAATAGTTAGAACTAATTATTCAGCCGTTAATCGATACTGTGTTTGCAAACGAGAAGTATTTTATTGCTTCTGAGATTTCGGAATGAAACTGCATCTTCAAGTTGCTATTTGGTATTGTTGCTGAACTGAAACGGTAGTTTCAGAACAGCAGGTCAATAAATTGGAACATGATTCAGGGCATATGGGAATAGAACTGGAATTGCAACACGGACATACGAAACAATTACACATTTGTCAGTATTCAAGGCGATTCCATTATGTCTACACCACTGATTAAGTAAATATAGATTACGTAATAATTCCTTACTATCGTCCAGCAACGAAATCCTTGATAAGATCTTAAGACCATGTAAAAGTGCTAGCAGTTTACAATCGTAGAATACAATGAGATCATTAATAAAAGTATTAAATAAAAAGGGCCCTAAAGTATACCCCCAGGGGACGTCTGATGATAGAGTCTACTGCCTGTATTGTAAGCCATTCTAGTAGATGTAACTAGATCCGTGACTCAAATACGAGGAGATTAGCTGAAGTAAACCATTAGAGAAGCCGTAAGCATCCACCTCGGTTAATAACATCGAATGACTAATTGAATCAAACGTTTTGGTAAAATCAGTATAAATTTCATCTATTTGTACCCGAGCGTCTAAAGCTTCACTAATATATTGCGTTATTTCGGTCAATTGAACGCTTTTTGCTGCAAAACCAACACAGATTTACACTTATAAATAATTTCAAAAACATTCTCAAAGTTGATAATGATCGATAATTAATAATGTTTGATCTGACATTCTGACACCATTATTGAAATCTGGAATGATTCTGCTGATCTTCTACATGTCAGCAAACGAGGATGTCTTAATTATATTATATTATGTTGTCTTAAAAATGTCTTAAAAATAGCTGTAAAAGATTCATATAATACTCCCGCACAATCCTTCACAAAAAACTGGGTAAACTATCATGTCCCGAAGTATGGCTAGATGTCAGATTTCTCATACAAGGTTGAAAATAGGTTGAATATATAAGCATATTAAGTGGTTGTGAATAGAAGTGGTATTCGTGGAATGAAGTACAGAATGAAAAGTTTGAGAAAACATTAGCAAAAAAGCATCTACTATTTCTTTAGGATTTGGAACATTCTCATCAGTAATCGTCATAGAACCAGGTATTCCATAAGTGTTTCTCTTATTCGCCATAATTATCCCAAAATATTCTCGGATCTCTCACGTGCTCAGCCTCCCCATCAGATTAATAAGTATTATACGAACTCAATACTTCACGCTTTACTGTGTAACATAATCTGCTCAATTGAGAACCATAAAACTGTGATCTAGTTTCCTGCCATTTCCGGAAATAATATTCTTTCTGTTGTATTAATTTCCTGATATCAATATTGTACGAGAGAGGAAATACATGTTTCGAAGATCTTACTTTGATCGATACTGATCGATCAAAAATAAAATACATTACAGGACGGCAATATTGGCATCACTAAATGAAGATAAAAAATTCCAATCAACATCCAGCATGTCATTGCAGAGATTACTGAATTAAGCCTTCCGAAACTTATATCTAAAGATGTTTTTAGATTAAAAATTACAATTGTGTATTATATTATCATTATACAGGTGTTTATTAAACTTACGGCAAAAATTCATGGTGTTATTCCCTGGACTATTCTAAGAATATTTTGTCCTTTGATGATTTTTGACTATTCCAACAATACTTTGTCCTTTGATGATTTTTGAGTAGCCTGCTTTGTTTCGAAGATATCAAAAAGAACATCAGTTTAGACGTGGATTTCAATTGAATACGTCTCGTGATTGACCATGCTGTATCTGTCAAATTTGTTGCTGTTGATTGACGTTTGGCTTATCGAAGTTTGGCTGTTTCCTGTCATTAAAAATTAAACTTTTGTTAGTGAAGTCCTATATCATGAATCGCTATACCAACGCCTAGATGACTGACATGCATTTCATATACTTGCTGATGGCAATTCAGTACAAGCTAGGTGATCGAATATTGCACAATATCCTAGCCGTAATATTCCTGATAGAAAAACCTTCCAAAATATTCATCAACGCCTTCATGAAACAGGCATATTGAAAGGAAATGGAGGATCAGGAAGGCCAATCACAGTAAGAACGGTGGAAGTGAAAGAGAATGCGCTGAACATGATAGAGGAAGATCCATGTACTTCTACCCGAAAAATTGCAAATGCTTTGAATGTAAGTAATGATAACTGTTTGGAAAATTGTTAGGGACTATTTGTTGTACGCATACAACGCGTTCACATACAACACGTTTAGTCACTTCTTTCTGGTGAATTTCCTGCAAGTATTGCGTTCCGTCAATGGCTTTTGCACACATTTGTACAAATTCCTCAACTACTTGCGTTGATTCTTTTTACCGGTGAAGCGAATTTCTCAACAAAATATTCTTAGAATTGTCCAGTGAATAACCCTTTGAATTTTTGCCGTATGTTTAATCAATAGCCTGTATAAAGATATGTGCATATTAAAATAGAAGTAAAATTAATAATTCAAATCTACTTAAAAACTACTTACAGTAAGTTCCTGATGAAGCTACTGAGTTGGCGAATCAATGGTCGTTTTACGAACAATTATTAATAAAATTAAGATTTTAACTATTAGTTTTATTTCTATTATTATGGATCTTCATCAAGTTAAAGCCGAATCAATTCAATTTTGTGCATATTGGACATTGACAAACATTTAATAAAAGCCTTTTCTTTAGTCAGAATGCTATAATGAACTATCATTGCCATTAACAATAACAATGAAATAATAACCCGATTGAATCTCCAAGTACCATCACTATAAGGGAGTAGGAAGGGACATCCCAAAGTCAACTGTCACATTTTGCAAGATCAGAATGTCTAAAGGTGTTTGTTGGATATTTAGTTTAACAAGAACAGGGCATGTTTTACATGAAGTCAAGATCATTAATCAGATGTGGTGACGTCACATTAACTCGTATTTCTACTCTCCGTCTCTTTCCCTCTTGCGTTTCCTCTATCTCTTTTCTGAACGACGACAACGAGCAGATATTCAAAAGCGGGTTTATGTACTAACACAAGAATCCTCTTCTCAGCGTATGTACGCATCGCGACCGCCATCTAGGGACCTTCATTTATTACTTCATTGTGACACTCAATTACCTCGTTGCATACACTAGCCGAGTACATCATTACACACAATGGTGGAGTAGTTGGGCGACCGTTGGTCTACTATAGACGTACTATGAAGGGGGGGGGGGTTACACGTATTTCAATAAGGGCCTCCTCTCGGAAAGATAATGTAAGTTAACAAGGTTGTATTTTATGCGAAGACCCGGTTTAATAGAGCGCGTCGGGTGGTTGACACCATTTTCAAGAAGAGGTGGAATGACTCGAATAACTGACAAAAGAACTAAATTGACTGAAATATACGTTCCAGAAAATGGCAATCTATTCTTCTGTATTTACATACATATATGCAGCATGTACAAAAATAACTTCTCCCTTAAAGTACATATATACATGGAGAATAACATATTCAGTCTAGTATTAAAATAAGTTAAAAAACGAAGTACAGAAAATTATATGGTTCCACCATCTATAATTTTAGTTATATTTGTTAGGATATATCTGTGAATAAGTGATATCGTTCTAAAGAAATTATTTTAAAATAAAGAAAATATTATTTTGGACAGACAGGACATTTGATACTACTTAGAATAACTAATGAAGAATACTAAAGTCAAAGATCTAGTGGCACCCGAGTTTTAACTTATTACACCCATCTTTACCAAAATATAATGAAATTTATTGAGGAAGCAATTTTTATAGACTCTCTTCTTTCTAACTTGTTGTTCTACAAATTTTGAAACTGGGTCATCGAAATTAATATCTTAGGCTACACTATTTTCAATTGCCAAAATGGTTAAGCTACAGGGTCGTGCTTGGTTCATAGTGGGGTCATTCTTAATTAGTTTGAGTTTCGAAAGATCATAATGCTAAAGTGAGATTGGAAACAGAGTCGAAAAGTTCATACTTAACCATAAACTCTAAGAATCTAAGGAAGTCCATCCAAGAGTCTCTTCTTTTGGAACTTTGGCGGCTTTTAGAAATCTTCTTGGGCGTTGAAGTTCTGCAATGATAACATCTGCAGAAAGCCCATGGTAATTTTCAACCAAACTTTGTACAAACTTCAGTTTCCGAAGTTTCAGATTGCTGGGCTCTAAGACTGCAAACCGATTTGATATACATTCCGTGCCTTCGCAACTTGTATCAATTTCTTGTTGAAAAACAATACGTTGACCTTTAGAGTTCTTGGTCCAAAGTCTGCAGCCTCCTCTCCGAGCATAATTTTAACTTCTTCCTAATAATTCTTCTTTTTATTACAGGAATGGCCATATCTTCATATATGCCTTTTGCAAATTGCAGTTCTTCTTCGACTGGGTAATTTATTTTATCGTTTAAAAAGACTTTAGACTTCTAATCTTGATAATAGACTTCTCGAATCTCATTCCAAGAATCTGTAAATACTTTTAAACGTGGCTGACATTATTCCATAGACATAAAATGCATAAAAACGAGAAATGGCACATTCCAAGCGACAGGGTTTGAGCTGCTCCTCAGGTTTCAATCGTTTCCGAAGCATCACACAGTTCCTAAATGGCATCGACAATCTTCTTAAAGTACTTAAACACAGGTTTAAAATCTTCGTAGTGGGCACTCCAATCTTCTTTCTGAAAGTCACTTAACTGTAGTTCCAACATTTGTCAGAATGATCTTCCACCTGTGCGTAGAAGCTGATAAAACACGTATAAACTTTCTGAGGTCGCCAAAAAAGTCACACATAATGAAACTGTTGCAAAAAAGTGCACTCCTCACAAATTGAGAGAGTGGTTTGTACAGGGTACAAAGAATACTTTAGGAATAAGTTCACAAATCTTTGCTTGAAATCCTGACTCCAGCCTTTGTAGAAGCATTGTCGTACGTTCTTAGATCTAGTCTATCCTGTTAAATAACTTTTAAAATATCTTCCGTTATGTTAATGTCTTTATTATTATTATATTAGCCATTGCGATGGAAAAGTCGCGAAGGCATACATGTCTCAAATGTGTATTTAAAATAATCAAATTTACTAAATTGGGCTTCGTTTTCTGTAGTCGAAAGACTACAAAGCTCTATCTCTGGTGTGTCTACTCTAAGCTTAAGAAAATAATTAAAATTATGGAAAACGTGGATATCTTTATGGCTGTAGAATATATGACTAGTAACTCCGTGGGTAATGAAGCTTACAAGTCGTGGGCACTTCAACGAAAGGAAATTGAGGAGTTTATGTTCAAGGCACCTGATCTTACTTTTTTGTTAGTCAGGAATACGCAATTTAATTAATTGCGAATTCTAGGTTGTTACAGCTTTCAGTATATATGAGTCTCCTAACGCAAAGAGCTGCATGATTTAAGTATTCAAGATGTGACAGCTGAAGGGTCGGTCTTGTTAATGAAAATTCGTAAAACCAAAACTAACACTTCTAGGCTGTTTACGATCGTCGCGAACAATGGTTCCATGGATTATATTGTTTTGTATAATAAAAATATGTTGCTTAACTTCCTAAATATGTCAAAATCAACTATTTGCTTTGCCTTGTCACAGCGGCAAGGATAGCACTAGGAATCGTAGGGTTAAGCGGTACCCCCAGATCTTATGACTGGATTTTAAATATTTACTATTAAGTAAAAAATCTTCTAATACTCTAAAACAATCAATCATGATTGTAATTTTTAGGATATGCGTTATTGGTCATTGTTCTGTATGTAAACAGCATCAAATTATCATTATTAACTGCTTAAATGCCCTTGGACAGATTGCAGTTTGGAATTTAAAAATCTAATACTTTTACGGCAACGATATTTGATTGCACTACTCAATTGAGAAAATAATTAAATTGAAAGTTCCTCAGTTAGCATAAAAATTGCTACAGTAATTATTTACAGATTTAGTTTTTTTGTTTTTGTTTTCGATGACTAAATTCTACAAGATTAATTCTCTTCTAAATATACATATAAACACACAAACTGGACCATTTTCTATACTAAATTGAGTAATTTCAAGGTATGCAGTCGCTTAATTCCATTAAATCACCACCGTCTAGCGTAACGAGAACGTACCAACCAAATGGGAGAATCGCGTTATGTCAGTTAGCCGGGCCAAAAACAAAACAACTATAACAACAACGGCAATGGCAAATAACAGTACGGGGAACGGTAACGAGCAAACGCATAAGTTTAATCCAATTCATTTGCATTGCTGTAACTGAAGACAATCACGTGTTAGAATAAACCAAAATGATTAAATTCCAACCGGGGGAGAACTTTAGGTAGTTAGACGCTGAATAGCGAAATACAAGACGCAGTTAAATGGATCCTTGTGTAGCAATAATAGGATTAGATGGGTTTCGCCGAGAAAGAGAAACTCGCCTAACCTAAAAGACCAACTAAGGCGGTCGGGAGAGAACGAGGGTGGGTAGCTAAGTTTTCTCGATAACAAGATGAGGGTTTTACATGCACACCCGAACGTTTTCAAAGATCCTCACTCACGGACATACAGGTTTACCGATTGATACTACTAGTAGCATTTTGTTCATTACCTACCGTCGTCGTTCTCATTGTCCTTCTACTGCTTTACCTCGAAAATTAGACACAGCTATGAATTATTTTTAAGGCGAACCACTAGTTTAATGGAGCTTAGCTCAAGATTGATTTTACGACAATAGAAAATTAGTTTTTCTATTTTGCGTTCGAAATGAACTAATTATGACACCCAAAACAGTATCGAAATGAGCTTAATTTCACAACAAGATATATTAGTTTCTATGTCACTAATATTTATATTTTTAAATAAAATATCAAGTAATGTTAACGGAAATTAATAAATAATATGTAATATAATATACTTCGCGGATATCGTATTGTCATTTTAAATCATTATATAAAAACCATGACAACGTGACATATAAAACATTACAGTACAAAATATAATACGAGTATGCTGTCACTTTTTATAATTATATTTAATTGAATGTTAATAGTAAAAAAAGTCCTTTAGGGACTGGTTTGGATGTAATAATAATGAACTGTTTAGAGCTGCGGTTTCAAAAGTAAGAATTGCTATGATAATTGCCAACCTTCGAAGCGGAGACGGCACTTAAAGAAGAAGAAGTAAAAAAAAACTCTTTGAAAAATCCTATAAATACCGAAACATCTAAGAGTTAATGTATCTTAAATAAATAAATATTCAATTAAAACAGATCTTAAATCGCCAAATAAAGAAAATTTTCTATGCAAATATGTGCGGTTGCGGTCCTTGAAAACTCAGACACTTGATTTTGACGTGAATGTCAAAAATTAAAAATTCTGTAATGTGTAAATGTGTCATTTTGATGACAATGTCACGTTAGACAGATTCATAGTCAGTTTATTTTTTTTAATGCAGCAATTGTCAGAATTACAAAAATTTATTATCAAAAATATAGCAAGCGCCAATTAAGTTGGCGCGAGGAGGGGGTGCGCAGAAGACGTTTTTAAGAACGACCACTCCCACTACTCAAGTAATTGTCAGAATACATTTGTCATTGACGTTTGACGGAACATAATGTCTTTGCTAGGGGATCATAAAGTGATACACGCTCAGAGGTTAGAATTATCTGTGCATTTGTGCATCTGTGCATAAAACCAAATACAAATCTCCCCACTACTTTTAATCTGCGCGAACTTACCCCTCCTCGCGCCAACTTAATTGGCGTTTGCTATAAATACAAATATTGACGTAAAATTTTTTATTCTGATATTCGAAGTGATATTTTTGAAATTCAAGTAAGCCTATGTGCAGTTTTGCTAATAAATTTTTTAAATTTACTATTTTTGCAATACATTTTATATTCTACACCAATAACTGGTTTGAGTAGCGTTTAAAAAAGTTTAACCGCTTAAAATGTTGGTGCATTTAAGTGTCTGGGTTTTCAAGGGCCGCAACTGCACATAGTGCTATGAACTTTTCTCCTCTAATATTTTGAAACGTTATTTAATTATTTATGAGTGTATTATTATTTTGAATATTAAACATATTTGGCTTGCGCAGTTTGAGTAAGCCGTTTGCATTGCTGTGTACGATATTTATAACTGTATTTTTTATACGGAGCCTGCGTGCTTTGCTGTAGCCAGACACAAGTGTACTCTGGGTTAAGAAAGACGTGTTTATTATAAGATAAATCTTTATATTTGTTAAGTAACTTCGTGATTTTTGATTAATTAGTGGTTGGTGTTTGTATTCATTACCGATTTTTTTTACGAGTTGGTTGATCTCGTTTTTGTTAATTTTGTACGCTTTCTAACTCATGTGTCTCGAGAAAATATATGAATATATTTTTTATTTTTACGTAAGTAAATTATATTAAAAGATATCCTATTATTATTATTATTATTAATATTATTTTTATTTTGAATTTTGTATTTTTCCATTGTGTTAATTTTGATATATATATTTTATTCTTAGTTATTTGATTTAAATGACAAAGAGCGTTTTTTACAATTTCTAATATAACAAATTTCTGTAACTGAGAATTTTGTACGCTTGGGATATCAAGGGCATATTTTTTCATGTGGTTGGACATGTTTTAGAGATTCTTCGAGCTGTCAATTTTGTTTATTTAGATTTT
The DNA here is from genome assembly GCA_935421215.2 of Melolontha melolontha. Lineage (NCBI taxonomy): Eukaryota > Metazoa > Arthropoda > Insecta > Coleoptera > Scarabaeidae > Melolontha > Melolontha melolontha. The sequence goes on from OW285240.1 coordinate 108,560,538, forward strand.
GTTTCTTGTGGGAGAAATTAAAAAGCATCTTTGAAATTTAATAGTTTTAATTTTGATCGGCTGTCATAAAGTAAGTTTTTTATCGTATGCTGCGGTCATTTCCATACGATACTTTTACCTTAATAATATTGTTTAATGAGGCAATATTAATCTTTATACTTTCTAAAGATTTTTTAAAAATTTTTTTTTTGTATTAAAGATTCATTTAAAGTTTACTGTGTGTATTTTTTACATTTGACCTTTTTTTTTCGTTTGTGCCCATAAGTAACTTAATAATATTATCATAACTTTTCTCAAACAAGTTTTGAGTGGCATCCTATAAAAACTATTCTACTAATTCAATTGTGTTTTCCACTTTTCCGATTGGAACCCTGAGGGAAAAGCAGTCTCATCTTGAAAATTAACCGACAGAATATCCAAGCTGGACAGATTGGTTGTGAATAGTGGTATTATTAAATTCAAAACCACTATTCATAGCAATATGTATACTGTTTTCAAGTTGTCTCTTAGCAATTGTCTCGACAGAATAGCAACCGCCTCGACATTACGGTGAGTAACGCATTTCTGTCTGCGAGCACAGTTCTTGAATTGCTATGTGTGATTACAACAGCTGGAAATGATCAATCCTCATGCGCATATGTAGCATGTTCGCAAAATGAAGAAACCATATGCTTGCTCTATTTGTTTATGCGCCAGATGGAATAACGAAGAATATTGTGTATCCAAAGGCATTGCAGTTATAGATTGATATACATATACATAATAGAATATCATTGATTCGTTGCTTAGCTATAGAATAAGCAAAAATTTTATATCGGTTAATGGCAGTTAACACAAAAGAAGTTTTAATTTTTCTATAGAATGGACGAGCATCGCCGGGCTGCGGGCAACTAGTATTTTATAAAATTAGAATTTATAATTTTGTAAATACGAGGGATCTTTTTATCTTTTTATCTACCTACCGATGAAAGAAACGAATTAAGAAAAAAAAATTTTCAGCGTAAGAACAATTAACACCAACACACTTATTCCAACGTTTCATTTACAACGCCTTCAAAGCGGAATTCTTTTGGTAATTCCGCAAAATAAAACTCCATAGAGTTTTCCACGTCGTCATTTGATAAAAATCGGCGCCTTCTTAAGTGTTTTTTTTTTTAGTTTTTGAAAGTGCTAATAATCACAGGAGGCGAGATCAAGACTGCAGGGTGGATATCGAAATTCATCAAAACCGCCTTCATTGATTACTGCTTGAACAATGCGTGCCTTATATACCCTACCGTTGTTGTAAAGAAGCGGAGTTTTCTGAGCAAAATTGTGGGCTCTTTTTTCGCGTATAGACGAGTTCTTAGTTCTTCTTAGTTGTGTACTTTATAGATATTTTCCGTTATTGTAGTCCGTTTTGGTATATACCAAATTAAGAGAATTCCCTCCACACCCCACATCACTTTTCCCACAGAAAATTGCTTTTTGCCTTCTTGGGCGGTTGAGAGCCTTTATGAACCCATTGCATGGACTCTTGTTTCGTGGATGGTTCCCAGTGATGTACTCAAGTTTCATTCCCAGTTACAATTCTATTTAAGAAGTCTTCATCTTGAGATAAAACAGTCAAATTTTCGTCACAAATTCGTCATCTACATAATTTTTGTTTGAGACTGAACATCCTAGGAATCCATCGTCTCGATACTTTGCTTATTCCCAAATCTTGGTGTAGACTTTTAAAAATACTCGTTTCTGATATTTCTATTTCTTTAGCAATAGCTGAATCTTTTACTCGGCTGTCAGTCGACACCAAATCTTCAACTCTGTTGATTGATTTCTTCAGTTCATGCTTCCTGAGGTCTTCGACACTTTGTGTCATGTGTTTTCTGCCCCATTTGAACTGTTTATACCAAAATTTGACTTGGAAATAGGATCAGCTGTTTTCTGCATACACTACCACCATTCTCTCATGAATATTCTTAGGGCTACTGCCTTCTTTTGATAAAAATTTCATGACGCGTTTGTTATCAAGCTCCAAATCACTCATTTTCTTTTCTTTAAACTAATGTTAAAGTAACAAACGTTAAGCAATTCAAACCAAACTTAAAGAAGACACTATAAAATGTTATAGAAACTTTACTTAAGAAAATTGTTATAGATAGCATATTGGTTCCATAGCTAGGCAGACGACATAGAAAACTCCCCGGGTAATATTGATTATCCAGATAAATTAAAAACAAAATAAAAAATTCCATAAATTATGCAAGACAGCGGTAAATTTCAGTAGAGTTTGTTGGGGCTAAATCCCACTACAAAAGACCAAGTGTTGATTCTCCTTTCTTGTATACACCCACGAAAAGATGTCCTAGATGTCAGTTTACAAATGACCTATGTGCATATCCGATCTCGAAGGACCATATGATGGTGTCATTTTCCGGCATCTATATATTTACAGGGTGTTACAAAAAACTAGGTCAATCCGTTAACCATATATTATAAAGGGACTTACCTTATTTATTTTCTATTTAAGTCCTTCTTAACGCACCTTATCAAATGTCGCCACCAATAAAACCTATAAAATCCAAATCTGACACATCTGGTAACACGAAATACGGACTTACTAAGAAAAAAATTGGGAACATCCTAGCTACAAAAGATACCGAAACTATGACTAGTTGCTTGACTAGCAAGGTCACTAGACTTAAATAATCTAAAGATTTTGGATTAGAAAGGCCGAAAAGTTTGGTTTATGCTGAAAAATATGAAAACAGAAGAACTTGCTTGTAGGATTATGGATGTCGCAGAAACTATTCGTGCTGATCTTGAGACTGTTAGCAGAGCTAACTCTTCAATACCAAGAAGAACCAAATTATGTATATAGCAATTGGGTGGACATTTTGGAACAACTAATTTAATAAAGCGACGATTCAATACCTGTATAAATAGGGTCATCTAAAATTTCAAATGCTCGTCGCTTTGTTACGAAAGAGTTTTGGGCATATGTTCATTAAACATTTTTAACTTGAAATTGCTTCAGTAACACAACCTTAAGCTGTGGCATGTCATGTCCTGGGACATCGTATATTTGAACTTTTTGGTTCAGAATCGAATTAGTAAGAAAATTCTTAAAAATTTGCAGCTATTCCATTAAAAAAAATATGAATATCTCGAAATTTCGCCACTGCAATCGCCACATAATGTCCATTTCATCGGCTTCGTAGCTCGAATAACTATCATGTTAGCTATGCTGTGTATTTAACTTAGGACAACCGGTAATAAATTGGAAATCAGTATCGAATCGCTTGAAAACTATACTTGCACTTCACCATGTATAATGAGAAAACTAATTAAGTTTCCGTGATGAAAATATTAAATGACCTGTATTGAAGGCTTCAAAAATGGTCTTATATTACAAGCTTCTATTGTAGAATACATTTAATTAAGAACGAAGCATTTGTCTGATGCTAATTCCTTTTTTATTAGCAAAACATTAAAAATATATTTTCATCCAGCTATGCAATACAACAATGACTACTCATTACTTTCAACGTTTTATATTTTCCCTTTAATATTGCTCCGTAGTTAATAGAAAGCAGTCCTTTAATAATTCACAATATTTTATAAATATTTAAAGACTGACTCACCCTCTCCTACCTGTACCTCACTTCCTACACTTCAGAACAAGTTATTAAAATTTAATACCCTTTACGAGTCATTTCAGCTAGAAACGGTGGCCCCCAAAAAGATAAAAATTAATTTCGCGACATCTGAATCGACGCACGAGAGAATTCCCAGAAAACGCTTGTTCCATCTCGCTCTTTCGTTCCCTACACTTCGCCGACGATGATGGCTGGACGAGAGTACACAAAGGCCCACGAAAATATATTAACATTTTGTCGGGGGAGAACTTATTGAAAGCTCGGGCTGTAGTGTGAAAGCCCTCTTTGCTTGGCGCTTTGTAGTAGCGAGCTGCTGTCACAAATGTCGAGGCCGCTACACACGCAGACACAAAAGTCGCCAATCTACGGTCTCGGTCACACATTCAATAGAGTTTTTTAATTACGAGAAAGCCCTATTGCCCGCACGCCTTGGTTTCCCTGTGTGCGTCTATGTGTATATGTGTGCGAGACCAATATCGAAGCCAAGATGTGCGTGCGATATTTCGCCAATTGGCCTCTGGTCTGCTATTGTGCTGTTGCGGCTTTGTTAGCGGTCAATAATTTAGTAGGGTATATCTCCGTTATGTGTTCCCATTCAGTTGGTCAAATTGGCTATTCCTAACATGTGCTATGGTCGATGAGAAAATCTCTATAATAATAATAACAATAATAATAATAAAGACCATGCAAACACTTATGTATACAAAATACAAACAAACGAGTTATAAATTAATAAAAAAGAAATTATGTATTTTTAGGTTACTTAATGTGTTAATAATATTTGTTGATTTACCTCTCATACATGTTATTGGTTGTAAAATAACGGTTACAAATTTCGTTTTAAAAATTTTGCAGACACTTTATTATGTAAAAAGAGGAATAACTCTCCTCCTTCTAGGTGGCTCTAGCTATATGATATGAACATTGCTTTAAATAAAATATGTTTAGAGATAAAATTTGAATATTTTTGTTTGACCCAATTAATAATTGGGACTTACATAGGTTAGTAAAGAATACTTTATCCAAAATGTGTACAAAGAATAAACAAAATGCTACTTACTTTACATTGAGATCACTTTGCCTATCTTTGATTAAAAAACTGTGGTTAAGTAAAAACTTTGAAGAAGTATAAAACCCTCTTACCACAATTAACACTAGTATCCTAAATACGTATTTTCACAACTAAGCTGTCGTATACACAGTGTATACGTGGACGCCTTGGGAAGTGTTTCGCAAATATTTTGTTAGCTTTACTATACTCCATGTTCAAAACTGTAATTATTAATTTTACCTACTGAAGATGGCAATTTAGTTGTAGAAATACGTATTTAGGATGCGAGTATTAATTCCGGCAAGGGAGTTTTATAATTTTATTTAATTTTTGTTTTTGATTATTTAATTTCTCAGTGCAATTCAGATGCTTGAAAGATACAATACATATAAAAACACCCTTTTTAATACGATAATAACGAACAAAGTATATGGCTGCGTTTAAATAGAATCTGAAACGTTATAATCTTCCTTCTTTGAAATAGTTGGCACAATATATGCACTAGTATATACTTTTCTATTCTTTAGAAAAGTATATAAAATTCACTAGGTGGTTCTTAAATAATTAGAACTGTAAACTTTTATTTAGCTAGCTGTAACCGTAACATACACTTAGGAATTTTAACGCGTCAGGTACAGACACATACACCGCGGTCGATGGGGGCGTAATCTGTTATGTGGTGGCTGTTTTTACACAAAAAAGCCTACGTTTCTAGCTTACTCTTCGTACTGGCTAGACTTTCTTTTGTATGTGTACGAAATTACTTTTTGATACAGACCAAATTTTCCTGTGGTCCTTGCACGTACTTTAAGACCGCTCTCTAGGCTGGTGAGCTGCTTAATTTAAGACCACTCTCTATGTTGGTGCGCAGCCAAATTTGTTTTAGGAGACCGCTTCTCTTTTCTCAGCTAATTGCAGTCTCGCCGAACAAAGTCTCTACTAAAAATTTCTTAAGTCGACTCAGCAATATTATCGCCACACCAACAATATTAATGTGGCACTCATAAATATCATTATGTTTAATACACTGAATTAAATTAAAATTATACAGGGTTAGACAGTAAACGTACGGTTACATTTTAAAACTAAGAATTTTAGATTTGCACAATTTATATTCCTCTAATTGGATATACATTATGAGCGCCCGTCTACAAAACTGACACTGTTATCAGAGATCACTTAGTGCGAATTTAGTACATCCTAAGGGTTGGTATTGAAAAACATGCTATTTTGAATGTATTTTAGCGGCTTAGCTTCCTTAATAAATGAGTTGTGTAGGAGGATATTAACGAAACAATATATATACATATATATATATTATATATATATGTAACATATATAATATATATATAACATATATATATATAAAACAAGTGTTCATGAAAGTCAATCTAGTAGCATGTGATTTACTGAGAACATTTTGAAGTATGTAGTAAATTAAAATTTACTACTTAACCTACGAAGTCGTATATTTTGACAGTTTCATATATACAAATAAATAACAAATAATAGGTATTTTTTGAAAACTATAGCAAATGTTGAAAATGTTGTCCTTCAAGATCAATGCACCTTAAAATTCTCCGTTCAAAATTTCTGATGATATTCTGCAACATTACTGGATTGTTATTAATTTCCATGCATTTCTGTTCGATTCTCTGCAGCATATCATTCAAATTCAATATAGGTGTTCGAAATATGTTATTTTTTAGATAAGGCCACAAAAGGAAGTGTTAAATCGCATGAACGTGCAGGCCAGCAATTTCAGTATTTCGACTAATTATACGCTCATCAAAAAATTCTCTTGAATAATCCAAAGATTCTGGGGTACAGTGACAAGGTGCTCTTGTTGGAAATATACATTTTGAAGTTCATCATCATGCAACTGATTGACGAATGGTTGTAAAATTTCCGTAAGGTACCTTTGAGCAGTTAACGTTCCCTGAAAAAATATTGGTCCAATGATTCGCCTTTGCCTTATCGCTGCCCAAACACCAATTTTCTCTGGATGTAGCGATTCTTCATTAATTACATGTGGATTTTCACTACTCCACATTCTTGTATTTTGTGAATTTAGGTATCCCGTTTTATAAAACCATTCTTCATCAGTATAGATAACTCTTTGCGAAAGTTCTCCATTATTGTTCATATTTACAAACCAATTACAAAACTGTAGTCTACGTGGGTAATCAATTTCTAACAATTCTTGTACTGCTGTGACACGGTATGGATAAAGTTGCATATCTTTTTTTAATAACTTGTGAGTTGTACCTACAGAAAGATGTTTGTGGTTTATTTTCCATTATTTCTTCAACACGATTGACAACTAGAGGTGTACGTTTCTTAACTGCTCCGCTGCCTGATTTTCTTAAGTGACTACCAGTTTCCGAAAATGTTTTAAAGTTCTATCCAAAGTATTCTTAAATTGTATATAATCTATTACAAAATGTGGAAACTCAACATGAAATTCTACCATGCAATCTTGAACTGAATAAACCCATAAACCATCTATTTTATTACCACTTCGAAAATAAGCCTGGACTAAAAGAATTTTATGTTCTAAAGTGAAAGCCATTTTAAAACTGAGAAGCAATTTATTTAAACCAGAATCTACGCACGATTATTTTATGCACTAACTGATATTTGTGATTGACATTATCAAATGTCATTTGGATTTACGTTTACGGAACAACAAACACATACTAATATATTTGTGTCTTATTCTATCAAAATTTCAAAGTATATATATATATATATATATATATATATATATATATATTCAAAGGGGTATAGATATATGTATATGAGTCATGCCTTCATACAAAGAATAGTGGTCCAATGTTCACGTAGTAAAAAGAAAATAATTTTTCTATATTCGAGTTCGGCCATGTCGTACTTAAATATACGGGCGGAAATACGGGCTTCAACCTCTAATTCATCAAGAATTCTTTTTACCGACGAATTACTTTGTTATATCGGTGTTAGTCAGTACAATCACAAATTTAAAGAAAAAAATTGAACAATCCATGAACACGCTACATAAAGTTAACATTTAACTATTTTTGTTTTATCGTAAACATAATTTTATAGAAGTTTAACGTTCAAACTATTTAATTTTAATCATAATTAATTTAAAGGCGGCATAGGTTTGTTGACATATTCGACGTAAAGGTTATTATTGATATCCACAAAAGAAAACATCGCCAAATGTGCGGCGGAGTATGTTTTGGTAAGAAAACAACGACATTAACTATTTTATGAATAGTCTGGAATTTTATCGATTTTCTTTGCAAATCAATGAACTTTAATTACAGCTTTATTTTGGTAAATATAGAATAAACAAAGATATGGGCCAACTTCAAGTACATTTTGGCCTTAAAAATTTAGAAATTTATGATGAATTACAAATAAATTTAATTTTTGATTTTCAGTTTATTTATACATTTTCTTCAGATTCGGATAACTTTGTCGCTATTCAGCGGTAACCCTGTACATAATTAGCTAGTAATGAACAAGAAACGAAATTAGTATATGTATTTAATTATAGCATTGCTTACGTAGTACCCTAAAATTGAATTAGGATTTGTATCAAAAATTATTTTAAGTGAATTTCTATAAAAATAGTAAAAAGCCGTAATATAGCAGGCTTGTTTCGAGTTGAGCCCTACGTTGTATTAGGGTGGTAACGTAGCTAACGCAATGCCGTGATCGCCTATTATTATCCAAGAGCTTACCCTTCATGTACACATTTTATTCAACTTGAGTTGAGTTGGGGTCGAAAAAACGCCTATTATGTTGTAATACTTTCGGACCTAGTTCATCAGATTCAGAGTTTAGCGAATTACTCATTAGGTAATGTGCATATATAAAACGAAATTTCTATTTTACTAGCTTTTAGCTCAAATCTAAGAATTCTTTTAATGAAAATTTCGGGGGCTCCAAATTCGATTTACGCCTATGGTCTCTTCAGCAAATTTTATTAAATTTTTTTTCATGATCTAAAAATGTGATTTTTAACATTCACAAATCCGTAACTTTGAAACAAATAAAAATGGATATACAAGTTTTGAGTTTTTGTTACTTGAAATGAAGTCTACTTTACAGTCCTAAAATTTGAACATAACGATACAGGACACTTGTATATACATATTAATGTATTTAGCTCGCTGCTAGATGGTCAGGAAAATAGCAGTTGGAACTACCATGTTAATAATAAAAGTCAGCTTTACGGGAGCAAATCCTACATCATGTAGGATAAAACAAAAAATTAAATCAACAACCGTAATATTTTATACTTGGACGAATATCATAGTCATTCGGTCATACTCGCGCCATCTCTGTGCCAGGACGAGAACATTCCGAACTACTCTCGTATTGCCAACGAAGCTAAATTTATAAAGCTAAGAAAATTCACTTATTTGATTTTAAATCACAATTCCAAGACCCATTTTATTTGCTTCCAAAAACTTAAATTACTTTCCAGATAATTTCCCTGAGAATATAATCCTTTTACGCACACCAAAACAATCCCTTAGAAACATTTGTTTTCGAAAACTCCAAACCGTCCAGTAAAATTGTAATAATCTAATACAACAATGTCCGACGCGTTCCACCGCAAATGGAACGAAAACCGGGGAGGCATAAATTATTTTTTATTGCTGTTCAGGCCTAATGAGTCGCGACACTCGAATTTACGATACAATTAGAGGAACGCTTAAGCAAACAATCGGCGTTAATTCGGTGCAATTATATAGAACGAACGCCGATTTCGGTGCGAGAAGTGAATTTACACGGAAAGATATCTGGATTGTTTCCGCTCGCTCCGTTTCGCGTCAACACCCAGTAAATAAACGATCTTATACGGTGTGGGAAGGAAGAACCAATAGCGTGACGATATCACTAATCGTCTTTACTCATTTGTATTAATTACGTTTCGATAAAGGACGGCTCTGTTGACCGTGACATGACAATTAGATTGATTGAAGACTTGATGGATGCCGATGTTCGGCTAACAAAACTCACTGTTTACTTAATGTATGCGAATAACGTGAGGTGGTGAACAAATTAAGTGTAACTGTTGGAACAGTAGCTTCGAATTTAGTCTATGTAGAATGTGAATAAACTGCATTCTTAAAATAAAATAAATTGGAATCAATGTACTTACTCTATATGTTAAAATTCTTTTGAATCGAAGTAGCCTTTACTTGATGGAAATTCATAATTAATGAAATAAAAATTGAAATGCAATATTACTTAATTAGCACTTTATCGAGGCAAAATCCCATTACAACTGTTTCGACACACAGTGTCTTCCTCAGATGGAGTTCTATTGCAAACTAAACCCAAAGATATTGACAAATTAAAACCTAAATGAATATTATAATGAAAAAAATATAATTATACTCAGAAGAATGGTTCAATAATAGGCACATTCTATTCTATAGAAAGTATAATTATATTTTTTGTATTATAATATTCATTTAAGTTTAACTTTGTCAATATCCTTTGGGTTTACTTTGCAATAGAACTCCATCTGAGGAAGACACTGTGTGTCGAAACAGTTGTAATGGGATTTTGCCTCGATAAAGTGCTAATTAAGTAATATTGCTTTTTTATTTTTATTTCATGTTAAAACTTATCAATTTTAACATAATATGATATACTGCGTGCAATACAAAGATTTATGCTGAGTTTTTATCATCGTCTATGAAACTTTATACTAATTTATATTGACAGAAATAATAAAAAGAGCCCGGCCATGCGTCAACCTAAAACGCACTAATTGTAAAAGCCAAAACAAGAACTCATTATCAAATCACAGGGATTTAGGTCCCAGTGATTTCTACTTATTCCAAAAGATAAGAAATTGTATTGAAAGAACCAAATTTTTCTAATATAATTAATTTCAAATCGACTATTAAATAAATGCTTAATAACATTCCAAAAATTTGTTTCAAGATTGCTTCCAGAACTGAAAATGTCATTTATTTATTTATTTCGTATGAGAAGCGCTCTTAGAAAATAAATTGAAAATTAGATATCATTGTCTAAACCATTTTTATGACAAAAAGAATATTATAATAGTATATTATTCAACGAGCATATAATGATGCTCGTCGAATAAGCAAGTTTGAGTCACGAGCGAAGCGAGTGGAGCTTCATCATAGCATGCGCTTCTACAGTAGTCTTCTTGAGATTTGTGCTTTGCAGTGTATATATCTGCTTATACACAGATAATGGTCTACACGAATATTACATCGCTAGCTGTGGAACGTTAGCGATGTAATATTTGTGTAGTTAAAGTGGTCCTTAAATTTGTACAACGGATCTTTAGCAACACTGTTCTTAAAAAGTCTTAATCTTAATTCTACAGGAACGTAATTCTTGTAAATAATTTTTAAATCCCCTGCAACTTGAAGGCTTTGAAATTGTATAAGACTAAGCCTTATTGCAACTGCTTTCTTAGGGTTTAGTTGTAAAATCACAAACTTTATCTTATCAAAATGTTTGAAATAATAAAATGCTGCCTCTAACCATGTACCCCATCGTGTAAGAATTGGCTGCGGCAGAGGGATGTCAGGACATTGCAAATGAAAGAGCCGAATACGTTACGCAGATTTAAGAAAAACTACTTTCGTTTGTCCTATTAGTTGATCCACATCGGGATAACATTTTCATATAATGTCTGCTACAAAATGTAAAGCATGAAGCAGACATGTAATGTGTAGTAAGTTTGACTGAACTTCTTCGAATAATTGTTCCATGCGATGCATAACTGCGGCAGCATCGGTAACCTGCATTAATACTTGCTTTGGTAAAATTTCAAAGTTGTGCAGTGTTCTAACTAATACATTATGAAGTGGTTCAGTAGTACAGTCTTGCAGTCTTTTACAGACTAACAAATAAAGGTGTGACAGTCCTTACGAGGTCATTGTCCGTACAAGGATCGATACAATTGACTTTTTTTATATCTGTAGTTTCATCTACAGTTTTACATTTTTTACTACGGTTTTTACACAATTATCAATTTTTTCGCGCACCGTCGGAAAATACCTGTGTGGCGTTCTCTGACTTGATAGTTTCCATGTAGAATTGTATTTGTTCCAAAACTGGCGAAACGTTCTTTGTTTTACTTTTTCAACCAGGTTACATGCGCTTAACATCATACTTAAATCACAAATAAATTAATTATACGGTCTCTCTTCGTTTTTTATTTTAGATTTGTGTGTTGCACTATTCACATGTAACCTACAGAAACGTGGATTCCAACATAATAAACTTTTCTCACAAACTAAGCCCCTTACTACTTTAATATGCTTACACTGTTAGAAAACAGGCGAGTTGATGCATTTATATGAACTGTCGACATTTTCAGTGATTTGCGTTCGAATTATACATACGCGTATTCGTAAATACTTATACGCATTAAGATAGCTGTTCACGTACTAAAGTGTGAAAAGCGAGGCGCACAACTTGAGCCAGCAGCAACTCTGAATCACTCAAACCCCTCACTCTTCTACGCCAGTGTAAGCCGACCGAGAATGCCTGCCTCTAATAATTCACAGGTCTACAAAATTAAACTTTTTGACACATGTTTTTATTTTGAAAACTGATTTTATATAATTTTGGTAGGCTGATTTCAAAAATTCTATGCATTTATTTGTATCACGTAAGGTTTTTTTTGCAAATATTAAATGAAAAAAACGATATTTCTAAAAAAAATTATTTGTTTATTGAGTAAAAAGGTGGAATACAAGTTAAAAAAGTGGAAAAAAATAACTTACTCAATCTTTTTTAAGTGAAATCTTTGTCTTTTTGCCAGAAAGCTGCGTTGTCCGGACATTCGGTTGTATGTTTTTAAGGGCATATCCCGTTTTAAAATCCAGCAGTAGTCCGCCATCATCGTTATGCTCCATCTGCCTTGGTATCGCCGTTCCATTTCCTTAATGTCTTGGTGAAACCTCTCTCCCTGTTCTTCGCTAACTGCTCCAAGATTTTCAGGAAAATAGTTCAAGTGTGAAAACAGGAAATGCACTTTCAAACTCATATTTTGAACAATATTTTCGTAGTTTTCGTCCTTAGAGTTCCCAAGAAACTTATCAATTACTTCTTTAAATGAAATCCAGGCGTTTTTCTCGACATTGGTCATTGTGTTTTGAAAATCTTTGTCTTTGCACAATGTTCTTATCTGCGGCCCAACAAAAATACTTTCTTTTAACTTGGCATCGGATAAGGCTGGAAATGTCTCGCACAAATATTTAAAACATTGTTTATTTTTGTATAGGGCTTTAACAAACTGCTTCATCAAGCCAAGTTTGATATGGAGAGGAGGCAGTAAAACTTTTTTGGGGGCAACCAAGCTATCTCTTAATACATTTTTGCTACCAGGTGTAAGGCTTGTTCTAGAGGGCCATTCTATTTGAGTCCAATGTCTATCCCTTGCTCGACTATCCCACTCACAAATAAAGCAAGGAAATTTTGTATAACCTCCTTGTTGTCCTAGTAGCATGCACAGCACTTTAAGGTCACCACAAAGGATCCACTGATGTTCTTGGTAGTTCATTTTCTTTAAAAGAAGTTCAAAATTTTCATACGTTTCCATTAAATGTACCGAATGGGCAACGGGAACCGAAGCCAGCTCGTTACCATTGTGCAATAAAACGCCTTTTAAACTACGCTTACTTGAGTCAATAAACAGGCGCCATTCTTCTTTTACATACGGCACATTTCCTAATTTTGAAATTAAGTCAGGAATATTGTTGCAATACACTAGCGGTCGGTCTTGAGTAAAATATTGACATAACTCTTTTTCGCGATCCCAGTAAAAGCTTGATGTGACGCCAGGTGCCAGTAAATGTTTCTCACCAAGTCGGGAAGCTAACAATTCGGATGCATCCTTTGGGAGGTGCAAATCTCTAATTAAATCATTTAGTTCGCTCTGGTTAAACACTTCGGGCTCTCTGAAATCTGGTGTGAAATCTGAGTCATCTGGGTCGCAATTAGATTCCTCTGATTCTGACGATATGACGTTTTCTAGTGCTTTTGGGGCGGTAGATATCGGTACATCTGGTCCATGAGGGACTGGTCGAATAGCAGAGTCAAGATTGGGATACACAATTTGTTTCTTATTTTTTCTGTTGAATCCTTGAACATTACACGAACTAAAATAACAATCGTCACTGTGATTTCTAGGCTCTCGCCATACCATAGGAACACCAAAGCTTAAACATTTCCTCCTACCTTTTTGCCAGTTTCTTAATGCTTCAACGCAAACGGAACAAACAGTATGAGGTGCCCAGGACTTGTCTTGGTCGCCAATTTTTACACCAAAATAAGCGTGGTATACATTTTTCACAAACGAAGTTATATTTTGCCTCTGCTGTACTACGACATAACTACCACAGATATAACAAAAGTTATTCGGATTGTTCACACAATGTCTTCTTTCTATATTTATACGTTCTAGAACACTTAAAATACGCAACAAAGAAGACAACAAGCGCGCGGACACAGTAGCACAACGACTAACACAACCAAACTGCACATAAGCAGGTTTTAACGTTTTATTGGCGCTTCTGCGTCGACTCTGTTGCTTTTCTGAGAAATCTAATATTAACCAGTGTTGCCAAATCACATGTAATTTCATAAAAATCAGTTCATTTAAAAATCATGCCTAACATGGAACAAACATATTCTTGTCATAGGTATGTATATTAATAAATTAACATTTTTAAGATAGAGAGCGCTATAAAAAAAATTTACGTGATAGAGCAAAAATATGGCGTTTTTTGGAATAAGGGCCCCCAAACATATACAAATTAGCAAACAGCTTTCAAACATCAAAATCACTGTAGACCTGTTTAATTAATGATCTCGTCCTCCATTTGGTGAAGTTCTCTTCTGTTTATCTTGTTGCAAATATAAGCAACTATAGCTTTCAAAATTATTAATAATATGGCGCACTGTCTCATACGCTATACGTTTTTCACACTCTGTTTGTACTAAGGGTATAATTTGTCTGATTGACTGACCAAGATGGTGGATGACATTTAACAATAAATTGCTTTTCTTGAAGCGAAAAATTTCCATAGCTACAGATAAAATCAGTATCAACGAAAATAATAATAAATATAACGAAAAGAGAAACAGGCAACCGTTAGCAAAAGAAGGTACTAGATAATTGCAAACAATAAATTAAATTACATCAAAATGTGTCTCAACTATAGATGAGTTTCACTCGATAGCCAGTACGGAACTGTTGCTAGTTGCATTGTCCATATGTGTTTAGCAGCTAGCACTAGCTATAATCGCGACCACCCTCGTACTCTTCTTTTTTACTACAGGAAGCTCGCTCATACGGTATATTCCCATTTAAATTTTAAATATGTAGTTTTCATCCACCAAATGTAATTTATTTACAATAAATATTGGAAACGATAAAATTATTAATAATTTCTTAACGTTATGATGAAGTGCAAATCAATTGCATTTTCGCGAAGTGATGTGAATGAAATAAATGCTTTCAACATATACGACGCTAATTAATCCATTCTTTTTACTGAAAATACCTTAATAGCTCAAGGGCTAAGAGCGTGGTCCGGCAAACCAGACGACGCAGGTTCGAATCCTGCATAAGAGCAACCTTTTCTTCAGTAAAAAATTCGATTAATTAACGTCGTATATGTAGAAAGCATTTATTTCGTTATAATGAAGTGTCAACAAGTATAAAATTCTTTAGGCTTTCGCGGTCGGTGTTGTAGTTAAATCTTCTTGCGGGTATCAGACTCTGTTATCAGAGTCTGATATTAGATCCTGAAGAGGCTGACGCTATAGACAGCGAAACGTCGCGTGAAATTACGACAACATATTTCGCTAGCTCATCAACAACTTCGACTGTTTTTGTCCTACATTTTTACTCTCTACGAAAAATGGCGCCTTTATGTTAACATCTAGAACGGAAACATTGGCTTAGCGGTAAAAAAAGGCAACACCCGGAGCAAAAGCTGATTTTTTCCCGCGTCATGTTGATGTTTTGATTCTGATGAGACATTGAAGACTTCACCTACTATGAATTGCTTTTGAGGAATATAACCACCGCTGTTAAAATTTACAACTCCGTTGGCTTGTGGCTGTAATTCAAGAAAAAAGGCCGAAAAAACCTCGCAAACTAATTTTGCAACATAAAAGCGCTCGCCCTCTCACTGCTAACATTACAAAAGCAACTATCTAAGAAGTTGGTTGGAAGGTCAAGAATTTTGTCAGAATTTCGTCACGTGAAATGAAACGAAACGAAACGAAACGTCGAGTGAAATTATGACAACATATTTTGCTAGCTCATCAACAACTTCGACTGTTTTTGTCCTACATTTTTACTCTCTACGAAAAATGGCGCCTTTATGTTAACATCTAGAACGGAAAATATTGGCTTAGCTCTAAAAAAAGGCAACACCCGGAGCAAGAGCTGATTTTTTCCCGCGTTATGTTGATGTTTTGAATCTGATGAGACATTGAAGACTTCACCTACTATGAATTGCTTTTGAGGAGTATAATCAGCGCTGTTAAAATTTACAACTCCGTTGGCTTGTGGCTGTAATTCAAGAAAAAATGCCGAAAAAACCTCACAAACTCATTTTGCAACATAAAAGCGCTCGCCCTCTCACTGCTAACATTACAAAAGCAACTATCTAAGAAGTTGGTTGGAAGGTCAAGAATTTTGTCAGAATTTCGTCACGTGAAACGAAACGAAACGAAACGTCGAGTGAAATTACGACAACATATTTTGCTAGCTCATCAACAACTTCGACTGTTTTTGTCCAACATTTTTACTCTCTAAAAATGGCGCCTTTATGTTAACATCTAGAACGGAAAATATTGGCTTAGCTCTAAAAAAAGGCAACACCCGGAGCAAGAGCTGATTTTTTCCCGCGTTATGTTGATGTTTTGAATCTGATGAGACATTGAAGACTTCACCTACTATGAATTGCTTTTGAGGAGTATAATCAGCGCTATTAAAATTTACAACTCCGTTGGCTTGTGGCTGTAATTCAAGAAAAAAGGCCGAAAAAACCTCACAAACTCATTTTGCAACATAAAAGCGCTCGCCCTCTCACTGCTAACATTACAAAAGCAACTATATAAGAAGTTGGTTGGAAGGTCAACAATTCTGTCAGAATTCCGTCACAATCCCATCTATTTCATTTAATATTTCTTCACTTTCAAATTACCGGATTTCTTGAGGCATGTAATCAAAAGATTGCGGCATCATTGGAATGCAACCGTAAATAATAGAGGAGAATATATTCTTGATCGATACACATATCTTGTTTGTTAAATACATAATTAATTTATCTTTAGTTCAATAAAACGCTAGGAACCTATGCATTAACCCAATATAACAAATAGTATAATTATTATTATAATGCGTACTTGAATGGATTATATTCTAACTAAAATATGCTTAATCTGGTTACTAGACTTTACACATATTAAACTTTAACATCATATTAATTTACAATAAATATTGGAAACGATCAAATTATTACTTATTTTTTAACGTTATAGTGAAGTTTCAACAAGTATAACATTCCGCAGGCTTTCACGGTCGGTGTTGTAGTACAATCTTCTTGCGGGCATCAGACTCTATTATTACAACATAGTGAAACTAACACTAAAAATTTCCAAGAATCTCCTTTGTCATTCATGGAGTTTTACCATGTGTCTTTGCAGTACTAACTGAGGAAAATATTCATATGGAAGGCGTAAAGAGATATTTGTTTATGCTATAAGAATAATCGCAATATAAATATATAAATATAAGTTATTTCATTTCAATTTAAAAAATAAATACAGGTTTTACAGTTTATTCCAGGAAATAATTAAAAAATATAACGCGAACTAGAACACGCGACATACTCGTATTTTAAAAATTAATTACATGTTTCAGTGAACGGCTTATTTACCTTTTTTTTATAAATGTGCCTATTATGTTTGTTCCATCGAAATATGTAATATTGAAAAAATACTAAAATATCACATTCATTAATATTTGTCGAAGCTTTGGTGTATTATACATATTGCATGTGGACATTGTATTACCTGCCAACAAATTGCAATCGAGCGTTGAAAGAGATGGATTGAATGGTACAAATTATTCATTTTGCAAATAGCGACGCAACTGTAGGTGTGTTACACACAGTGATATTTTCTCTGTACTTCTCCACAAATTTATGTGTGCATGTGCGCATATGTTCGTATGTGTGTGTGTGTGTGTGTATGTGGAGTCCGAATTTATGGTAAACTGAATGTGCAGAGACAGATTAAATTGTGTATTTGGCAAATGCGGTTAACGTTTTAGTTTCGTATGAATAAAATCTAGTAACTAGATTAAGTATATATTAGTTAAAATATAATCCAATCAAGTATGCATTATAATTTAATACAATTTGTTATATTACGTTAATATATTAGTTCCTAGAGTTTTTATTGAACTAAAATAGTATATTATGCAACAAGCACAAAATGATGCACATTTTGCACGAGTTTCAAAGTTTGCAACACGAGCCGAAGGCGAGTGTTGCCATTGAAACGAGTGCAAAATTACTATTTTGTGCGCGTTGCATACTATACTTTTTCTACGACAACGACAATTATAAAAATAGATACAAATAAATATGAAAATATTTTATTTATTGCTTTGGATCCATGAAAATACGAATTTACCTATTCATTAGCAGAGCCTGGACAGTGCCCAACCATTTAAGAAGAAGAACTATGAAATAACTTCCTACTTACGTATTTTATTTATTGTTAATGTTAAATGTGCAATTATTGAAAATCATTTCTGGAGAACTTGTGGAATGCTGAATACTAAAATTTTCTTGATATTGACAATTTTCCATTGTCGAAGTAGATGGCATTTCACGATTTCCTATTCCTGAAGTCGATGGTATATTTGAAATGCTCTGTATTGCATTTACAATTTTATTAGCTGTGTCAAATTTATTTTTCTCCGATTTATCGATATATCCCTCGGCGACTGTCGTGGACTTCCAGCCACCGTGACGCTTCAAACTAGTTATGTCACCACCAGCATCAACAAGAATTGTTGCTGAAGATCGACGAAAGCAGTGTCCGGTGTATAATTCGTAGTTTGGCAAATTTAAATATTTAGCAATCTCTTTTCCCATGCCTACAAGCTTATTCACGCCTATTCTTTGGACGGTACATTTTCCGTTTTGATAATTAATGAAGAACCATGTACCATTTACATTTGAAGGGCGGAGGTTTGCATATTTTTTGTAAATTTCATAATAAGGACTAGTTACAGTAAAACTTCGTTTAGTTTTGTTTTTAGTGTCTGGTATAGTTATTAAAACAGCTGAACCCAAATTATTGAAATTAGTAATTTTCATTTGATGTAATTCATGTCTTCTACATGCACCCATTTTGCCCATAATTAATGCGACCTAAAATATAGATTAAATATATATTTCATTATATGGCTATATAAAACTTACTTTTGTCGCTAAATAGATCTCATCTGGGGCTTCTTTAATAAATTTATTGATGTCATTTGATGTAAAGATCTTCGACTTTTTGGGTTTGTAGCCGTCGGACTGTCGCTTAAGAAATGCTTTCAGTTTTAAGTATTTTGCAATACCTATATTATTATGAATACTGAGAGTCGTTCGAAGCATTGAGTATTGTGTCCATAATGTGGAACTTTTGAATTTTTTTGCCAAGTCGCCAAAATACGCCATTAAGACGTTCTCGGAAAACGATTTGGCGTTCCGATCTCTTTTCCACTCCAAAAATAGGTTATAAGTCCGTTTGTACATTTTCTTCGATGTTTCCGGCAATAAATTTAGTGTTGTTAAATTTGCTGCTTCTGTTATACTTGGAGGTGTTAATTCCAAGTCACTATCACTATCACTTTCCATATTAATTATCTGGTTTCTTTGAAATAACTACGAAATTATTTGTAATGCACAAACTGTAACAAACTGATGACATTTGTCGTTCGGCGTTATATTCTCTAAGCCACCTTACTTTTTGTTATCAAAAACAGCAGACCGAACACGAAATATTTCAAATTGCATTTGTTGTCTAGCAACTTGCCTAGCAACCGATGCAAAATGAAATTCAGTACAAAATGTAGCTTCTTATGATTCAATTTACACTCTTGATATGAACATTTTTCGATGTTGTCGTAGAAAAATATATTAATTACACTGGTCAACACAGTTTGGCTTTCCTATACATAAATACGTGTAGTTTTTGTCTTTTGTCGTGCTGATTCTGATTTAAAATTTGTTCCATCACTCCAGAATTTTGAGGTATTTTCCTAAATAGTTTTCTCAAAAAACGCATTGAATTTTACAAAATATCAAAGTTACTTTTATAAAAGGTGTTTTTTATAGAGGTATAGAACTTTGAAATGGAATAAAACAAAGATGAATATTTTAAATTCACATGAAATTGACTTTATTCGAAAGATAATCTTCTGGCATTATAATTTAAATATGACTTCTGGCATATGACCGCCACGGCTGGCTCGGACGTAGTCTAATCTGGACGTCCAATTTTCGATGACTTTTTCCAACATTTGTGGCCATATATCGGCAATAACGCGTTGTAATGTTGTCCTCCAAGTGGTCAAACGTTTCGGCTTATCGGCGTAGACTAGCGACTTCACATATCCCCACTGAAAATAGTCTAGCGGCGTTAAATCGCACGATCTTGGAGGCCAATTCACGGGTCCGAAACGTGAAACTATGCGGTTACCAAACGTTTCCTTCAATAAATCAATTGTGGCACGAGCTGTGTGACATGTTGCGCCGTCTTGTTGAAACCACAGCTCCTGCACATCATGGTTGTTCAATTGATGAACGAAAAAGTCAGTAATCATGGCTCTGTAGCGGTCACCATTGACTGTAACGTTCTGACCAGCATCGTTTTTAAAGAAGTACGGACCAATGATTCTACCAGCCCATAAAGCACACCAAACAGTCAGTTTTTCTGGATGTAACGGTGTCTCAACATACACTTGAGGATTACCATCACTTCAAATACGCCAGTTTTGTCTGTTGATGTATCCATTCAAACAAAAGTGAGCTTCATCGCTAAACAAAATTCGCTTATGGAAATCGGGATCAACGGCAATCTTGTTTTGGGCCCATTCACCGAATCTACGCCTTGCTAGGTGATCGTGTGGCTTCAATTCTTGCACGAGTTGGATTTTATAAGCACGCAAACCAAGATCTTTCCGCAAAATCTTCCATAAAGTGAATGGACACATATCCAATTCCTGACGGATAGACTGATTCTGGTCTTCCTCTACGCTACGCTCTACAGCAGCAATGACTTCTTCTGTACGAACTGTACGACGTCTCTGTGGATGCGTATTATCATTTAGAGTAAACGTGGTACGAAAACGTTCCATAGTTAATGGAATTAATTGCTCTGATGGACGATTATGTTGACCGTAAAATGGACGTAGTGCGCGATACGTATTTCGAACAGAACCATGATTTTCGAAATAAATTTGCACAATTTGGAAGCGTTGTTCAGGCGTCAGTCTATTCATGTTGAAATGCCAAACCAAACTAAACATAAATCACTTGACAGCTGACAAAATGGTCGCCAGTTAAAAAAGTGTTGCTAAGTTAAAGTTTTATACCTCTATAAAAAACACCCGTTATAAGAAAGATACTACTAGAAGCATTGTTCTATCGAACATTGAGTGGACATGTTTGAACATGTAATTGCATTTTCCTACGTCAAAACACTTAACCACGAACATTTTTGTTCTGGAACCAATCAAAAGGATTGGTAGATAACTATGTGGGTATATAAAGATTTACACATGGCTCGAAAGGGCCATGCGTAGATCTTTTCGATTCCTTTCGATTCAATGTAAGTCGCTTTGTAATAGCTTGTTATAGAACCGTCGTTATGTATAACTGTAATATTATGACCTTGTTTATTACAGTTAACGCAAGATGCAATTCAGCATCACGCCACTGAACCTTAGTATTAAGATAAAAGAAACAATGTATTAAAAACCAAATGTAAGAAGCATTATTATTCACTATCTCGCATCGCGAGGAATTCACTACTGTTCATTTTTATTTTCACGCACGCTTCACGTTTTATGTAATTTGCTTATTATTTTAATAAATAATATTAATACGTTGTAAAATAAAATAAAACAATTAATTTGTTTAATCTTCACTATACCTGAATTTGTTAAAAACTAAAGCAGAAATACTAAGATCTAGATTCCAAAGATGGAAACTGTTACACCTATATACATAAGTAGGTACGTATTTTTTCCCTTCTGGAGCCACCTGATAGGATAAAATTTGCTACTTACCTGTGAGGTGATTCATCAAACTTTACTTCATTAACCAAACTGATGGACAGAAACACGTTGTCTTTGGCTGAAGTAAACTTTGGAAAATACGGGGTATATGACCATGTGTACGGATACAGATTTGTATAATGCATGTCCGTTTCATTTGTAAGATGTAACTAAACGATTTTTTTATGGTTTCATCTCCTTGCTTATTTCAACGTAGCGTACCAACAAGAGTAATATTTGTTCTTACAAGGTACTCTGCCAATAGAACACTATGAATACTATGTACTAAAGTTTGGACTATTTCAAATCCCTAAATTATTATGTGTAAGTTCCCCATTTTGCCAACTAACATAAACTAGATCATCAAGTGCAAAGCCAGATTTCAATTCTCACATTTCAAGACGTGTCTGCATGTTTGGAGAGGAATTTTCACACATATACGAACTTGTATTTTCTTCTACACAACATATTTTTAATAATATTTCGTATTGTTTAACGTAATAATGGGCAATTTTTCTAAGTTTACAATAGGTTCTTAAAAATCTAATTTTAACTAATTAATACTATAATTAATAATAATAATAAAATATCTTTAATTAAGTATTTCGCTGGTATTGTAAATCTAAGTATGTCTTTCAGTATCGTCCCTTAAGAATGAATTTGCAGATTAAACCCTTTGTTCCCTATAACCCAAGGTAATAAAACAAGCTGTCTGATGTATAAAGCAGTAAATAAATTTGTAAAAGATGCCGATTAGGTAATAAAACGAGTGGTCTAAAATATAAAGTAGGCAATAAATAGATTTGTAAATGTACAGAATTCTTAGAACTTAAAGAAAGTTTTGCAATTTGAACATGATAATAAAGTTATGTTATACAGTGGTTTAAATTCGAAAATAATAATATATTTACAAATTGGAAATGTTATGTTTGAATTCTATATCTTACATTTACTTACATGTAACTATAAAAAATGTTCGAAATTAAAATATTACAATAGGATATTAAATGCATCCTCAACATACATATTCTATAGGTTATGCTTTTGTTATGTACTTGTTTTATAGGTTTATCTTTGCGAATATTGACATTTATTTAATAAAAGTAGAAATCTAATCCCATGGTATTCTAGCAAGGGAATTACTTATTCAATGTTTATAATACCCAAATCTATGGAAAAAATTAATTAAATTAAAATTAAAAATTAAAATTACTTAACTTACTTAGTAAATTAAATCTGTAGAATGTTATCCTTTATAATACCGACCCTTACACATATTTTCTAAGTGTTTATGAAAGTGCGTATTTTTCTTATTAACTACGTTACAAAATTGTAACGCTGTGTGTTTTAGTATCGTTAAACACGTCGACAAGAGATTTCTTCTCGGTTTCCGGACTGAAACCACATTATGTAGCCGTCGGCAAAGGACGCGGCAAGGACCCGGTTCCAGCCCGAAAACCGAAAAGAAATCATGAACAACGACCACGGAAGTTTACAAGCCTGATTATTTCAACAAAATAATTTGTGGAAAGAAAACGCACTTAAAATTGTTTTGAAAAAAAATTAAAGTTGAGTGTATAAATACAGTGTTGTTTATCTCTTGTTAAGAACACATATTCCCTATTCCGTAATCAGGGGGAATAGAAAGTCGGTACGAAAAAGTTTGACAATGAATGAACGTAATTTGAAAAAGTTATACCGATTTTTCAATAACAAGCATGCATAATACAAAAGCATTTTTAATAATATAAAATATTATTAAAAATCTGGTGTGAAGAACACAAATATAATTTCAATATTAATATTTTTGTGAACGTATCTGGATATATCAGATGTTCAGATACGTTCGGTTTAATAATTTCTGTGCGTTCTTTTTGTGAATGTGTCTGAATATATTCTTCTTCAGCATGGGCGTACTGATGAATCTGTGGAAAGATGAAATATGTATCTCTGGGGAGGGATATGTTCAGATGCGTTCACAAAAATATTAATATTAAACTTATATTTGAGTTCTTCACACCAGACTTTTAATAATATTTTATATTATTAAAAATACTATTGAATTATACAAAACTGGTGAGGTTTTTACTCACTCATTTATGTTTCAATTTATTCTGTTACATTACACATGCGGTTATCCCGTAAGGAGATGTGAAGACACAAACAAAATACAGTTTCTAGAAATACGGCAGTGCAATCTTTGGAAGCGCTTCATTAGTTCTGCATTGGTTATGTAGTCAGAGCAAGTATGAATGTAGTTCTACGCTCGGTCTTAATAATTTCTGTGAGATGGCGAAGTCGTTCTTTTTGTGAATGTGTCTGAATATATCCTTCTTCAGCAAGGGCGTACTGATGAATCTGTAGAAAGATGAAATATGTATCGGCGTCTCTGGGGAGGGATATGTTCAGATTCGTTCACAAAAATATTTATATTTAACTTGTATTTGTGTTATT
Source organism: Melolontha melolontha (assembly GCA_935421215.2). Lineage (NCBI taxonomy): Eukaryota > Metazoa > Arthropoda > Insecta > Coleoptera > Scarabaeidae > Melolontha > Melolontha melolontha. The sequence goes on from OW285240.1 coordinate 108,585,040, forward strand.
CTCACCAGATTTTTAATAATTATTATATTATTAATTGCCTTTCAAATGCATGAATTTAATGAAGGGATATTGGTTTTTTCCATTTTTACAAAAACACTGACTGATACAAACGACTGTCAAACAATAACTGAGCGTCCAAAATAGTTGAAGTTTTCACAGGCATCTTTCAAAGCATATACGATTGTAGTACCAGAATTATATTAACGTTCATGTTGAGGTTCATGGCCCCAACAAGGCCGAGGCTGGATGGATCCCTGTATTCAGAGCCCGGCCCAGTCCTACGCAATTTTTTTTTATTATTATAATTGAATACTAACTAGAACAAAATATTTTGAATATTTTTTTTACCCAATGAAATTTTAGAAGATTCTACAACTAATTATAGCTTAAAATTAAAAATATGTATTTATGATAAAACGTTTATCACAAATAAGCAATTTTTTGACAATTAGACTTTTCTGTACGATTCCAGTATCTGTTTACGGCTGAAAGGTCTTTTAAAAACTTGGCAAAGGAGCATAACAGGCCAATGTCATCTTAACCATTTAGCAATTTTAGCAACTGAGAATAAATTGGCCAAAATTCTCTACTTTTGATCATTTTAGTTAGAAGAAAGCTTGGAAGACTATTATTATGGAAGTAGTTTTATTTTGCAGCCAGTGTCTATGACCTAAATAGATCCAAATTTTAGTTTTTTGCAACTGTTCTTATTTTAATCTTAATGTGTTAAATAAATATATTTGCTTAAATCTGCTAAAATTTAGTTTGGACTTATCAAATAGTTACCATAATTATATCCTGAATTTTTAGGTTAAATTACATTTAAGAAGAGTCTGAGGAAGAAATGATAATGCGATTATAATGTAGCTCACGACTATAAAATAGGGGGCCCGTGAAGAAAAAAATGAGTGTATTGGATGGACCTACAGCAAACAACTGCAAAGCTGATCTCTGGGTCCAGTGCCCGTAATCGAATGTGGGCCATGTTGAGGCGCGAAACATTTCAGACTACCTTAGTATTTGAATTTTTTTGAATCGAAGTAGCCTTTAATTGATGGAAATTCATAATTAATGAAATAGCAATATTACTTAATTTCCACTTTATTGAGATAAAATCCCATACCACTAGATAAATATTATAATGAAAAATTATTATTATTGTATTATCCTTCTAAGTATAATTATTTTTTTCATTTTTTCATTATAATATTCATTTAGTTTAAACTTGTTAACATACTTTATGTTTAGTTTACAATACAACTCCATCTGAGGAAGGCATTGTATGTCGAAACAATTGTTATGGGATTTTATCTCAATAAAGTGGAAATTAAGCAGGGACTGAAACCATGAAAAAAATGGGTTCAGGTTCGGGTTCGGGTTAATCAAAATAAAAAGTTCAGGTTCGGGTTCGGTTCAGGGTTCGGGTTCAAAGTTTTAAAAAACTACATGTGTTTTATTAGTAGAAAATTTATTTTTCAAAGAAATTTTCGTTTAATTTTACAATTAATATATTTTTCAAGTTTTCTTCTTTTAAATTTGTTCTTTGTGGGGATAAAATTAATTTCAAGGCTGAAAAGGCCCTCTCGACGCTTACTTGCGTAGCAGGTACTGCGAATATAATCTGAGCCGCTTGATACAATAATGGCGTTTCCGTTTTATGTTGCTCCCAAAACAGTAAAATGTTTTTTTCTTTTCCCAGTCTTGGATATTTTTCATATATATCTAATTCATTTTTAACTAAATTCTCAATCGAAGCGGTGACATTTACATTTGAATAATTTGATTTATAAAACCTTTCCTTCTTTTTTAGAACTTGTTCGAGCATATCTTCATCATCATCTGAAGAAAAAGATATTGATTCTCTCATAAAATTCTCTTTTTCTCTTTCCATATGTAAATTTTTCAAAATTTTTATTGTTTTCAAAATATGTTTTTTAGCATTTTCAACATCTTCGGGACTTAGAATGACCTTCAATCTGCTATCTAGATATGCTGCAATCAAAAGTGGATTGTTAATAAAGTTGTTTTCTCTTTTTATAATATTTAAATATAATTCGTTTGAAAATGATTTTGTTTTGTCATCTTTTGTTAGCTCCAATTTAAAAGTAACCCAGATTCTATAAAAATCGCCTAAATTCATCTGTTCTTCTTGTAGTTTCAGCGTTATTTTTTTAACAGGTGCAAAAGCTTCTACGAATTCTTCACAAATATTCCAAGTACTATAAGTACTATCAGTCGTAGTTAATTCAGCATCCAGAAATTCCGAACAAAAACTTCTGTATTCCAATAAGGCTTGAACCATGTCATAACTGGAATTCCATCTAGTTTGACAGTCAAGTACGGCTTTTTTCAAGTTTAGCTTCTTAGCTAAAGAAGAAATATTTGGTGTTCGCAATTTTTTGCAAATGGCTCTGCATTGATCAAGAATTTTCTTAAAAGGAGAACTAGATATTGTGTCGAGCACTGCCAACTGTAAACTATGAGCAACACATCTGAAATGAATAATATTTGGGTGTGAATGTGCTAATGTTTCTGCTCCGTCCAGTTCAATATAAGAAAGCGCATTTGCTTCAGCTGCATCAAATTCATCTTCCATGTCAAAGTTTTCATACTCGTCTTTTAATAATCCAGCAGCTTTGATCATATTTTTTCCGTTATGTGATGTAATTGAATATACTTGCTGCAGTTTTATGTCGTAACAATCAAGAACGCTGATGATAAGATTTTTTATGTAGGCTCCTGTCTGACGATTTTGAGCCTCATGCATGTCCAAAGTTCGTAGTTTTATTTTTCCGTCAAAATATATTGAATATTTATCCCTACAATACATCTACCAAGACGAGAAGCAGAATCAATTTTAATTGAAATAATTTTGTTTGATATTTCCAATTTTATTTTGTTTTTTATTTCCGTTGCTTTGTTGTTAACAAGATCACTTATATTATGACTATTTACTGATACTTTTAGTGCTTTCATAATCGGATCGATTATTTGTTTCATGCCAGAATCTTAGAAGATTGTGAAAGGACGGCCATTAACGGTTACTAATTTTACGCATGAATCTAAGAAACTTTGTTTGCAGGTTTTTATCTTGATAATATTTAAATACTGTTCAAAGGTATTTTCCTCCGCTCTTGCCCTTTTATTGGTGATCTGACTCAATTTAGATGTTGACGATTCATTTTGAGTTTTCTTGAATAGTTCAAGATGCTTCCGTTGTATATGCCGCCCAAGATTTGCCGTATGTTTACCTTTCATTTCATATTTGCATTCTGAGCATATAGATACATCTTTTCCTGCATTATAAACATATAAATTTTTCGTAAATTTCGTAGACATCTCGTGGTTAGAAAAATTAAAAAATTTATATAAATTTTTAAATTTGAATGTGAGCACTCACTTTACTAAAAACAATTTAAGAGTTGATTTTAACAACCCACGTTTACTTTAAGAAAGTTAAAATATACTAATACACGGTTTGCGTCGCTACTATTTGCATTGGTTACAAGAAAATGTTTGTCTACTGATTTGTTTAACACAAATATTATGTTTGTACATAGCTCAAACAGAAAATAGAGATTTCCCATTTTAGTCTAGTTTGTGTGAAGGTTACTGGTTACTTGGTCGCTAAAAATAGTCGTTATTTTATTTTGATTTTGTTTTTTTTCATGCAAGAAATGTAATGTTTTTTTATTATTCTTCTATTAAATATTTCTCTATTTTTTTTATATTTTTCAATGAATTTTTGGGTTCAACGGGTGCGGGTTCAAAGTCTTTATAAACAGCGAACCTGAGCCCGTTTGGGTTCAGGTTCGGGTTCGGTTTCAGTTCCTGAAATTAAGTAATATCACTTTCTTATTTTTTTTTCATTCGTATTTTAATGATATCATTATGTCTTTGGTCGTACCTTAGCTTTATTATGCTCTAATTTTAGTAGTCTGGATTTCTAAATATTCTTTTCTATTTCTGTGTAAATTAGTATTACCTGACGTGCCCTATTGTTGAAAATATACAAAATTTATTGAATAACAAAAGATTTTGAAGTAAGATAAACCTCGAATGTTTATAGCAGAATTCATAAATATCCGGCGTATGTATAATAGAATAAATTTTCGGTTAAACGATTCGATATTTATGTTTTAAAGTATATCAAACAAACTGATCAAAAAAAAAGCATATGTTTTCTTTCAGCTCGCTGCGAAATTTCGCAAGGTTCTTTCACAGCGGGAGCGAGCACGGGCGTATGCATAAATTAAACTTAATCTAATTAATTTTGTTGACACAATCTCAAGATTCAAGGTAGAAGACGGCTTGCGCTTAAAACAACATCCTGCGGCTAGTGAATTTGCAAAATCTAAAATTCCCTGTGAGTATATATGTATATACAGGCGAATCCGAAGATAAACTCGAAAAGCGAGCGGGCGCGGGCGCACATACACTTTGGGATAGTTTTGATGTCGGATAACATTGATTGAAGTAGAGTCTTCTCAAACATATTTCACTTAATGATTATTTGAGAATGTAATTGATAGTTAGGATTTTGTCTCACCAACACTGCTTGGAAAATTTTACGCAAATAGTTATTGTGTTTGTTTGGATTTATAGTATGGGAGTAATATACATTTTCATGCGCGCCTAGATTTAACACAATTTAAGTAAATTATAATAATCAATTGGGTTATATTAAAAGTTTTGATAAATAAAAATTCATTAACAACACTGGTCAAAATTTTTATTTTTTCTTTAGAAATTATATACAATTTTCGTTTCTTTTATAGTTCTAACAATAGCAATAACAAAAAAATTATTCTTGCCCATTAGGTTTTGGAAAAAAATATTGAAAAATAAATGAGATAATATTAATAAGGTATGTATATTATATGCAGTTACGAGGATATATTGAAAAATTCTTACCCTACTACAGAAGCAAACAAAATTTGAAAGTCAAAATAGTTTATTATTCAACATACTTTCCTCCTAAATTAATACACTTAATCCTGTAGCGCCTGTAGACCTTTCAAAAAGAAATTTTTATCTTACTCTGCAAACCAGGCCTCCACCAGCTTCCAGCTTCTATCACCTTTTCGTTGGAAGAAAATCAACGACCTTTTAAAACTTTTTTTTAGTTGAGGAAAGACATGATAGTCGAACGGAGTCAGATCTGGTCAATAAGTTGAGTGTTCGAGTAATTGGAACCTTAAATCACGTATTGTTGCCATGGCAACATGCGATTTGTGTGCAGGGGCATTTTCCTGCAAAAACAAAATACATTTGGATAACTCTCTGCGTCTTCTCTCAACAATTTTTTCCCGTAGAGTGGTTAGTTACGTCGAATAATAATTCTCAGTTATTGTTCTATACTTATCCAGAAAATAAATTATGATTACTCCATGGCGATCACAAAAAACTAAAGCAAGAACTTTTCCAGCAGATTTTTAAACGCGGAACTTCTTAGACCTTGGAGAACCAGAGTGTCTCCACTCCATCGATTGTTGCTTTATTTCTGGGTCGTAGAAATGTACCCAAATTTGATCCATAGTAACAATACGGCTTAAAAAGTCTGCATCACTTTAAAACCGAGCACAAATTGGAAGCGATGCTTCCACCCTTGTACGCTTCTGGTCAACATTCGGACATTTGGGGATCCATTTTGCAGAAATTTTTCTCATGTCCAAATCGACGTGAACTATATGATGGACGCGTTCATATGAAATATTCAGTGCCTCAGATAATCGTTTTAGCCCAATTCGACGGTCTGATAAAATCATGTCATGAACTGCATCAACATTTTCGGGAACGGACACAGAAACTGGTCTTCCCGATCGGTGTTCATCTTCATTGGAAAATTTATCCCTTTTGAAGCTTGCAATACAATTTTTTCACGGTCGCATACAAAGGACATTGATCGGCATATCTTCGTAAATCTGCTTACCTCTTAACCCCTTCAAGAACAGGTACTTGATGATGGCTCGATACTCCAATTTTTCGATTTTCATAATTTCGGTCGACATCCTTCTTTTCCAATTTGATTGCGAAATTTTGGTTTGACTTTTTGACGTGATACTTTACACTGACACTTCTAATATGTTATTTTTCGTTGCTATGGTATCGCAATATTTTTTTTATACACAGAACCGGTCTAGGCTAACTAGATATCAATACCCGGTATCGTCTTGTTTAAAATGTTTTTTTTTTACTTTCCTTATACACTGTTCTTCCGCACTTTCCAATAGCAGTGTCAAACAATAATCACCAAGTATTTCACTGTTCTACTGTAACATCATATTTTTTACTCGAAACACTTATGGGTGTATTAGTACTGGCAAGGCATCCGATTGAGATACTCGACTAGTATCAGAAGCCAGACTAGAATAATTAATATTTTTCTTGTTTTTGGTTCGAAAACCCGAAAGTTTTGGTGCTGTAAAAGTAGCAATCAGTCGAATGATCACTAAATCATAGGTCTAGCAAATGGCATAGCGCTCTTCTTTCCATTTGACTAGCCTCTCGGCGTAACAGCACAGGGTGCGCAGTAAATGCTAGGAGCCCATGGCTTGTCTTGATGTGATGATAAAATAGCGAAAATACAACTTTTCTATTAAAGGTATAATTTTTTTTTGGCGGGTGGAAATCTTTGTACTATATATGTGTTATATAATGGACAGGTATGACGTTGAGAAGTTATTTAGGTATGTTTTGTCATTTATGGAATTTGTGTTTTTGTTATGTGAAAGCTTTCTAATATATTTTTTGCTTTGTTATTTTTCAGTTTTAATTATAAAGGTTTTTCAAAATTAATTAATTTAAAAACCTCTATAATTACATTTGATAAATATCACAAAGCAAGAAATATATTGGAAAGCACCCACATACAAAAAAAACGAATTCCATAAAGGCAGAACAGATATAAATAACCTGTCAACAATGTACCTGCCCATTATATAACACATATATAGTACAAACATTTCCAACCATAAAAAAAACACATGTCCGAGAACAGTCTAAACCAACCTATGGCGACACTGGATATATTTTCACCCGTCAAAAACGAAAATAAACAGATGTCCGAAAAAAAGATCTAAACCTGCAAAACACACACAGTTAGTCTTTAAAAATGCAAACCATAAACAAATACATTATAATATGTTAACAGCACAAAATTAATGTAAGTAGATTTAATTTAACATTCTGCTCTTACCATTTTTTTGACATTTTATACCTCCTCAATCAATTAGATATTTACTGTAAATTCTTGGAAATATTAATTATAAAATTTATGCACTCAAAAATGGGTAACAAAAGTTACTAAAACCCATTTATATAAATACTTTATGTATAAACTTAATCCAATTTTATATTCAAAATGAAAATATAATTTCATTTAATCCTGAATATGTAGTTATTGCAAGCTATATAAAATGAGACTCGATTTGATTTTAAAGCTTTCGTTTTAAGTCAAACCGAATAGCCAGCGATAAAAGGCGCTTAAATTAGACAGCAACGGTGCATTTACTGAAAAGTTCGCTTTTAAAACGGACATTAAAAAGTCGGAACGTTTGGAATATTCTTTTTACTCACTTTTTACTATTCCATCTTAGTTTCATTGCCCAGGTGTTAAACTGGAAAACTTTTACAACTAAGCCGCCATCCATTCGCGAAATTATATCGAGGCTGTTGCATAGCCCGGTTTGGACTACTTAGTCGCAGAGCGAAGGATATGCAATCAAAATTAAAATTTCCAAAGAAATTAATGCTAATTTAATGTGACAGATTAAATCTCGGGAAATTGGCCCGTCGGCGATTTACATTCATTATGCATTCATCCGAAGTAGAAATGATAAATTTTATTAGGAATTTTTTCCGACACAGTTTCACGACAAACGCGAAAATCTCGAAAATTTGCGTAGACAGTTTATTGTCGAGTCGACGACGATGTCGACGAAATTAAGTTTCGGATGACGAATTTTTCAGATTTCGCGAAATCAGCTCGAATTTGTTCCTGGGAATTTGATAATTAGACATTCAATTCTTTTCAAGATACAGCGTATTTACAATGAATAAAAATAGTTAATTTTATTTTTATTTATGGTCTAATTTTAGATTTTATTAAAAAACAATTTTTTTTGTAAAAAAATATAAAAATACCAATTTTATGCATGAGTTCATTACATTTTTGGTTTTAGCATGAAAGCTCCTTGAAAAAATATTTGTTAGATTTCATGCCATGTTATTTTACTTTTGATTAGGTTAAATGACTTACTTTTGATTAGGTTTGATAAAGTTTTTAGAATGAATGAATAAAATGTTAAACGCCATAATAAAGATGTATGTAAAAGAGAGTTGCTTATGTAATGTTTACACACACAATGTAATCATAAAATTCACTCAATGAATACTTATTTAGTAAATTCATAAATTTAAGTTACTGTAAACTACGAGGGAATACCGTACATTGAAAAGTTCCAACTAGAACGAAACGTCGTCTGTGCGTTTCCTCCCGTTGATAGACTTGTTTTTTCAGTATTTCTTAATTCTTAATTAACCTAATCACCAGGAAGTTCGTTGTCGCGAAAGGGTGTGTTCTGCATACTAGTACAAACTTAGTTTGTCGGATTGTAGTTTCGAACGCATTAAATAAGTCGACATTTACATGTAAGAATGTGATTTAATATTCATTAATTCTCACTTGCAGTAAATTCCAAATGTTAACTATATATACAGAAAGTATAGAAATGAAAAAGCAATGTCCGTCATCGAGGGAATACCGTACATTGAAAAGTTCCAACTAGAACGAAACGTCGTCTGTGCGTTTCCTCCCGTTGATAGACTTGTTTTTTCAGTATTTCTTAATTCTTAATTAACCTAATCACCAGGAAGTTCGTTGTCGCGAAAGGGTGTGTTCTGCATACTAGTACAAACTTAGTTTGTCGGATTGTAGTTTCGAACGCATTAAATAAGTCGACATTTACATGTAAGAATGTGATTTAATATTCATTAATTCTCACTTGCAGTAAATTCCAAATGTTTACGATATGTAGCTATAAAATAACGAGACTGGTGATGTAAAACATTTGATTTTAGATTTATACATATTTAATTATTATCCCCTTCGATATACACATCTCTTTTATCCCTTAACCGCTCCCTTCGAACTTTCCATTGTGCAAAACAATGCTGGATGTCTACTTCTGTGAGATCATTGATGACGTGTGCCGCTTTTCCTTTAACAGCTTCAAAGGTTTGAAATCTTGCTTTTTTTAATGCAGATTTTACATTGGAGAAATGATAAATGTCAAGTAGTGCCAGGTCAAGCCAATAAGGTGGATGTTATAACACAGGGATGTTATACGTGGCTAGAAACATCTCGACAGACAATGCAGTGTGACCGGTGCGTTGTCCTGATGAAGGAACCATAACTTTTTTACACAATTCGCGCCTTTTTTTCTCTGATTTTCTCATGAAGTTGAATAAGACTCTCAAGGTAGTAATGCTGATTAGCAGTGTGACCTTCGGGAGCCCAGTTAAGGTACACAACTGCGCTTTTTCAGTTTTCGGTGAAATTGGGCTACCTTAATTCTTTGTGTATCTCACATGAAATTGGGCTCTCCCAATGCATTGATTGTCGCTTTGTTTCTGAAACATAGGTGAATAACCAAGATTCGTCACATGTTCTTACTCTTTCCAAGAAGGTAGGGTCATTTTCAATGGCGCTTAAAGTGCTTATAGTTTCAGGAGATTCTATTTATTCTATTGTGAAAATTTTCGGCAAAATTTTCGGCAACATTTTCGCACACACCTTCTTCATGTTTAAATAAATTCTTATGTAAAATTTTCCTTACGCATTCTTTGTAAATTCCTATGTTTTGAGCAATCGCACGAATAGTTAATGAACTTCGAATCGAATCAGATTACCGATTTTTTAAATATTTTCATTCGTTTTTGATGTGGAAGGGTATCCTGGACGTATATCATCTTTAACATTTTGTCGGCCATCTTGGATACGCTTAATCCATTTAAATACCCTTGTGCATGGGATAATTTTAGAAACATTCATTGGTATATACTTCTTTTAATAAAAAAATAAGCCTCAGTAGCGGTATTCTTAAATTTAATATGAAATTTAACGACAATTCGTTTCTCTATTAAAACACTTTTACGAGGACTGGACACAAAATCAGACCAGAAAATATAAAAAATCTTATTTTGTCTCCAATTCTCGTATTCAATTCTATTTTATTTAAAACTATTAGATACTTAATTATATATACATATAATATATATATATATATATTATATATATATATATATATTATATATATATATATATATATTATATATATATATATATATTATATATATATATATATATATATATATAAAATTAATTTAAATTCGGGTAAGCGGTCAATTAAGAAAAAAACTCCTTTATTAGGGATTAAAGGATATATCCTTGACAAAGGCATCATTGCCGAAACATGTAGGATTATTTTAAATATATACACTTTGAAGTAATAAGCAGACCTTTAATCGCCGACTAATTAAGTTTACCTTATCATACCAAGGTCACGAATATACTATATATATATATATATATATATATATATATATATATATATATATGTGTGTGTGTGTTTAGATAATTTCTTGGCCATTTATTAAAAATAACAATTGATAAATTATTGGAGTTTTTCGGCTTTTATATGAAAATATTTACAAATATCAAATTAGAATGTATGTAATTGCAGAGTAAGTGGGGATGTAAACATTGCTGTCTACAAGCACATGCTCTCAAAATACTGTCATCTGCTTTCAATAACTGACATCTACTTTCAAAATAGGCATCTGCTTTCAAATCTGACATTTGCTTTCATAACTGACATCTGCTTTCAAAACAGACATCTTCTTTCAATAACTGACGTTTGCTTTCACTAACTGACATCTGCTATCAAAACTGACATCATCTTTCAAAACTGACTTCTGCTTTCAACTTGACATCTACATTCAATAACTGACATCTGATTCATTCACACTGTTACTTTATAATGCATTTCTAAAAAGCTTGAGCCTAGGTCTATTGTGGGTGAGTGGTAAAACCGACAGTCTGGCAAACTGTAGACTTGGGTTCGAGTCCCAACATAGACAATATTTTTCAATTAAAAATATCGTATAATTTGCTTTGTAATTTGTAGACAGCAATGTTTACATCCGCACTTACTCTGCAATTACATACATTCTAATTTGATATTTGGAAATATTTCATATAAAAGCCGAAAAACTCCAATAATTTATCAATTGTTATATATATATATATATATATATATATATATATATATATATAATTATTTCGTGACCTTGGTATGAATGGTAAATTCAATCAGTTGGCGATTTACTATATATATATATATATATATATATATATGTGTGTGTGTGTGTGTGTGATCAGATAATTTCTTAGCCGTTCATTAAATATATCAATTGATAAATTCTTGGAGTTTTTAGGCTTTTATATGAAATATTTACAAATATTATCAAATTAGTATGTAATTGCGAAGTAAATGTGGATGTAAACATTGTTGTCTATAAATTATAAAGCAAATCATACGAAAAAACTGAAAAATTTTGTCTACGTTGGGACTTGAACCCAAGTCTACGGTTAGCCGGACCGTTGCTTTACCACTTAAGCCACGACGGACATTGGTTCAAGCTATTTAGAAATGCATTATAAAGTAACAGTGTTAATGTTCGGATGTCAGTTATTATATTTGTAAATATTTCATATAAAAGCCAAAAAACCCCAAGAATTTGTCAATTGATATATATGTATACAAGTAATCGTAGAAATTTTTCAATTCAATACCATTAAGAAGGGTGAAATGAAAACATTTCATGGATAAAGAGTATGAGAAAAGCAGTTAAAGTTTGCCTGCATAACTAATTGGAACGAAGTGCGCTTTATGTTTTGAAATAGGTTATCCATTTATCAAAACAACTATACATTGACAGATTGAAAATAAGGCAACAGATAAACCGACAGTAATTATATTAGATGATACATTTATTTATTTACATGCACGAAGTAATCATATATTAGATTAGGTATTACGTAAACATAACAAATAGACAAGGCACTTGCCCATTTCGATCAATGAAAAGAAAGATATTTTTTTAATTAAATATTAAATAACATGTTTAAACTAACATTAAATTCTATGATACTTATTCAGAATAACACTATACATAAATACATTTTATGTAATTTATGGTGGTATCTTACAAAAAAATGTGTGATTCAAGAAGCCGCGGAACACTGTACATGCACCATTTGGACTCTAAGTGGTCCTGGGATTTTAACAAGTTTCCAGCTTAAGACATTGGGCCAGTTTACATACACCATGAAAAAATACCAAAATTGTCTGAAGAAGCTGACTATATGATTGGCAAAACGTCAATGGTAAATAGAAGACCACCACACCATACAGCAGATTTATACACTATAGACAACGGTTGCGAAAGTTTACAGTCTGTAAGAATAGATAACAAAACTGTTTTGGGACAAAAGCATAAGCGAATTGATAAATTAGTTTTAAACATAAATAATTCCTTTTGTAAACTGGACGTTTAATCTACGTATTTGGGATCGGACATCATAATGCTTTATATAAGGAAGTGTATTGAGTAAAGTGTTAATTTCTATTTAGATTAAAGTTAGGATTTTACAGTCCAAATGATTACGCTGCTAAAATGCAATTTTAAGCATATTTCACTCCTCTCCAATATTGTCACCACGACATTTTATTAGTAAAAGTAATACTTCAATTATATGTACGTACGTACGTTGCAGAGATTTCAAGCTGGCAAAAAAAAAGAGAACTCAAAGCGTTATACCCATCGGAAACAAGAATCTAATTTCTACATGATATACGTCTACTCAAAGTAGATCAAGCCTTATTCGTCGCTTCTAAGCGAGAGAAACGAGAGACCGGCCAGCTATGATTAGTTGTATGCAGAGGATTGGCGAGAATTCCCGGGAAAAGACCTAATCGGTATTAATCTGTCGATGACGAATAGCCGTGGACCAGTCCAGACCCGAATTGATGTCCTCTACGAACAAAGCGACGCTTTCAAACACCCCTCGCTTTAATTCGCTGCCAATCCGCTTATACATCCTTTGTCAGACCCGAAACCAGGATTTATATACGTCCTACGTACATAAGTATGTACATATGTATAATAAATAAATAAGTAAATAATGTAGCACGTCAGTGTATGTGTGTGTGTGTGTGTGTGTGTGTGTAACATAAATGTGTGGGTTTTTCCATTATTTGGTTTTAATAAAAAAATTTTAAAAGCCTCTTGTGGTAGCGTATTATTCTAGAAATATTTACTGGACCGCCTGGCAGGTCTGCAATTTTTTGCATAAAATATTTTTATTTTTCAAGAGGATAAAGTTCTTTTCTGATATTTTTTATGTCTTCAAATACGTTAAAATTCGTTCCATTCGAGTGTTAAAATACAAAAGGTTATAAATATAAAAATAATAATATATTATTGATACAATAGACCGCATTACCGGGCTGGAAAATATTTCTAGGAAGGTGCCCTCTAAAATACGTAGGCATTGTTGCAATATTCACCTGATATAACAGAAATATTGCAACAATGCCTATGTATTTTAACGGCCACCTTCCTACAAAACTTTCCGGGTGATTGGAGGCGATTGGAATATATAAATCGAGGAATGGAACAATAAAGCCGTATGGATGGGATGCAGACAGTGAAGATGATATAGAGGACAAGAGAAACAAGTATCACGAATATCTAACTACCAACAAATGTCGATAAAGTAAATTAAAAGGTGACCCAAGCCAAAGTAAGTCAAAAAGAGAATGAAAGTTTAGAGAAAAACTACAATAGAATTAACACGTATGAACACGTAGCAAGAAAAAGTACAGAGAGTTGGAAATTAATTAAGAGCTTGCGAGCATGAGAAGTGTATTTTCAAGATCTCCTAACAGAAGATAGACGAAAGTTCGAAGACATACCAGAAGAAGCAGCGAATCGGTGTAATCGGTGTTCCTTCAATATTAATTGAAGGAACACCGATTACAATAACAACACAAGGAGTCCGTACAGAATGGTCTGAACTAAAAAGTAGAAAAGCCGCAGGGCCCGAAGGTATAATACGCAACCTCCTCAAAAGCAGATTCGTAAAACTTTATAAGCATCTAACGAAATTGTTCCAGACGTGTGTTGACAGTGCGGTAACACCCGATGAATGGAATATGGCATATATACCAACAATATATAAGAAAGAGCACAGAGATGTATATACAAATTACTGTGGAATATTCAGTGACAGGTTCTATCGGTAGAGTGTATGATAAAATTCTAAAGCATAAGGTAGAAAGTGAGTACAATGATCTGAAAGCAGAAGAAGATGCTGGCTTTAGAGCAGGTAGATCAACATTGGACCACATCTTCTGTGTTACCCAAGTTATCGAGTTTGGAAAGCACTGAGAAATACTAATATCGACAATAACTGGAACAGAGCAGTTAAAACATTTATCAAAACGCCCGATCCAGAGTAAAGATAAAAGGAAAACAACCACGGAACTCCTTTAACTACTGAAACAATTTGAAATCACTGGGTACAAGGTCTACATTGTAAAGTTGATGTGCTAGTTATACCCATTCAAAAGACCCAATTAGACCTTGTGTTTTTGCAGAAATATGTGGCCTTGCATAGCCATGGAGCATGATCACACTGGAAGACAGTGGGATTGTTCTCCCTTTCCTGTTTCAAAATATGAGTGCAATTGCTATAATTTTTCATGCAGAACGTGTCTGCTTGACTTTTACTCTGGTTTGCAACGATATCTCATCATTCCATTAACTGTTGCTTGGTTCTCATGAGCCATATATGAGTCATCCAAGTCTAATCTCCTGTAACTACGTAGTCCAAAAATTCATCTCCTTCCTGATCGTATGGAGACAACACAATTTTTGATATTTCAGTTTCTTAGAAACAATGGTGTACAAAACTGGCCTTGAAACCTGTGGAAAATCAATTGATAACTTTGAAATCATGAATGGTCGATCCTCTCAAATTGTGTTGTCTACTTCAGGATCCAAATCTTCAGAAATCAGAGATGGCCAACCAGGACGTCGTTCATTAGGCGCATTAACCTTTCCATCCTTGAACTTTCGAAAGTGGGTGAGAATACTTTACTGTCACTGATAGACGAGGAAGAAGTGAAAACTGCAGTCATGGATTGGGTTTTTTCACAGGCGATAGATTTCTTTGACATCGAAATTCAAAAACTTGTTGAACAGTATGACAAATGTTTGAGCAGAAATGGGAATTATGTAGAAAAGTAAATGAAAGTATGAAGAATGGACTTCTTTTTCATAAACGTACTTTATTTAATAAATATCCCTCGTATCAAAGAACGCCACGCAATATATAAAGTGTCTTTAATAATATAATAGTTCCGCCAATTTTGCCAATATATGTGACTATTGCAATAATCAAAATTACGCTTTATACCGGTGGCCTCTTAAATATCTGTAAAATGGATCTTAATTGGTGAGCAACCTGTGTGGTTATTAAAAACAACAAGCTTTTAAATTCCAACAGGTGTTGTCTCGGATTTGATTGCTTCTTTAATAATAATGACAATTCTTCATAGTGACTAATATTCTTCTGCAAATATACTTTGTGTCTGTTCCTGTCACATATATTCTTTAATCATCGATTGTTTTTCTATTTGTCACGTTGGTATTCTTCTGTCTTCTGTTCAATCTTTCACCCTGTTTGTCCAGTGTAGCCCTACCTGCACTCCAAAATTATTGTGTTAGATTTCTCTTTTTGTTCAGGGTAGTGTGTCTATTCTTGGTTTAGGAAAAGTTATGTTGTATCGACGTATTTGTGCTGAGCCTTATTTCTACATTCTCAGGCTTTCTACTTTCTCAGTGGTACCAAAAATACAAATGTAACAAGGCGAATCCTTTTTCCTTTGGTTGGCTCCTAGTTCCTAGCTTTTGTGCAACTTGCTTTTGTGCTTCCAATGGCAGCAGTATGCAGCATATATGTACATTATCTGTACACCGAATGTTGTAATTTTCTGGAACGTGTGAGATATTTTCGGATCCGATTGAATATTCCAGGCCCGCATCCATATTCTTCAAAATTACAAAAGTTAGGACGAGATGCTATACACAAAATGCAACCATAAAGAAATTACGAAACCAATAGAAAAAATAATGAAATATTTTCTAATAATCTGGCCACAGAACCATTGATTGATTAGGGAATGGAAAAAATATTCGTTCTGTTTTCTAAGATTTGCAAATTATGCAATAAATATATGCACTGATTGGAAGTTGGAAGAATAGTAATTTGCCCTAGTAAGAGTTAATATTCTCTTCGAAATATAATGAATACAATATAAACATGCACGGTGTTTGTCCAAGAAAGCTGTGTCAAGGACACGGTTCCAGCCTTAAGCCATCATAGCTAAGATAAAGTGCAGATATTAATATGATTATGGAGTTTCAGTAGTAGCAATACTTATTTGGTATAGAGCGTAATAATAACTAATTTATTCACTGATTTAGAAGAGTTTTTTGATACTTAATCAAAGGTGTATACAGACTGTATTAATTAGAAAAAGTATTTTATCCGTGTTGTGTTGTAATCTAATCTTTAGAATAAATTGATCACAATTTGTGTTTTGTCGCGTTATTTTTGGGTAAGTTAATTTCTAAAAACTGACATTATTGGTATACGTTTCTATATTGCTTGCGAATAAATTCTCAGTAGGTATTTTACAAAAGATTCAAATGTCAAAAAAGGACATAGATATCATAAATAGTAGAGAAATAGTGTGAGTAGATATGTTTCTACTAGGACTGTACCAATTGGTATTTCTAAACCAATAATTTTGGAAGCGAATGTATCGGTGAAATAGACCTGCTGCTGCAATATATTTAGTATAAACCGGTAGCAGCTTGGAATTTCAGGAATTTTTTTAATTTTAGATAGACTTGTGTTGTTAAATGATAGATAGATACATAGATAGACAAGATATTCTATGTTTGGTTTGAAAACATTACCGCTAGTAGTAGCTGCTGTAATTTAGATACATTGGGAATACCCTTGGTGAATTTATGACCATCTTTAATCATTTATATGATACAATATTTTCTAATATTTTCTCGCCAGGCTTGCTTTTTATGATCGAAGCTATTGACGCACTTAAAATTGCGCTAATCGTCTTAGTTTTAAGCTTGCTAACAGAGAAATCGAAATTAAACTATTTTGCATCTAATTTCTCTTTCGTTGAAATAAGTAATTTTCTAATATATGCAACAATGCTATTAAATTTTTTCCGTTTGCGGAATGAGATTCATCAAACATAAGCGTTCTAAATATTCAAAAATATGTATTATGCAAAACGATTCGTAAAGTAAGTTCCGTTTCCACTTAGTAAGCCAAGGAGTGGGGATATCGGTACGTCGCTTCGCTGTGGTGCAGTCTGGTTCAGTGTGAGTCTGGCAATGCTCGTGAGAGAATCGTTAGGACATTCTTTCGTGCTCTTTCGGTCGTTTAAAATGGCTGCTGCAATTGAAATTCCCGCAAACTGTGAATTAACTGCTGTTATCCGATTTCTGTGTGCAAAGGAGATGAATGATGCTGACATTAATCGTGAACTTCGTTTTGTTTATGGTAAAAATGTCATGAGTGTCACGATAAGAAACGGTCTTGAAGACCAACTGTTGTGAAGAACGAACTTGTGGGTAATGTCGAAGAAATCATTAATAAAAATCGGCGATTCACAATTACAGAAATGAGTGTTTTTTTCCTCAAATTTCCCTAACATTTCACGTACAGTTTTGTACGAGGTTGTTACTAAACATTTATGTTATCACAAATTTTACCGAAGACCAGAAAACAAAGAGAATGGGATCGGCACTAACTTTTCTGACATGTTGCGATGTTGAAGGTGAAGATTTTCTCAGGCATATCGTTACAGGTGATGAGACTTGGGTTGCCTATGTCAACGTTCAGACGAAAAGACAGTCAATGTAGTGAGGTCGTTCTAACTCGCCTACGAGGAAACCTAAAAAGTGCCATCGATCTTTTTTTGCGAGAAAAGTCATGGTCTTTTGAGACAAGAAAGGCGTCCTTATTCTAACGGTTTGATAACGATGAAGAGGTATAGGACAGTGTTACATACAGCATGGCTTAATTCACAGGCGGCAGAGTTCTATGGAGAGGGCATTAAAATGATGAACCACCATCGCTATGACAAATCTCTCAATCTTAATGGAAACTATCTAGAAAATAGCTGAATCTAGTAATTTTAAGTTGTATGTAATAAAAACCTGTTCATGAATTAGTGTTTTTTTTATAACCAAACGGAACTTACTTTACGAATCGCCCACGTATTAGTGTTATGTTAGCATTAACTGTTAATACATTCTTAGACTATTATTGTGAATACTTTTTTAAAAAATAACAAACGACTTGACATGAGAATGGCGCTAATTAGGATGGCGTTTGTGATATTGAATTAGTCAATGTGACGCTCTGAATTTTCTTTCATTCTGCTTTTTATGCCTTGACTGTATATCTAGACGCGATATGCAGTAAGGTAAATGTGCTGTGAAATTTGTCTTTCCAGTATCATGCACTAAAGAGTCCAAAGTAAAAAGAAACACGTGTCTGCATAACTGAATCACAATTTTCACACAAATATGTACTTATACTGTGTTCTCCATACCCGAATTTGTTATAATATTTTAGATATTATTCAAACGCGTTTTTGTTTTTATACGAATAAGTAAGGCTTTTTTCATTGCATTATGTTTAAAATTGTTTTTGAAACATATTAGTAAATGAATCTTTTCTGTAGGGGCTATCTAGTTCATACATGCTAACCAGTTATAGTAGTATGTCTATGCAAACCTCAAATAGTTTATCTGTGTCTATGTGGTGTCAGAAATGGTTCTGATTTACCTTTTAGGACTTTAATTGATTTGTATAGATGTACTAATAACGTTATACAGTGTGATCATAAAGTTTGGAACCAAGCTTATAACCGCTTTATTTTAGATTTTTAGGAAAAACGCTCGGACAGGTAAATTTTCTTTTTTAAAACGCCATATTTTGACATACAATTTTTTTCTATGACGACATTGGTTTTCGAGTGATGACGTTATCAACACTTTCTTTAAATGGCAACCATATTATTTTTTTCTCGTTTTTGGTAGATCTTTATATCCACCAAATAGTGATATAAAACAATTGGTATGTTGCATCACAATTTTTTTGAAAAAATGATATAAATTTAGAAAAAAATACGAAAATTTTATTTTTGTACAAAATTAAAATTAAATTAAAAAAATAAATCTGAACTTAAATTTATTGTAACAGTTAAGGTAAATTTTCAAAATAGAACCCACCAACCAACTGACACTGTCCCAGCCGAGTGTAAACACTTCGTATACTCGCCTCAATTATGTCTGGGGATATTTGTGTAAGTTCTATGCGAATTCGTTCTTTTAAATCTTCTAAATTGTTCGGTTTGTTAAAATACACTTTCGATTTCAAATAACCCCACAAAAAAAGTCTAACGGAGTCAGGTCAGGAGAACGAGGTGGCCATTCTATGGCGCCTCTCCGTCCAATCCATTTATTGGGAAATATTTCGTCAAGATAGTGGCGAACCTCTAAACCATAATGGGGAGGCGCCCCATCTTGTTGAAACCAAATATTTGGATGGGGTACATCACCATCGTCGTGATTTGGGAAAATAACAGCGAGCGTTGGATCCAGTTCAAATCTTAAAAATTCTAAATATTGCACAGCAGTCAAATTTCCTTCAAAAAAATATGGTCCTAAAATGCGTCGTCCAATCATTCCAACCCATATCAATATCTGCAATTATGGCGGTGAGCAGATCCATTTAGGCAGAACGTAGCTTCATCTGAGAAGACGATGTTTTCCAAGAAATTTGGATTTTGGTCACAACGTAACATTACGTCTTCACAGAACTGCAGTCGACGATCTTTGTCATCCTCATGTAATTCCTGTACAAGTTGAACTTTGTAAGGACGATAGTGTTCTTTTTTAAATAAGTTGACGACAAATGAGTGAGCCACCTGATTGGCTAACGCAAGTTGTCTGGTGGAAACATGATGCCTTTCTTCTGCTTCTAGAAGCACATTTAATTTCACATCTTCTCCTACTTGAGGTCTACCTTGCCGTGGTCGATCTTTTACGGATCCAGTTTCGGTAAACTTTCCAACTAGTTTTGTCACCGTAGACCTGGTAATTGGAGGTCTATCAGGGTGTTCATGGTTAAACAAATCGCATGCTTCTGCATGCGTTCTTTGTCTGTCCCCATACCCAACCATAATTAAAATTTCGATTCTTTCTCGCTCAGATAAATGTGCTATTTTTTATATTAGCGATAATGAACAATTTTTACGCAATATCTCAAAAATTTAACGTCAAAAATAGAAGTAAATAATTCAACAATGTTGTCGCCATAGAAACAATTTCATACTAAAATTTTTGTACATAAATTGTATAAAGAGAAGCAAGAATGTCATAAAGAAATATCTTGCAAAAAAGTGCGTGTTTTTGTTTTTGTAAATTTTCTGCATAGTAACATGAGTACATGTGCTTTTGACGATCCGGTTTGTTCAAGAAGAATATTTAAGTCCTCACACAAGACTGAAGTGTAAAAAAACTTACTTATATATTTCAGTAAATTTTGTAAGCTTAATTAGTTTTTGAAATCTTCAATTTTTAGGCGATAATTTTAATTAAGAAATGGTCTGCCACATTTTTGGCCCTTCTTTGTGAAACTATTTAATGTTAAATAAGATTTTTTAATAAGTAATTGGCCGATTGGGAAGTCGAATTTCTTTTGACCTGGAGCGAATAACGCAGATTACTTATGATCGCAAAGCATTTACACTCGGCTGAGACAGTGTCAGTTGGTTGGTGGGGTCCATTTTGAAAATTTACGTTAACTGTTACAATAAATTTAAGTTCGGATTTTTTTTTTAATTTAATTTTAATTTTGTACAAAAATAAAATTCTCGTATTTTTTTCTAAATTTATATCATTTTTTCAAAAAAATTGTGATGCAACATACCAATTGTTTTATATCACTATTTGGTGGATATAAAGATCTACCAAAAACGAGAAAAAAATAATATGATTGCCATTTAAAGAAAGTGTTGATAACGTCATCACTCGAAAACCAATGACGTCATAGAAAAAAATTGTATGTCAAAAGATGCCGTTTTAAGAAAGAAAATTTACCTGTCCAAGCGTTTTTCCAAAAAATGTAAAATAATGCGGTTAGAAGCTTGGTTCCAAACTTTATGACCACACTGTATACTATATAGAGCAAATGTATTTATTTTCTATAGACCCATGAATCTGTTTTTAAAGTGGGTCCGTAGAAACGTGAAAATTTTATTCCATTTAACAACTCTGTATTGGAAAATCTAGGGAAAAGAAATAATAATAATAATTTATTAATCTTAAAGATATATAAAAAAAAGGTATAAGAAAAGTCAAAATCAGAAGAAATATAAAAAAAGAAAAGTGGAAAAATGACTAACAAAATACAAATTAAAAACATAATATAAGGCAAAAAGAATAAGATTAATATTAACTAAATAATGCCGTACAAAATGCAATAAATGTAAACTATAAAGTATTAAATACATATTCAAATTAATATTACAAAATATACAAAAATAAAGAGTTCTAGTGAAAAAACTTGAGCAAACAAACAAGAGACTAATTAACTGAATTAACGTAATGAACTAATTCAATTATCAAATATATTATTATTATGCACAGCAATGGCAGTTAATCAACTCAAGATTAAAGTAGCTATGATAATAACGACTCATTAGAAATATACTGCAGAATTTTATATTTGGAACGAAGGAAGTTACAAGTGTAAAAACACATCCATCTATTATATAAAACATATTCTCCAGGAGTATATTCTTTACAGAATTTTTGAATAGATTAAATATCTTTTCTTCCTTGGTTTTTCTATGGCAATTTAGTGAATGTTTTTACTCCAAGTGCGTAAGAGATACTAGAAATGCAGATCCTATCTAATTATTGTATTAGTTATATTGGCGATATACGGATATTTGTTTTCAAAAAATTATTATTTTTGAAAATATAACAAGCCGATTCTAAAATATATAAACATGGCAACGGTAGCAATTTTAGTTCAGCAAAAATGGATTAACAAGTGTCTTCAAGTACTTTTAATGACAAACTTTTGAGCGACGAATGCTTGAATCGCACTGTTAGATGCACCCAATAATAAAATTACATATTGTAGACGTGATTGAATTTGCGCATAATAAAATAAAAATAAGCATGGCTGCAAACTTGCGATTTCAAGCAGCGAATCATACCGTGAGTTTTTCTTATCTCTGTACATAGTCTATGTTCAGTTTCGAAAAGAATACTTCAGTGCATGGGAATGTTATGCAACCAACATCACTCGATTATGTGTTTCGACAAATGTCAATATGAATGTCAGTAATATGCGTGAACGAAATATCATTTTAAATATTTTAGCATTTGACATTTGTATTCACCTAATTTAATATATATACATATATATATATATATATATATATATATATATATATATATATATATATATATATATATATATATATTGTTATATTACGTGCTTTAATATATTGAATAAAATGTTAATTACTGTTATAACTGCCCCAAAACGTTGGGCTCTAAATGATATGTTACGAATATGTTGATAAATAAAATTGTTTCTACGTACGGTATAATAAAATGAATGAATGTCATAAAAAAAGTCATGTAAAATTCAAATTGGGCTCATTCAATACTTATCTGTTTTATTATCTTCGGCTAGCTTCTTTTTCTCTTCAGGGCTAAGGTAGGTTCACTTCCTTCCACTTTTACTTTATTTACGTAATTTATTAAGTTGGGAACGGAACAATATCTCAAGCATATTACAAAAAAAAACAAAGCAAAATATTGACAATCAACTTTATTAGGGATAAAAGATTTTGCAAAGTTTGAGAAATTTATATTAATAATTTCGTGACACACAAGTAATATTAAGTGAGACACACTCGACGGTTGGTATTCGTACAGTATAATAATATGGTGTAAGACAGGTGCAATAATGTGTTGTCTTAGTAAAATAGTTTATAACAGTGACCTGGCATCAAGTTTTACAAATACAAATAGTAGATGCCAATATTTAAATAAGTTGACTAAAGATTACAGTGGTAAAATATCGGTGAAAGTAATATAAACAGTTAGTTATGGAATAACAAAGTAAAGTTCTAGAAATGTACAAGCGCAAGAAAAAAATGGCGCGGGAAATTTTGTTAAAATTAGCAAAAACCTGGATCTTCGTATATAACCTCCGTTGCTTCCTGCGCCTGTGTTCTGGAGACGTCTTCACAACGGGAAACGGGAGAATGTTTCTGCTACGGTCCCTCGGGATCACTTGAAATTTGTTGAAATCTCCAAGTCCGACTGCGTCTTGAGCGAATGACCGATTTCGATCGTCAACGATGTTGGTCAAGCTACGGTGAGATTTTTTATGGCGGTAAAAACTTTAAAAATTCGTAAATCTCGGACTATTTGGTCGGCGGCTGTTAAATTTTGTCCACAGGTGGTTTGTAGGTAGGTGTAACGTTTTGTAATATTAAAAATCTCTTGCACTTAATAATTTCGCTTAATTATTTTAATTATTACGGAGCACAAAAAACGTGACCTCTCACTGTGACGACTAATTACCGACGCTTGCTTTTTCATTTGTTTTTAATTGCATAACTTTCCGCTAAATCGCCCCATTCTTTACTTGCATTAAATTTGTTAATATTATTAAATTAGACAATTTTACAGTGTAAAACAGTTTAAAAAATTACAATTTGATTTATAAAATAATTTTGGTTGAATAACATATGTTTTATGTGTTTACAAACACTCCGTCAATATAGGTTTATTCTCGGGTTATTGCACCGTTGAAATTGTGGGCGGGGCTTACTCGTTCAAATGCATTTGAAAATAAATACGTTACATTGTTTGAATAAACACGCGTTAAATATGTATTTGAAAGAAAAATGAATATAAACATTATAATAAAAAAATTAGAAAAATAAGTTAATTTTCAAGGTAAATTTGTCGTCAAAATAACGTATTTATTCTTTGAATCAATCTTTCCCCTTCTTAATATTAACGTACAAAGTAGAAATAAACATTGTGGTATAAATATTATGGTTACATATATTCTTTGTTTCTTTCAGAGAAAGCGTCCTTCTTGCAATGCCTCAATTTCCCCCTTGATTAAAAGATAGAAACTTATTGAGAGCTTTTAATCAACCGTATCTAGGAGTAAGACAGAAATATATAAATGCAGTATAGTGATCTGATGAAAATTTAATGAATGTGTGTGTTCACGTTAAAAATATTTCAAATTCTATAAGTAGTTCTTTATATTATTCTAGTTAATAATTCCCTATTTAGTAATTGTCATTAAATGGTTAAAGTTAATTGTTTTTTTTTTGTTTGTTCGGGTTCTTTTGTTTGAAAACCCCTTTTTAATATTAAGTAATTATTTTCTTCTTTCTTTTTTTTTTTATTTCTTATTTAATAATAATATGATTAATTTAATTAGCCTAGTCTAAATGTAAACTTGTGATTAATATAGATTATATACTATAGTACTGTAGTACTTATTATTGTTTTACGGACTATAACATGCTTGGCTGGTTTGTTCTGAAAGTTATTTCGGCTCGTTATGTATATTTATATAAAAAAAAATACTTTATTATTTTTTTAAGTGTGGTAGTCTTGTAACATAGTTATATGGTATCTACCTTTAATGTAATTTGTTTCGGGTTCAAAAAGTTCGTAGGTGTTGTTACCAATGATTCTCTTAATCGTATAGGGACCTTGGTAAGCTTTCAGTAGCTTTCCCATTATTTTGTGTTTTAAATCTGTTACTCTTAATCTCTTAACTATAACTTGGTCTCCTACATTGTAAGTTTTATACTTCTTAATTGCCGTATTTCTCTTTTCCTCCCATTTTCGCTTTCTTAGTGATAATCTTTCTCTGACTTCTTGTAAACGGTTACGTAAATTTATATGCTCAGAATCAGTCCATGGTCGTTGTGGTGGTTGTCCTGTGAATAAAGTTATTGGGCAGTGGTTATGCACTGTGCTAGGTGTATTGTTTATAGTAAATTCTATCTGTGGTAACAGTCTGGCCCATTTTCTGTGATTTTCGTCCAGTAATATACGTAAATATTTTATCGTTTCGCGTATATATCGCTCGGTAGGATTTCCTTGTGGGTAGCGGATAGATGTATAGACGGTGTGGATGTCGTGTGAATGTAAGAACTCCTTGTAGCGATCGTTAGTGAAATAGGTAGCGTTGTCCGAAAGTATTGTTTGTGGTTTTCCATACTGTGCGAAGTAGTCCACTAAAGCTTGTAAAACGGTGTTGGTATCGCATTTCTGCGTAGGTATGAGTTTGATGAACTTAGAAAATATATCACATATTACCAAAATGTGGCGATAACCTTTGGTGCTAGGAATAAGGTTTGATAGAAAATCAATTGATATTAACTCCAGTCTATCATATGCAGTTATATTGTGGCTTATGTTGGTGTTAGTGAAAGTTTTATCTTTGGTTATTTCGCAGAGTCGACATTGTTTTACCACGCTGTTTATTATTCGTTCGTCATTTATACAGTAGAAAGCTTCTCTGTAGAGTAACCAGCATTTTCGTGCACCTATGTGTGTGTATCTTCGGTGTATATATTCTGTTATTTCTCTGGTGTGTTGTTCGTTTGTGACGTATACAGTAGTTCTTCCTATTTGTTTTACTATGAATCGGTCCCTGATTGATATACCTTTATATTCACCTACAGTTCTTAAATGTTGTCTTATTTCATCGAAGTCTGGGCTTGATTGTATTTGTAAGATTTTTGTTTTCGAGAAAATGCCTCTCCTTTGTAGATTTATTAAGTTGATGCAAATATTCTGCCTCTTTACGTCCCCCTCCTGTCTCGCGAGTGCATCGGCCGTTACCATTTCTTTTCCAGGTTTATATTTTATTGTAAACTCGTACTGTTGTATTAACAAAGTCCAACGATAAATGCGACTGTTATTAAGTTTGCAGCTCATGATGTTGACTAAAGCTTTGTGATCCGTTTCTAATACGAATGACTTTCCTATCAAATAATATCTGAGTTTCGTTAACGCAAATACGATAGCAAGCATGTCCTTCTCGGAAATCGTGTATCGAATCTCGCATGTTTTCAAAGTGCGTGATATAAAATAAATAGGGATTTCTTGATCATCTTTCATTTGTACTAGCTCTGCTGCAATTGTCTTGTGTGAAGCATCTGTTCGCACAACAAACGGTAGAGTAAAGTCTGGGTGGTGTAAACGGAGATTTTCTACAAAGTTCTCTTTTAAAGTTGTGAAGCATAATTCGCATTCTGCCGTCCAGTTCCATTTCTTCCCCTTTTTGATTAGTTCCAACAAGGGTAATGTTTTCTCGCTATAGTTTGAGACAAATTTCCTATAATAGTTTAACACTCCTAAAAAACTTCTTAACGTTTATAAATTCTTCGGTCTCGCATACTCCTGAATGATATCTAACCGTGTCGGGTCTAATAAAATGTTGTTCTGATTAATCACATATCCTAGATAGTTAATCTCATGTCTAAAGAATTGACATTTCGCTAAGTTGAGTTTCATACCATGAGTTTTTAAGGTGTTCAGAATAATGTTAATATGTTGTAGGTGTTGTACCACAGTTTCGGAAAATATAATAATGTCGTCTAGGTAATGTAAAGCGAATTCATCATATCTGTCTAGTATACGATGCAGAAAACGTATCAGAGCGGCTGGTGATGTCTTCAAACCAAATGGACATACTCTAAACTGATATACTACTCCATTCACTAAGAAACCACAGTATTTTCTGGATTCTGGTTCTAAGTTTATTAACCAAAAAGCATTCTTTAAGTCTAATTTACTATAAATTTGTTTACTTCCGCATTTTGTTAATAAGATGTCTATGTTTTGCGGCATTTCGAATTCTGGCTTAATTCGTTTGTTCAGAGCTCTCGCGTCTAAGCATATTCTTAATGATAGGTCCTTCTTTTGAACTATTACAATGGGATTAATAAAGTATGTGTTCGATCTCTCGATAATTCCGGATTGTTCTAATCTCTCTAATTCTAAACTAACTTTCTGTTGATAGTGGTACGGAATAGGGTAATTCTTACTTATTAATGGGCAGTCATTGTCAATATTAATTGGATGTTCATATCCTTTTGCGAAAACAATATCGTTATTAATTAAAGTGATGTTTTCGTTTAAAATGTTAATTAATTGCGGTACGACGTTTGAATATGGTATTTCCTGTTTATCAATTATGTTCGTTATATCATTCTTATCATTTATAATGTCAGTTGTCTGTAAATCCTCCTTAATCTTTACTTCTCCTTCGCCCTCGTAACTATCTTTCGTTCCTAACAAATCTGGCCTATTTTTCACTCCTATATATTCATTATTTATAATATTATCATTTCCAACTCTATCAATAAACCTTTCTTCAGCTCTCCTATAGTACGGTACATTATATTCTAATAAATTATTTATTACAACTGCTAAAACTTCTTTCTTATAAGTATTATATTCTTTCACTTCCTCTACGGACAAATGTTTATTAAATATTAAATTGTTCTTTCCAATTGATAAAATACCCTTTTCAAAATTCAATATCATTTTCAACCTGTTGATATTATCTATACCCAATATACAGTCATATTGTAACTTCTCTATTACGTAACAGTGAATTAAATAACCGATTTCGTTTATTCTTATTTCGGTATTGAGTTGCTTTGTGACAGTACCCATCTTCTTTCCATTTGCAGTAACTATGTCGGTACCCTTGGTTTGAACAACGTGCTGTTCGTATCCCTTTATTTGTTTTGCGAGATCTTCTCTAACTAATGTAATCTCGGCTCCGGTGTCGATTAAACAATTTAATTTTATGTTGCTGAATTGTAAAATAATAATGGGTAGAGAATGTACTTCATTTACGGCGTCCCCTGCGTCTTCTATGTTTAAGAATTCCTCTGGCGATTGGTAGAATTTTATATTTTGTAACTTCCAGAGCATGTTATAGCCGTTATCATTATTTAGTTTTGTTGGTTTGACGGTCCGGGTGTTGGGTTCTGATACGGATCGTCTTGTAAAATTGGAGTTTTTTTTTGTAGCCCCTCTATGTTCGTTCTGTCAGGTGATAGCGATCGATGTCGCCGGTAAGCATTATTACCTGGACCTCTTCCTCTACTTGCGTAGTGATTTATTCCGCGTCTCGATTGGTGAGTTTGTGCGCGCTGCGTGTTATAAGTATCGTTATTGTTGGGTCGGTTATTGTTATAGTTATTATTTGCCGAGTTATTCTGATAATTGTTCGGATAAGGTCGGTTATACGCATGTTGTGTATTCGGTCGATTCTGATTGTTATAATTATTATGAGGATGATTGTTGTAGTTGTTATTATTTTGGTTGTATGGTCGAGAGGTTGCTGGTTGATAACGATTGTTTTGAGCATAATTATTGGTATTGTTATTGTTAGAATAGTTGTTAAAGCGTGGTATGGGGTTGGGAATGTAGTTCGGTGCTTGTGGGTTCCTAGTGTTGTTCGTCCGATTATTAGGCTGCTGTTGTTGGTTGGTTTCAGCGAAATCGTCCAGTCTTCGGAGTATCTCGATTAGGGAGTCCATGTCAGTGACCTTTTGACAGATAATCGCCTGAGTGTCCGTGAAAATAAAATGGTTCAATAATAGGCGCGCGATCATTGATTCACTCATGTCGCTGATGTGCTTGCACTGGTTGTATACGCGAGATGCATACATCTCCCTCGTCACTTGTCCCAATCTAAATTTCCCTGTTAGTAAGCGAACTTTGGCCCTGTTCTGCTGGTTTTCGTCCCAGTAGTTCCTCGTAAATAACACAACAAATTGATCTAAAGTATGGCAATGTTCCTCTATCCTTTGAAACCATTCTTGTGCGCTATTCCGCAATGTTGCTCGCACTACTTCGATCCGGTGTTTCTCGTCCATCACGTCCTCTAAATACCGTAGTATCCCATTTAAATACGCCATGGGGTGTACTCGAGTCATATCTCCGTCAAAATGTTGCACGTTTTCGATTTTTATTATCGAATTACCTGTATTTATGTTATGTATAGGTACTGTGTACGTTCTAAGTTTATTTTCTAATTGGTTTAAGTTGTGCTGCGTCTCATTGTAATTTTCGGTTTGTACCGTTTTCATATTATCTAGATTTAAATTCACCGCCTGTATTTCTTGAGTATGTATTTCTTTATTTTCATTAATTTGTGTATTAAGCTCGCGTCTTAGTTGTTGGGTCTGTTCCTCATTGATTTGATTATATGTTGTTAATTTTGTATCTAATGTGCAATTATTTTCTAGTATTATTTGATTTAAATCTTTGTGAAGTTCTTTGTTTGCTGTATTAATTTTTGATTCGGTTATTTCGTAAATTTGAGTGGTTGAAGTTTCTAGTTGTTGTGCCCACTGTAAATTTTGTGATTTAACGGTCTCATCTAGTTTTAGGAGATACTTCAATTCATTTTGTTCCATGGCCTTTTGTGTTGCGGTGATTTCTGCAATTTGTACGTCGATGTCCCCCTTGAACGTATTAAGTTTCATTTCTATGTTTGTGTTGTTTAATTCTATTTTTTCATTTATGTTGATTAGGTTAACTTCTAATCTCGTCGTAAGTTCGTTATTTAAGTTATTTAAATCTTGTTTTAGTTCGCTATTTAAATTCGTTAGGTCTTGCTTTAGTTCGCGATTATTAGTATCTAATTTGTTGTTGGTGTTATCTAATTTATTGTTGAGGTCTTTATTGGCCGTGTTCATGTCCTGATTATTAGTATCTAATTTGGTATATATATCTTGTTTTAATTCTTGGTTGTTGGTGTCTAATTTGGTATTTAAATCTTTATTTGAATTATTTATATCTTGTTTTAGTTCGCGGTTATTAGTATCGAATTTGTTATTTAATTCTTGCATTTGTGCCATTAACATATTAAACATGTCCATGAATTTACTATCAGGCGAAACACTGGCTTCTTCTGAAACGGACGGTTGCGTTACTGTAATGTCCCCCTGTTCACTCCGGTCTTCTTCTACTGCGTCTTTCGGGGTCTTAGCTCTGTGTCTTGTATCCATTTTAGAGTATATTTTATTAGTTTGTAAATTATATTAATATTTGTACAGGTAGTGGTAATTATATTGTAAATATGTTAGTTGTAAAATGTTGTTGTTTATAGTGTTGTTAGATTTAATGTACACACGTAAATGCAATGACAAATAACAAAAATATATGTATATAAAAGAAATATGAGTCTGCACTTTAATATTTCCCTGTAACAACCTTTGAATATCTTACCGATGGTCTCGGATACAGCAATCCCCTGAAATGCGAAACCGTGCTCTCTCTCTGAAGTTCCACAAAGACAAAATAACAAATACATAAACAAATAGTATAATATGGTAAATGCGAATACAACGGTTCTCCTTGTTTTTATTTTTATTTTTTATTAATTTATTGATTCTTTGTGCCACGAAACTTTGTTGCTTGAGAAAGTGTTCCTTCTTAATATATTTAACAATAGAGTGCCTGTTTTATTGAAGTGTGGAGTAGAAGTACGCCCCAAACGTTAGGGTGCCATTTGTTATATTACGTGCTTTAATATATTGAATAAAATGTTAATTACTGTTATAACTGCCCCAAAACGTTGGGCTCTAAATGATATGTTACGAATATGTTGATAAATAAAATTGTTTCTACGTACGGTATAATAAAATGAATGAATGTCATAAAAAAAGTCATGTAAAATTCAAATTGGGCTCATTCAATACTTATCTGTTTTATTATCTTCGGCTAGCTTCTTTTTCTCTTCAGGGCTAAGGTAGGTTCACTTCCTTCCACTTTTACTTTATTTACGTAATTTATTAAGTTGGGAACGGAACAATATCTCAAGCATATTACAAAAAAAAACAAAGCAAAATATTGACAATCAACTTTATTAGGGATAAAAGATTTTGCAAAGTTTGAGAAATTTATATTAATAATTTCGTGACACACAAGTAATATTAAGTGAGACACACTCGACGGTTGGTATTCGTACAGTATAATAATATGGTGTAAGACAGGTGCAATAATGTGTTGTCTTAGTAAAATAGTTTATAACAGTGACCTGGCATCAAGTTTTACAAATACAAATAGTAGATGCCAATATTTAAATAAGTTGACTAAAGATTACAGTGGTAAAATATCGGTGAAAGTAATATAAACAGTTAGTTATGGAATAACAAAGTAAAGTTCTAGAAATGTACAAGCGCAAGAAAAAAATGGCGCGGGAAATTTTGTTAAAATTAGCAAAAACCTGGATCTTCGTATATAACCTCCGTTGCTTCCTGCGCCTGTGTTCTGGAGACGTCTTCACAACGGGAAACGGGAGAATGTTTCTGCTACGGTCCCTCGGGATCACTTGAAATTTGTTGAAATCTCCAAGTCCGACTGCGTCTTGAGCGAATGACCGATTTCGATCGTCAACGATGTTGGTCAAGCTACGGTGAGATTTTTTATGGCGGTAAAAACTTTAAAAATTCGTAAATCTCGGACTATTTGGTCGGCGGCTGTTAAATTTTGTCCACAGGTGGTTTGTAGGTAGGTGTAACGTTTTGTAATATTAAAAATCTCTTGCACTTAATAATTTCGCTTAATTATTTTAATTATTACGGAGCACAAAAAACGTGACCTCTCACTGTGACGACTAATTACCGACGCTTGCTTTTTCATTTGTTTTTAATTGCATAACTTTCCGCTAAATCGCCCCATTCTTTACTTGCATTAAATTTGTTAATATTATTAAATTAGACAATTTTACAGTATAAAACAGTTTAAAAAATTACAATTTGATTTATAAAATAATTTTGGTTGAATAACATATGTTTTATGTGTTTACAAACACTCCGTCAATATAGGTTTATTCTCGGGTTATTGCACCGTTGAAATTGTGGGCGGGGCTTACTCGTTCAAATGCATTTGAAAATAAATACGTTACATTTGTTTGAATAAACACGCGTTAAATATGTATTTGAAAGAAAAATGAATATAAACATTATAATAAAAAAATTAGAAAAATAAGTTAATTTTCAAGGTAAATTTGTCGTCAAAATAACGTATTTATTCTTTGAATCAATCTTTCCCCTTCTTAATATTAACGTACAAAGTAGAAATAAACATTATGGTATAAATATTATGGTTACATATATTCTTTGTTTCTTTCAGAGAAAGCATCCTTCTTGCAATGCCTCAATATATATATATAAAAGATGAAAAAATAGAGATTTCGAACTAGTATAAAGCTGGAAACAGTTTAAGGAAAGTGCGGGATCTGTTTTCTATCAAATATCTTTACAGGCCCATACCATCTATCGGAAAAATTTAGGCGACTACTAGGAAATTTTATTCTGATGACTGCATAATAAATACACACAGAAAGAGAATTAAAACCCCCACATTATTTCAGGAGACCTAAAATTAAATGTGTTATGTTACATTGAAGAATGCCTCATAACACCATTAAGTAAAATAGCACAACAATTTAATATTTCGAAGATGTCTGTATCTAAAATTCTCAAACAGTACAAATACAAATCTTACAAGTTTTCTAATTACCAACAGTTATTTCATGAAGATAGAATAAGACGAGTTGATTTTTGTGAAACACTATTTAATTTATTAAATGAAAATAATAATTAATACTGGTAGCAGTAACTTTGTGGTAATTCATTTTGAAAATAATAAAATAAAATAAAACAATAACTTTGTTTTACCACTTTATTCACATATAAATATAAGAGAATAACAGTATTAACTTCCTGGATTTAAAATTAAACAAATTAGATCAGAGCTTAAAATTTGATATATATCGTAAACCTACTTTCACTGATTGCATTATTCCCAAAGATTCACTACACCCTAAGACACACAAACATTCATTTTTTAATTCTATGATACATAGAGCATTAAATATTCCTTTGTCTAATGAATCTTTTGTTCGTGAAATCAATACGATAAAACAAATAGCGGTAAACAATAGTTATAAAAGTAGCGTAATTGACAGTATACTAAAGAAAAAACAGTTACAAGTGGCCCTTAGTTTAGTATATCCTAAAGATAGTGCTAATTTGAAACAATTTGTCTCGTTAACTTACTTCGGTAAAATAAGCGAGCAAATTGGAAATATAATTTCAAAAAATAATAGTAATGTTAGTATAGCTTACAAACCATATGTAAAAACAAGTAATATCATTTTTAACGCAAAACCTAAAACAGATACCAATAACATATCAGGAGTGTATAAGTTATATTGTATTGATTGTAAAAGTGTATATATAGGTCAGACTGGTCGAAGTTTTATTATACGGGAAAAAGAACACAGGAGGTCATATAAACTAAAGAAGACAGATTCAACATTCGCAAAGCATCTTATTACAGAAAGACATACATTTGGTCACCGTAAAATATTGCATTTGGCCGAGAAAGGTCGTAAATTAAATATTTTAGAGGCCCTAGAGATTTTTTAAAAGCCGGAACAACACAATAGATATCGTTTTAAATGAACATTTGGATCTTATATTTACACCTCTTTTCCAATGTTGTATATAATAGTTAAGTATATAGCAGTAATACTAAATAACATCATAAACCACCCCCATATATTTTTTTGTCATTTATAAGTTCTATGTAGGCCTGTAACTTTTGCAGTTTGATAATGACATTGTATGTCGAAACCGCGGTCACGATTATATGTGAATAAAGTGGTAAAACAAAGTTATTGTTTTATTTTATTTTATTATTTTGAAAATAATAATATGTTGAAGAAAATACTTTTCACTGATAAAGCGTCTTTTTCTTCGAACACGTATTGTTCCTCGATTTGAAAATTTAGCTATTGAAGGTTCCTGGTTTCAAATGGATTGAGCCCCAAGTAATTTAACTGTAACAATTACAAATTTTCTAAATTCAAGTCTTCCTGATCGATGGATAGGGAGGTTTGGTCCGATAGTTTGGTCGGCCCGTTCGCCAGATTTATCGCCAAATTACTTTTCTTTGGGGATACCTTGAATCTAAAATCTATGATCTAATTTTCACTAACATTGAAGATTTAAAAGCACGCATAAGTACAGCCTGCGACGAATTACGAACCAAACCGGATTTTTTAACACACTCTTTGCAGGAATTTCATAATCGACTCGCATATTGTATGGAATGTGAAGGTGGATATTTCGAATATTTATGAAAAGTTAAAGAATTATAAATAAAAACAAACTTTTTTTCAATTTACCATAAAATTCATTTTAATATTGTTTGTGTAAGTTAAATGTTAAATAAATTATTTTCACACATTGTTGACACTGGCAACTAAAATGCTTTATTACGACAAATCATGGCACTCACATTGTTGGTTGTATAACGTTCCCATGCATTGAAGTATTTATTTTAAAACTGAACATAGGTGTATTCATTTGTTATGTTCAGTGATATAAAAAACGCATGGTGTATATTTACAACAATACATTTACTCTTTCTTGAAATGAATTCTTATCTGGGTTAATACTTGGTTATTTTTGGATAGGAAAACACCTTTTTTTTCAATTTAATTAATTAATAAAACGCGAAATGATAATATTTCTATTTTCATGAATCTAATCGATTTTTTTTTTTAATTTAAGATCTTTCTTATTAATATTATTCACTAATAATTTTGATTCAGCAACAACTTTTATTAATTTATAAAATTACATTTCTTAGGATGTTAGCGCCATCTGGAAGTATATTGCGAAAACAACTCCGACGCTGGCGTCGGTTCATCATCGAACGATAGAGGGCACTGGAAGGCCGTCAACCGGCGTCGATCGATATCACCTGGCCACGCCTATCGGAAGAAAATTCGTAATTGAAAAATCACATGTGACTTCGATGCCGTACTCCTCTTCGTTCCTACTTCTGAGCCTCTTCGACGGGGCGTCGGTTTATATAAACAAAGTTACCGACGCCCGTCGGTTTGTATGTCGTGACGCCGTTTTCCCACTCGTTGTCACGCTACTAATCGATTTTTTCTCATATGTGTTAGTGTAAGAGAGAATATGAGGATGTTTGTGTGTGTGTTGTGAGTATGTGTGCGTGTGTGTTGGTATGTATTAGACGCATAAGATTTGTTTATGTGTTGATTGCAGTTCAGCTATAAATTTTCCCGACTTTTTTATCGCTCAGCCATAAACAATGAAGAGAAAAATGCGGAAAAAACTTTAAGAGCCATAAGATCGAACCAATTTTGTTTTTGAAGTTCCATTTATAATGTTTAACTCACTTAAGTGGTATTTCGAGTATAAACCAATAAAGTTTTTTTTTTTGGATTAGGTATTTGTTGCTTGCGTTGAAACTACAAAACGTTATTTTGATGGTTACGAAAATGAATGTTTATCACAGGCCTGCAATGGTTTTCCCCTTTAAGATCTGAGTAGCGCACCTGATAATATTTATTGCGCTGATTACGAGAAAAATAGTCAAAAAAAATCGATCACATCAGAATATTTTTTTTATTTAGCGTTTTATATGTATCTTTAAATTTGGTTAAAATTCAATTAGAAAATCGATAAAACTTTTTTAAACGAGTGCTAACCAATTGTTAATGCATTTACGGCCGGTTTCACAATATTTCCTTAAAAGGGATTTTATCTAAAAGTCTATTTTGCCTAAAAATTCTTCTAAATGCTATATTAAAAGACGACCGTCTCATAATCCTATTGCCACTTCTTTCTAACTAAAAGGACTTTTACCTTAAATTAGTAGCGTTGGTCATACTGAAAATTGAAATTGATTGAAATACGCGCGTCAGATCCAGAACATAACCTAATATTTTGTAGCGTTTTATACTATAACGTTTTGCAGGTATTGGTATAGATTTAGTGCTTTTTACAAAATTCGTCTAAATATTATTTTATTAATAATATTATTAAAAATCTGGTGTGAATTATATAATTATATAAAACTGGTGGGGTTTACCTACTCATGTGTGTTTCAATTATTCTGATATATTATTTTATTAATTATTAGTATTATAGATATATACTAAAGTAGTATTTTTAGTGAAGAAAATCGATGAAATCAAATTACATCGCAGTTGAATTTCATTCTATTTTAGCATAAACCATAATGAATAATTCTACGCCTACCAAAAGAATCCATTACTCGAAGTTTTCTAAAGAAGATGAACTTCTTCTAATTGAGAAGATCAGTAAATTAAAAAAAGTTATAAAAAATAAAGCGGCTTAAAGCAGTCGATAAAATTATGTAATGAAAAGAAAATTTATGTTAGCATTGTATATTTTTTTAAATATAAATTTGTTGTATTATTAAATCTATATTTGAAAATAATTTATAAACAAAAAATATATTTATTTACATTTGAATTATGATTTTACATTTACAAACTGTTGGAGTGCTTCGTAGGTAATTAATAATTGCTTTCCTGCTTCATTATACAAATTATGCACATCTGCAATATTCCATTCTATAACTGTCATTACTGTATTTATATTTAAACCAATACGAGTTAGCTTGACAAGAAAGTATTAAATTCAATCATATTTACATTTGCGGTTACAAACTATCACGATTGTTATTTGTAGGTTAAATGGTCATTTAGATCCGGTAAATGCCAATTTTTCTTCTTTTAACTAAAAGCTGATTTAAAATAAGCTTTTGCGCTAAATGGTAATTATGAGAGGAAATGTTTCACTAAAAGTCCTTTTAAAAAATAAAAGGCCTTTTAAATATATTATGAAACCGGCCGTTAGTGATTCTATTAGAATAATATATTAAATTGTGATTCCTAATTTGTTAAGTACCATATAGTTAGCATAAGTAACACATCTTTATTAGGGCAGTAGAAAAGTCGGCGCAAATCCCTAAGCAACGGGGGTCGTGAAAGTGTTGGTTCTAATCCGTATACGAAACTCCGCACAGGTAAAATGCAGGTATCATGTAATGATGTGCAATATGTTATTCTTGTTAATTCTCTTAGTACCTAGTAGTACATGCGATTATATTTTGCAATTATATCCCTTAATTGCGAATGGGCCACGCCTTATACACCAATAATACCAATGATATTTCGTAGTTCTAAGTGTTGTTTACGAACCACCATACCATGTTCATACCAAGGTCACGAAAATATTATATATATATATATATATATATATATATATATATATATATATAAGGGTGGAACCTTTTGCCCCACCGCTGACGCACTCACAATAAAAAATTTGCAAATATTTTACTTTTATTTTTCAACATAGAGTCCATTAAGGTTAACACATTTTTTCCATCGATGTTCTAGAATTTCTAATGCTTTTCGAAACAAAAATTGTTCAACCTCTGCAAACAACTGATACACCGCACATATAACATCATTATCTGACGGAAATCGTTTACCACGTAAGTGTTTTTAAGTTTTGGAAACAGACGGTAATCGCTGGGGGCCAAATCTGCCGAATATGGGGGGAATATGCTCAACTAATTCTAAGCCTGCTTGGGCTATTGCAGCTGTTGCAATGGCGGACCTGTGACTGGGTGCGTTATCATGATGTAAGAGAACAACTTTGCGCAATTTCTCACGAAGTCCTTCTTTTATCAAGTCACGTAATTTCGGAATTAGATTGGCATAGGGTTGCATCTTGAATTTTTTCGGCGGTGGTATACCTCAATTTGTCAACTCTTTACTCTGTATTTTGGTCTCCACATCGTAATGATAGATCCAACATTCATCTATCGTCACTAATCTTGCAAGAAAGTTTTCTTGATCATGTCTATACCGCGCTATACTGCCAATGTCTTTTCAGGTTTGCCTGTGTGCATCTCTCAACATTCGTGGTACCCATCTTGCAGACAATTCTTTAATGTTCAATTCGGTTGTAATTATATTATATATTGCCTGTTGTGAGAGACCAATATCTTCAACTACTTGTCTACTAGTTTCACGTCTTGCAGCACGAGATCACGGACCTTAGGTTGGTCACGGTTGTGGGCGCTCCACCTGCATGTTCGTTTCTACACGACTGTCTACCACAGTTAATCACGACACCACCTTTTAACTATGTTATATAATACTGCAGATTCCCCCCATGTATCCACCAATTGTTCATGAATTTGAGTTGGGGATCATCTCTTTCAAACGTAAGTATTTAATCACCGCTTGTTGCTCAACACGATCATTTTGATACTGAAATGTGACTCTCTCGACCTCGGGTTTAACAGATTGGTTCACACTTGTAAGTTTCTAATTGTTTTGGTTTATAAATAGCAAAGGGCGCAAAGGAATCAGCCCTCGTATGTGTGTACTTATACAGCTTATTATTTCGAAATTACTATCAAGAAGCAGACCAGGAAAAACTATAAACGTCAAATAAAGTTCGCAAGAAAATGAGTTATAATTTATATTTTTTTGGGGAAAGTTTCAACGCCCTATATTTAAATCAACAAGGGTCTAAGATAAAAATATTACAGCAAACTCACATTGTTATATAATAAACGAACACAGATTGTTTTAAAGCATAAATGGGACAGCCGGTATAGATATATCCTAAATTAAAAAAAAAGAGTTTCTTCAGTTACTACTCAGTCTTTCTAAGAGCAACTTGAAATTTGGATTCAGGGGCTTTTAACAAATTAATTAAAAATCTGCAAACCATGACATAAAATGTTTTGATAATTTAAGTGCATGAAAGAGAAATTTGTTGCATTATACCTTTCCACTATGTGTAAACAAGGACTTCGAAGTCTAAAACTTCGTCAAAATATTATCTTTTTTCTAGAGTATACAAGTGATACGTGAAAAGTATGATAATACTTCTTCAAAGACTACCAGAAATATCTGTATCTTCCCCTTTCCTTTTTTTTTCAGTATTATTTCAAGTCCATCTCTTCATTCACTCAGGATTATCCGAAGGGTGTTTTAATGATCGCCTCGTTCATGCGTGAAGGGTGCAGTAGACGCATTAAACTCTGCCGGTCCACCTACTAGCGACATCATTACGACGTCGGCCTAAACAGGTAGGGCGAAACTCCCGCTCCCAGCCTTCGTAATGATGGGGAGAATTGCTCTCCGAACGTTCTCGCATAAAGTGTAGACACCTTTACGAAACATTACCGTTACGACTGTTTTATGTTCGTCTTGATTTCCATTCGAGCGTATCGTTTCTATATACCAAGTACAATGCTTCTAGGGGCATTTACACTTCCTTTTTGTTCGCAAGAAACGACGTCAATTTTTTTATTAGCCATTACGTAAGATTAGGTTTTGTCTTATCTTTCAGGTCGTTGCTATATAGATATCTTTGGTTTTATGAGGTTTATGTCTTATGGATATGTGCTGCAAAAGTCGTTTCGGTAAGTTCATCATATATCACGACAAAACCTCTTATTTTAACTTTTTAATTTATAACAGAAAAAATAATAAAGATTTGCTCAAAACCTCTCCAAAATTTAACGAGGCAAGTAATCATGTACCCTCTCAGAAGTGTTTTGATATAAAATATTATATCTTTATACACGATCCATTTATCTTCTATTTATTTCAGACTCAAATTGGAAGTTTGAATTATAGTTCTAATAACAATTTAAATTATTACGACTGTAATAAGAATGCATTTATAGAGGAAACAAATACGTTAGCAAAAAGCTACATAAATAATTTCGCAACAGCATTCGAAAGATGTCTTTATTCATTTCATATTTCGACAAATCTTATCTAATGATCGGTATCGCGTCGTGAATAAGTTATCAATTGTTACGAATTTGTTTGTCCATATTCTAAACTTGTTCTTAGAGTATCTAAATAACAATGAATAAGTTGATCTTGTCTATAATGACTTCTCTAAAGGTTTCGTTTGTATAGAACACGAGATGCCCTTAATTAAACTTAATTTAATTGGCTTTACCCCGGGTTCATCAATTATCGTCCGAAACCAGAAGATAGAAATATATCAAGATGTAGATAATAATACTATCTAGAAGACGCAAATAACTTTCGTCTGAATAATTTTGTAATTATCAAGTCATTTAAGTTGTTAATTCTTATTTTATGTACTTATGTAGTTATGTACTTATGTAGCAATCCGAAAATAAAGAAATCTAGGGGAGTAAGATCTGGTGACAGAGTTGGCCAAACACCTCTGCTTATAATTCGATGAGGCAAGTAATGTTCTAAAAGCGCTAAATTTTTACGAGTTGTATGATCAGTAGCCTAATCTTTCTGGAAATAACCCCCATTGAATTCGTCCTGTTGCACTCAAGTTAAAAATGGTGTTAATAACTGTTCTCAGTATTGTTGGCTATTAATGTTATTGTGAAAAAATTATTTGTCCTACTATTCTACGACGAGATACAGCTAACCATACTTCCAACTTTGTAAGGGATTTTCGATGTGATTGTTTGGATTGTTCTTTGGATGTTCTGTAATTTTGTTTATTCAAAAACCCGCTTAAATGAAACCATGTTTCATCAGCAAAAAAACTTAGATCAAGAATTTCGTCATTATTTAAATTTTCTTGAAAGAAGTTGCAATAATTAAGCCTACTAGCGTGATCTCTAGGTAAGACTTGTTGAACAACCGATACGTAAACAACCGATATGTAAACATATTGCTATGAACTTTTCCCCGCAAACATTTTGAAAAATTTATTAATTTATCGTTGAACATTTATTTTGGATGCCAGTGTACAATTTTGGAATTTATCTATGAAAGCAGATTTTATTTTGATTTATTTTGACTAGCGTTGTTTGTACGTCGATTTGCCATGCTATTTCCGCAGACACTAACTGTTATCAGAGTTGTGAAGACGTGTGTTTAAGATATTTTTATCTTAGATTATTAGCTTCGTGATTTTTATTAATTAGTTTTGTGATTGATTTCTATACCGATTGATTTACGAGTGTGCAGTACTCGTAGTTGTTTAATTTTGTACGTTCTTCTAACTCTGGCGTCTAAAAAAAATACATTTTATTTACGTAAGTAAAAGAAATTATTCTTATTATCTTTATTATTATTATTTTCTTGTATGTATTGATTTGTATTTTACCATTGTGGTAACTTTGATATATTTTATCTTATAGATATACCGTGTGTCCCAATTTCGATGCTCACCATTGGTATCTCGGTTATTAGAAGATATAGAACAACGGTTAAATGGGGAATGTTTTTGCAGAATTCAATACTCGCGGCAAATCTCATTTCAAATTTGACCTAACTTTTTAAATTTTTAAAATATTTTTAAAAATCAAAAATTTGCCGATTTCGTTATTC
Source organism: Melolontha melolontha (assembly GCA_935421215.2). Lineage (NCBI taxonomy): Eukaryota > Metazoa > Arthropoda > Insecta > Coleoptera > Scarabaeidae > Melolontha > Melolontha melolontha. The sequence goes on from OW285240.1 coordinate 108,626,594, forward strand.
CTTAATAACTCGATAACGCTTAGTCTGACCTCTTTTAAAGTTTTACATAGTTAAGACACTTTTTTAAAACAAATTATTTGATACAAAAAGAAACCCCCGATTGTCATTTGTTTTTAAGTTATTACCACTATCTTTTGTTTTTCATATGGCGGCCATATTGGATTTTGGGTTTGTTAGGTAGTCCTCAAAATGTGCTTTTCAACGATGTATAACATGCCTGAAAAATTTTTATTTATAAGGAAAATATAATAATAAAGGTAAATTAATCTTTAATATGAAATTAGTAGGTTGAAAAATTAAACACCAATGTCAAATGAAAGTGAAAAGATATTCTAAGTAATACTGTAAACAAACGAAACGATAAGAAAATTATAGAAATAAAAAGTAAAGATACAGAACTTAAAGTTCACATTCACTTAAAGAAATTGTTCAATATGACGACCATTCTGTTCCACACAATTTTGACACCTTGTTCGAGTAGAGATACAAACCCTACGTAGCGTGTTTCCGTTTACTAATCGTAGCACATCTAGTACTCTTTGTTCTATAATTTCCCGAGTTTCTGGCGGTTCAAAATCAAATACTTCGTTTTTAGTGGTACCCCATAAATAAAAGTCAAGCGGGGTAAGGTCGGGTGATCTCGCAGGCCATTGCACGGGTCCATTATTTGAAATCACTCTCTCATTAAAGTTTTCTCTCAAAAAATGTTGCACGTTACGAGTGTTATGGGCCGGGCAACCATCTTGCTGGAACCAGATGTTTTGCATGTTCTCGGGATTAATAATTTGCCTCAAAGCAGGCATTATCTCGTTTGTTAGTAGCTCCAAATATCTGTTACCAGTTAAATTGTAATCAAAGATGAAAGGACCTATTAACTGATTATCTAAAACGAAAAAAAGAGTTTAAAAAACAAAAAAAATGTAAACAAAATGTCATACCAATTAAACCGCACCAGACATTAAAACCAAATCGAACTTGAAATCTTCTTTGATTTACCAAATGTGGATTTTCAGTAGACCAATGATGATAGTTATTCCTATTGAACACTCCACAATTGGTAAATCGTGTTTCATCAGTCCATAGTATTTTCCTTGGAAAATTAGCGTCATATTCACATTTTTGAAGGTACCACCTGCTAAACTGTAATCGTCGGAGATTGTCATTATCACTTAAACCTTGTACAATTGTTTGTTTGTAAGGGTGATACTTGTTTTTCGTCAAGGTTCTGTGAACAGTGGATTTTGAAATCCCTGTTTCTCGTGTCACACGACGAACTGATGTGCTGGGATTGTTCCTAACGTTCATAATGTCTTTGCTAGTGATACACGCTCAGAGGTTAGAATTATCTGACATTTGATGTAAAACCAAATACAAATCTTCCCACTACGTTTAATCCTGCGCGAACTTACCCCTCCTCGCACCAACTTAATTGGCGTTTGCTATACTTAGAATATCTTTTCACTTTCATTTGACATTGGTGTTTAATTTTTCAACCTACTAATTTCATATTAAAGATTAATTTACCTTTATTATTATATTTTCCTTATAAATAAAAATTTTTCAGGCATGTTATACATCGTTGAAAAGCACATTTAGAGGACTACCTAACAAACCCAAAATCCAATATGGCCGCCATATGGAAAACAAAAGATAGTGGTAATAACTTAAAAACAAATGACAATCGGGGGTTTCTGTTTGTATCAAATAATTTGTTTAAAAAAAGTGTCTTAACAATGTAAAACTTTAAAAGAGGTCAGACTAAGCGTTATCGAGTTATTGAGGAATAACGAAATCGGCAAATTTTTGATTTTTCAAAATATTTTAAAAATTTAAAAAGTTAGATCAAATTTGAAATGAGATTTGCCGCGAGTATTGAATTCTGCAAAACATTCCCCATTTAACCGTTGTTCTATATCTTCTAATAACCGAGATACCAATGGTGAGCATCGAAATTGGGACACACTAGAATTTTTTTTTCTTTTTTATTTTTTTATATTAAAGATTCAATTAAGTTTAGATGTGTGTATCTTTTGTTTAACCTTCTTCTTGAGTGCATAACAGTAACTTCAGTAAAACTAAAAATATTCACAAATAAATTTTGTGTGGCGCCTGATTGTGGTATTAATTAAATTATTTTTCCACGTTTTCCATTGGAAACCCGGAGAGGAAAGCAGTCCCATTTAAAGAATTTAATCGACTGAGTACCTAAGCTGGACAGAGTTGGTGTGAATAGTGGTACATCTCACTACTAACCCACTATTCATAGCAATATGTAAAAGATGCTTCAAAATTCTATGAACGGTATTATAAAATACGTTTGTTTGAATAGATAAACGACGAACTGATGTACGTGGGTTTTCTCCAACAAGGTTTTCTACGTGTTCAACAATATTTTACTGTGTACGTGGTCCACCAGAACTTTTGCCTTTTAACACTGATCCTGTAGCCCGAAACTTCTCCACCACTGGGCGAATGTGATGATGTAAAGCGGTATTATCCGCAACTCTATTAGGAAACTACAAGTGAAACTGTCGCTTACATTCCGCGTAGGAATATTGCCATTCTTCATTAAGAAATTGTGCTTCAACAATAAAATATTTTCTTGTAATGTGTACATTATTTGGTAGTGTTGTTTATTAAGTAAAAAAAATATTTGCGAGAAAAATTATATTGCTTGTGACAAAATGACAAATGTCAAAATGATATTAGATAAATAGTTACAAATAAAAGGAGTGGGTTATAGTAATTTGCAAGTATTAGTTACTCAGAACCTGCTGAAATGAAGTTCTTTTTAACACGTTGTACTGACAGTACTGATGCTGTCAACTTGCAGTGGCTTTTGTAACTTGAACTAATTTTATTTGTATGCGTACATTCGAGTTCAGGAAAACCGCGTACAGTTCAAAAACCAAGCAATTTAGTTTTGGAAATATTTTTCCCTTTGTAAATGTGGATTTTGAGATTATATTTGCAAATAGGTGATCAACAATATTGTTACTATTTTACTTGAAAGCCAGTAAAGTTATCTAGTTCTTATTATTTATTGAAACAAATTATAAAATCGTTAGTAGGTAAAAACAATAACCAACGATTTCGATTTAATATATTTTATAAAGAAATGTAAATTAAGATTAATATTTTGTCGTTGCTCCATTAGCTTCTAAAACTTGATTTAACCTTGCAAGCATTGATAAAATAAGGCCTTTCAATGATTTTCATCTAGGCTCAATTCCTTCCAAGTGTTTTCGATAGCCGTCCACAATACTTTGTCGTTTTGAGATCTGAAGTTTCGTTTATAAATTGTTTTGACTAATAAACCCCAAACGTTCTCTATCGAGTTTAGATCAGGACTGCACGAAGAGCAAGGGAATAACTCGATATTATTCTGCATTATAATCCTAGCTGTATGAAAGGGGCACTTATCTCGTTGGGAGATGAGGTTATCCTGTATGCTAAGGTCTTCTACAAAATCAGCTTTTTGTACATTCAAGTAAATACTAAAAATTAAGATTCGTGTTAGTTAGATGAATTTATAAATCCATTTTAAAAATCATACTAAAATTTTATGTGTATTATGAGAATGGTTTTTTTTTGTTAAAAGAATTGTAAAATACGAATATCGGATTCAGAATGGCCCATTGTATTCAAAGGCGGCAATGTTAATATTTATAAAGCTGATAAGTTTTGTTATGTTAAAGGTGCGATAACTTGAGTCAGTTGTTAAAAATTTATACTTATAATTTTTTTTAAGTTGATATATTAAAGGAACATGCATGCAGGGTAATTCATTTTTTTTCTGGACATATTTGCAGAGATACTGCAAAACGGTTTTATATTTGTCGAGCTAACGCTATAAACAACTTCCCTTGTATGGAAATTAATCTTAGAATTGTTTCGTGTTGTTATTGATTAGGCGCTTATTATCTTAAGAATAAATGTCTTAAGGTAAATGTTTACCCGAATGCGTTTCGTTAATAAAATTCATTGCTTATTAGGTGAAACATTTACTTTCGCAAACAAATTGGATATATACGAATACGAATTTATTTACGTTAGAGACAATTAGATTAAAACATTGACTTCGTTCTGTAGAAAGTGAACCTAAATTAAGAGATTTTTTTCAGGCAATTTAACAAAACGCTTGTGACGTAAAATGTCGCTTTTAATTTCGCAACTAAAAACGAATTAAGTATGTTGCCCTACGCCATTACGGGACCCGTTCCTTTCATTATTTAAGAACGTTTATTATGTAACGACATTTAGGTGCTTCCTCTTCCACTTTCCCAACTTCAGACACTCGCCGAGAAGAACTATACCCGTGTTATTCTTTTCTCTTTCTGGTGTATTTTGCCCGAAATGCCGCCTACTGCGTAAATTATTCGTTCATGCACCCCTCTCCATTCCATAAAGCGAGGACAACGATAACGGCTAAGAGAAGAAAATCATTAAAATTAACTAGCGGGCCGCTCTAAACCCAAAGGAAAAGATGGAAGAAGAATGGCAGTTAACGTGATGGACAGAGAAAGAGTTTGAGTGTAATGAGGTACGGATGGCGGTAAGAAGAAATGGAAGCGGATGAATGTTCGCGGAATACTAAACTTGTAAAAGCTGCTTTCGCTCTTCGGATAAAGCGTTAACATGTTGATCTTCAACGGCTGTTATAGGTCTTTGATGAACGCACGGAAGCGCGTACGATGATGTTGGAAGTGATTGGTTGATTGTGGTAAAAGTAAAGGAAAATTGTAGAGATAAAGTAATTTGGTGAGGATAGACAAAGGCACTAAAAGTAATACTCAAAATATACAGAGTATAACAATAAAAGTAGGTCGATCCGTCAATCATATATTCTTTGGGTTTAAATAATGGGACGTTCCTTATGCCACTTTCTATTTGAAGGCTTTTTTTAGTATACAGGGTGTCAAAGTTATTTTTTTTTAAGTAGCCCGATCATTGCAAAAAATCATAGAATTGAAGAAAATCGACCCCGTAGAATTCTAATCTGGCACCAGAATTTATCTACAGCCTTTGAAGGCGGTGGTGACTTTCTCGATATGCAAGCACGCAAAAAACTAAATTAGTGGTAACAAAGCATGTTTATCTTTAATCTTTCCATTAATGGTTGTTGCCCCAATGTGTCCCAAAATTTCCTTGAACAACCATTCTCGTTCCATTGCATAATTTTGGCGCATTAAGGTTTCATAATAAAATTATTAGCGAACGAATTTTCAGATGTGCATTATGTGAAGGTAGACCTGGTAAATCCAAGGAATCTAAATATTCTGTGGGAAAAGTAACGCTTTCATGTTCGCCTACTACTGTATGAATTGATTTAAATGAAAACGATTTTGCTTCCATTATGTTTCGAATTTGTATATTGGTGCCATTAACATCAACATTTTTAGAAGCTTATGGTCTTGTACCTAATGAATCGCTTCCTACGTTAAAATTTACGTTAATTTATAACGGACCGCTTGCTTTAACAGTAACGCTTACAGAATCGACCCCAATATCAAACGTTCCCATTGACGATTTTTGAAATTACACAGCTGGACTATTTAGAAAAACATTGTCAATTGTCGCATATCTTAAAGGCATAATACTACAAAAATGATCTGGAAATTTCAGTGTTTAACTTGTTGGATTGATAGGCTTTTTTCTACCACCAATATCGAGTAATTGTTTACAAAATATATTTTGTCCAAACAATGAATATGACCCAAATAAGCTCATAAATAGATATTTTAATAAATATCTCGGCTCCAGCGCCATCTACCGGGTTCAGAAAAAAAGATAAATTTATCTAAGCACCAAGCGAACGTATGAAGTGCTATCTATATTCAGTAATGTATATTTTTCAATATTGTTTGAGTGTTTGCTGTTAATGATATTGTCTGCTGAGTCACCTATTACTATTAAGTGCTATATTCAGTAATGTGTATTTTTAAATTTTGTTTGAGTGTTTGCTGTTAATCTTATTGTCTGCTGAGTCACCTATTACTATTAAGTGCTATATTCAGTAATGTGTATTTTTCAATTTTGTTTGAGTGTTTGCTGTTAATGTTATTGTCTGCTGAGGCACCTATTACTATTAAGTGTGCTATGTGCTCCACATCATCTTTAAGTACGATGTCTGGCCTATTTGCTGAAATTTGTTTCCCTGTATGTATTGTGATATCCCAATAGAGTTTGCATCTTTAGTTTCCAAGAATTGTTGTTGTTGTTATTTATAGTATAGTGTAGATATCTCATTAATGAGATTGTACTTCTGAGCTATTGCTTGGTGAAATATTTTAGCAGCATTATTATTTCTACTAATATATTCTCTTTTATATCCTGCCGTAATTATTATTATTATTATCATTATTATTATTTATTAAAAGTCTCGTTCCCGTTAAATATGCCTCGCATCAGTAGTTATATCCCAAGTGCATGCTATTTTTACGAGTGCACGAGTTGCACAATGTTCAAGAATGGCATGTAAGAGGGATATATCGAGGACTATTTCTCAAAGAAAATTTCACGCAATTTTGATTTGAATTTCACAATAGAAATAATCAAAAACAAAAAAATATAATTACTTTTGGATTAATTCCGATAAAAAAATAGAGATTGTAAAAGTACAGTAAATATGACATCCCAAACGTATAAAAGAATAAATTCACAAGACGCACTAATGTCAATTGTGGAAACATTTTAATTTTATAAATGTGTTCTATTTATTTTGGTCAATTAAACTTGAGTCAAATAGATGAAGCATTTCGTACATTAGCGCCTGTAAATACAACAAAAGCGAATATTTGTGTGTGGAAGCAATTTGAACTACTCTGAATGGAAAGAGCTTACTTACTTAATGGAGATAATTCTATACCCCAGGTAGCAGAAATCCTTAAAGATTTTTCTTTTAATATGAAAAAAGCAGGACGGATCCGAATACGACGGATAGTAAAGACTCAGTGGAATAGAATTTACAAGGAATCTGGAACGACTTTTGATTAACTTAAAGATGTGGTATTTAAATATGCAGGAAATGCACGAGATGTAAACGGAAGAAAATTGTAAGCCTTTGGCGAGAAAAGACAAAGTAGTGCTTTAATTTTAAACGAACACGAACAAAACAAAATCATAGCTTTATGGAACGAAGATACTACTCAAGGGTTGCAAAGGATGTTCTATCACGTAGTGACATTGGAACTAGCTTCACCTGATAGTGAAGCGCAGAATGTCTGATAACTTTTTTTTTAAATAGAAAAAATAGTTTCGGCACACACACAGGACGGATTGTTTATAATCCAGTACTTAGTAAAGCCCTGTCAAGAACGGGGAATACTTGAGACAGAAAATAACCTATCAGATTGTTCCATAAACTTATAGAAAAGAGAGGCACCTACATTACTACAAATTTGTTTCTCTTAACACCTAATCAAGCGTGGGAACAAAAGGAATCCGTTGGTTTCTTTAAGAATTCGCCCATCGGAAGAAATATAATTTCCAATTGGACTCAACTGCCTCTGAAAAGATTGGGATAAATGTATAACGCAATAAAATAACATACCATTTTAACCCGTAACTGCCGTAGTGCCAATCTTATCGCACTATTACTGTCGTGAGGTCACAGAGACCGCCGTCCAAACATGTTTCAAAAAATCTACTTTTTTAAATTCTTGAACTAGAAACTTTCAAGTTATAGCTATTCATTAATATTATTAATAAAATTAACAGTATATTTCGAAAATTTATTTTATTTTGTTAAAAAAGAATAAATTTGTGCAACACACACTCTTACTAACGTTAAACTAACATATCATAATTTCATAACGAAAATGTTTTTTGTATACTAGAGATTACTTGAATTTATTACGTAGTCTTAAAATATAACCTACGTAAAATATATGTAAATAAAATGTACCAATTTAAACACGATTAACATAAAAACTGCAAACCTTAAACTTTAGTAACTTTCTAAGTATCTTTTTACATTCAAGGCAGATTTTTGACGAACACTCTAAACAAATGTTTTTCGCTTTCCACTCCTCCTTTACTTGAATTATAAAAAGTAATTATCTCAGGTTTACTTGTTTCTTGATCTATTGCATTAATATGATGCATAGATGATATCAAAAGAGCGGTTTTGCTCTTTTTGGGGACATACGATAAAGGTGTTAGTTCTTTTGTGAAACCAAAAAGCGAGGATCCTACTAAGCGATTTCTATTAGGTAAAAATTGAATGGGTATTTCCCTTTTATTTTTTTTAATAGTTCCAACATAGGTTAGTCCACTATTTCTAAGTTTTTCTGTCAACTCAATAGACGTAAACCAATTGTCTGCTGTAATGTTGCGGTTTGTATTTTGAATTGGTTGGGATAATCTTATTACCGATTGGGTTGGTTTGGCCATTTTCTTTTGTTCATCTGAAAGTCCCCTGCCATCTGAATCTTTGCCAGAATAAATATAACCATTATAAAAATAATTTGTGCGCGCATCGGTTAAACAAAGAACTTTTATGCCATATTTGCATGGTTTCTGGGGCATGTACATTTTGAATTTACATTTACCTCTAAAGGATACTAACATTTCATCAATACACATATTCACTCCGGGACTGTATACTTGTTGACAATTTTTAACAAATATTTCGAATATTTCTGAAATTAGAGCTACAGGGTCACTTTCCTTCCGAACGTGCCTATCGTTAGGATTGTCGAATCGTAAGGCAGTAAGTAAAACAGCAAATCTCTTTTTACTTATCACACAAGGAAAAATTTGCCGACCTGTTCCATCAGTAGCATAAATCATATTTATATCTTCATTGTTGGATTTAAAAATTGCTGTGTAAAAAAGTAATCCCATGAATGCTTTTAACTCAATATCATCTACGTCTTTTAACTCGGCTCTATTTTGGTTTTTATATTTTTCCCTCATAGATCGTATTTTTATGTTTGTCCACTGTAAAATTATGTCTAAAATATCTTGTGAAAATAACAACTGCCAGGTTGCTATATAATCTGCTCTATCAATGTGAGCTGAGGCTTTTAGTCCAGGTAATTTCAGTACAATATTATGTTTTTGGGTTCTGGTGTTAGATGAAAATGATTTTGAAGACCACTTATATCTATTTTTTCCATAATAACTTTTTATGCATTCGTTAGCTATAGTATTTGTGTCATCGATATTTTCTTCTCTATTTTCCTTATCAATATCTAATGTGTCCGTCGCACTTTCATCTTCAGGCTGTTCCTGTTCTGAATTGGAATTATGATCTGTAAGTTCATAGTAGTCTTCGTCTACTTCTTCATTATCACTATTTTCTTCATCGTCATTACACAACTCGGTATACCACTTAGTTAACTGCTTTTCAAAGTCAGGATCTCCAAATTTAACACGTTTTGATGGTCCTGGTAAATCAGACATTTTGTTTCGTACTAACCGTAGTGCGGTCAGGCTGACCGTATTAAAACTTTGAAGTGTACTAGAGCAACGCACATGCAACCTATTATCGCTGGCTTCTAGGATTAGACTGATTTTTACTTTATTTGAAAGTACTGCGCAGATCAGAGAAGTGGGGGATACAGATAAAAAGATACAGTGAAATCACAATACGTTGCCGGTCTCTGTGATCGCACTACGGTAGTTACGGGTTAATTGATCAAGAGATGTAACTAATCTTGCAAAACGTGGTAAAGGGAACATGAAATTATTAAAATAACAGGTCATTCAAATATCTCTTCTAAACTCATATTTGAAAGACGAAGGAAGTCACCACAGTAATATAATTGCAAGCTACGAGGAGAATCCAAAAAAGAAAATGTTAACGTTTTAATAAACACTGCTCCCAGTGCAGCGAGTAGTTCATATAGCAATTTTACTTTCAATTATAACAAGAACGATTATCGTTCAAATATTAGTTGTAATATAAATCAATAAATTTATTTTGATAATTAAAAGCCAGAATGTTTTTAAAATGTCAAAAAATATTCACTTTATGCATTGCATTAAATACTCGGTGATATTCGTCCATTACTAGGTTATTTCTGTAATTTGCATTAATAGAATTGGTTGAAAATTTCTGAGGAAGATAGCCATTACAAATATTACTAACCGGTAAATTTCAGATAAATCGAAGATTTTCACTTAAAGTAATTGTATCATATTGTTTAAATGTTTTTATTTGTATCAATTGCAGATCGATAACTCGTTTGTAGATTGCACCATATTCCAAAAAATTTCTTGACGTCTTTCGAAGAACATATAATGCTAAAAATATCTCAGTATCATCAGTTCTACAAAATTATTTTTCCGAAATAGCCACATTCTTAAAATAAGACGTTGTCGACGTAGAAAATTTAAAATTTCCGGACATTATACATAGCGAAAAATTACCGAACCGGAATTTTTTTTCGCTTTGTCGAATATTTACATAATGAGCATTTAGGTCGCGTGCCGCACCCAAATTAACATCCCGACAATTTTTGTATTTGCGCGTTAATGTAAAACACTTTGGCCAGTCAATATTTACTTGTACCGGAGGTACACATACATGCATACCCGCCAGTTTTACTCGCCGCTGTAATTTCTTCAAACATTCGCATTTAGGTTGAAAAATTATTGTTGCCAGTTCTGTGTAAGCTCGTAAATTCATAGAAAGGAGCGGTAAGCTGTAATGTAAAATGTACATACGATATAATATGCACGCAAATCATCCTTATATTGTGTGTTATAGTTTCGGCCTGTACAATTATTTCGATATGCTGTTTATATATTTTTATTCGTAGACAATAAATGATTATAGAGAGAATAATTAGACAGAATTATTAGGTAATACGAACAACATATAAACTATGTACTATTGAACTTACGTAAATTAGAAGATGCATCTCTGCGACTTACCTGAAAAGAAAATAAAAATAAAAATTTGTATCATCACACAATAATATACATACAGTAATGGCAATATAATTAGCGCGCTTATACCGCATGTCCTTGAAATAAAATGACAACATATAAAAATGGAAAGATGTAATTATATAGAATATAGATCTAAAATATTTTTCCGAAATTCCCTCTCATAAACGAGAAAAAAATAACAGACTATTAAAAAAAAATTTACGTCACTGTGCTACCGACAATATTATAGAAAATTCATAGGCGATCTTCTAAAGTATACACACAATTACAAAAATTATAGTTTTTGTTTATGTTCGTTTTTATAAGCGTAAACAGTGCACCGTGTAAATATGAGAGCAGAATTTTAAATCCTTATATTCTAAACTTCTCGTAACAAAAAAAAATATTCACGAATTTGTGCAAGGTTTTTGACCTTAGCATACAGTTTTTATAACATCGATAGCTGGTACTTATGTAATATAACGCTGCAGCGTATGTCTATGTGTATAACTTATTTCGAATTCATAGGCGTAAACATGATTCAATTTTCAGTTAGTTTTTAATTTTAGAGTTCGCGTTGAAATTGGGATGTTGGTATTACATATAATTAATAATTTATTCGTTTTTTATAATTTATTATTATTCATAACGTGTGTTCATTTGAAAAGTCCAGGTTACTTTGAAATGTTGATAGAATAAGACGCAAATATATTAGTAAGTGTTTGTTGTTCCGTAAACGTAAATCCAAATGACATTTGATAATGTCAATCACAAATATCAGTTAGTGCATAAAATAATCGTGCGTCGATTCTGGTTTAAATAAATTGCTTCTCAGTTTTAAAATGGCTTTCACTTTAGAACATAAAATTTTTTTAGTCCAGGCTTATTTTCGAAGTGGTAATAAAATTGAAGGTTTATGGGTTTATTCAGTTCAAGATTGCAAGGCAGAATTTCAAGTTGAGTTTCCACATCTTGTAATAGATTGTATACAATTTTAGAATGCTTTGGATAGAACTTTAAAACTTTTTTCTGAAACTGGTAGTCTCTTAAGAAAATCAGGCAGCGGAGCAGTTAAGAAACGTACACCTCAAGTTGTCAATCGTGTTGAAGAAATTATGGAAAATGAACCACAAACATCTGTTCGACATTTGAGTCAACAAATAAACCTTTTTGTTGGTACAACTCACAAGTTATTAAAAATAGATATGTCAATTTATCCATACCGCGTCACAGCAGTACAAGAATTGTTAGAATTTGACTACCCACGTAGACTACAGTTTTGTAATTGGTTTGTAAATATGAACGATAATGGAGAACTTTCGCAAAGAGTCATCTTTACTGATGAAGCATGGTTTTATAAAACGGGATACCTAAATTCACAAAATACAAGAATTTGGAGTAGCGAAAATCCACATGTAATTAATAAAGAATCGCTTCATCCAGAGAAAATTGGTGTTTGGGCAGCGATAAGCCAAAGGCGAATCATTGGACCAATATTTTTTCAGGGAACGTTAACTGCTCAAAGGTACTGTACGGAAATTTTACAACCATTTGTCAATCAGTTGCATGATGATGAACTTCAAAATGCATATTTCCAACAAGACGGAGCACCTTGTCACTGAAATGCAGAATCTTTGGAATATTTAAGAGAATTTTTTGATGAGCGTATAATTAGTCGAAATACTGAAATTGCCTGGCCTGCACGTTGATGCGATTTAACACCTGCGACTTCTTTTTGTGGCCTTATCTAAAAGATAACATCTTTCGAACACCTATATTGAATTTGAATGATATGCTACAGAGAATCGAACAGAAATGCATGGAAATTAATAACAATCCAGTAATGTTGCAGAATATCATCAGAAATTTTGAACGGAGGATTTTAAAGTGCATTGATCTTGAAGGACAACATTTTCAACATTTGTTATAGTTTTCAATAAATACCTATTATTTGTTATTTATTTGTATGTATGAAACTGTCAAAATATACGACTTCGTAGGTTAAATAGTAAATTTTAATTTACGACAAACTTCAAAATGTTCTCAGTAAATCACATGCTACTAGATTGAGTTTTCAAATGAACACTTGTTACTTCTTTACATGCTAAGTTTTAAATAAAATATATAAATGTTAAGAGACCATTTACTAGACAACATTTTTCAAATTTCCCCCAATTGTCTGTAATAGCTTCAACATTCCGATGTTAAGTTACCTATAAATAATAGACTGTAAGTTGTATAAATAACAAATTGTAAGTTTCGAGGGGTTCATAGTTGGCTAACCTCCTCCTGCTCGTACACCTAATCTTGTATAATATTATATATACATATACATATATATATATATATATTATAATAAGTCGGCGATTAAAGGTCTGGTTTATTACTTCAAAGTATATATATTTAAAACAACCCTACATGTTTCGGCAATGATGCCTTTGTCAAAGAAATAAAAAATTACACACCATTATAACATGATTATTATTATTTTTATATCATTCGTATTCGGGGGAAGTGGTCCAATATAATAATACTTACTCACATGTATTAAATATTACACTTCTTTTTTACCCAGTTCTGGAGAATATCTGTTGAGCATTTAATAAATTATTATTACCTAAAATTTATATTAAAAATATTGAAAAAAACTACTAATTCTACTTATCTTAATTTCTTATTCAATAATCATTATTCATTATTGTTTCTTAATAATGAGCAAATTCATATCTTACATGGAAATATATCACAGTAGAATACGACACGATGAATATCGATACATCGATGTTGCTTTTTCGATATTTCTTGAACATCGATATTCATTTGTAGCGATGCTAAATATCAATAACATCGATCTTTTTCAACGACGCCCCAACTCTACTTTGGTGTTGAAAAGATCATTTTCCATATATAAAAAGACTCCTGAAGGCCGCAAGCGATATAATAGAAAGTTTGCGTGTGTAGTGCCGGGACTCGCTACTCATATTACTTAAAGCTACCCTAAGCGTTGAATAAAATTAAAAACTTTAGAAATGAAGGTACGATGAAGAACGTACGATGTTTAGTAACTAGTCCATCCACTTTTATGTTTACCTATTAGCCTTCATGAGCAAGATATGTACACATAAATATACATGCATGCCTAGTACGAGAAATTTTGGACTTGTTTCAGCGTATACATTTATACGAGCAGATAAAACAAAAACGAGCAATCTTTCCTCTGATGAATATAAACGGAACGCGAAAGAAAATTACAAACTTTTATCAAGAGGTGTGCTTAAAAATTACGACTTTGATATGGCCCGTGTGCCGTTGAAAGCTAAACTAACTTTATTCGAATGAATACGCTGAAGTTTCTCTGGTATAGCTTTGGGAATTTAACTTTGAGTTGTCCTTTGTAATTAATACAGAGGCCAGCAGGCACCTACTTTTTAATTTTAATTAGAAAGAAAAGCAAAAAGTTTATAAAGTATAACGTTTATGATTAAATAAATATGTTAAAGTTAGACTTAGTTTAATTTGAATTTCTTTTACTTCTAACGAAATGCGGAAATAAATTTGAAATAAATAGTTTATTAACTATATATCTAATATATAAAAGCTAACTTAGTACTTATAGAGTAAACATAGGGTGATATTTACTGCTTCGAAGCGGTATACACCAACGAATTCTTCGTCGAAGTTCGTATAATCGAATCAGTTTTACAAACAAATCCAACTCTTACATCCAAGCAAACATGAGTCGCGTGATCCTTGGATATATAGCGTAGAATGGGTGTGCATTATGGAACAGACGCGAAAGGGTGCAAGGCGCGTTTCCGACGTACTTCGATTAATCGGAATAAATTGACCGAGAGAAAAATCTTTACAAAATGTTTTGGCCTGGATAAATGAGAGTTGGAGCAATTAATTCGTTCATCATTATCTGAGACATATCTTTCGTTGCTGTATTATTTGGGATAATGAAATGGACAACGATTATCAAAGTTTGGAAAGTATTAGGAAAAATGGTTAAAATATTAAGAGAATATTAACTTATTAAAAAAAAGCAATTGGCAAGAGCTAAAAACACGGAGAATTGGAAGTCAAGGAATTATATATCAAAGAGTTTAAGTAATTATTTCATAAAGAGAGTTTTATTTTCACGTTTTCATTCAAAAAAGAAATTGAAATTATTATCAGGATAAAATAAAACAAATTTTAATGAATTTCACTTTTATAATTAACACTGTAACGGTCGTTTCGCTCCAACTTGAGCTTCATCAAACATATAACTAACTTATTTACAATTTTTTTTTAACACAAGTATACGGTAACAAACACATGTTTTATTTTAAATAGTTGAAGGAATGGGTACTTTTTATTACTAAAATGCCTATGCACAAAACTTTCACTACGGTTTATACAATACTGTTCTTAAGTAATAAAACTAGGGGTTTACATTATATTACAGGGAGGTAAAGAAATTCTATGGAAAAATACAATATGTGACTGTCTGAATATCAAATATATAAATTGAGTAAGGGTGAATTATTTGTTTCTAATTGATAATTTAGGATCTTGTCGGTTTTCTTTAATTTATTAATTTCAAGTGACTCTAATAAATTAAGTTTTTTGCCCTTATTTTCTACGTGTAATATTTTAAATTCTTTGTTAAAATTGTGGTTCGTTGAATTAATATGAGACGCATATGAAGAGTCACTTTTATTATTTCTAAATGAAGAAAAATGTTCTTTGATGCGTATTTCAAACGATGTGCCTGTCTGTCCGATATACGTCATAGGGCAACTACCGCAGGTTAACTCATAGACTCCTGACTTTTTATTGTTGTTTGTTAAATCTTTATTGTTTTTTATAAATTTAGATAAATTGTTGTTAGTTCTATACGGTGTATTAATGTCAAACTTTCTTAAATATTTACAAATTTTTGTGCTTGAAGAGCCTATACGTGATCATTTTAAATTTTTGGGTGTTATTATTTAATATTGGGTATACTTGTGATATGGCTTTTGTAAGGAGTTTTTTTATTTAAATTGTTATCTATTATATTCCTTTTATATCCATTGTTGATAGCTATTTGTTTAATTAAATTTAACTCTTTCTCGAAATTTGTTTTAGTTCAACGGAGTATTGATTAATCTATGTATAAGACTGTGATAAGCCGCTAATTTGTGTTGTATAGGATGGCAAGAAGTGTTATGAATAGTTATATCTGTAGTTGACGGTTTGTGGTAAATTGCAAAGTTACATTTGTTGTTAATTCTAGTAATCGTTAAATCGAGAAAGTTAATACTATTATTTGTTGAAATTAGCTAATATGATACTAAGAAATGTAGATGTGTATGATTGAATCTGATTTTATTGTATATTTCTAACAAATTAAGCTATTAGTAAAACGCAATTATATGTAATTGCTCAAATATTAGAATTTTACATCTCTAAAACTGTTTTCTGTAATTGGTGAATATAACTTCGTTGGTTTTGTTGGTGTAAAATTACTAACATTTTCTCTAAACTGTCCGCAGCATTATGTAGTATTTTCGGTTGAATTTTCTTCGTACTGATTTTTATTTCTTTCAGCGTTGTTTATTTTATTCTAACCATCAAATCCCACAGCCAGTAATCCACTAGATTAAGAGTGGGTGGTCTTAAGTCGTGAATTTACAAAATGTCAACTTAACCTAGATACCATTAATGTTCTGTATGCAGTACATTTTAAATCATTGTATAATACGATACGTTATGTTAAGTATACATCTGATAGTGCATACGAATAGACATAGTGTGTATTGTTCTATGAATGTACGTTATATTAGTGTGTTAAAGGAATACATTTTTAAAAATGGCTGAGTATGGCATCCGATTTGAAAGGTAAGTATTTAGAATTTATGTAACATGTCTTGCGTAAGAAGTAATATTAAAATATATTTCTATATGGATACATGATTTATTACCAACAAACAAAGATCCAAAACTTTGAGTTTTAGGGTGCTGCTGTCTCTGCTTTTGTAAGGAGTACTATATATATTGCGGGAGTGGGTCAATTAATCCCTGAAAATTGAGATAAGAAACACTCCATTTGGCAAAAAAAAGTTTTACTTTTCCTTAAAGCACGATGCACTTCATCCAACGTCCAATTTTTTCGATGCCTTCCGAATAATACGATTTCTCGAAGCCCTCAAAATAGGCGTTTGTTCCATCGATGGCCTCTTCGTTCGACCCAAATCTCTTACCACTGAGCTATTTCTTCATATTTGAAAACAGGAAATAGTCGCAGGGGATTAAATCTGGATAATATGCCGAATGAGGGAGCAATTTGTGCAATTTTATTATTGCGACTGCGGACTTGCGAACTGGCGCATTGTCTTGGTTGGAGATAATTTTTTTCTTCGATAAATGCGGTCGTCTTTGCTTCAAATCGTCGTCGAATCGATCCAACAGCTATGCATAATATGCGCTGGTGATCGTTTTACCCTCTCCAAGGTAATCAATTTGAATAGCATCCCAAAAATCATGGCTTTGTTAGCCAAAAGACCCACCATGGCTTTCTTTGGCTCCGATTCACCACGAGAAGTCCACTGGTTCGACTGTTCCTTGGTCTCTGGTGTGTTGCGATGAATCCAGGTTTCGTCCACGGTCATGAAACGGCGCAAAGACTCATTCGGATTGCGATTGAACATCGCCAAACACTCCTTTGAATTTGTCAAACGATTGCGTTTGTTGCCAATTGAGAACAAACGCAGCACCCATGTGCATTGAAATCACTCATTCATGTGATATCCCTATAGCCTCTTCAAGTTCGACAACCTTTACTCGTCGATCGTTCAATATCATACCGTGGATTATATCGACCATTTCAGGTGCTGTTACCTCAATTGAGCGACCAGAATGTTCACCGTAACTTGTGTTGGTACAACCTCACCGAAATTGAGTAAACCAATGGTGGATGCTTCCAATCGATAGTGAATAGTTTCCACAAAACTTTTCAATTTCTTTTATGGCTTGCGTGATGGTTTTTTTTGTGCAAAAAATAGTGTTTATTGAGCACGCGAAATTCACTATTTTCCATTTTTACGAAAATGCTCGTAGACTTCTGTTTTAAATGGCTGTCACAACGAAACTATTTAACAGATCAGTTAGACATGCTTTTAGACAAACACAATGTCGGATATGAAGTGGCAGCGCCATCTGTTCGAATTTTCAGGTACTTCTTGACGAACCCTCGTATATTAGGCCAATCTATATCTATGAAAGTTTTCTTTACCTTAGAGGTCTTACACTTGAAAATGAGCTTACTGTTTCAGAAAATGGTGAAAACCAAGCAGGAAAACTCGAAGAAATTACAATTATTTCTCCTGATAATTAACTAGCGAGCTTACAGATGAAGATTCAGGCGATGAAGATATTATGAGCATAAATAATTTACCCGGATCACAGCTAACAGTTACAACTGAAATATTTTTCGAAAACGACATTGACGACGACTTTTCCTCTAAAGATGTTGTATTTTATCAGAAATTGAGAAAACCTTAATAATCAACAAGCGGTAACAGAGGTACTGTCAAAAAAAAAGATGAGCAAAATTTATCAGGATTTAAAGCCTGCAACGAATCATTTCGACAATTTTGAGGTGTTTGAAACTCAAAAGAGTCCACTGCTTTTTCGAACTTTTTCAAAGAACATTTGATAGAAAGTAACAAATATGCTCAACATTCAGTGAAAAGGTACTCACGAAAAGAACACAGAAACAATCAGGTCATTTGTGAAGACAATATGCAGTAGGTTGTTACAATTCTATTTTCTTTTTTCTAGATATCGCAACCTCAGATAGTTAACTTGTATAACAGAAATATGGAAAGAATCGACAGATTCGATAAAAATATTAGCCTGTACCGCATATCAATACGAAGGAAAAAGTGGAGCTTTCCACTAGCTGCAATTTGCATTGACATGTCAGTTCAAAACGCATGACAGATTCATAAACAAAACGGAGGGCAATTAAATCAACTTACAGGATTGCTACCTCTCTACTAGTTCAAAATAAGTATATCAAAAAGGCGACATTTATGTTATAACACTGATTTGTGCTATGATCGGCTAGGTGATCTGGTGATTCCTCAGGAAAACAAACCCGAAAATTATATTTTATTACCCCCGTTATGGCTTTTTAAAAAGGCTTATTTTATTGGAAAGGTAAATTAAAATATTTGTATATATTTAAAATGTGGTTTATTGCAATTAAAGCGTGAAGCGAATGATACAACTGTACTACAGAATTTAACTTTAAGCATTATAATAATAATATTAATGCATAATGAATGTATATTGAATGAAATTAAATGTGTTTTACATTTAGTTTTAGCACTTCGTATTTTAATCTTAATTCTATGTAACACTCGCGTGATGCTTACACTGCACTTCTCACGGTCGCGTCTAACGCACAGGGGCGGCTTTATAACACACTGCGGACATTGTCACGAGAGAACAACGACTCAATGTTCTATGTGTAATACAGGATTATATACAAAATGTTTTATACAATATCACACAATTACTTAGTTTGGTGTTGACAGTTGTATATGTGCCTAATGTATTATATATAGTACAGCAACATTTTTTTGTGGTATTTTATATTATAAGACATAGGATTTTTTCAAAATTATGGCGGAAGTTTGCCCTGAAGTAGTTTTTAGGTGTACCTGGGTTAAAATAAAATCATGAAAAATAACAATTCTTTAACCGATCAGTAAATGTGCAAGGATGCTCTATCTTGTCTAAAAATTACGTTTTCAATTCCATCGTGCTCATTTCGCAACTGTGGAGTTACATAATATTTTAACAGTTGCAGATATTATTCACCATTGATAATTAAATGGATATGGTTTCCACATTTTATATTTTTTCAAAGGAATACTAAGAAAGCTTACGAATTATGAACACTGATATGCGAAATATGTTGACGTAGTTGTCCCAGTTCATACGTGAATAAAATGAAAATGAAACATATTTATGCGGTCGATTGTTTGTCTCGAGTGTGGACAACCAGTTCATTGACACCATTACTGTAGTTAAACGTTGTTGTGTAAAAATATATGAAGATATTTTAAATATATTTTCTTAAATAATGAAATATAAGGTGCTGTCGGCTTTAACTACGTCCTCGATGAGGTTAACAAATTTTTGACTTAACACTAGTTTTGAGTATGGACCTTATTATTCGAGAAAAATGTGCATAATTTATTCGTAAGGTATAGGGTAATCATTCGGTCTCATTTTCCATCATTTGCAAAGAAAAATTGTGCATTTTAGTCCAATTAGCTTCCTTTAATTTAAACAGCAAATTCGTTCGGTCTCTATAAAAACATTTTCTCTGGTACAGCACATAACAGGGATGGGACACACGACCAATTTCGACAAAACAAGAACTTACAGACATTATTATATGATCTTCCAGTTGTTGTACCGCGTTTAAGGACGATTTTGAAAAGAACTCTTGCTGTTCTGATGTTTCATCTTCTTCGGATGTTAAAATGTACTGGGTTGTACTACGAAGTGATCTTCTTATATAGCGCTTGATCGCGTAATGGAAGTGACGCGGCACAAGCGGCAGTCAAAGGCCTCACGTCTTAAACACGGCTCGAATAGTAAGAGGGGCGATAGAAAGCCATAAACGTCTGAAAAGCTAAGACAAAAGAGCTGATGCCTTCGGCTGCCGCTTACGCCACGATACCTCCACTATACAATCAAACGCTATACAACGAAATCACATTGTAGTACGATTTAGTACATTTTATCCCGCGAAGAAGATGAAAAGTTAATCGACACGTCAGAATAGTACTTTTAAAAATCGTCATTCGACGGGGTATGACAGTCGGAAGATCATATAATAATGACTGTACTAAGATCTTACCTATTCAAGCTCAATATCTTCACTATCTAGGAATAATCGGTCGATGAATTGATTCAACCTTTACTAAGTGCAGATTTACTGTATTTAAGCATTTCGATTACAGTATAACTTTTTGAAATATGAATTTATAGATTGTGTTTTTGTAAATGATTTGGGCAAGGAGGTTATTAATAGCTGTCTGTCATACTTGTATATTCTCATTAATATTAATAGTAACAAGAATAATAGGCGCTTTTAACCAATTTACCAGTTTATGTGAACTTTAAATGAATATTACTTAGTTCTATTCAATAACACATTTAACATAATGGATATGAACCTACGATGAATCGTTGAGTAGCAATCCTTTCAGATATAATATGATGCCATTATAAAGATATCTGCACCATGTTTATTGAGCTATTCCTTTCTTCTCTATATTTGATAATAAAAAAAAAGAAAATACATCCTCATATACAATACATCACGTTTATAGTTGGATCGATCTGAAGTTTCCAGTGCTCTCTCAACGCGGTCGCCGAACACAAACCGATTTATCTGCACCGACGAACCAAAATGGACATTACGTCAGACCACATAGCCGTCAACGCCACCGATTTATTGTGGCCATTTCGGACTGCAAGCGGACATAAAGTAACGGAAGCGGAGGTGCGAGAAAATGCCACTTATTATCAATATGGCGAACGATGTATCATCATAGGAACACTTCGGGGGATTCCTTAGGAGGTGAGCACGCGAAAAGGCGAGGTGATTCCCGCCGTTACCGCCTCGTGAAATGCAGCCGATCTCCCTTTATTCTAGCAAATAATTCAGCAGGTAAGGGGTTAATAATAAATCCGTGCCCTGTCTGGTCGTTCTGGTGTTGTGCTTTTAGGGCGTTTCGGGGTCGTTTCGAGGCCCAATAGTTGTTGTTCTTCTCTCGGTTAACGTGTTGAAGACACGGCACAGAAAAAAGCGAATAAAATCAATAGATATTTTATGAGAAATTCTTTCGTAAAGATGGTTGTATATTTATATAGTTCTAAAGAATTTTATGGAGCATATCGTAAATCTTTCGTGCACTTTGTTTAATTAAATATGGTTCTTCAAAGCTTTCAGCTTTAAATATACAAATTATTTATTTTGTTTGCAATTCGCAATTTAAGTAAGAAATAAACTATACACTTTTTAAGAAAGACAATGTTATTTGTATTTCGGATCGTATATAAGAATTATGTAAAATAGAGAGATTTAATTAAAATTATTTGAAAAATTAATTAATATAAGACAAGCAAGAATAATTTATTAAGAAATATTAAAGATACAAACGCGGACCAAGACTCAAAAGAATATATATATATATATATATATATATATATATATATATATATATATATAATATTTTCGTGACCTTGGTATGATATGGTAAACTTAATAAGTCGGCGATTAAAGGTCTGGTTTATTACTTCAAAGTATATATATTTAAAACAACGCTACATGTTTCGGCAATGATGCCTTTGTCAAGGATATAAAAAATATAAATGACAGAATATAAATGTCAAATATTGAGTTGCTATGGTTTAAATTATTCAAAGATACATTCCAATAATAATAATAAAACATGCCTTAGTATTCCAAGGAATAGATAGCAAGGTGTGAACATATGTGTTGTTCGTTGCTAGCAGCTTGTGTCTCTTTCTGGGTATGAATTTGTGTGTTGATTGCTGCTGGCAGCTTGCGTCTTTCTCTGGGTGTGTGGTTTTGTATTTGTGTAGCGTTGTATTTGTAGATGCGCGTAAGTGTAGGGTTTTGTATGTTGGTACGCTCGTGCGTGTGTTTAGTGACCGGTCGCGTAAATTTAGAGAGATCGGATAACCAGCTGTTCCGTAGGGCCGCCAACCCTTTCCCGGCAATTTCTTTACTTTTCCGTGCAGTACTTCGACGGCACGATCCCCGCCCCAACAAGGCAAGGCGCAGACCAGCGAAGCGCACCCTGCACGTGGTTGCTCATCGCCAACCGAGGGAACACTCTTAGTGGCTACCTCAGTCAACGACGGTCACACTTTGTGCCATCTTAACGATTTCCGCAAAAGCTGGGGCAATGCACACACGTCGAACGTGTGTGTGCTGTTAACGGCAGCCTAGCCAGGTTGCCGCCCAGGACCGGTCCTAGTGGTGTGTGCATTGCGCGGCGCCGTGATTTGCGCCGCGTAGCTTGGTTCCTCACTCCTGCTGGAAAGGCGAAATGGCACCTGACTGCCCATCGGGCAGTCCCCCCTAGAGTTTGGTAGCGCATATTCTAGGCTACACCCCAGTAGAGGACCACATCAGCACAAAACAGAAAACAGGGAAAAGCAGGGAAAATAAATTGAATAATTTAAACCATAGCAACTCAATTATTTGACATTTATGTTCTGTCATTTATATTTTTTATATCCTTGACAAAGGCATTATTGCCGAAACATGTAGGGTTGTTTTAAATATATATACTTTGAAGTAATAAACCAGACCTTTAATCGCCGACTTATTAAGTTTACCACATATATATATATATATATATATATATATATATATATATATATATATATATATATAGTACATTCAATTTGTTGGCGATTTAAGGTCTGGTTTTACTTAAAAATGTAAATATTTAAAACAATCTTTCATGTTTCGGCAAATGATGTCTTTCTCAAAGAATTTAAAATATAAATGACAGTATATTAATTATATTCAAAGATACATTCCAATTTAATAATAATAAATCATGTCTTAGTATTTAAAAAATACTTAGACAACAAAAGCGGGGAATGGCAAGGTATGAGTTATTATTATGTATGCACCCATGGAGCGGCTTAAGATGTTAAGCTGTTGGCATTCGTCTTAAACGAAAAGGAAAACCACGAAAACCTACTCGGACAGCCAATCAGAGATCTAAACACGGAACTGGCAGCATGATAAGCAAATGTACAGATATTTAAATAAAACAAGATAGATATCTATATAACAGCAACATATATTATGATGGTAAATTGCAGATCTTTACATAATTAAGTTGTAGTATATACTGCTTAAATATATACATTTTTAAGTAAAACCAGACCTTAAATTGCCAACTAATTGAATCTACCATAACATACAAAGGTCATGAAATAATTATCTATATATATATATATATATATATATATATATATATATAAGGTAAACTTAATTAGTCGGCTATTAAAGGTTGACCTTTAATCGCCGACTAATTAAGTTTACCTTATCATACCAAGGTTACGAAAATACTATATATATATATATATATATATATATATATATATATATATATATATATGTTACTCTTGATGTTCTCGCGGACGTATGATGAAGGTGTAGTTTCTCTGTAGTTTCTCGGGTTCTTGGCCGCGTGTGAGTTTTGTCCTGTAAAGGACTATCTACTCTACGTTTCAACGAGATCGCACTCGTCATCTTCAGGAGCTAGTCGGTCTGTCGCTGGTTAGAGCTTGAGATCGTCTGATGTGCGCCTAGCACTACCTCTTTTTATATGCTTCTGTGTCGGGATGGGGACGTCGATAGTGGGACGCCCCCGTGTTACATTAAATATTTAAATTAGTATGTTATTTTATGTTGTTAATATTTAATATAAAGCCGAAATTTCAAGAATATTTAAAATGATATATTTAATGAACTGCTAAAAAATAGATCTCTATATTATTAAACCGACGACAGAATATTAACATCTGTTCCATATAAGGGGTTTTCGATGAACTCGAAACCATGTCCTCGTAGCTCAGTTGGTTAGAGCCATGGTCCGACAAGCCATGGACGTGGGTTCGAGTCCCACCTAGGACGAAATTTTTTCAATTAAAAATTTTGAATAATTAGCGTTGTAATTGTAGACAGCAATGTTTACATTTGACGTTACTTCGCGAAATAACATACTAATAATATATAATATAAAGTCGAAATTCCAAAAATTTATCAAATTATATATTAAATGGACGGCTAATAAATCTCTCTCTCTCTCTCTCTCTCTCTCTCTCTCTCTCTCTCTCTCTCTCTCTCTCTCTCTCTCTCTCTCTCTCTCTCTCTCTCTCTCTCTCTCTCTCTCTCTCTCTCTCTCTCTCTCTCTCTCTCTCTCTCTCTCTCTCTCTCTCTCTCTCTCCCTCCCTCCCTCCCTCCCTCCCTCCCTCCCCCTCCCTCCCTCCCTCCCTCCCTCCTTCCCTCCCTCCCTCCCTCCCTTCCACCCTCCCTTCCACCCTCCCCCCCTCCCCCCCCCCCCCCCTCTCCCCCTCTCTCTCTCTCTCTCTCTCTCTCTCTCTCTCTTTCTCTATAATATATATAAATATTATTATTAACGAACGTTTGGTATATCACATCATTGCTGATGGTGGTGCTATTGGTGGCATATGTGATGTCATTGTGCGCCCTTATACGAAGCAATTGAAATGAATATAGTATTTAAAACAATCTCTCGCTTTATTTAATGCTTTATATAATGCACATAAGGTGTATTAGATAAAAATGTACATTTTACAAAATTAGGGCAACTTTTTACCAATACTGAAGATCCATTGTACAGATACAAAGAGCACTTTAACTATGCAAATATAACATCTCTCAACGTCGAACAATCCTTCTCAGTATATAAACATACGTATATATATTAAATTTATTATATTATATTAAATTTGACAGTGTGGGCACATAGTCTGCCGTCTTTAGTCATTACCATAAAAAGAATATAAAGCTAGAAATAATGACTAACTGGTTTGAAACAAGAAGAGGTTCAGAAAGCTTGAAGCAAATCCAAAGGCACTTTACTTGCGTAGTAGCGTTATCGATTTTGTTGAAAATTTGTCTTGATGACTTCGACCTTCTCACCATCATTCAATATTTCGGTTATAGACTGTGTTATGATAATCAAGTTAACGGTCGATTTATCAGAAATACAGAAAACACATGATGATTTTTTTGAGAGATAAAGTTATGCATCTGCTAAGTAAAGCAGTTGTTCGTGGATCATTAAAATTTGAAGGAATTGTTATTGGTCTATAATTTTTAATATGAGCCTTTTTAAAAGCTGATGCCCTTCTATAGCTTTTAGTGAATGCTCCAATCTTCAATGAAGTGGTTATAATTATCATTAGAGGTCTTGCAGGTACATACGTGCAGTCTTCAACCTCAAAACCAGGTGTAGAACCCTCTCCAGTTGTATTTTTGTTAGACAAGTGTGCTACAGCCTTAATTATATTATCTTCAATAGCTAGTTTCATTAGAAAAGGAATAAGATTATTTTACATTAGATTCAGAATTTTAAAATTGTAATTTGACTATTATTATTGGTATAAAATTTAATATGTTTAATCTCCATTTTTATAAAAGAAATATTTCCTAAAAAGTATGTTAAATTGTATGAAGCAAATGTTTTGAGGAATAATATAAAAAAGTATTTAATCAACTTATCTCTAACTAAAAAAGGGAAATTATACATATCAAATACTCAGAAAAAAAAAGTGAAAAACATGTCAGAGCAGGGAAAAGTTCAAAATGAATTTACGATTCCCTCTGGGCCTCAGATAGAGGAGCTCTAATGTAATTCGTGATGTCATGGAGAACCATTTTCGGTTATACAAGCCAGGAAAAGTATATCTATAGAATTATAGGCGTTGCTGATGTAGGATATTCGGTCGAAGGCGAAAAAAGAAAAGAGGACGCAGACGGAATTATTATCGGTCTAGAAAAAAAAGTATTCCTCTCTCCTTTTTATTTTAAAGCTGACACATAAAAAGAGAAAAATATATATCTTCATGTGGCAGGGATGGCGCTTTCGAGCGGGTAAATTAATTGCTTTCAGACAATATAAAGTGGAAGAGAAAGTGTGCGGGACTGGATAAGAAAATTAAGTAATTATGTAAAAGTTTTACAAGAGATGATGGAAACAAAATGAGGTAGATAAGTGTACTGAGGGAGGGTTTGTTAACGACTGCGTCTCTCAAGAACATAAGACACAATGAAGTGGAAACTGGGGATAAGAAGTAATTAAGAGAAAAATTGCTTTGATTTATATTCGCCTTTATTTGCAGAAAATATTATTTTAAGGTAGGTTATGTAACAAAACGTATAATATATCTTTGACTAAAAAACTAAAATTTATAACCCGGATATTAAGAAAATGTAGACAAGTAAATTATCTGATAAATAATGAAAGGGTTTTAGAGAGTTTCAAGCCAAGGGTAAAACGTAGGAATAAGACTTTATTTCTTGTGAAAATAATTTATAATAAAAAAGGCGTTAATGTAAAGATTTTAAAGTTATTATAAGAATATAGTATAACGTTTTCGTAGATATTTTTGAGAAAATTCAGTGAAATGACTTTTTCCAAGCTAAGATTTTGACTTCTATATTGCTCAGTACTAACGTAACCCAAATATGCAAAGCGCATATTTTGCAATTATATGCATTTTTTAAAATATTTGCATATATCCTTAGTAAATAGCATATTGTTCATAAATGAAAGAATTTTGAATGATGTTAATCTTTGGCAGGCGTTTCAAGAGTTCAATATAAACAATTTTATAAATCTTCCAATATGAAGTAATTCATTTTGTTATGTTTTCGGTTCTCAAAAAAAAATTTAATGACGTACAAGAGTATGAGTATTCCTAATCTTAAATTCCGAGAATTCAAAATAGATCGTTTTAAATCATTAAGGGGTTTTATATTATTATTTTATTATATATTTATATTATATATTTATATTTTATATATATACCGGGTGTATTATGAAAAACCTTTCGTGCTGTAACTTTTTTATTTTTTATCCGAATGTAATAAATTATACGTCGAACTAAATCGTTTTAAAAACACTGTAACGTGATCCGCTTTTAATTTTTTTTTACATTTTGTTTTTGACAGACAGCTGCAAACTGTGTTTTTTTAAATTGCACTATACTTTTTTTTTCCTTATTCAAATATATTACTTTTTCTGAATATTAAACTGTAAACAACGATATCCTTGTATGAAAAAAAATCGAAAAATTGAAGGTTTTTTTTTAGTTCGATTTATTCTGGTTTTTCCGAACACAAAGATTTCTTAAATGCATTTTAAATACTCTATTTCATTTTATTACCAGCAAATGTGTGTACCTTCTAAAATCACTTACATTCAATACTATATAGCCCATAAAGGATTACAAACCAATGTTATCAGTTATCAGTGAGCGGTGGGTCAACAACAACATTTACAGTGTTTATTTTAAAAATTTAAAAATCAAGCAGTCATATTGAACGATAAAAGTGCATTCCAAATTTTCGAAGAGAACTGTGACATCTGTCAGTCACACATTCATTATAACATTGTCAACGATTTATTTCTAAATTTTGTTATTGGAATGGATAATGGCGAATGTGTGGATGCGATTCAAGAATATTTTGAATGCGGAACAAATTCTGCAGCTGCTTTGCGACTTTATGGAAATCGTTTTCCTGACAGCCTGCGTCCAAGTGCCGATAAGTTTGGAAGGCTCGTGCGAAATTTACGAAATTTTGGATCATTCAAATAACCGAAAATAAACGCTCGTGTAATTCAAGATCAAAATTTAGAATTAAGTGTCTTGCTCTATGTGGAAGAAAACCCTAATGCGTCTACGTCGTTAGACATTTCCTTTACATGCTGAGCCAAAGATGGAGATCATCTTTGGCTAAACATGTAAAGGAAACATCCCACACGATAGACTTCAGCAATACCAAATTATTGGCGAACATAGAACATATGAAAACCAGAATTTTCAAGAGGTTGAAATTAAATCAAATTAAAAAAATGTCTGACAACTTAGCTAATTTGTTTAAATCGTGAAGTATCGTGAAATATCTAGTGTGGCCTACTCTTGCCTGCACAAGTAGCCAAAGATGGAGGTCATCTTTGGCTCAGCATGTAAAGGAAACGTCCCACACGATAGACTTCAGCAATACCAAATTATTGTCGAACAAAGAACATATAAAAACCAGAATTATCAAGCGGTTGAAATCAAATCAAATTAAAAAAATGTCTGACAACTTAGCTAATTTGTTTAAATCGTGAAGTATCGTGAAATATCTAGTGTGGCCTACTCTTGCCTGCACAAGTGCCGCCCAACGTCGTGGATTGCTACAAATAATCCTTCGCAAAGCGTCTTAGGGAAAATTGTCCCATTCTTCAATGCGCATGCGCCAACTGTTCAGTTGTAATTGGAGAATTTGGACGTCGTCGACAACATTGCCCTAATTTATCCAAAACATATTCGATTGGATTCACGTTTGTGCTGCATGCGGGCCAATCTGTTTTACGGATATTGTGATCATAAAGATAATCAGTGACGATTTGAGCAACGTGCGGTCGGCATTAGCTTACATAAAAATAAAATTTTGACCCACAACACTTCCTCCGGGAATCACTTGAGGCTCTACAATCTCGTCAACGTACCTTAGAGCTGTTAGGCCACCATTGCGAATAACAACAAGGTCCGCGCAAATGTTTACTGTTATTTCCCCCTACACCATTATGGGTTCACCACCAAAAGGGACGGTTTTCTGTACTGTATTTGGCATGAAACGTTCTCTAGGTCTCCTTCAGACTCTTACATGTCTTTAGCTGTGAGAACAAACTTGAACTCATCGCTAAACATAGCAGGAGTCCAATGATGAAGTTGCCAGTTTAAATGTTCTCTTCCAAATTCAAATTTTCTTCGACGATGTTCCCTGGTCAATTTAGGTATTTCTGCAAGGCGTCTTCCTCTCAAATCAGCCTCTCTTAGCCTATTGTGGACAGTTTGGTTGCTAATTCTTGTTCCTCTTGCCCTCACTAGATCTTCTTGCAGGTCACGCGCAGTTTGTGTCCGATTTCGAAGATCATGCAATCGTAGGAAAAAGTCATCACCTGCCGTAGTTTTCTTCTACCTGCCTGTGCCTGCTCTTTTTGTTACGATACCTATTTCACGATATCGTTTCCAAAGCTTCCACATAGTTCTCTGCACAACCCCAAGTTGTTGGGCAATATAACGTTGTGAATATTCTTCTTCAAGTAAAGCTACAGCTCTACTAACTACTATCGACGTGAATTACTGAGCCATTGTTTTTTTTTAAATGTCAGTGAACAGTCAAACTGGTTTAATATTGTTTAACACTAAAATGGCTCAAAGCCTGCTTAAATATTTATTCTTAAATTATTTCTTTTCATTTAAATTTTTGTATTGTTCGAAAATTTGAGGTTATACGTTAACTATAACAAGAATTATTCGAGTACAATTTTGTAATTACGCGATGGTTCAATATAAAAAAATATGGAAGCTCAAAGTGACCGCTTTTATTTTTTGAGTAATGTATTTTAAATAATTTAAATATAAATTAAAACTAATAGTTCTTATCCACATGTAGGATTTTTTGGTTATATTTAGAATGAATTCTAATGATTTTCTGTTAATAGACGATAGTATGTTTTGAAAGCGAAGGGTGACATTTCTGCTTTTCATATAAATATGCGGCTGGGATGGAATTACGCGCGGCGCGTTCAACTGCTATATCCCGCAACCTTGACAGAAAATTTGCGGTTCTACGTATACCCCCATTTAGACATAACACACACAATATATACATGAATACTTGTGCGAAGAATTTGCGAGTTAAACGTAAATTCGAGATAGCAGGTTTAAACAAGTAGTACGCACTTGGCAATTCCGCTGCTTCGGACGAACCGCTTTCATCCAGTAACAACGGAGAAGGGTGCATTAACAGAAAAGCTATTAAAATGGTTCACATACATACATATATATACGGAGGCACTTATATATGTGTATACGTGCGTGTATATAGGGAAGTACAACATGTTACAGACCGCAACGTTAAATTAGATTAGGACTACTGAAACGATAAATTACAGAGGGCCCATGATTCAAGGCATCCACGGAATAGCCTAATCAACTAACCGCAAGGATGATTACAAATTACACTTGATAAATATTCCCCGTTTTCTCAGCACCATGATGCAGTTATATAATCTGTTAGTGTTTCCGTGTCTTTATAAACGGCTAGAGTCTCTCTTCACCGATGTGCTCGCCGCTCTCGTCGTCCTGACATTTCCTGTTCTTGATTACTATAATCGGAAAGAGGACCCAGACGTGCGGGGATTATCATCCTTTTGTTTCTGATGCAGAAAGCTTGCTTGATGATGATGGTAATAGAGTAACGGAGTATGAGTAGAAAGGGTGAGATCGAGTTGAAAGGCTCTCTACTCTGCCTGTGTGCAGACCTCCTTCATTTATCCGGGCGTGTGGAATCGCTTGTGCACAGGGAGGAAGAACTCCGAAATTAAATCGTCCATTCATAATAACACGCTTTCGGATGCTCTCGGATAATCTGCTCTATGGATTTTTTGAACTTGCTTCCGAGCGTCTGGATGGGTAGTAGCTTCTTTCTTAAATGTCGAGTTAGGTATTATAAGGAAGACAACACACAGGCTAAAGATTACCATTTACGTAAAATATTCAGGATTTCGTAAATCGTTTTTGTTTGACGGTCCGATGAACTTAATCTGAAAGCTTTTTGCCGTGCTGCACCGCGACGCTGCAAGCGCTGTAAAGTAAGCTACTTCGATGTCTCTAGACGTCCTTTAATAATGGAATTTTCTTTGATCAATTTTAACAAATGTTCTATTAAATTTTGTAAAGAAGATTCAAAGTAATTGAAGTTTAAAAAACTGCATATTAAAGTGGTAATATATTTTCTCTAACAAAAATGCTTCTATACTTTATGAGAGATATGGATTTGATTAAATCTGGGACTAGTAGGTACTAAATATCTAAATAGAAATCTAAAGTATATGCCCAATGCGTGCATTTATAAATATTTATTTGTATATTAAATTAAGTTTGTACCAGTATGTCGAACACTACACGTCGTTGGGTGTTAGAATAATGAGAAATTCGTGAAAGCATACTGGTATAAACTTAGTTTGTCGAATTGTAGAAATTAACGCAACATATTAGGCGACATTTACATATAAAGTGAGATTTCAACCCCATTAGTTCTTATTTGCAAGAAGTTTAATATATTATCTGCAGGCTGTCTGAAAAGTCCCGCACCAGTGAGATTCTACTATTTTTTTTTTTTGCTTATTGTTTCAAGACTGAAAAATGTTGACCACAGAAGAGCGGGCAGAGATTATTCTTCTCTGTGGAAGAAAAGGATTCTCTAACAGAGAAGTTGCAGATGAATTTAATAGGAGGCACCTTCAACGAGAGAGCCAGTGTCGCACACAACGGTCGGCAGATTGCTAGCAAAGTTCAAAGCTACAGGTAGTGCAGCTGATGCTAAAAGAAGTGGCCGTCCGAGCACTTTTACAGTTGTGAAAGGATTTTTAGTAAAGGTTATTGCAAGTCACAAAAAATCAATCTGCCGTGCCAACTTGGAACTGGGCGTTGCGTGAAGCATAGTATGGGATATTTTGCAAAAGAACAAGTTAACAGTGAAAATGACCTAACAATGCTCGGAGATGAACTGCGTCTTGATTTCGATTTCCAGGGTTTGGAAAAACCAGAATGGTTTATGCAGAACGGTGCACCCCCACACTATGGTACACAAGTTCGTGATTGGTTACATGAAAATTTCCCCCAGTGAATTGGACGTAGAGGACGAGTGAAGTGGGCCCCACGATCTCCGGACTTAAACCCGATGGATAGTGCCGTGTGTGGTTATGAAAAATTCAAAGTGTACACAGATAAGGTTAGAGACAAAGACCATTTGAGAGAGCGCATCTCAACTGTGTGTCGCACAATTACGCCTAAATTAATGGCGAACATTCTTTGGAACGCCGGATATCGTTTTCAATTATGTTTTGACTTACACGGAAGTCATATTGAACAAATTTTGTGAAATATGTTGTAAATAAATGTGTTATTGACTTGTATTGACATGTTGTATATATACGCGAAGTATAGAAGTGAAAGTCATGTCTGTCTCTAAGATACCGTGTGTTGACAAGCTCCAATAATAGCGAAGTGTATCCACATGTTCCGGGATAGATGTGACGTTTCGCGAATTTTTCATTAATAAAAATATCAGGTTACTTTAACCTTTCGATACCAAAGGTTGTAAAAATGACGCAGTTGAGGAAAGGGTACATTATGTACCCCATATTGCAAGTAGGCAAGTATACTCACAAAAATGCTCAGACAGCCGCTCATGAAAGTAACAGGGAATAAATAAAGCAACAGTTTTCTAAAAAAAAAAAAATTACGTGGCCATAAAATACACCGTCCCGAAGATTTCTTCAGTTGATCTTGTGTGTTGCTAACTTGTGTCTGTAGTGAGGTAACCAGTTCGTACACAGCGTCCACAGCATGTTTGTGGAATCTTCTTGGATTTTCCAGTCCTATAGCCACATGTGGTCTAATAAGTTCTTGTCCTAAAGAAAGAAGAAACTGCTTGCGCCTGTGAGAAACAGGCTGAGAATAAACAGAATTTTTAGTTGTCTATATATCGTAAGAATTGAAACAGGCAATATCTATTACGTTTTGAAATAAAACAAAGGGCCGTCTGAAGCCCGTGATATAAGGTGTTTTCGGCAAATTGCGCAATTTTACTAGAATTCCACTTGGAACATGCATGCCGCAGGTGGGTACAGTTATACCCCATGCATAATTCTATTCAATTTCGGGAACACAAAGCATGAAATTACGACGCAATGCGCATATAGTGTTGGTACACAAATAAAGATAACTCAGTTGGATTAGTCGAAATTACAACCCTAATCCACAAAAACAAGGAAAAAGAAATTGTTTGGGATACAGTTATACCCCTGCAGGTATCGGAATGCTAAATTATTATAAAACTTATCTATGTAACATGTTTTGATCGAAATCTGTTAGATAGTATGCAGTAGGCTTAAAATTTATGGCTGAAATCAACAACATACTTATGATGGCGAAAATGTTGCCAGCTTTTGAAATGTTAGTCTTCAGCCAAATTATCGTCGTATAAATGACGTAGACGGTGTTA
The DNA here is from genome assembly GCA_935421215.2 of Melolontha melolontha. NCBI lineage: Eukaryota > Metazoa > Arthropoda > Insecta > Coleoptera > Scarabaeidae > Melolontha > Melolontha melolontha. The sequence continues at coordinate 108,660,393 of OW285240.1, forward strand.
TATTACCAGAGGAAGAACAAGCGTATAAATTCCGAAAGCAGTGGGCATAATATAGTTCCTTGAGGAAGGCTAGAACGCAGAGATGTGCCATATAAACGAATATCGTTTTAAGATAACACACTGTGACTTACAGCGTATCTTAGACGACAACAAGTTAATGAAACCTTGACTTAATTGGATGGAGTGCAAACTCAAGTATAAAATTGTCATAAAATATATCGAAAGTATTGGAAAGAACACTAGTTTTAATACGCAACAGAGCAGTTGTTCAACTATTATGAAATTAAAATTGAGACTAGTCTGTTGTTCACATAATTACTTTTTAACAATTCTTCGGCATATCTTCCCTAATGTTGAAAAAATACTAATTCAACATAGATTTAATTTTTTTCCTGCGTACGAGTATTTAACGATATATGCAAGAATTGCATCTTCAAGATGGAAACTGCATAGTCGTCAATATAATAATTACATGTATGGAGTACATAATCAAATAGTAGTGAAGCATATATTTTCAAGAGCCATATGTTGATTTCATTCTAATTCCATTCCAATCCAATGCAATGAGCTTATGCAAACAAGCATTGTTCATGTTAATTAAATACTACAGTTGGGGAATTAAGTTTGTAAGGGCTTAGAGGTATGTAGATCTGAGGCTATATACAGGTATTCCTGAAATCTCGTCTCACCGTAAAATGAGAAATAAATAATATCAAAGGAAAAATTTCGTATCTTGAACGGCATTCAAGAAAAGAAAATTTTAATTCAACAAATCAGAACGTTGTAATTCATCTAGGAGGATTTTGCCTAATTGTTGCTATGTTACATATTTTATTACGTTGTGTTACGCCCAGGAAATTGTTTCTGAGACCTTTTGGTAATTTTTGAACGTGTTATTACTTTATTTGTTTACTTTAAACCTTCGTAGCCTTTTCAAACTTTATCCTTCCGCTAACTTATATTTTATTTGTCATATTCCCTAAATATCGAACCATTTAGGCTTCTTCAAACTTCGTTATTATTATAAAAGTTTCTTATGTTTAAATGTTTTGGATGACCGTATATCCTTATTGTTCCGGAGTAATTTTCTGCCTTCTCTGCGCAGTCGCCTCCTTGTGTGATTTATGCGTACTCATGTTTTTTTTTATTATGCTTTATGCGAGTTTCGTTTCTTTTAAACGATTATTACTTACTGAACGAGTCATTATTTTAATTATGGAATTTCGGTAATTCTTTCAGGGCGATTTATTGGATTCTTTAACCTTTATTTTAAGTTTTATTTTGGAATTTCCTTGTCATTGGCTTTGTACGCCATCTATGCGGCATATAGGATTACTTCCGTTTTAGTTTGCTTTGCATTTTTCTGTAATTCAAATTGGTCAATTACCTTTTTCTTTGTTGCGATTTTATTCCCGAATTTCAGTTTATTAGCTTTTGTATTCACACCCTGTTGTCTGAGTTTTTGATTTATGATTTCCTTATTTTTAACATTTTCCGTTTAAATGAGGTTTTTGTGACTATGACGCAGGTTACCTTCTCCTATAAATATCGTACAGCCGCAGGTAAGAGGGGCTATCTTTATCGTGCAAGCTCTGAAGTACTCAGAAGTTCGAAACCTAAGTCAAGTTTTGTTTTTTTCCCAGTTTAAATTTTCTGCATAGGCAGGCTTTGTTCATACTTGACTTATTGGCATTAATTATTCATTAGTATAAGTTTTATTCGACCTCGTGCTTCAGGTGAGTTTTAAACTTGGAGACGGCTGTAATTTTTTTCCACAGCAACGTACTCCGTTTTTCTTTTGTGTCGTATGAACTTACGTTTATTCAATTTCTTTTTCCTTAATTTAGGGCTGTAGTTTACGGCTCAGGGAAAGATTGCCAATTAACTTCTGCTCGGGAAATCCAGATTCAGACAGCATTCCGGCAGTAAGAGTTTCGACATCCACGTTTTCCGGGACTCCGGTAACCACGTTCTGGAGGCCACTGCTTATGAATTCTCGCAAGGTAGTGTGGTAAATTTTAAATTGACGCAATATCCAGATTCACGACGAAAATCCCGTAATTTTTGGCTTTAATAGTTTTATTCTATTATATAAATCAAAATTTTTGTGCAACCACGTGCTGCATGGTTCGAGACGCCATTTTGACGAAAACAGAAAAACTACTTTAAAGTAAATTTATTCCGAATACTTTTGTAATTTCATCTAATTTATTGACTTAATTTTGTTTAGTTATATGCTTACGTTAAATTTAATTTATATTTTCTTTTAATTAATCCAAGTGGCTTAAACGCTGTAATTATATAATTTTGAACCTAGTTTACTTTTACTCATACTTGGGTAACGTTTTATGTTTTCATTAAGTTACTCTTGATAAAATTAATATTATTCCTGTCAGAGAACCAGTGTCTCTATTGCCACTTATATAATTTAAAACACCTCCAAGTTTTTTTTTTTTTTTGAATGTTACTCAACTGATATTTATTTTTAAGTATATACGGGCTGTCCCTGAATAGTTTGATTCACTTAATTTGTGATTTCCTTAGAATTAGTTTACGTCACTTTAGTTTTACTTTACCTTTTTAATTACTGCTGAAGATTTAATACTGGGTGATGCGTAAGCAATGTAAAGAACTTCAAGGCTTTGATGATCTACTGACGCTAGATCTAAATTCTTAACATACTTTGTTTTTCTTTAATGTTTAAGTGATTATCTTGACTATTACAGTACAATCTTTGGAATTACTTTTCTTTACAATTCCTTTAATCAATTGTTTTGCGCTAGATTTGTTTGTAACCTTATTAGTTAATCATTTGACTGTTCAATAAATTTATTTGTTACTGTTATATCCGAGTTTGCGTTTGTTTGCCTTAATACCCTAACGAGCAAAAGTGTTTGAGTTGTTACTTGGAAGTCGAACACCCCTTTTAAGTGTTCTTAAGCCCTTAAGGCCGAGGGTGTTCTACATTTGCCTAGATACTTGCCAGACCAAACGTAGTGGTGCCCAATTAAGATCTTGCGTTTTGTTGGCCCACGACGCTTCCGCTTTATTTATTAACTGAGCTGGCCGGCAAGTTATTCGAAGGGCCTTTGAGACCAGGGGCGGAATTAGTACACGTCCTAATTCCAACTGGGGTTTTGCTGCCTACACGTTTTTAGGGGTAGCAGTTGTCAATAAACTGGTCGACTATGGAACTGTTCGGAAACGTTAGTGTCGAAGATTCTTTCAAATCGCTTTAGTACCGCCGTCGTATTCAACTCTGCTCTTTTATTATATTATACTGCCGCAGATTATGTGAAAATGTTGATTATTTACCGATAATGTCGACAAAATTCTAGAGAGGCAGTAATCGTTTATATCCCGATCACGAAGTAATTCTCAGGACTATCACATGAACAATCGAGACGGGCTAAATTTTACATAATAGAAAGGAGATTGGTGATGCGTCAAAGACTGTATGCACTGTTGAAAACGAAGGGGCACTTTTCAGATACTTTTGAAGAAGGTACTGAAAGCATTAAAGAAGTTCCACAATAAATGAGTACTACCGAAAAATTCTGTACATCGAGTGATGAAGGCTGAACGATGACATTCGTTCCAATTTTCAGCAGACAAGGATGCTACAATAATCATAATTGGCACATCTGTACAGTAGAAGAACCACATTCTCTATTTCCAAGAGCATTTCAAAAACTATTTTCCATAAATTTGTGAGCTGCTCTGTAGTAACTAAAGTATGACACCCATTTCTACATATTCAATGTAACACTTATTTGACGAAACACGTCCTCATTAATTGTTGCACTTTCGCATTCAAATTTAATAATAATTAGGTTAATATAACATTAAGTAAGTACAGGGTGGGATAGAAAGATATCCCCAATTCAAAAGGCTTTTAACTACGCCTATGGTGGTGGTAGCGGAGTGGGGAATATATCATTCGACGTGTGTATTCATGCCATGTTCAGTGTAAACTATGGCTTGGTCAGGACGGCACCGTGCGTTTGTTGCTGAAGAGTTCATTCGAAATGGCGGTACGCCGATAATCACTCAGCGTGTCTTTCGCATTCACTTCGAGCTCGGTCGACATGACTCAGTTCCCGATAAAAAGACAATTGACACGTGGGTGTCAAACTTTCGACAAACAGGATCGATGTTCAAAGGAAAATCTCCTGGTCGACCTCAGACAGCAACAGAACCGGCAAATGTAGCAGCTGTGATTCAGCAATTTCCTAGGCGCTCTGCACGTAAACACGTGACTGCCCTGGGTTTATCAAAACGAAGTGTTCTGCACCGGGACCTCCATATGCACATGCACCTCCTATAAAATTGCTACTGTACACGAGCTACGTGAAAGAGACTGTGAAACCCGTATTACTTTATGTCGCGAACTTCGCAAGATTCCCCGCACGGATGTTTTGATTTTTAGTGATAAGGCACATTTTCACCTTTAGGGCAAGGTCAACAAAAAAACTGCAGGTACTGGTCTGAAAGTAACCCCTGGGAACTCCACTAGCGTCCACTTCATAGCCCTAAGGTTACAGTCTGGTGTGCCACGACTGAATTTGGTGTGTGGGGTCCGTCCCTTTTCGAAGAAAACGGTGCTACTGTTTCGGTAAACGCAGATTAGTATTGTGCGATGTTAGAGAACTTTGTACGGCCCAGAGTGGATGCTCTTGTTGATGAACATGAACAAGAACACGTATAGTTTCAACAAAATGGAGCAACAGCACACACATCTCGTCGTTCAATGACAATTCTGACAGAAATGTTTCCTGGGCATGTTGTTTCTTTGCGTGGTGACATCTAGTTTAGTTTTTATTAACTTCCCAAATTGGGGAGTTCTTTCTGCCCCACCCTGTAAGTAGGATAGGACATGATAAATAAACTGAGGATAGAGGAGAACGAGGTAATCCAATCTAATCTAATAAATCTTGTACATGTGAACATCATAATATGTAATGTTATTGTTAAGTATTTATTAAATGTTGTTTTTATATTGTTTTCGAGTGTATTATTTATTGCACCAATAAAACCAACCTCTAATGAGCCCGCCTCGGAAATGAAGCAGTAACGAGGACAACGAAACATCACAGGTCTATTAGGGAATCGTCTGGTATGTAGTGAATAGAAATTAGTTTACATGTCATCTAACTTCTCTCTTTGAATTCCCTGCACGGTTAACAGGACACATTTTTGTAAAATTTTTGAACGCAGAACTTCACAATTTGTTTGGAGACATTCCATTTATTTTTCGCGTTACTCACTTCAGTCGAGAAGTTTGAGAAATTTTAGATCAACAGTTTCCTGTTCGATGGATAGGTCGAAGTGGTCCACGGCACTGGCCTGCGCGGTCCCTCGATTTAAATCATCTGGATTTCTTTCTTTGGGGCCACGTTAAAAATATTGTACACAGGCGCCCTATTGCTACAGAAGAACAACACAGAAGTCGCGTTCAGGAGCCTTTGTTACAATTACTCCTGAAATAGTTAGGAATTGTAAACTGAGTCTTGTGCGGCGGGCACGGTTAGGCTTGCAAATCAATGGTGGGCACTTTGAGCACTTGCCTTGATTTAATTTATTTTTCGTTTCATGATTCCTTTTGGGTATGTTGTTTTGTTGTTATTGTTACTATGTTATGCATTTTTTCCTGCTTTTTATGATAAGTTCAAGTGTATTAGAATAAACAAGGTTGGTTTCAGAACCGCCGCTTTATTTCAGAAAATTAAAAGTAGATTAATATGATGGCGAGTGAATTATCTTGAGTGACATCTGTCATAACCTAACATGTTGATGTTGACACTTTGGCGGACATGTCATTCTGACAGTGTGATAATATAAGCTTAGCAACCGATTTTATTCACATTAACACCAGGAATGCCCTTTCTGGAAATGATGGATCTTAAATATCTCACAGATTTGATTTGAAAGCAATTAACTTTTTTTCGTTTGCATTTCTTGGATCTAGATTGTCGTCGGCATTTGTCAACTTTCTCTAGGGATCGAGTTCTGGAACAGTCTGTGTATTATTTACAAAAATAAATTGACAGGCATTTAAAGTTTTAAATAAATAAGTTTGGCATTAGGTTTAGTAACATTTATTATGATAGGTTTGGACAAAAGTATTTTCAATAATAAAAAGTATTTATTTTCATGTAATGTTATGTACAAAATTTAACCCGCTGTGATAAGAATAACTTCATTTAGAATTTCCAAACTGAGTAATTTATGGGTACTTACAAGAAATAGAATTTTATTATTCAAAATACTGTCCTAAATAAAGTTTTATTTACAAGTTCTTCACATCAAATATATTAAAAGCTCAGGCACGTCAGATTTAACTCTATTTTTTTCACTTCAAGACCGTGGCGTCTGATGCATACACAAAACGAGGGAACCACCGCCTCATAAATCTCGGTGTACGCATATGTTTATCTGAACGCTAAGTAATAAGAGCACATCACTTCAGAAACAGCCCCGCATACATTTCGCTTCCTCCTACGCTTCCTTTCGCTTCTCTCTCTCGCCTGTTTCTAACTCAACGCACGAATACATGCACATACATATACATACACTATTCGCCAGGATTCATTGAACGACAGTATGTGTCAGAGACGAATGACTATGAACTCAACTGACATAGACCAAGAAGAGAAGAATGTATTTTGCTGCATGTACTGCGTTTAAAGTGAGGGAACTTAGGGAATGCACAACCGGTGCTAAAGGGTATTTAGGGGAAATGGGTTGCAAGGAACGGAAAGGTCAGTGATGAATCGTCAAAAACTTGGTTTAGAAGATAGCATGGCTACCGAAGGAACTCGAATTGTAATTTCGGTCATTATGAAATTAGTAAACCCGTGCTGGGTGTATATATATATATATATATATATATATATATATAAATTCAATAATGTTTGGGTTATCGGTCTGTTTACATTAAAACTCAAATGTACATTCACAATATTTCGTCATTTATTAATGACTTCATCAAGAGATGCTCTAAAATTGCAACACATAATTTGTACTTATACTAATATATTCAAAAAGGAACTTACCGCTAGAGTTAAGCATTGGCAGTCTTATTAATTAATTTGCACATAATTGTTACTAGTAGCTCACTACTAAACACTTGAAAATTATATTTTAAAATAAAACTAACACTGTAGTATTTGAAACTTGAACCTTTTTGAACTACATGAAAAAGGTTCTCTATATTAGTTCTCTATAATTGTGCACTACAAGAAAGTCATTCCCAGCACTTGCCAGGCAAATTGCATATCTCTTATCGAATATTATAATAATGCTGCGATGATGAAATAATTTTCAATTCTGTATTTGTTCCTTTTCTTTTTTTTTTTTACTTTAGAACTGACGTATACTTTGGAAACAAAGAGACTGTTGACTTGTAATTAAATTACAAGTATAAATTACATACGATGTGCAACAAGAAGCATTTAATTAGCAAAACAGAAGCACATTTAAAACGTATACAAAGTCTGAGCAAGAACGTCGTAGCCTGCATTCATTAGTTAATTAAAATGAAACCTGATATTGCCGTTTGCATTCTTTGTTCGAGTAAAAGAGCAGTTATTTTAAATTAAAATAAGTAGGTTTATACGTGGATTAAAAGTATTCTAATATTAATGTCAAAAGTTGAGTTGTATATATGAAATTTGAATTGTATTATATTATAGGTAATTAATTTACCTATAATATTAGATTTGCTGAATAAAAAGAAAGAGAAGGTAAACAAAATCTCTTTTGTTTTTAAATCATAACTTCTCATGTGGTCTAGATAACATTAATAGAAAGTTTTCGACTTACATTTACCTAATTATGGTACCATTCCAAAGAAAGATACCTATCAGACAAGTACAATAAACATATGACAGATATTATATAGGAAATTTGTATACAAATTCTCAATGAAATGAAAATTGACATATTCAGCTAAGTATATAGTTCTTCTTTTCTAAACACAGACCGAATAATAGCAACACAAATTACCTTTAATCAGGTCAGAAAACAATGATATCCTTCGATCAACTTTAAAACCAATTTTCTGATGAGCTTCTAGTTCTGAACATTAAGTTTAAAGTAAATAACTATTCCAGAAGCATTGGTGAACAAAAACCTAAGAAAAATTTTGGCATCCTGACTTCTAGTTTATTAAGAATTTATTATGTTAGATATTGGCATTCTTTTTCGTTGTCGTATGGTAACATAGAATTAAAACAAAGCCACAGGGGTAGGTGTTTATTATTCTTATATATATATATAGAATCAAATAAATTAAAAGCGGGCAAGTGGTCTGTCAATTAAAAAACTTATTTATTAAGTATCCCTATATTTCGCAATATATTTTGCTTCTTCCGGGGATAAATATGTAGAGTTGAAAAAATAATAAAATTGACGTATAAGGACAATAAAATTGATTCAATTTTAATCAATTTTATTGTCCTTATACGTCAATTTTATTATTTTTTCAACTCTACATTTTTATCTCCGGAAGAAGCAACAAAGTTGTTGCGAAATATAGGGATACTTAATAAATGAGTTTTTTAATTGACAGACCGCTTGCCCTCTTTTAATTTATTTGATTCAATATATTACGGTCGATAATTTCGTTTAAATTATATATATATATATATATATATATAGACTTGAAAGTATTATCGACCATACTATATAAGTGAATAATTAATTGAACGGATTAGCGGTCTGTAAAATAAAAAGACTCATTTATTTCACTCTTTACATTTCGTAACCATTGGTTACTTCTTCAGGAAATCAATATATACATTTTGAAGTAAAATCAGACCTTAAATCGCCAAAAAAATTAATTTACCATATATATATATATATATACCGGTAGATCCAGTTCGCAACGGGCCATATAGCAATGTGTGGCAACAGCGAACCGAATCCCCTCCATGCGCAGCTCCTTCGATTGCAGCACATTGCATATTGCATTGCAGTTAAAAATTTAGTAAGACTTAAACCCCGCAAGGATATAGTCGTTTGCATATTCGTTCTGTATACGTAATTTACCCATTTGTTGTATTATTGTATTCTTAGCTGCTACGGAAAAGTAATTTTAAGTAATAAAAAAACAATAACGTTTTCTAAAAGATAAAAGTAACAAAATCAATAATTCTGCAAAATAAATTTAAACTTTAAGAAAGTCACTCAATATAGGCATCGTACACACGTTGCCACATCGCATTACGTTCCATACGTATATTGTTGCCTATGGCCCGTTGCGAGTTGGACCTATCGGTATATAACAATTGATAAATTATTGGAGTTTTTCGGCTTTTATATGAAATATTTACAAATATCGAGTTAGTATGTATGTAATTGAAAAGTAAGGGAGGATTTAAACATTGCTGTCTACAAATTACAAAGCAAATCATACGAAATTTTTTAATTGAAAAATATTGTCTATGTTGGGCCTCGAACCCAAGTGAACAGTTTGCCGGACTGTCGGTTTTACCACTCACCCACAATAGACCTAGGTTCAAGCTATTTAGAAATGCATTATAAAGTAACAGTGTTAATGAATCAGATGTCAGTTATTGAATGTAGATGTCAAGTTGAAAGCAGAAGTCAGTTTTGTAAGTTGATGTCAGTTTTGATAGCAGATGTCAGTTAGTGAAAGCAAATGTCAGTAATTGAAAGCAGATGTCTGTTTTTTTTGAAAGCAGGTGTCAGTTATGAAAGCAAATGTCAGATTTGAAAGCAGATACCTATTTTGAAATTAGATGTCAGTTATTGCAAGTAGATGTCAGTATTTTGAAAGCAGATGTCAGATTTGAATGTTTGAAAATGCTAATTATTATACTCCATAGCTATATGAGTGTTAAGATAATTTCTTAGCCGTTTATTAAATATAACAATTGATAAATTATTGGAGTTTTTCGGCTTTTATATGAAATATTTACAAATATTTTTGTCATTGCAAAGTAAGGGGGGATGTAAACATTGCTGTCTACAAATTACAAAGCAACTCATACGAAAAACTCCAATAATTTATCAATTGTTATATTTAATAAACCGCTAAGAAATTATCTAAACACACATATATATATATATATATATATATATATATATATATATATATATATATGAAAAAATGTGTGAAAGTCGTATCCATCCGGGATGTGTAGACATCGACGTTTCATAGTTATCACTAATTGTCAATACACCTTACCCAGAAATAGATACGACTTTCATTTCCATACTGCGTGTATATATACTTATGATGATAAACGTAATGCTAATGAGAACTCATAATTATTGAATTCTCACATACATGCCATTGCCGCTCTAATTCGTTGCATCAATTTCTACACATGACAAAATCACCTTTGTCTAAGAATGTAGCTGCAACGTGTCACGGCGTCAACCGTCCAGGTTGTCCGGGAAAATGAAAAAATGTGTGAAAGTCGTATCCATCCGGGATGTGTAGACATCGATGTTTCATAGTTATCACTAATTGTCAATACACCTTACCCAGAAATAGATACGACTTTCATTTTTTATATTTTTTTATATTCTGTCATTTATATTTTTTATTCCCTTGACAAAGGCATCATTGCCGAAACATGTAGGGTTGTTTTAAATATATATACTTTGAAGTAAACCAGACCTTTAATCGCCGACTTATTAAGTTTACCTTATCATACCAAGGTCACGAAAATATTATATTTATATATATATATATATATATATATATATATATATATGTATATATATGTATATGTATGTATATATTAAGTTGTCGAATTTGTTTTATATGATTCTGATTAAAATGATCGTTTTGACCTACTACCTTCTCTTAAAATATGGTCTACCCAACAAGAATAACCCACCTCTTCTAGATGTTTGCACCTTTTCGATCGTGAATGATGATTAAGACATCACAAGATATTTTTGGAGAAAATTGCATGTTGGCGGTTGAAATTATTTGCAAAGGACCGAATATCGTCACGTAAAACCTAAACAAACATTATATTTATTTTAATCAGATATTTGAATACGGGTGAGTACGTTGATGCATGTAGCATGCGGCTATGTGTGCACAGCCCCGGAGCGCGCCGTGTTTAATTAAGGGAAGAGTGAAGAGGGCTTTATGGGTTAAACACGGTGATGTAAAATCGATTGCCGTCGTCCCGAAGGATTGTCCGATGAACAATTATACGCGTAGAGGTAATTGGTAATCAAATACTCTAGTATGTGACAACACTTTGATATCTGTATTTTCCAAATTACAATTAATGGTTATCCCAAGCATGATATTAAAATTATTTCAAAACAACTTAAATTAAATCTGAATAGCTTTAAAAAATATCAGATGCCTGGATAAATGTAGAATTAAAATTAAATCATAAAAATTTAATTTTAATTCTAAATATTTCTTATCTTGAAATTGTTGTATTTCTATTAAATAAATTTAAGTATATAATAGGTTCATGAATAAGTTGGGAGCGTCTTTGATTTCTAGGATGTGAGTGCCATTAACCCTAGGGTAAATATCTGGTACAATATCTACTTTTACTTAAACCGGGCCTCACAAGCGCGCCTATTAAAAGTCATTACAAAATCCCACTACATAAATTATTCAAATAAAACTACATTCAAGAGATTATTTCACAAAAAAACAATCATAGTTACTATCAGAGCCAGGCGAACGACCTAATATCGGTCTCTAATTTAAAACTCGTCAATAGGAAGCGTCATGGTTAACCATACAATTTATCTAGTGCGATTTCTTTGAAGCTAAGCTATTGTACCGTTTACTGAAGATAGCGTACGAACGATTTGGTAGGCAGAAATATATATAGAGAAAAAAAAACATATATATATATATATATATATATATATATATATAAGGTAAACTTAATAAGTCGGCGATTAAAGGTCTGGTGCATTACTTCAAAGTATATATATTTAAAACAACCCTACATGTTTCGGCAATGATGCCTTTGTCAAGGGAATAAAAAATAATATCATTTATTTTTATTCCCTTGACAAAGGCATCATTGCCGAAACATGTAGGATTGTTTTAAATATATATACTTTGAAGTAATGAACCAGACCTTTAATCGCCGACTTATTAAGTTTACCTTATCATACCAAGGTCACGAAAATATTATATTTAGATATATATATATATATATATATATATATATATATATGTATCTATATATATATATATATGTTTTCTTTTTTACCAGCTTACGAGTAACCAGAAGCAGAAGCAGACAGTTATCGCAGACCTGAAGATGGCAAATGTGATTTTTCCGAAAAGTCGTCCAGAAACCAGCACCGGTCTTTACGAAGACCAAACAGTGGAAACGCGGAAGAAAACCCGGAATCCAGTTAAAACACACACACACACACACACATATATATATTAAACTAAAAGATTGTTATGGTAAAACTTGTTAACACAGGAATTTTTTTATATAGATTCGGGTACAATTTAGCAAATTGTAATTGGAATACCTTGAGTATTTATGTTTGAAAAATTTACGTTTCATATTTCAGCTTAATTTACTTTCATTTGTTGTCTTTTCCTGTATACCACTTATGGGTAAAATAATATTAGGTTTCGAATATCTACACACTGCCTCATTAATTAAGTAATATATTGAATTAAAAATTTACAAGTAAAAATCTTTAGGAAAACAATAATGACTCGTAAATTAGTGGATACCCTTAATTATATTTTAAAGAGCCAGTGTTGAAGGAAGCAATTCTTTTCTTCTATTTGGCACCGACCGCGCGCGCACCAGAAGCGGTATAAATAACAATTAGATATATTAAAGAAACGAATGCTTCATCGTTATTCTTAATTGGCTGGGTGCTGCCGTCGGTAGTCGTCGTGATGGTATATGTAAGTCAACTATTTTAATTAAATTGGCCACCTGTTTGACGAATAGTTGGCGGTACTAAAGTCTCAAGTTTCTATGGAACTGGCAAGGCACGAAGAGAACGCGAAGCAGAAGTTTGCTGACGAAGTTTTGCAAGTCAGCAGGAAGGAGTTCTCAGACAGTTTGAACACATATTTCATTTCGTGCATGACATAGGTGACGTGTGTTGTATAATTGTAAATGTGTTAAGACACTGCCAAGAGAATTTATAATTAGGTGTATACATGCATGTGGCTACATCTGTGAACAATAATGTATATCGGCTCATATTTCAAGAAGATGCGTATTTTTTTATACAGGATGGCACAGAATTACTATTTCTAATTTTCAGAAATGATATAGGGCGCTTAAATAAACATCTTTTATTAATACTAATATCTGGAAATTTATCGGTGTCAAGGTAAACTAGAAATTTTTAAAAACAATCTCAATTACAACAGGAAAGAGTTAAGTTAAGGAACATTATTAGAAATAATATTACACCAAACTTTATAAAAGTTGTTCAAAGTTAGGACAACCATTTCGATACGCAAGTTATAATGATGTGCACTCGACTGCCGAATTCTTCAAAATAGCTGCAGACGTTCAAGAATACCGTCAATTGCTAGAATAATTCGAGCCACTAACTCTTCTTCTGTATTAATAGGTGTCTCATAAACCAGTGATTCAATACGATCCCAAATACAAAATTCAACAGGAGTCATATCCGGTGAACGCGCAGGCTAAGAAATCGGCCCTCCTCTTCCGATCCATTCATTTAGTAATTGTGCATTTCGATAATTTCGGCCTTAATAATATTTTATATTATTAAAAATACTTTTGTATTATGCAAACTTGGTGAGGTTTTTGCCTATTCAAGTATGTTTCAAATTATTCTGTTACATACGCATGCGGTTGATCAGTAAGTAGTAGTCAGTAAGTCAGTAGTAGTGACGAGACGATAATACAGTTTCCAAGGATGCGACGGTGCCATCTGATGGAAACACTTTGTTAGTTCTACAGTTATTTGTTTACATAATAACTAATTGCTTCGGTTGTTTGCTAATAGGTCGCGCCGAATGTAGTATTACCCTCGGTTTTAATAATTTCTGTGAGATAGCGTTGTTCTTTTAGCGTTGAAGTTGCTTTTTTTTGTGAATGTATTCTTCTTCAGCAGGGGCGTACTGACGAATCTGTAGAAAGATGAAATACATATCTGCGTCTCTGGAATGCAGAACACAATACAAGTTCATTAATAGTGAACCCGTATTGGGTACTTCACACCAGATTTTTAATAATATTTGATATTTATATTATAATCTAGTAGCCTGATCTTACTGCAAAATAATTTTGACATTTCTGGTGAAAAGGAGCCTAAACTTAATATCAAGTTTAATTAAACAGATTTTCTTGAATCGTGAAGATACACTTCAAGCCTCATTTAACTTTTAATTACAAGTTTGTTATTTTTTTTTGCGTGTGTAGAATTCAAGTTAATAAAGTTTAAATTCAAAATAATGAATCGACCACATTATTTAACGAATGATGAATGTGTAAGAACTTCAAGTTTGTTAGAAGAAGGACGTTATGTAGCTAATTTGCCGGGCGTTAATCATTCGACAGTCAGTCGAATGGTTAGAAGATCTAGGGAAACCGAATCGCACTCGAGAAAACATGGTCAAGGTAGAAGGCGATTCACAAGTACGAGAGATGATCGTTTCTTGCAACGAGCTTTCAGAAATAGACGAATAACAAGCACAGATCTCAGTAACCAGCTTGGACCGGTCAGAAATGTCAGCGTTTCTGCTTTAACTGTAAGGAGAAAGTTGGGGCAGTAAGATTAAATAGTAGGAGGCCTACAGTTGGATCGTTACTAATCGCAGCGCACAGAGTACAACGTTTGAGATTTGCCAGAAATCACGCAGATTGGACAGTTGAAGATTGCAAGCGAGTTTTGTTTTCAGACGAGACTAGAGTAAGTTTAAAATCACCAGATTGTCACGAAAGAATATGGCGAAGATCTGAAGGTAGATATCATGATTGCACAGTCTTTCAAAGAAAGTGCTTTGGTGGTGCATCAAGAATGTTTTGGGGAACCATTTGCCTTACGCTTGAACAGAGATAGTTCTTATTCTTCAAAGACCAATGAATGCTGAATACTACCTCCAGTACATTATTCAAGACCATGTAATCTCTTTTACATCGTTTACAGGGAACAATTTCATTTTCATGCAGGATAAGGCGAAGCCCCACATAGCTGGAGTTTTGGATTACTTACAAGAGGGCAATATTCAAGTCATGGACTAGCCACCAGAAAGTCCAGATTTAAATCCAATAGAGCAGATATGGGATACTTTAAAAAGACCAGCAGGGCGACATTTACCAGCGCCTAATAATCTTCAGGAATTGGAACAAGCTGTTCCTTTCAAGTGGGATCATATACCCCAAGAAGTAAGCCAAAATTTGATAGTGAGCCTACCACGGCAGTTATAAGAGCTAGGGGCGGTTTTACGCGTTATCAGCTTTTATTCTTCCGTTGAATTTTATTTTAGTTTTTGGAATTTTATAAGATTTTCAAAAATATCTGTTGTTTCTGAATTTGTAATTGAATGTAATTTATAATTTTTTTCATTAGTTTCCATTGTAAAAATATAATTACCTCCAGTTCAATTGTTTTTTGATGATGTTAAAAATAATTCACCAATAAGACAATTTTGTAAAAATTATGTCGAATTATTTGAGTGGTGCGTTAATTTTGAACTTGAGTTTTTATAAATTTTCTGATGGAAATTCAAAATAGTTTTTGACTTTATTTACGCGGAATTTCTCCCGTTGCGCCAATCACAATTTGGACTATTACGATCTTGTCTATCTTTCACCTATGTACTTTTAATTTCGTTAACTGAGAGGTAATCATTTATTTACCTTCTCACTATAATTCCATGGAGTATTATTTGTAAGCGGAACAGCAACGTCACTGATGTACGTTACCATGTCCTTTAATGTCTTTAATGTCAGTATTATATCAGGAATATTGTAAAGACTAGTTTTATCTGTTATTATTATTATTCCTAGCCCCATCTACCACCTTTTACGCCACACACTCCACACCATCGGCAAGCACGCAACCGGCAAAACCCGACGGTCATGCCCTAGCCGACTATACGGGCCGCCACCTTGTCAATTTTATTCGAATAAAAGTAACAATGAAAAGGAATAACAATAATAATACTAACAAACATGGTGTCGCCAAGATCGTTAACTCTGTTAAGCCCCAACTCTGGCTACTCTGATATTCACCATAGTCCGACATCTTCCCATTACGGCGATTAGATGCCGGCGTACGTCGTTCCGTGCGACCTCAACAGACAGAGCGATCCCAATAGCGCACTCCTCTGCATTCGCGCACAAATAGATGGCCCGCCTCGTTCTCACAAATAGGAATTTGCCTGAGGTTTTGCATGAGAGAAGCTGGTATGCTCCCCAGAGCCCCTATAATAATTGGAACTATATTTGTTTCATAGTTTGGGTAGGTTTATTGCAGTTAAAATTGGAGATTCCTATATTTTTATCTCTTCTCCTTTTCCTTTTCTATGACGTTGTACTCGCTTGGACTTGAAAATTCTATGATAGTTATCGATCTTTATTGTCTTAGCAATAACACCATATCTGGTTTGTTAGCCAGGATGTTCGTTGTGGTTGTGAAGGAATGTTTCAAGAATATTAAGCATTTGTCATTCAAGATAATGTGATCAACCACTCCAAGCGTATAAGACGGTCGTTTAGTCTTATCGAAGATCATCTTGATCCTTAGATGACAATACAGCTGCTTTAAAGCGTTGCTTTGCCTTTCTATGCACATGGTCTTGGCGTATTTTGAGCAGTTGGCCTTTGAAGCGTTGTTTTGCCTTTCTATGTACATGGCCTTGGCGTATTTTAGGCAGTTGGTAAGTAAATGTGAAAGGGATTCGACTTGGTACCACCTGCTCTGCAAGTGGTGTAGCTTATGGACAACTTCATGATGTTCTTCTGGTACAGTGTGGCGATAACTCATCTTGGGCTGCAATGATGAAGCCCTCGATTTCTGACTTCAAGTTTGCAGACTTGCGGTTTGCGTTTTTAATATTCTGTTTTCTGATATTTTCATAGAATTTTCCATTACACGGTTTTGCTGGATATTCTGATAACATAATGTCTTTCATATTTAATCTTAAGATGGACACTAATGCGTTCTTGTGCTGTTGATTTCGAATATTAATATTATTGTTATAATTACTAAAACATTCTACTCGGTTTCTTTAATTCGGAGGAGTACACGTCACTGGAGTTTGATGTGGAGAACCAATCAAAATTCAAAATTCGAATTTTGCAAGCCCGAATAACATGCATTAAACTTATGCTGCGGCCATATTAATTTTAATTTGTTGACATATTGCAGTGAATTGTGATGTTGATTGCTTATTTAACTTTAGTTCACAATACACAGTAGCTTTGCCGGTCTATCTCAGTCGGGTCGCCTTCCAGAAGCTCTTGAATCTGCAAGGGTTACCCTCATAGGGTAAGTGGCACGAACAAAACACAAAAGATATTAGGAAAACAAACAAAATTTTGCCCCACAAAATTTTTATCCCATAAAAAAAAAGAAAAAAGAAAAATTTAAATATTATAATGTATAAATTTGTACTGAAACATCTATCATGTGAGGAAAACTTGTGTAAAATATGACTGGTACACTAGGCTAAAAACCTCACTAATATTGACCGCGAGCAAATAATAAATTAAATATTTAGAAAAAAAACTATCAGATGTTGTCAATTACGTTATCCTAAATATCAAACGTCAAACAGCACAATAGCTCTTTGTACACGTAATCAAAATTCTAAATCATGCGCACATTTAACATGATACAAATACCTCTACCCACCAATTCTAATCTTCTAGAACATATTATTTGAAAAAAAAATCACTTCCAAAAATCTGATAACTTTTCTTAATATTCATCTGACTACAAATATTTTATAAACTTAAAAGTACAGACTTTACTGAGCTCAATTATCTTAATAGTATTACAAAATTATTTCTAAATACATAAATGTAATAGCAAAATTATACGTACATTAATTAATGTAAACGTCACTTCACAAAAAATGATTACAAGAGAGACTACAGATAGGTCATTTGAATCAAAATTACAAGTATACAAGACTCGTAATAAATCGAGAATTAACTTTAAACACATCAATAAAGCATCACTAAAACACAAACCGAATTTATCTAAAAATATCTGAATAAAAAGAAGTTCTATTCAGCAGAAAAAAAAAACTAGACCTATCTATTCAATGACTGGTAAATCTCTCTCTGCATCTCCTTCCTCCCGGAAACGGAATCATACCCCTGCCTAACATAAAGCAAAAGAGCTACAATATGAAAATACTACCACTCCATCCGGACTGCAAACATCAAACTAAACTCGCAAGATATACAAGCGTGGACATAAATATACATTATAATAAAATATACATAAAATATAAAATATCCTCAAATATTTCTCTGGAATAAAATACACATAAATATATTGTCTTTTATAGTTTCTTTTAATTTCTTTCTTCGGGGAAAAGTACATAGCAATATGTTATGACTTTTATAGTTAACCTTATTTATGTTTGTTTTCATTAAAATTATAACTAAAAATTTTCAACATGGATTCGATACCTCATACAAGTGCATCTTCTCCACCTCACAAACATGGTAGTTTCGACATTTAAGTATTTGCGATAAACACTGCGTGGTAAATTCTTTAAAGCAGTTGAATATAGATAATTCCAAAAGTGAAAGTACCGTACTGATGTAGCAAATACTTTAAGTAATCTACATTTATTAATGTATTGTTAATATAATGTTCTTTATTTTACGAATAAACACTATTTTTTAATAATATCTGTACATTTATTAATATTATTATATGTTTTCATCATTACTAATACTTTAATACTAGTAATGTTCAACAGTATGTGCCGAAAAGAATTTCTTAAATACATTAATACTAACACATTCCTTTATAAGAATATAAGTGTAGATCTCGGTTTCCGGGTTGTAACCGCGTCGAGTTAGGCGTAATTGCCAACGTTTCGTCCACTGTTTCAAAGGACATCTTTAGGGCTGTACGTAATGTTCAAAATCTAGGTACGGCCCTGAAGGTGTCCCTTGAAACAGTAGACGAAACGTTGACTATTGCGCTTAACTCGACGCGGTTCCAACCCGGAAACCGAGATCTACATCTAGAGAACGACCGCGGAAACCTACACTTACAAGAATATAAGTATTTAAGAAATAATAATATGAAATTTAAAAACAGCATACTACCAAATTGAATTTAACATTAATTAAATAGACACTGATTGATGTTCGAAATGTCGTCGGTATATACACTCAATAATACTGTCAACCAAAAGCACTTTATTATTATATGTGACTAAAATTGAATCGATTCTGCCTTTACTTGATGTAAATCCATATCAAATGATAAAAACACACAATGTTGTATTAGATTTACACTTTATTTAATAATATTTAATAATGACTATATAACAGCTGTTTCACCGTACAACGGTTTCTTCAGATATAACAAGCGGTACTATAAAACATTTTACTTAAACGTAAATATTTTTTATTTTATGACTTAATGGTATTCTCAGAAATTGGAAACCGAAATATTTTTACCCGCCTCTTTTAGTATAAGGGATACATATAGATAACATAAATTATATTATAAGTGACACATATCTAACAAAATATTTCAATCAAAAATAGGAAATAAATTCAACAGAGGGGAGGAATTAAGCTCTGTTTTGTCATTTAATAATTTATTTGAAAATTTTTGTTTATTAATTTGCATTGCTTCTAATAAATCGAGTTTCTTACTTTTCTTTTCTTCGTGTAGGATCTTGAAATTATTATTAAAACTATGGCTTTCTTCAATTAAATGGTTGGAGTATGCTGAATCTGTTTTTCCATTTCTAAACGAATAATAATGTTCGTATATTCGTTTAGAAATGGGAAAACAGATTCAGCATACTCCAACCATTTAATTGAAGAAAGCCATAGTTTTAATAATAATTTCAAGATCCTACACGAAGAAAAGAAAAGTAAGAAACTCGATTTATTAGAAGCAATGCAAATTAATAAACAAAAATTTTCAAATAAATTATTAAATGACAAAACAGAGCTTAATTCCTCCCCTCTGTTGAATTTATTTCCTATTTTTGATTGAAATATTTTGTTAGATATGTGTCACTTATAATATAATTTATGTTATCTATATGTATCCCTTATACTAAAAGAGGCGGGTAAAAATATTTCGGTTTTCAATTTCTGAGAATACCATTAAGTCATAAAATAAAAAATATTTACGTTTAAGTAAAATGTTTTATAGTACCGCTTGTTATATCTGAAGAAACCGTTGTACGGTGAAACAGCTGTTATATAGTCATTATTAAATATTATTAAATAAAGTGTAAATCTAATACAACATTGTGTGTTTTTATCATATTATATGTGACATCTAAAAAGGTTTTCGAGTTTGAAAATACTTACACTAATATTATTTGTAAAGGGATGATGCACATATTTAAATTTACCACTACATTAACATTAAAGAAAAATGTCCAATTGTAACTCATTCTTGTTACGTCACTCCTCTAAATTAAAAAACTGAGTATAGGTACACAGGTGCAACTTGTTATGAGAGCAATGAGAGCAACGCTCTTATAATTACTAATTACCTTGAAATTTTTTCACTAATAGTGGAGTTTTTTAATATATTTCACATTATTGAACCAATTTTACCACTTTTATTTCTTTTTTGTAAATTGTATAAGTCGTGGACAGATTTATTATCCTTCTGAACGGGATACATTTCATTAAAAGTTTTCCGAACGGTCATTGAATATTAATTAAATCTGTTATTAAAGCTTGGCGTTCCTTTTCTCTTTTTCTTGGAAAACTTCGCTCTCGAACAATCGGAATATCGTATTTCCCGTTAAATTACTTTCCTTCTTGAATCACTGGGGAGCATTGATTATAATTTTAATTATCCGTTCTCCTGTCGATACTATAGCGGATGCCATTTCTCCAGTGCTTCTTACAATTTAGTGTAGCCAATTAGAACAAAAAAAAATACAAGCAGCGAGCGCTGCAAATGAGAAGAACAAGAAAATCACATTGATAAATAAACCAAGAAACGATCATTTAGAATATAATAAGGAAGTTGCCCTAACAAGAGCCAGTTTACTAGCAGCTACGAGGATTGTTCGAAAACTATGTGACCTAACACAGAGATGACGCGAATTCGCAGGAATCTTCTTTACCATTCTGTAGTATCATCTTTAATAGGTTAAATATGTACGTCAAAGTAAACGTCTCGTGTGATTTTGTAATCATGTAAAAACTGAGTTCAGAGCAGTGATAAAATACTTTCATTTGAAAGCCTTAACGCCAACCGAAATCAAAGCTGAGCTGAATTCAACACTAGTAAAGTCCGCTCCTTAGTTTTAAATGGTTAAAAACTAGGTTACCAAATTAAAATGTGGTCGTATGAGCATAAATGATGAAACCCGTAGTAGACGTCCAAACTGTTCCGGATATAATTGAAAAAGCCCACCGTATCGTCTTGGATGGGAATTGGATGACAAAAGTGCACGAGATATCAGACACTGTAAGTATCTCAAATGACAATGTGCGCAGAATTTTAACTGAAGAATTGGAACGAAAACATATTCAGCGCGTTGGTTGCCGCGATTACTCACACCGGAGCAAGAACTGAATCGTTTGAGCCGCAATCAGAAGGACTCTGTACGCTGTTTCATTGGCGTCGATGAAACCTGAGTCAACCGTTACACTCCTGAAACCAGAGAATAATTCAAATAATGGACAAAAAAGGTTCTCCGCCACCAAAGACGTCAAAAACGGTTTTGCCAACAGGAAAGGTTATGGTAACAGTTTTTTGAGATTATCATGGAATTATCTTGGTCGACTACTTAGAAAATAGGAAAGCAATAAATGAGGAGTATTATGCCAACAATAAAGCGACAAAATCAAAGAGAAGCGGCCTCATTTGGCAAAGAATAAAATTCTTTTCCATCAGAGTAACGCACCAACCTACAAGTCTGCGATTGCAATGGCAAAAATTCATAAATTTGGATTTGAATTAATGCCTCATTTGCTCTATTCTCCAGACTTGGCTCATAGTGATTATCATCTCTTCCAAACCTGAAAAAATGTCTCGGGCGTAATTCCGATGTAATCGCTGCTCTAAATAGCTATTTCGAGGACTTGGATTCATCGACCTGCAATGAAGACATTACTAATTTGGGATATCCTTGGAATAAGGACGTAGAGCGAACAGGAGATTGTATTGAAAAATTAAATGTTTTTGTAAAAAATTCCTTACGTTTTCTTTGTTAGGTCCCGTAGTTTCCGAACCACTGATTTATTGATATGTTTATGATAATTCGTCAATAAATAATATAAATTTGAAGCCTTGTTATTTTAATTTTAATGGTATAGCTTTGCGTGTTGAGGCGGATTTACACGTATCAAGTAGCTAAAGGAAGTAACTAAATCAGAGTATAACTGCGAAATCAATTGATCTTTGCCTTGGAGTTGCGTATTTAAGACTTCCAAGTGATTTGTGATGTCTACAAGAAACGCTAAGTCACACAGCCAATCAGGGTTGTCGAGTTCGGAGCCGTCCTTTTTCTTTTCCACCAGAAACGTTTTGACTTCTTCAATCAAGTTAAGTGACAACCCACGACTTAGCCACCTTACTTCAGCGTAAAATAGTAGATCATCATATTCGCCTTCAATATCCTCGAGAAATTTTGTGAATTATCGGTGATTGAGACCTCGTGATTTTATAAAGTTTACAGTGGGTACTACAACTTTCATCACATTTTCAAATCCCAATAATTTTAAACAGAGGGCCTCTTGATGTATAATGCAATGAAACTGCATTAATTCCTTGGTATCTATGTTTTTAGTTTGTAAATACTCTTTTAACATAGTTATTATCCCAGATTTACTTCCAACCATTGAAGGTGCTCCGTCAGTCGTTATTCCAGATAATTTCGTTAAATCCAAATCCATTATAGAACATTTTTCCAGAAGAGCTTTGAGCATGTCACTCCCCTTGGTTTGACTTGTCAATGAACTCATACCAATCAGTTCTTCACTCACTTCAAAATTTTGCGTTCCTCGTAAAAATATTAAGAGTTGAGCAGTGTAACTTATATCTGTAGATTCGTCGAGTGCTATAGAAAAATACTCAAAACTTTTCGATTTCGTGGCTAATTGCTCTTCTATATTAGCTGTTAATGTGGTAAGTCTTCTTTGAACAGTCATCCGATTTAGTTGAATTTTTTCAAACCTCTTTGCATCTTTCGGACACATTCTTTTTGCGGCGATATCTAAACACTGCTTAACAAACTCACCATCTTTAAAAGGCCGACAAGTTTTCGCTATTATTCGAGATATTTCAAAGCTAACTTCAGTAGCTGTTTCAGCATCTTGAATTGGTTGTGTAAACATAGCTTGCTGGCCTATTAGTTCCCTTTGTAAAGTGGAAATTTTTTGTGTTCGATTTTCGCCGGTTAATTTGGTAAAAGTATGATGCAGGGTTTCATAATGCCTTTTCACACTATTCTTGCATATTAAACACACACTTTTGTTATGCGATGAAATAAAAAAGTATTTTTCGGTCCAAATATCTTGAAACTGTCGATTTTCATCTTCAACCTTACGACTACGTTTTTTACTGGGGCCTGGTTTATCCATATCAAAATTGATATTATATTGTTACGTAGGTAGATGCCAAGTTCGAACGACGAAATATTTATTCTTCACAGATTACAATTCAAACAATATAACGTCCGCTTGTCCGTAGTTAAAACTTAACTGCCTCGATAGCGGGCGATGCGTTGTATTTAGTTACCTAACATCGAGAACCTACCACATTGTTCGGGGATAATACCGACGTGTTTCGCGAATCTTCGAGTAATCTAGTTGGTTCGACAGATTTCTAGTCTCGTAACAATATGCTTGGAACGACGAGGGGAATACCTGTTCTACGTAGTAAACCTGAACAAGAAAGTAGTAGGTACTTAAAGATACATATCTTACTAACAATTACAAAATTAGAATAAAATAAAAAGTTAAGAAATATTGATTTCAATGGATTTTTACCTACTTTTGTAGTTTTTCGAAGAATTTTTTAAATTCGTTGACGGGCCGCATAAATATCGACAGTGGCCGCATGCGGCCCGCGGGCCGCGGTATGTGCATCGCTGGGTTAAAGAGACTGTGCCACTTATAAACCATAGTTTTTTCCTGGCAGTAATTCCTATAAACTGACGACATCTCGTTCAGTATGGTTTGAACAGACTTTCCTTGCTTGGTAAGGAATTTTATAACGGAGCGATACTCGATTTTCTCCATATTTCAGACTTTCGTCCCGATTAAGTTGCTTAGTTGACGATATTTTTTAAGATATTAACTCGATTATGACAAAAATTTATATTTATACTAACAATAAGTCTCTAAACACGTTACGATATGAAAGAGTTCTCCCATTATCATATAACCCCTCCATTCCG
Organism: Melolontha melolontha; assembly: GCA_935421215.2. Lineage (NCBI taxonomy): Eukaryota > Metazoa > Arthropoda > Insecta > Coleoptera > Scarabaeidae > Melolontha > Melolontha melolontha. The sequence goes on from OW285240.1 coordinate 108,684,958, forward strand.
CATCGTTAAAAACGTTCCCTCTTATTTTCATTGCGTTGATTTTTATTCTTGTACTCAACGAATTTGTTAAACTTTTCGATTTTATCCGGGGATATCTAAAAGTTTAAAAGTGGAAGTTCAAAAAAAGTAATTAGATTCTTTTAATTTCCTTAAATGGTAAAACTTTTATTCGAATTTTATCCGAACAGAAATAGACAAAGATCCGAACCCGATCGATTGTCATTACCACCGCTTCGTTTGAATAAACTCGAACTTTTTTCGTTCAGAAACAAAATAAATTTCTTAATTTTCACCATTTAACTTATTAATTAATAGTGGAGTAGGTTGATGCAATTAAAAATATAGACTTAATTAATACAATTAAGTGTCATTTCTATTGATCGGTGTTTTCCCCGTAAAATGCTAAGTGATGTTGATCATAAAAGTCATGTTTGCGTGCAGGTTTAGACGTTCATTCTAAGTATTTTCTTTATTTTAAGGAATAATTTATAGCTCTTCGTAAATTAAAAAAAGGAGGTCAAGCTGTTATGATGCGGACAAGATTGTGGTAGTATTACACAGAAAAACTGTAAGGAAAGGTGTTAAGATTAAGGTATTAAGCGAATTGTGTTTTCTATGTAATAAGTGTAAGAGCATTAAAAATTCAACGTATTTTAATATAAGTTTGGTTTAATATACAGATATTTTTATACAACGTCTTTCTAAAAGAATTACATCTAGTTGTCCAAGAATTTCTCCTATAAATTATGTTCTGTATTCTTGAAATGCGGATATAGATTAAATGGTATGAACGTTACCACCTGTCACTGTCAAAATTTATCATCGAGAGATATGGTGATGAAATTAATAACAAGTACAATTAGATTATTAAATTATTTAATAAGATAACTTTAAAGATGGTATAGTAATCAAACAACCAAAGTAAATAACTAATTTGTAGAAATTTTAATTATTATACTTTATAACAAGTGTTCAAAATGTTCACCGTACTGTTCAATGCATAATACAATATGACGTTTCGTGTTGTCAAAAATTATTCATCAAGTAATTTTAAGTTATTCATTCTTGTTTTATATACTTAATTTTTTAGCAATCCCAAAATAGAAAAATCTAACGGAGTAAGATCTATTGACCGCGCTGGCCAAACACGTTTTCTTATAACTCGATGAGTGAAATGAACTTCTAAAAGCGCTAAATTTCCACGACGTGTATATGCAATAGCCCAATCTTGCTGGAAGTAACCCCCATTAAATTCGTCTCATTGCACTTGAGTTAAAGATGGAGTTAATAACTGTTCTCGGCATCCCTGGTTATTAATGTAATTGTGAATAAATATTGGTTCTATTTTTCTACGACGAGATACAGCCAACTACACTCCAACTTTAACAGGACGTAAAGGAACTTCGATGTGATTGTTTGAATTGTTTATAGACCATGTTCTGTAATTTTGTTTATTTAAAAACCCGCTTAAATGAAACCATACTTCATCAGTAAAAAATCTTAGATTAAGAATTTCGTCTTTATTTAAATTTTCTTGAAAGAAGTTGCAGTAATTAATCCTTCTAACGTGATCTCTAGGTAAGATCTGTTGAACAGCCGATACTTTGTATGCAAACATACGTAAACGACGCTTCAAAATTCTATGAACGGTACTAGGTTTTCTCCAACAAGGTTTTCTACGTGTTCAACAATAATTTGCCGTTTACGTGGTCTACTAGAATTTTTGCCTTTGAACACAGATCCTGTAGCTCGAAACTTCTCAACGACTAGACGAATGTGATTATGTAAAGCGGTATTATCCACAACTCTCTTAGTAAACTGCTAGTGAATCTGTCGCTTACATTCGGCGTAACAATATTTTAAATTATATATCTTTTATAATTTAAAATTCTTTGAAAAAGGCAATAATTTCCGAAACATATAAGATTATTTTAAACATACAGATTGGCATAGTTAAAGGTAGATATTTAGCTTCAAATTCACATACATACAGCTATGAATAGTGGGTTAGAATGAAAATGAACCACTATTCACCACGATACTGTCCAACTTTGATGCTCGATCGGACTTCTTTAATGAGACAGCTTTCCTCTCAGGGTTTCCAATGGAAAACGTGGGAAACATAAATGTATTAATTTACTTGAGCGCCACTCAACATTTATTTGAGAATATTGCTAGTTTTTTAGAAGTTACAGTTAATCACACAAGTCGGAAGGTAAACAAAATAATATTCAGATCTTACTCAAACGAATCTTAGTTTATTAAAAAAAAATTTAAAAAAATTTGATTCTTTATAGAGCATAAAGAACTGTGTAAGACAAAATACACAAAGAGGTAAAATAATTTGCTGATATTGACAGCTAAGCAAATTCAAACGTCTTCTAATGAATCGCGAACAAAATTAATACTAATAAATTCCAAAGATATCTTTATTCTTTCACCCCTGACAAACAAACTCAAACGTAAACAGAAAAAACTGTCAAACCGAACAAGTCTCTAACGCATGTGCAGATACCACACGTACAAAAACTCCAACCTTGAAAACTGAAACTAGAATTTAACGTTACAAAAAAAAAATTACTAGAAACGAAAAACTATCTGTGTCATCTATTTTAACTAATATTAAAATATATATAAAAATTCATACAATCAATATACAATGATAAATGCATACAATAAAGAAATAATATGATTTAATATAATGTAAAATAAAACTTACGTAGTTTTTATTTTTATAACCTTGAGAACACGTGAAGTAAGAGATTAATTAAATAAAAAATACGAAGTATACAAACTTGTATAAATTCGGCAATGAATTAAGCAAGCACAACCACTATTAATACAAAAACAAAAACCGAAATTAATTGAAATAAAGATAAAAGAGTTTTATCTTCAAATATGCGACTCTCTTACTTGGATATCAAGACGTGTTTGTGGATATAGCATGGCCAAACGCCGAACTACAACCCTAATCAAAACTAAATCAAAATAAAACAGTTCAATACAAAATCTGTAATCATAAATAATTTCACAAAACATACAGAGTCATCAAAAATTATGGTTATATCAAAAATAATTTTTTCTTCACAATGTTGCGGGGAAAAGTCCATAGCAGTACGTATATGTATAACAATTTCCAAGGATGCTGCTAGGGATGGCTTTCACTTGTGTATGTGTGCGGAGAGTGGGTATCACATTTGCTGCTCGCATTTCGATGTGTGAGATATTGTGTCTGAGCAAACTCTCGCAATAAACTAAAATAAAATGTCCTTCACTGTCGAAGAAAAAATACAAATTGTATTATGGTATGCGTGGAATAATTTATATAAAGACGTGCAAAATTTATTTGTAGCAGCATACGAAAACCGCCCACCTCTCTCAATGTCAGTTATCCATAAGATTGTAAATAAATTTCGTATAGAAGGTTGCGTTAATGCGTATCATTTAAAATTTTGTTTCGTTTTTTTATAAAATTTTTATTTAATTTCCTTTAATAATTTTATTTTATTTACAATTTTTACAAAGTTTTGTTTCAATTCAATGTTAACGCATTATACATTAATTACAAAAGTAGATAATCAAATCGTATTTACTAAGAGCGGCTGCAATTCCTCAAAGCAATCCTGTACACCTTCATTTTTCATTGTGCCGTACTAAACACATATTAAATACGGACCTAAATTGACGAATGTATCCCCACTATTGTAACTAAACTACGTTTACAATCACTCATTAGAGTCACATGTACGTGTAAATATGCGTGCACTAGTGTGTGTAATACGCTTCGCAATTTCCACCGTTACTTCAGTCAATCTGTATACATATTAAAGTAAAACAGACCTTAAATCGCCGATTACTCAAATCTACTACTAGATATAAAGTAGATTTAATTTTAAAAAAATATTTATATAATCGGAGATTATCTTATTCGACGATTTAAGGTCTGTTTTAATTAAATATTAATTTATTTAACATGATTAAATTCTTACATGTTTCAGCACTAACGGCTTTGTCGAAGAGTTATATTTGAAATGTGACCACAATTATAATTATAAAAAGTGACAGTATATTACAGTTTCTTCGTTGGGTTGGGGTGCGCACGCCTCCCCCCCCCCCAAACGCCCACGCGCACGCATGCATGTAAACTGTCACTTATTTTTCATCCTTAAATATTCGCATATCAACAAGGAATATCCTACATATTTACCTTTTCCTAGCCGTTCTCTTAAGTATGAATGCTTAATATTTTTCTTCCGAGTTTCACTTTAATTAAATACAAAAAATACACTCATCATCAATTAACGATTCGACATTATTTTATTGTCTTCTTAAGAAAAATCTGTTTATATTAACTAGAAAATATAACAGGAACGAACTGAATATTAAATAACATAATGCTTGTGTTTATTTTAAATTTATCTTAAATGTTTTCATGCGTTTAGGGCTGCCTGTAGTTTGATATTTTGGACCCCATTAAATTAAGAAACAAGAATAAAATGCCGTAAATGATAGTAAATGAAATTTCGGGATTATAAAACTATATTTTTCTATAATACAAGACACTACTAATAACAAAATAATTTGAAAGATACATGAGTGGGTAAAACCACCAATTTGTATAATACAAAAGTATTTTTAATAATATAAAATATTATTAAAAATGGGGTGTGAAGAACACAATACAAGTTATATATTTGTGAATGTATCTCCTCTCCAGAGACGCAGATACGTATTTCACCTTTCCTTTCTACAGGATCGTCGGTACGCCCCTGCTGGAGAAGAGGTACATTCAACCAAACATAACTACCTTGCTATCAACCAGAAATTATTAAGACAGAGCGTGAAACAATATTCAGCGCTGTCTACATAATAACTGCCGAACTAAGCAACGTGTTTCTATAGACGGTAACAACCATATCTATAAAAAACTGTATTATCGAGTCTTCACTACTTGTCGGGCGAACCGAATGCGTATATAACAAAATAATTTGAAACATACATGAGTGGGTAAAAACCACACCAATTTGTATAATACAAAAGTATTTTTAATAATATAAAATATTATTAAAAATGGGGTGTGAAGAACACAATACAAGTTATATATGGCGTACCGGCATTTTACGGGGAATGGGCGTACCGACGATCCTGTATAAAGGTGAAATACGTATCTGCGTCTCTGGAGAGGAGATACATTCACAAATATATAACTTGTATTGTGTTCTTCACACCCCATTTTTAATAATATTTTATATTATCAAAAATACTTTTGTATTATACAAATTGGTGTGGTTTTACCCACTCATGTATGTTTCAAATTATTTTGTTATATACGCATTCGGTTCGCCTGACAAGTAATGAAGACACGATAATATAGTTTTTTATAGATATGGTTGTTACCGTCTATAGAAACACATTGCTTAGTTCGGCAGTTATTGTGTAGACAGCGCTGAATATTCTTTCACGCTCTGTCTTAATAATTTCTGGTTGATAGAAAGGTAGTTATGTTTGGTTGAATGTATCTCTTCTCCAGCAGGGGCGTACCGACGATCCTGTAGAAAGGTGAAATACGTATCTGCGTCTCCGGAGAGGAGATACATTCACAAATATATAACTTGTATTGTGTTCTTCACACCCCATTTTTAATAATATTTTATATTATTAAAAATACTTTTGTACACTACTAATAATTAGATAATAAAGTAAATTTTAAAATCACCCGTATGGAGTGGAAAATATCAAATTAAAGGCTGGTATAAAAACACGAAGTGAATAATATCTTAAAAGTTGGCATATAAGGCTTATTTATTAAATTAGTTAACCTTCCCCAACTCTCTATAGAAGATAAAAGAGAATATGCTGTTTGAAATTGTAAGTATCCTGTTTAAATTTCTATCAGAACTTTGGTTTTTTTTGGGCAGATAATATATATTCAAGATACTGATGTCTTCTTATTCTATTTGAAACTGTTGAGTCATTTTGTCGAATCAACCCAGTATTAACCGCCTCGAAAATTATGTACTGAATTCGAAAAGAAAAGAGACCACCACTTGTTCAACATACATGCACAATGTATCGGAGTACTATAGGTAATTGTGTACCCCTTTCCCTTCCCAACACTTTGAATTCGTAGAATTTCCAGTGCTTCAGGGAGGAATTTAAATTGGCGTCGGTCAGCATTCGACCGAATATGTTCGCCTGCGCGTCCCTTTTGTTCATTTTGTGAGGTCAGCTGAAGTTAATCAAGCCGAGCTGGTCGGCTAGAGCGGGTACACCCAGGCTACTATTGCAAAAACCTCTCGTATTGGTATGCTGTAAATCATCATGTAATATCACATCGATATTTGTATATACACATACGTACACCTACACAAGAGAGCACACGCGAATGGCTGGCCATTTGGGGGTAATGGCAGTGAAATAGATCCTTTTTTGCCCGCGAATTTCGTGCAACACGATTTACACTTGCTGACAAGTTGTTTTTGGTTGTGTTTTGTCGTGACTTTCCTTTTTTTTTCCTCTCATTACATTTGTTATGCGAGAATTTAACCGCGTCACGTAATAATATATTTGATGATTGACGTTCTCAGTTAGGTGTACATTTTTGTACCCCGAATTTTTTTTCTTCTTAGTATCTCACTTTTGTGCATTTCCTAGAATTTGTTGTTGTTTTCCCCCATTATCGTATCTCACATAAATTTTGGGAAAATTTTCATCGGCTGAAAAATAAATTCAATGTAATGGCTTGTAATATAGTAACCATGGTTAGCAAATATTCAGTAGTTATATCCCGAGTACATGCCAAATATGCGAATATTCTTACTCGTGTACGAAGTGCACGACTAAAATGTTCAAGTGTGCCATGCAAGAGAGACATATCGAGGACTGTTTCTCAAAGAAAATTTCACGCTATTTTGTTAGTAGGAATTCCACAATGGAAATAATAAAAAACAAAAAAGATTACTTTTGGATAAATTACAATTAAAAAAATAGAAATTGTAAGTACCGTAAATATGACATCTAATACGTAAAGAAAAAATAAATTGATAAGACGCGTTAATGTCAATTGTGGAAACATTTTAATTTTAAAAATGTGTTCTATTCGTTTTGGTCAATCAAACTCGAATTAAATAAATGAAGAAATTCGTTCATTAACGCCTGTAAATAAAGTGTGTTTTTTAAGAGGTGTAGGATTATAAATTTAAATAAAAAACATAAATGTTAGGGAAATGAGAATTTTATTTAAATCGGTAAGATAGTTTTATGACATTAAAGATGGAAGATGATTTCGAGTATACGGACATCACGGGAGCATCTGAGGTACGTCATCCTGGCAAGGCCGCAATAATTGTTAGCTTGTTTGCGTAGACCAATGACTCCAAATAGCCCTACAAGAAGTAGTCTAGAGATGTCAAAACACATGATCTTGACGACCAGTGTGCAGATCCATTTCTGGAGATAATCTGATCGCCGAACACTTCCTTCTGTAAATCGATGGTTTCGTCATGTAGCAACGTCCTTTTGAAATAAAGGGTCTTCCATACTATGTTCATGCACTTTTGGGAATAAAAAATCATTGGACATGCCTTTATATCGGCCGCGATTGTCGGCGCTAGCTGGATTTTCTTCGTTGTTCAAAGAACCATGATCCGATTATGCCATGGGGCCAAAAACCGCACCAAACAATGCATTTGTCGGGGTGAATCGGTAGTTGATGCGGCAGTTTTGCTTATTCATACAGCCACTGAGCCAGAAGTGGACCTCATCACTGAACACAATTTAACGGTAAAACAGTAGATCGATTTCCAACATTTTATGCGCCCAATTACTGAACTGACGTCGAAACCGATGGTCGGTCGGTTTCAATTCTTGCACCAATTTAATATTATAGGCATGTACGCCAAGATCCTTGCGCAAAACCTTCCACTAATCACTTATTACGCCAGTAGTAATATACACCGCGGAGACGGCATAGTTCACTGTGAGAGAAGAAGAGAAGCTAAAGATTTTTGAATGCCGCGGAATAAGAAAAATAGTAGGCCCAAAAAAGATGTGAAATAACAAATATAGAGCTTTAATGAACCATGAGATCGATAAATTATTAGTACAGCAAAATATAATGAGAGAAATCAAGGCTTTAAGAATAAGATGGTACGGTCATGTAATGAGAAGAGAGAGAGAGAGATAGAGAGAGGAGCACCGATAAGAGACATAATAGGAAACACTTTAATTTTAAAAATATATTCTGTTCATTTTGGTCAATCAAACTCGAATTAAATAAATGAAGAAATTCGTTCATTAATACATGTAAATAAAGTGCGTTTTTTTAAGAGTTGTAGGATTATAAATTTAAATAAAAAACATAAATGTTAGGGAAATGAGAAGATAGTTTTATGACATTAAAGATGGAAGATTATTTCGGGTATATGGCCATCACGGGAGCATCTGAGGCACCACGAAATAAATTAACAGTGCCACCTAGACGCAGATGGAAGCAACAGGTAGAAGATAGCTGAAAAACACTAAATGTAGAGGGATGGAGACAACAAGTGGTTGACAGGAAGAAGTGGAAGAAAATAGTCGATATAGGATGAAGTCATCAAAGTCTGTGAGAATGTGGAGTAATCCACCACATGAATTAGGATTCATAAAGTTCCTTATAAGGTATAACTACAATTTCACGTCGAAATGTTTAGGTTTAATAATAATAATAATATGCCGTTTTAATTGGCATCAATAATTGAAATCGTGATAAAGGCAATATAAAAAAATTCAAGATAGAATCAAGGAAGATTTAAGTGTCACCGAAAAGAGATGAGTTTTGAAGAATACTTCTTGGTCCGGCTTTTGGAGTACATATGTTCCATCAAGCGATGTTGGCTGGTTTTTTTCTGTCTCCGTGGTTTGCTCGGTTGTCTGCTTTCCTCGTAGCAAAATATATTTACCCCGTTTATCGGACAAAGAAAGCCAATGCCTTATTACGTCCAATTGCTTCGCAGTGGGATGCCCAAAATTCACTAACGATAGCAGGCTTTCTAACAATTATCACACACCCTTTTTGAATGCGCTGACAGCTAAAATTACTATAAAATTAGGGTATAGCGTAACTTTATATCTCGTTTCACGGAGCCCCAAGAAACAACTCTTTACTCGCAGAAGACTCTTTTGTCAATCGCCCCCGGTCAAAGCGGGGTAGCGTGGAAGCGGGTACAATGCGCACAATCCATTCTAGATTGCATCACCGGGATTGCAAAAAACGAAATAATTAACTAAATTTGATATAAATCTCTATCTACAGGGCGGTAAAAACGTGAAAAATAACACAATCCATTCTAGATTGCATCACCGGGATTGCAAAAAACGAAATAATTAACTAAATTTGATATAAATCTCTATCTACAGGGCGGTAAAAACGTGAAAAATAAACAATAATAAAACAAAATATAACAGTGCTAGTCAGAAATTCCCGGAATGTGAAAAAAACACATACAACTTATTTACTACTATTTCCTTTAAAGTTCTCCTTCTGTATTAATACACCGATCCCAGCTACTTGTCCATGACTGGAACTAGTGCTGGAAGTCTTTAACGATCGATGGCTAGTCGATCTATTCTTTTTGTTATTGTGCGTTAGCTTTAGATATCGATAATGATATAGTTGATTGTACATTAGCGTTACAATTTTTTTTTAATATTTTTGTCTTTTTTTTTCTCGCTTATTAGAGGGAATTTTGGCAAATATTTTGAACCATAGTAGATTCTATATAATTACAACTATCCATTTTTCATATATTTGTTTTTTATTTCAAAGACACCCGGTATATCTAAGTAATAGATGTCGGCAAAATTGTCCTAACCATCTGCATCCTGCAATAAACACATACGAGCATCGAGTTTTTATTTTTTAAATTTTAGTTCTGTAGCCCAGAATTGTTGAACTATATGCAACCAAAAGTTTAGTTTTCGTAATTGCTGTAACAACTTTCAACCGAATGAAAGGATGGGAGCTGGAGTAGACTACTTTAAAAAAAAATAATTCAAAAATGGTAACTTCGCCGTCTCCTGCAGGTTTAATAAACGCGGTGTGCGTAATCGTGCTTTCTGTCCTTTCGTCTGGTTATACGAAATAAAAAAAAATACAGCTGCATTGCAGTGTTGCATCGTTTATAGATTTCGCATTTCCATAAAGTCTCATGTGTGTGCGCGCGAATGTATGAGCTTATTATATGTAATTTCACGGTAACATCGGTCCCTATTTCTACCGCTCCACGTTTCGTCCATTCCCCCAACAACTTCGACGTACCTCTGTTTTATATACAGTAGATGGATCGTGAGTCTAGCCGTCGGGATTGTTTGTATGCATCTCCGTATCATCTGCATACAGGCTCGCTTCAGATTATATAGGTTGAAATTTCTCTAGGGATCGACAAGAGCCAGACGTTCGGTAACTCACGGAGGACTTGATGCGCTCATAATATTTCGCTAGTTTCGTCTTTTTTACCCTCTTATTCATTCATTGTATTCTAGATGCACAATGCAACGGAATATTTATGACATATTTTTAATGAGGGAATATGTTCAGTTAAGATACAAAAAGGTTATCAGCGAGAAGCATATTCGCCAGGGCATTCAAACTTAGGTTGATCTATCTTTACTACCTACTATTACAATATGTTAGAAAGAAATTATCTGCTATCTTAATAGCGTTTACTTCATTCTAAATTCCTTCGTTTTAGAAAAAACGATTGAAGACGCTTTTATTTGCCTTTGTTAGAAAGTTTGATAAAAATTTATGTATACCGAGGAAAAGAAAAGGATTACTTTTTTTAAAGAGAAAAGGGACCACGGATGTACTTACTTCTCTATACGCTAAAAATAATTGAAATGATATTGCTATTCACAATATATACGAACCCAATAGTGGGTAATTATTTAGAATCTATTTAGATTTAGATCTATTTTTGTAAATTTTGTAAAATTTGAGATAATAATCTTAACAAATTTATTATAAAAACACACTTGGCTATTTCACAATTTTTTATTAGATTATTTCTAACATATGTTTCGGCTGTTATGCCATTGTCAAAGAGTATCTTAAAACTAACTTACAATACGTGCCCTTTTAACTTTTATACCTATTTTTTAGTGCTGGGGTGATGGGTAGACATATTTACAATCGTGTGTATTATGGGGGTGTTAACAAATTCTAACTGTGTATTCGTAATTATTCTATTTTGTTTTCGCGTTTTTCTAATTTCTAGTATTTCTAATAAATCTAGTCTTCTACTTTTTATTACGTTGTGTAACACGGTGGAGCTATTAATGTCAGGCAAATGGCTTTGTTCGATACAGTGTGTCGAAAAACCTGTGCTTTTATTACTATATTTTACATGTCTTACGTGTTCGGATATGCGTTTTTAATGGATCTTCCACTTTGCCCTATATATATAGCTTCACAGTAATTACATTTTATTGTGTATACTCCTGATTTTTCTAAATTTTCTATTTTATCTTTGTTATTATTTAACATTGTACCTAATTTTGTTTTATTGCTACATATGATTTGAATATCTAATTTTCTTAATATTTTGTTTACTTTGTTGTGATTTGGGGAATATATGTAATTGCGTGCCAAATGGGTTTATTTTCTTTTATTTCCGGATATAAGAATTTTTTCTGAATATTCTTTTGTTCTTTTCGGTTTAATATTTTGTCTACTATGTTGGGATTGTATCCATTATTTTCTGCTATTTTTTTAATATATATTATTTCTTCTTTAAAAGCATCAGTATTCAATGGTATGTGAGTTGCTCTATGTATATAACTATGGAATGTTGACATTTTTATTTTAGTATCTTGTTTCGCTTCCGCATGTATTATATTAATAATAATATAATATAATACATGCGGCAGCGAAACAAGATACTAAAATAAAAATGTCAACATTCCATAGTTATATACATAAAGCAACTCACATACCATTGAATACTGATGCTTTTAAAGAAGAAATAATATATATTAAAAAAATAGCAGAAAATAATGGATACAATCCCAACATAGTAGACAAAATATTAAACCGAAAAGAACAAAAGAATATTCAGAAAAAATTCTTATATCCGGAAATAAAAGAAAATAAACCCATTTGGCACGCAATTACATATATTCCCCAAATCACAGACAAAGTAAACAAAATATTAAGAAAATTAGATATTCAAATCATATGTAGCAATAAAACAAAATTAGGTACAATGTTAAATAATAACAAAGATAAAATAGAAAATTTAGAAAAATCAGGAGTATACACAATAAAATGTAATTACTGTGAAGCTATATATATAGGGCAAAGTGGAAGATCCATTAAAAGACGCATATCCGAACACGTAAGAGATGTAAAATATAGTAATAAAAACACAGGTTTTTCGAAACGCTGTATCGTACAAAGCCATTTGCCTGACATTAATAGCTCCACCGTGTAACATAACGTAATAAAAAGTAGAAGACTAGATTTATTAGAAATACTAGAAATTAAAAAAGCGCAAAAACAAAATAGAATAATTACGAATACACAGTTAGAATTTGTTAACACCCCCATAATAGACACGATTGTAAATGTGTCTACCCATCACCCCAGCACTAAAAAATAGGTATAAAAGTTAAAAGGGCACGTATTGTATGTTAGTTTTAAGATACTCTTTGACAATGGAATAACAGCCGAAACATATGTTAGATATAATCTAATAAAAAATTGTGAAATAGCCAAGTGTGTTTTTATAATAAATTTGTTCATTACAAAATGTTTCACCAAGAAGTGTCTGCTACGTCAATTAATGAATAATCTTAAATAATATAGAGAGAGACTTCTAAGTATTATCGATCGTACTATAATAATGATTAATTAATTAAATCGGGCGGTCTGTCAAATAAAAACTCATTTATTTTAACCTCTATATTTCGTAACAATTGGTTACTTCTTCAGGAGAACCTATAAGATTAACAAGACCCACAATATATTAATGAATATGCCAATATTAAAATACTTACAAAAACAGAGTTAAACGTTCACTACTAAATTTTAACTCTGTCTTTGTAAGTATATAGTAAGTAGACATATTTATAAGTCTCAATTTATAGTTTGGGGGTTGTTTTCCTTGATTTTTGTGGTATTTATTTTATTTGTTTTGTAGTGTTGATATAATTTTTGTTAATGAATGGTAGGGCATATTTATTTTTTTTGTAGAGAATCTTTTGTTTGTGATAAAATTTCTGGTCTGAAGTCTGGATTTGTTAGTTTAATAGCTCTATTAATTAATCCCGTTGCTACTACATTCGTTCTAAGTAGTCTAAGAAGTTAATTTTTGAATTATTTTCTGTTTCTATTGTCAAGTGTAGTTTTGGATTAAATTAATTAAATTTCTTTAGTATGTATTCTATTTTATCAGAGGGTATGCAAGGGATGCAATCACTTACGTATTTTTTTTTAAATGTTGGTTTAACCCACAACAACATAACATAAAAGTAGCTCACAAAATTTCAATAACCTCAACAACCTACACTCAAAATTAAAAGACGAAATACCTACATTAAAGAATATACACGTTATTTATGAAATTCCATGCAATGCAAAGACGTATACATCGACCAAATAACACAATATCTACAAGAACATTTAAATGGACACAAATTTTCAAACAATAATACAGTCGTTAAAAAATATATCAAACAAATGACCGAACAGATTTAAATAACTTGTCAGCAATATACCCATTATATAAACACCCCTTGTACAATAACAATATAAACATCACAAAAAGAAAATAAAAAAACACTTGTCCGAGAATAGTTAAACAAACCCTCCCCTCCCCCTGCAAAGTGTTGGCCAAGCTAACATATTTTCCATCCGTCAAAATAGACACATGGCAGAAAACAGTCTACCTGTTAATACCAAAAGTTTAGTTTTATTTAAAAATGCATAGCAAATACGTGGCAATATATTAACACCGCAAAAGTTTAATGTAAGTAAATTTATTACTATAATATCATCTTTTTCCTTTTTAACATTTAAATAAATTTTATAGTTTTTGAAAAAGATACTATATATAGTATCGAAACATCAAATTAAATATTGTTTTAATTACCCGGTCGCTACTTCCAAAAAATATGTCTCATACATATAATAAAAAGTAATTGTTTCTTGGGAGTAGCGACCAGGTAACTAAAACAATATTTAATTTATGTTGATGTTTCCGTATACGGTGTCTTTTCCAAAACTGCAATATTTATTGTAAATGTTAAAGAAATGATAAGATAACAATGTTAAATTAGAACTACTTACATAAAATTCTGCTGTTGATATGCAATAAGGTATTTCGTTACCATTTCTAGAAATGGTAACTAATTACGACTGGAACCCAAAAATTAAAAACCCAGAAAAATTCTAATAAGTGCCGCCTATAAATTGAAAATATTCAGAATGTAAATATTACAACACACACACCGTATGTTTACATAGGTAACAGTCTGTCGATATTATAAAAGGTATAATATTCTGTATGCTAAAGTCAATACGATGTACAAGATGTATGCATTTTAAACGTCATACTAAAATTTAATGTGTATTATGAGAACGTTTTCTTTTGTTTGAAGTAAGAAGTGTAAAATACGAATATCGGATTCAGAATGCCCTATGGTATTCTAGGGCCGCAATGTTTATATTTATAGAACCGATAAGTTTTGTTAGGGTAAGCATTTAATAACCTGAGTCAGCTGTTAGCAGTTTATACTTGTAAATTACATCGGCAACAGGACGAAACTTAAAACGAGATACACAATAATAAAGATATTATTTTTGCTATTGAAGTATCAGCTTTAAAGTATTTATTATATATTCAGTCGCACAGTAGCATAACAAAATTTTTTTAAATATTTTTGTCATTTTTTCTCGCTTATGAAAGGGAATTTTGGGATAATATTTTGGGCGTATATTCTAAATAATCAAATCATTCCGTTTTCTATACGTTGTCTTTTTTTCAACGACACCCGGTATATGTATGTATGTGTATATATATTAAGTTTTTGGGAGCTTGAAGATTTGTTACTATTCACTTGTACATTATTTTCTACCATTTTCTTTTACATGTTCCAGCAACTATTTATTAAATAAATTAATTGAGGTTACACTATAAAATTCTATTAACATATATGTGTATAGAGAACGAAAGAGTAAATGTTTATAAATTTATTATTTCGTCCGTAAGAGGGTAGAAATGTTGACCAAACTTAAAGGTAATTGAAGATGATACCGGTTCCGAAAGAAACCGACCTCTTACTCCTGTCCGCCGCTCTTTTCGCTTACGCCGTCATTATTAATTGTGATGTCATTTAGTCTATGGAAGCAAAGCTGCAATAGCTGCAAGCTAAAAAATGCGTCTATGAGCGATATTAAGCAAGGAAAAAACAATCGACAATTGAGATAATTAATCCAATAATTTTAAAATAATTTCTTTTCCTTATATTATCTCTTGCGAAATGTACGTTGATTTACATATCTCGTCGTGTAATGTATGGTGACTTCTATCTCGAATATTTTAAATCTCTTTATATACGTTTAGAATACATTTCACTATATATTTTATTATTATTTCAATAACTACCTTAATAATATCTATGTATGTTTAAAAAACATATAGATTTGACCTTTGTGAAGATTTGATTAGTAATTTTTTTTTAAACTCAGGACCGTTGATCTAGAAATATTTAGTAAAGAATTTTAGGTGACACGAGAAAGCGTCTTCGCAGCCAGGAATTGAACTCGAGAACGAAAGAGAATTCCGTTATCGTTAGGATCCGTGAACTTTTAGATTGCGGGTTTTGGGGTGCGATGATGAGGAATTGGTGGATGCCTTGAAGAAAAAGAAGTCTTCGAACCGGCTGAAGTGAGAAAACGATCGCTCAAACGAGAAAGATGGAGCCACACTGAATGGAGAAAATACACACAGAGAAAATTTGCCGCTTGGAAAATCTACAAAACTCCACTAAAGTGTCGTTTGTTTTCTAAGTTGTCAGCGCCGTTCGCGCTAGATGCCGACAACCAAACGAAGCCTTTTGATAACTTCATTTGCCTCCCGAACTTCTACAACCGTCTTCGCCGCCGTCGTTACCACCACCACTGTCGCCTCAAACATCTCTTTTCTCTCGCCATATTCATCTTGGCTCGTCGCTTTGAATGTAAATATGCAGAATAATTAATTAGTATTAATGCAAATATCGTGTGGCATATTAATGCTTCAGAATTGCTTTATTACGTCAGTTATTTAATATAGTCAGTTACATCAAAATTATATATATTTGATGTTCAAAAATGAAATTAATCTTCGGATTTGAACATATTTTCATGCATTTATATGTTGTGCGGTGCAAAAGTTAGGACTATTACTATTTAAAAAAAATGAATATTTTTCAAAGAAAATATGTAAAATTTTTCTTTAAAGTATTCGGTAATGTATCCCTGCGAGAAAATAAGCATCATGTTTATATTTACCAGACATGTATTATTCCAGTAAATTATCTCTATTCTTAATATAATTTAAATTTAAGTCTATATAACGTCGATTTACTAATGTTCCACTATTGCTGAAGGTCTGAATCCTTCAACCTACGTACTTCACTTGTGTTCACTAACAGTTTGTTGACTAGGATATTAGAATGATCTGCGAGTATTTTATTGTATTTTGGATGTAGAACGATGGTATCGATTGTACCACAGACACGATATATCATCACACAATTTGGCACATATGGGCTATTCACGATACGAAGACGTGCACGTCATTTATTGAACTTTCCGCATGACAAATCTGTTCCAAATAAAATACCTATGTACACCTGATAAAGTTCAACGTTAATATCGGAGTATAAGTTTGTAGGACTGAGAAAGAAGCGTCCATTGTTGAGAAATTTGTTCTGGCATTTGACAAATGTATTCTGTCATTTCACAAATTTGTTGTTGTTTGTCATTTATTTCCTTTGTTTGTACATTTTTATTAGTTTTCACTGTTTTTGTCTCGTCTTTATTACAAACAGTTATTCGCATAACTAAAGTGGAATTATTCGCTTACGCAATAATACAGAAATCGTTCTCTAGCCAGAGTAAATCGCTAATTGCAGCCACAATCTCGTGTTTTACGGAAGAACGTGATAATGGCGGGCCGTTGTTAAGATTAACGGCAATACGTGAGGTGATTTATATTTGTTATTCAT
This sequence comes from Melolontha melolontha, assembly GCA_935421215.2. Lineage (NCBI taxonomy): Eukaryota > Metazoa > Arthropoda > Insecta > Coleoptera > Scarabaeidae > Melolontha > Melolontha melolontha. The sequence continues at coordinate 108,702,211 of OW285240.1, forward strand.
ACAATACTATAACTATAATGACTTACATTCTTTTATAGCATGTATCTGCAGCATTAGGTGCAAGCCTTGCAACTGTTAGCAGAATATCTACTGATGTTGAAAAGGGCAGTACACTGGTGAACCCTAAATGGAAGCATGGCAGGAATAAAGTAGTTGTTCATATTGACAACTATACTGAATGAGCTATCAGGAATACCGTATACAACATGTACAAAAACCGTAAGTTTTCCAAAATATACATGCATTAGCATAATAAAAAACGTTCAAATAAGCTTTGCCTCTAGTAGGCCATTCCTTTAAAAACGTATGATTATTAATAATTTAAATTTGCATTAGTTGTCAATTAGACAGATGCATAGTTGACAAAAACTGCTTTCTAATTTAAAATTGATTTAACATGGTTTTTACTATACAACACAAATCATTCATGCTAGAATCTTATTTTCGAAACGGACGTAAGATTGACGGACAATGGCAGTATTCTCTTCAAGATTGTTTAGAAGAATTTAGAAATGAGTTCTCTAACGTCATCTTTGATTATGACAGTTTTCGGCACACAGTGACACATTCCGTTATGGTTTTCAGAGAAACAGGGAGTGTTAAACAGAAAGAAGGCGCAGTTCGGGCGAAAAAGCGTACAGAAGAGCTAGTTAATAATGTAAGAGAAATTATAAATAATTGACCAAGAACTTCCGTACGAGCATTATCACAACAAGTGGGGTGTGTCAATTGGCACATGTCATACAATTTTGAAAAAGGACTTACATTTATTTCCATATCACATGACCTGTTATCAAGAAATCAAGGAAATCGACTATCCCAGAAGAATAGCGTTTAGTCAGTGGTTCTTAAATAATTTTGATAATGACCTTCTTGACAAAACCTTTTTTTCTGATGGGTCATGGTTTTATCTGAATGGATATGTGAACTCACAAAATATGAGGATGTGGACTAATGAGAAACCACATAATTTTTTTGTTGAAACCGCACTTCATCCGCAGAAAATTGGTGTATGGTGTGCGATTAGTCGAAGGAGAATTATTGGCCCTATTTTTTTTAACGGAACCTTAACAGGAGAAAGGTATCGACAAGAAATTATTATGCCATTTATCGAACAGCTTGACGACGAAGAAATAACACAGGGTTACTTTCAACAAGACGGAGCTAGAGCACACACAGCAGGTGAAACAATTAATATTCTGCAGCAATTTTTTCAAAATCGGTTGATAAGTTTAAACACTGAACATGAATTTCCACCAAGATCTTGCAACATTACCCCATGTGATTTCTTTTTATGGCCATTCTTAAAGAACTCAATTTATCAAGTACAGATACCTGATCTTGCAGGCCTTCAAATCAGAATTGCTGAAAGAATTAATGGAATTGACAATGCGATACTACAAAACACTTTTTCCTCCATTAGAAGAAGATGTGAGAAATGTTTCGAACAAGGTGGTGGACACTTTGAACAATTTTTGTAAAATTTTGCTTGTTTCTTGGAAATAAACATATTTCATTCACTTAAAAATGTTCGTTTTATTATTTTGACATTTGTCATTTCAATCAAATATCTCATCTCATAACCAACAAAATTCCTATTAAAATTAGTAACAAGCTAAGACATAATCATAATTTCCAAGGGCTACTTTGAGGTAAAATTTATTTGAATTCTTTGTATAATTATTGTGTAATTACAGAACAACACATTACGCTAAAACCTTTGAGAGCGGTACTTTGTGAAACAGAAATTTTTATGGGTGGCTGCACATCACTGTAGAAAGTGCTACAGAACATAGGATTTCACTACAAAAAAAAAGATCCTAAAAGAGCATTGATAGAGTTACCACATATCTTATTAAAACGTGTGAAGTTTTTATCAAACTACATACGACTGAAGAAATCTGGTATTTATCAATTTGTATTTGTTGATGAAACTTGGAAAGTGACATTGAAGATAGTTAAAAGCACATCAGACTGATGTGTTTTTAACTTTGGTAATTTGATCATTTCTGATCATTAATATCTTCTAAGATTGTTTACTCTTATATTGATGAAATGTATTCCATATTGTATTATTCCATATGTATGTGTATAAATAAATTGCATCTGTTTCTATTTAATAAAATCGTTGAAAAAGCAGTTTTCTTTATTAAACACAAAGGTTATATCTGATAAATAAACAATAAATGTATTATTATAACTAATATGTATGCATCCAATTCATTTGTATCATTTTATTATGAATAATTACATTAACATAACCTAAATATCTTCCATATCATGTCAATTATTTAATACATATAAACTATATTAGAGGATCATTATTCATTAATTTCATTATACACAACAAAGATGCACATCTTGCTACACTGTGCAAACGTCATTAATGACGTGCACGTCTTTGTATCGTGAAAGGCCTATACCAAGGAACATCAACGGATAACACGAAGCACTTTACTTAGGATACGCTGTAATAATGCTAAGTTGGAATTCGCTATTGTGCTCTATAATTGCATGTCATACGTTATATAGGTTTAAATACAGCTTTAAATACAGATTTCCTGTTCATTAGCCAATGGGTTTGTTTAAATTTCCAAGAGTTTCCTTGGTTATTATGTTTTTTTTTAAGTTAATCTCTTATCAAGATGCATACCAAGGTACCTTGCGTGATTGGATTGTGGAAGTCTGTTCCCATTCAATTCAACAGGTGAGGACATAGATTCGTTCATAGTGAAGTTAACCTTGACCTTATTTTCCATTTTTGTAGCCACGTTTTGACTTACTCTAGATTTTTTTGAAAACTTCTTATTGCCTGTTTAGGATTTGTATGTGCTACTAAGATGACAGTATCTTCAGCAAACGTGGCAGCTATATTTAGCATGATAGTCTGCGTCACTGTGCCAAAGTGACATATGAGTGACATATCAGGTAATATATGGAAAATATGGGTGTATTCATGATCTTATTTTACCGGGAAATATTTATTACTTACACAGCATATTAAAATTAGAAAATATTGGTAAGGAAGACATTTCTTTATTTTAATCTTATCAAAAGCCTGGGTTACATCTAAGAACGCAGGAGAGCGCCATTAACTAGTCTATGTATATATTCCTTCGAAAGTGTCATCCTTATATCCGAAACCGAACTGCTGATTTGGAATCATGTTTTGTTCTTCAACACAAAATTTTACTTTCTTCAAATAAACCTTTTCGAATATTTTTGATGGTATCTGAAGCAAGCTCATTGTTTATTCAACGTGATGTCTTCAGTTTTTTTTTTGACAAACTTAGGAATCATTGTCATCAATGTCATTTCAGCTATTTTCCATAGATCCAGAAAATGGTAACTTTGTAGTATAGCATTCTAAATAAAGGTATCAACTTAAAATTTTTCGTGTAATTCATGTAGATTTTGCCCAATCCAGGTGGTTTCATTATATTGGCTTCATTCATGGTCACTTATCTAATTTCATGTATTCTAATCCTCTTAATTAGAAAATTTAATTACCACGGTGTTTCGAAGTAATTGATAATTTTTTTCGTCTGTTGCTGATTTCATTGAGTAAAATGGTTGAAACACCTTCTCAAACTGTTTTGTTAATGCTTCAGCTTTTTGTACTCATTTGTCGCCTATTTACTGTCACCAGTTCTTACTGGAGATTTTGTTTACACTTTATGTAGCTTTCCACAGAGAATATTATGTTACCCCTGTCGGGATAAACCCTTTTAGATACCGATGAATGAGTTGATTTTCACTATTTGAAAGAATTCTTTGCTGCTATATTTAATTTATTTTTATTTTCTGTAGTTCTCATTCTCGACAATAGCGTTCTTAAACTTTTTCTTTCTGCAATTTTCTGATAGAACAATTTCCTTTTCATAGGTAGTTGTTACAATTGTTTCAGAGAAGATGGTACTTGGGACCTAGTACCTGGAGAAGGGGAATTCTCTGGAGACGGTCACACATTTCTGGTGTCACGGAAAAAATAGGAAAATAATAAAAATAACCCCTAAATAAGATTTACTACAATCACATCAATACAAAGAAAGAATTCCAGAATTTAAATCAAACTACTGGGAACAAAAATAGAAAGTATTTGCCGACTAATCTGTGGAACTTCGTAGGACGTGAACCTATATGTGGAATCGCCAACGATTCCGCTAGAAGATATATCTCGTTATGACTAGAAAGAGAACATAAAAAGAAATGGATGCTAGTGAAAGGTCAATTTCATGCTAAGGCACTACTAGAGGAGCTGGATGCTACGCTTTCACCCAACCTAATTCGTAATAATAAAAAAGAAATTAAAATTATTACCGACTCGATAATCGGACATTGTTCTTTAAGGAAGCATCTATACAGCACGGGTTTTGTTGGCGAGCCCTGGTGAAGGAGATATGAGAAACAGGAGGAAACTTGCCTTTATGCGCTTATGAGGAGCTGAAGGCACTCAGACAGAAACACTTCGAAATAGATCTATTGCATCCTACTCAAATTTCCCTTGAGGAGAATAGTGGTCTTTATCGAAGGTACAAGACCAACACAGTGGAACTGAGGTATCTTATTGGGTGTGGTACAAAGAGCACTATGTTCAAATGCTTAGACATACTGGCGTCAGACCGAAAGAACCAGAAGAAGAAGGAAGTCTAGGAAAAGTTGTCTGGAGGAAGTGAAGAAAGATCTGAAAGAGGTAGGAGTCATAGATTCGAAAGGAGAGGTATAAGGCAAGAGACGGTAGAACTCAAATTCAACGACCACTAGGTTCATAATGTTGCTATATACATAATTGATGCTCTTCAATTCATTAGTACACTGAGCAAGTCCTTTTCTGTCCCAGATGCTAATTAAAAGTTTCTTTCCTGTAAATTCGAACATTGAAATAATTCTGGAAAATTATTACAACTATTTGACCGAATTTGGAAGAAAATTACATCATTGGTAATACTGGTAGATTTCACTACGGAATGAATATTCTGTTTTTGCAAGAGCCGTCAAGTTTTACCTGAGTTATCAAGCGTATTCATTAGATTCCTGTGATATCTACGATTGCGAAACTTTTGCAAGGAATTTGTTCAAGAATTAGAAAATGTGGAAAAAACCTGTTATTTAAATATAATTAATGTAACGTTACACATTTGATCAACATTTTTAATCTAAAATTTCACTTAATTAACAGTTAAGCTTGCAAAAGGAAACAATTATATATTGACTTTCCAACGCTTAGATAGATTAGCACCCACATTGTAGTAATTCTGTAATTTAAGTGCAAATTATAAACTCCGATCGGAGAATTAAATTACCGCATTTTGCGCGCACACTTACTATTAAATAATACGATAAATTACAATTATCACAATAATCTGTCGTCCTGCTTCGTTCTTAAAAAGGAATTAGTATCGTGCGCCAACGACCGCCACAAAAACGGTTGAACACGCGAGTGTCCGATTAGATGGTTCTAATTAAATTTTGTCTCGCGACGTGTCGCCATATTTTATCGGTTTTATAATCTCATGACGGGAGAGTGTTTGTGCTCCAATTCCTCCAAATTATAATTAAGAAAAAACTGCACAAAGACAAATAAAATAAATGGAGAACAAAAGCAATATGACACGAACCAGTAATTACATTTCGTGTTACAATAAACTTTGTGAAAGCTACACTTTTTATTGCAGAATTAAACAGAGATGCAATAAATTATATGCTGGTGTTGGAGAAGAGATTTTCTACATTATTACTATAATTAGAACTGTTAGTTAACCGCTTGACATTGAAGGAGTACTTTGGCAATTTTTCTAACATAAAACGACTTATTCATGGCGCCTTACTCATCCAGAATGACAAACACGTTATTTAATCATCAAAGACTTTATTACCAGTGATCTATGTAACGCGAATTTTGTGACTTAGTTTTTGGAAATTTGTTTTTTCGGAAACTTTTAAATAGTTGAAAATAAAATAAATTGTTTTAAAAGCGTATACAACATGTTCTAAATAAATATCATTTCTAATAATATGTAGAACTAGCAGTAGTAGTAAGACCAATTAGTCCCTTTTTGGACATAGGGAAGAAATTGTTTGTCAACATTCTTGTCTGTTCCTGGCTATATATCCAAATCTTGCCACTGACATATTGGTATCTCCTTGTAATGCTCTTCTCCATGTTATCTTCGGACGTCCTGTTTTCCTCCATTTTTCCGGCTGCCATTCTAACAATTCTTCTACAAATTTCCGCACTCGATTTTTTTAAAGTATGCCCAAGTCATCTTAACTTTCTTCTTTTAATTTGTACTTCGACCCCTTCTTCTCCTGTACAATCCCATAATTCTTCATTTGCAGATCAGGCAGGCCACTATATTTTCAGTATATTCCGGATACACCTATTTATAAAGCTTTATAGTTTTTGTTTGTTTGTATTAATTAGTGCCCATGACTCAGAACTGTACAATAATATGGGTTTCACTGTGGCATTAAAAACTTTAATTTTGGTCCTGTTAGTGATATTGCCCAAATTTAAAACATTCATCATCTTTATAAATGCACCACAAGCTTTCGATAACCTTGACTTGATGTCTTTCGTTACATCAACATATTTGGCCATCACTCTCCCAGGTATAAAAATTGATTTAGTCGCTCTATTTTTTCTCCCATCAATTTTATATCTTTTCTATTAATCTATAAACCTACTTTATTAGATATCAATTTCCTCTTGCATATACGTTGGCACTACGAGAGAGCAAACAAACGTCGTCCAGGTCTTCTAGATACTCCGTCAGATTCCATTTTATACCTCTACTTCCTTTTTCAATCACTCTGTTCATAAATCTCCAGCTTATACTGCACTTTCTTAGTCATTATCCACAATTCGCCATATGCCAGCGTTGGTCTAAATACCGATTTATATAATTCTATCTTAGTTCTTTTTGAGACCTCTTTTGATTTAAGTATTCTGTTCAACCGTCCTGCACTTCTATAATTTTTTGCCTGTCTTAAGTCTATGTCCATGACCTCGCTACATTTGTTGTACATACAATTCTCTATCTCTTCAAAGGTCAACACTTCTCTATCCTTGTTCTGCATTTTGAATATCTCTCTGAACACACCCTTCAGACCGCCTTTAATCTCCATATTCGTTCTATTTATTTGAAGGCCCATATTACTTGCTGCTTGTATAAACTACTGCGTCTTTGACTGCAGCTCTTTCTTACTTCTTGCTATTAGTAGGTGTCATCTGCTTATGCAAGACACTGGTGGCTTCGATTGAAAAGCGTAGCCCTGCAGTTTATATATGCGTCTCTTATAGCTTTCTCAGGACTATATTTAATGAGAGAGAGAAGACAATCCTGTTTAAACCCTCCATTTAGGATCTTGAAGATCTAACAATTAATTCATTGTAAAATAGATAGCATTTCCTGTCATTTAAAAACGAAGTCATTAAGTTTCGAAAAACGAGTGAAAAATTTAAAGAAAAATGTGTACACAGTAGGATATTGTGATTCAGATTACGGAACGTGCGAGAAAATTTGGTACAAATAGTATTCAGTTCGTTCAAAATTTTGCAGCTATATTGAAAGAAACAATTAGATTAGTAACTGTAGATTTACCTGGCATAAAGCCATATTGACGAGGAAAAAAGGAATTGTCAATTTATGACAACGTACATAAATTGAAGAACCAATTCAAAAATTTTAGCAAAATTAGATAAAACCGGAACAGGCTGATAGTTACCGGCTATGTTCCCCTCCTTGTGAATTGGACAAATTTTGGTCTCTAGACAAGCTTCCCACAGTCAGGAAACATATATGCTTTTATTGCATAGTTAATTATTCAGGATAAGAGCTTAACTAACTACCGCAAACTGACATTGTCTAACGACATAACTAGGAATAAAAGATCATCTATTATCGCAAGAAAATCGTTTTCATTAATAGGACAGAGAGTAAATGGTAAGTGAAATTTAATTGGAGCAACAGAGGTCAAGAAACCGTCAACATTGAACACATTGAAGAAATACGGTGCAAAACGTATATAACTATATCTTGTAAGATATTAAACTCTTCATCAGACAGAATAAACTTTCCAGATATCAATGAATCACGTTGAATATTTAGAAATTTTCGTAAATTAGAGTTCTGTTTTATATTGGTCTCTTTTCCCTGTATTTTTAATCACAATAAGATGTAAAAATTGGCAACATTGTGTGTATGGTGCAATATTTTATTTTGACCTGCAATCAACCCACCGAATCATCAAAAGGGAGATTTATTGTTGGACAATTGGAGAGACTCCATCAAGCTTTAACATAAAACCAAACCGCACTGATCAATTGGAAGCGTGTAATTCGTCAACATGAGAATACCCGATCACAGACAGCATGAATCACGGCAGGAAAATTGGACTAGTTGGAATGGGAAGTTATTTCCCATTCTGTGTCGTCCCTCGACATTGTCCCTTTCGACTATCACTTGTTTTGTACAAAACTTTCTTACTTGATAAAGACGAGTGCCTGAAAAAAGCTCTCACGAACTTTTTTCAATCAAAAGTTCCAGGGTCTTATTATAACGGAATTCAAAATCTATCAATGCATTGGGCAGAAGTAATCGAAAATAATGGCCATTATATTAAATATTAAACTTAGTTCGTCTTTTAAATAAATGTTTTTTAAAGCATATCGAAAATGACGTTAATTATTGCTAGATCAGATACTTTTATTGTACATCACATGAATTAAGAATTTCTTAATAACGCTTTAAATTATATTATACAGAAATAAATCAAACTTAATAATATTGAGAATTCTTAGACACTTTCTGGCATTTTAATTCATATTTCAAAGAGATTTTTTTTGTATCGCACTGGTCATAAACGACAGCCTTTCGAGAATCTGCCTAATGAACTACCGTTCGGTAAATAGATTCTCCCCGGCATTTCATATTCTCGATTACTTCTTAGAATTTTATACCGGGTGTATTTGAAATATCGCTAGATATATGTAACAAGGTATGGCGCTCAAGACAGTGACCAAGCGATTGGGCCAAATCCGCATTTCCTCTTTACGGATCTACCGCATGGGTATATAACAGAATAATTCGAAACATATTTGAATAGGTAAAAACCTCACCAATTTTGTATAATACAAAAGTAATTTTAATAATATAAAATATTATTGAAAATCTGGTGTGAAGAACACAAGTTCATTATTAATATTTTTGTGAAGGTCTGTTATATACGCATGCGGTTGATCCATAAAGAGTAGTGAAGACCCGATAATACAATTTCCAGAGATACGGCGGTGCCATCTGATGGAAATGCTTTGTTAGTTCTACAGTTGTTATGCAGACAGAGCTAGTTGTTTCGGCTGTTTGTTAATATGCAGCGCTGAATGTTCTTCTACGCTCAGTCATAATAATTTCTGTGAGAAACGAAGTTGTTCTTTTGTGAATGTATCCTTCTCCAGCAAGTGCATACTGATGAATCTGTAGAAAGATGAAATTCGTATCTGCGTCTCTGAAGAAGGATGCCTTCATAAAAATATTAATAATGAACTTGTATTGTGTTCTTCACATCAGATTTTTAATCATATTTTATATTATTAAGAATGCTTTTGTATTATACAAAATTGGTGAGGTTTTTGCATACACAAGTATGTTTCGAATTATTCTGGAAACATGTAGATTTTTTCCAAATTATGAAGGTTGCGGACGTGAAAGGCCACCTTATTTCTATTCAAATTACTCACAGCTGACATTTTCGTTGAGGTCATTGAGCCCTTAGCATACAAACGATGTCATCTAGTGTAAGTGCGTATAAGGTCAATAGAGGTGTTATTTTAGACATTCTAAATCCATAGGCGGCAAATACAATTTTCAGCGAGTTTTTTATTTTGTTTTTTATTTCAAGGACACCGCTATATCATTTCAATTTAGTATGTCAAAAATATACCGCCCCGTATTAAAATTCACATATTTTATGGCCAAATTTAACTCGCTGGTATAAATCCTATCTAACCCAGATCTTGTGAGGTATCAGTTTAATTGTTTTCAAGGAATATTGTAATTATATTAATTTATTTGACGTCATAACCCTTTAGCTCACGTCTTTATTTAACCCTTAATTCTTTAGATATTGCTGTTTGAAATATGAAAACGGCCCTTCCCGCCACGTTGTTTCTTTTAGATAAGCTGTCCCAGCTTCTAGTCTACAAAGAGTGGACACCTCTCATCAGAGATGCTCCTTCAGACATACACAGCGAGACGCTGATCGGCATTTTTTGGGTCCTCTACCACGTCCGTTCGCGACATCATTCAAAGGTGAATTCTGTATCGACCTATACAGGTATTGTTTTAATCGCATGTTTATTTTTTGGAATTTTGTTTTCAGACTATAAATACTTGTTTGCCGCGATCTGTACAGGGTTATAAAAAATTTAAGCTTTAATTTTAACTGAAAATAGTAAAGACGAAATAATGACAAGTGAAAAAAAATTGCGATAAAACTTGTAAAGTAACAGATATATTCACACTTATTCGAGCAACACAGGAACACTTTCTAGAGCAAACGTTTGAAGTTACCACCTCCTGCTTGAATACAAGCTTGTCCTCGCCGTATCCACGAGTTATAATACGCTCGGGTATCTTGCCTGTTTATCGTGTCTGCGGCATCTTGAAGACGTATGGTCAATAAGTCAATAATTGAATGTTTTCAATTTCATTATCGTTATTGTACACCAATAGGCCCATCTCTACCTATCCATCGGTCACCAACCGTATTATTTAAATGCTCACGCACTTCGTAATTGTTTTGAGGTGGAATATCATCATGCAAAACCACATGTGATGACGCATGTGAACACCGCATGTTGTTCGTGTGTTGCTCGCATAAGCGTGAATATTTCGGTTACTTTGCCGCTTTTATCACAATTTTTTAAATAAAGCTCCAATTTTTTTATCACCCTGTATATACAGCTTGACATTTGGTTATTTTAATATATTTTAAAGCCTCGTTTCTTTTAGGTAAATATTAAATTGAACTTGAAAAAACTTGAAAATAGGACAACTTTGTTGCGTTTTCTGTTATTTAATAAATTGTTTTTAATAAACATTTATTTCAACATATATTACACACGTCTTGAACCTTTGATGTTTATTATTACATTGATTTAAATCATTTTCATTAATGTAACGATGCTGCACCTTGCTCGAAACAAATCAACACAAACCACAAGCGTCCATCTTTTAACAATTTGGAGGTCCAACGTTGTAACGTACACAATCCAACAAGCGTCCTTCTAATACTTTCTAGTTGTTTATACTACCATGCGAGTTAATAATTTATTATTTACTATTAAGTTTATTTATTGAAATAATACTACAAGTAAACAAAAATTAAGTAAATTTCTCGTCATGTTTTATTAACATTCTTGAAATCTGTTAAGCATTTGCCCATCATTAAGTCATCTGAAGTCGATTTTCCCTTTTAACCGTGTCCCTAATGGAGATGTATGTCTGTGTCTGTGATATTATTCTCCTCTTGGCGCTTGATAAATATTTCATGAAGGCAGTACGTCGCGCAAAAAAGCGCACCGGGATTAAACGGCGAGCACACCGTTAAATATTTAAATTTTCAGTATACATTAATGCACATTACACAAAGTACGCCGGAGCGTCGAGATTTGCATTTTCTTTTTTTTAATTACGTTTCTTCCTCCTTGTTCATTCGGTACTCCGGCCTTTTTCCCTTTGAATTTTTATATAAAGTGGTATTTACATAATTCGCGTTAACGAAGATACTAAAAATCATTCACACAAGTGAAGTTTTGGTATTCTTGGAACTGATTTGTCTCGCAATATTTACCTTTCATAGTAATATTCACAGCAGCGAAACTTGTCAGGGTGGTCAGTTCAAAAAAATATATTTTGTGTAGTCTCGAGACTAATCTATTAATTAATATTTTAATTAATATGTTAATGACTTACTTCAATTTAAAACAAGCAAATATAATGCTGACTACTCAAAAAGACATCATAACTAAAGACTAAACAGCTGGGAAAGAATTAATGTGTTGGACATAATATTCGAAAATTTTGTAGATATTTGTCTCCAAAGCTTGAAGAGTGGTTATAAAAATGTACATCCCTTTTAAAATAGCTCGAATTCCTACCAATATAAAGTTAATAGAATCTGGAATGTTTGGTGGAAAGACTCAGGCACGACACACTACAAAATAAATTGGCAATTGACTTCAATAATTAATGTTTAAATCGAAGACAAGGTAGACGCCGTTTTCCAGGCTGAGCTGTTTACGTTGTAACTGCTGAAAAAGTCAAAGAATAGCATTGCTAGGAAAGATAAATAAACTTAATTGACAATAACATAAACAATTTTATTAACTCTATTACCAAATTGAAACTGGTTTATCATTTTAAGGGCCAGAACATAAAGAGGTGAAGCTCTTCATTGTGACCGACGATAAAATAGCCGAGAAGGACTAAAAAGAAGACTTCATAGACCCATAACGTTTACGAAGGATCACTAACGATTTAATTATGCATGGAAAATTGCATTGAAAGAAATGGAAGTTGTTGATACCTAGACATTATAAGTGAAACTAGATGCTAAGTTCTCAGCTATCTTAATTGGAGGCAATACGAAAGAAATTAAGAATATCTTCAACATAGGAATAGACTACTTGAGAAGACATTTGTACATAATGGATATGGCGAGCAAACTAGCTTGGATGAAATATGCATTTGCGAGAAATTCAACACCCAGGAATACTTAAAGGTTTTATTGAAGCCTATTAGAGGACTCGTCCTTCCCGAGTAGAGTATTAGCTTTAATTTAGGACCGATCGAACGAAAATGAGAGACATATTTGGGACATTACAAAGCTGATTATGCTCAAGTGTTTGGATTTTTAGTACATTGATGAATTAATTAATGAAATGTAAACTTAATTATTGCTATAAGAAATGGAAACTGTATCCAAACGTGAACACAACTGAACGTCTTAACAAACTAGAAATTGCATTTTAGTTGATTGTGGTACATATAGAACTTCTTTAAGAGTATTTCGACATATGGTTCATAGGTATGGGATTTGAGTAAAACTAGTAGAAGGAAGCTGCTGGTCACAGAAATGGATTTTTTAGAAGAAGCTGTTAAATATCGAGACTTGATAGGATAAGAAATATTGAAATAAGAAGGAGGTGAACATCGAGAGAGATATTATTGACGACATAAAGAAAAAACAATTGACTTGGTTCGGACACACAAAACACACAAAAAGAATGTATGAGATGAGATGGCCAAGGAAAGTGTTAGAGTGGATACCTCCAGAAAAGCAAAAGAGAGGAGGACACAAATTACAACGCGAATCATACGAAATTTATTTGAAAAATTTTGTCCACTTTGGAACTTGAACCCAAGTCTATGGTTTGCCGGGCCGTCGCTCTAATCAACTGAGCTATGATAGACCTTAGTTCAAGTTTATTAGAAACGCCTTATAAGGCGACGATGTTAATAATTCAGATGTCAATTTTGAAAGCAGATGTCAGTTTTTAAAGCTTGAAATTGCTAATTTTTACTCCTTAGCTATTGGTGTATATAGATAATTTCTTAGCCGTTCATTTAATATATCGTTTGATAAATTCTTGGAGTTTTCGGCTTTTATAATAAATATTTTAAATATTTTCAAATTAGTATGTTATTTTGCGAGGTAAATGTAAATGTAAACATTGCTGTCTACAAATTAAAACGCAAATCATACGAAATTTATTTTAAAAATTTTGTCTACGTTGGGACTTGAACCCAAGTCTACGGTAGCTCAGTTGGTTAGAACGACGGTCCGGCAAACCGTATTTGATAACTTAAACAACATATAAAACCCCTTACCACATCAATGTTCATACTCTAAATACGTATTTCAACAACTAAGTTGACATCTTAAGTAGGAGGAAATAACAGTGTTGAATATGAGGTGCTGTAAAGTTAACACACATGCATATATCAGAAAAGGCTTTATTTGATGGCCACGATCACGTATGCATAGTACACGTACGTGTATACAGACTGTATACGTGTATTTCGACAATTACATTGTCATCTTCCGAAGGAAGAAATAACAGTGTTGAAAATGGGACAAAGTAGAGCTAACACACAACGATCGCAAAACAATTACCGTACGTCCACGTATACAAGGCACTTATACGTATAGAGAATATAGGTACACGACAACGCATAGCTTGTTTTCCATTTTAATAAGAATTTAAAAAGGTTTGTCGCAATGAGCAAAATACTGCATTTAAACATGTACTAACTTTAATCGCTCTTCTTCAATTTTCGTCGCGCATTGGCTCCAGTAAATGCTTGTGCAGAACAGAACATAAAATGTAAAAGAGATACTGAGAGGCGCTATCGCACAAATAACGAATAACATTGAAATCCAAGGTTGAATAATTGCGTGAGCAAAATGTTCATAGCGTGACTTCTCGAGGATTTTAAAGCATTAAGAAGAATTCTAAACATCAATCTAATAAGGTGGGTGATCTATTTCAGCTCGGAACGTGAAGAAGCCAATATGTGATATACAACTGCAATAAAACATAGCAATATAAAATTTTTAGAAATCCCTTCAAGTTATTGTGAAAAACAGAAGGATAGAAATTATAGTTTCGGACGCCTTTTAATTATATCAATTTAATTGGGTCATGTTTAATTCATTATTACATAACTTCACACACTACTAATAAAATGTCGCGAAGGCAGGTAAATTGGAATCATAATATTTTTAAAATATCAGTAGTAGTTGGCCAACATGTTTCTGCTACTGTATTACTCTATAGAAACTACTTCTTTCTGGTAGAACATTTATCCGAATTATTAATAACACAGGTCTACAGTGATTTTGATGTTTGAAAGCTGTTTGCTAATTTGTATATGTTTGGGGGCCCTTATTCCAAAAAACGCCATATTTTTGCTCTATCACGTAAATTTTTTTTATAGCGTTCTATATCTTAAAAATGTTAATTTATTAATATACATACCTATGACAAGAATATGTTTGTTCCATGTTAGATATGATTTTTAAATGAATTGATTTTTATGAAATTAAATGTGATTTGGCAACACTGGTTAATATTAGATTTCTCAGCAAAGCAACAGAGTCGGCGCAGAAGCGTCTATACAACGTTGAAACCTGCTTATATGCAGTTTGGTTGTGTTAGTCGTCGTGCTACTGTGTCCGCGCCCTTGTTGTCTTCGTCGTTACGTATTTTAAGTGTTCTAGAACGTATAAATATGGAAAGAAGACATTGTGTGAACAATCCGAATAACTTTTGTTATATCTGTGGTAGATATGTCGTAGTAAAGCAGAGACAAACTATAACTTCGTTTGTGAAAAATGTATACCACGCTTATTTTGGTGTAAAAATTGGCGACCAAGACAAGTCCTGGGCTCCTCATACTGTTTGTTCCGTTTGCGTTGAAGCATTAAGAAACTGGCAAAAAGGTAGGAAGAAATGTTTAAGCTTTGGTGTTCCTATGGTATGGCGAGAGCCTAGAAATCACAGTGATGATTGTTAATTTTGTTCGTGTAATGTTAAAGGATTCAACAGAAAAAATAAGAAACAAATTGTGTATCCCAATCTTGACTCTGCTATTCGACCAGTTCCTCATGGACCAGATGTACCGATACCTACCGCCCCAAAAGCACTAGAAAACGTCATATCGTCAGAATCAGAGGAATCTAATTGCGACCCAGATGACTCAGATTTCACACCAGATTTCAGAGAGCCCGAAGTGTTTAACCAGAGCGAACTAAATGATTTAATAAGAGATTTGCAGCTTCCAAAGGATGCATCCGAATTGTTAGCCTCCCGACTTCGTGAGAAACATTTACTGGCACCTGGCGTCACATCAAGCTTTTACCGGGATCGCGAAAAAGAGTTATGTCAATATTTTACTCAAGACGGACCGCTAATGTATTGCAACAATATTCCTGACTTAATTTCAAAATTAGGAAATGTGCCGTATGTAAAATAAGAATGAAGCCTGTTTATTGACTCAAGTAAGCGTAGTTTAAAAGGCGTTTTATTGCACAATGGTAACGAGCTGGCCTCGGTTCCCGTTGCCCATTCGGTACATTTAATGGAAACGTATGAAAATTTTGAACTACTTTTAAAGAAAATAAACTACCAAGAACATCAGTGGATGCTTTGTGGTGACCTTAAAGTGCTGTGCATGCTACTAGGACAACAAGTAGGTTATACAAAATTTCCATGCTTTATTTGTGAGTGCGATAGTCGAGCAAGGGATAGACATTGGACTCAAATAGAATGGCCCTCTAGAACAAGCCTTACACCTGGTAGCAAAAATGTATTAGGAGATAGCTTGGTTGACCCCAAAAAAGTTTTACTGCCTCCTCTCCATATCAAACTTGGCTTGATGAAGCAGTTTGTTAAAGCCCTAGACAAAAATGGACAGTGTTTTAAATATTTGTGTGAGACATTTCCAGCCTTATCCGATGCCAAGTTAAAAGAAGGTATTTTTGTTGGGCCGCAGATAAGAACATTATGCAAAGACAAGGATTTTCAAAACACATTGACCAATGTCGAGAAAAACGCCTGGGTTTCATTTAAAGAAGTAATTGATAAGTTTCTTGGGAACTCTACGGACGAAAACTACGAAAATATTGTTCAAAATATGTTACAACACTTTCATCGTCTAGGTTGTAATATGAGTTTGAAAGTGCATTTCCTGTTTTCACACTTGAACTATTTTCCTGAAAATCTTGGAGCAGTTAGCGAAGAACTGGGAGAGAGGTTTCACCAAGACATTAAGGAAATGGAACGGCGATACCAAGGCAGATGGAGCATAACGATGATGGCGGACTACTGCTGGATGTTAAAACGGGATATGCCCTTAAAAACATACAACCGAATGTCCGGACAACGCAGCTTTTTGGCAAAAAGACAAAGATTTCACTTAAAAAAGACTGAGTAAAGTATTTTTTCCACTTTTTTAACTTGTATTCCACCTTTTTACTCAATAAACAAATACATTTTTTTAGAAATATCGTTTTTTTTTCATTTAATATTTACAAAAAAACCTTACGCGATACAAATAAATGCATAGAATTTTTGAAATCAGCCTACCAAAATTATATAAAATCAGTTTTCAACATAAAAACATCTGTCAAAAAGTTTAATTTTGTAGACCTGTGTAATTGATTACATTTTTACGTTCGTAAAGAAACAGATAGAGAGAGAATTCTTGTCCAAAATCTTTGAGGCAAAACGCCTAAGTATAACTCCCGTCAATTCGTGCTCTCATCATTCGATAAGGCCGATGAAGAGGGTCTTCATCGCGCCTGTGGATTTCCGATCGCGTACGCAGGGGTTCGTTCCTTCGTTCCAGACTCCACCGAGCGGATCCTTGTTATTATTCACGCTAAGGTTATGAAGACGCGACCGCGGGAGCGAAAACGAAACGTGTACAGCAGTCTAATGAAGTCTTATTCGAGGGGTTACGCGTGACCCTACTGAATAAAACCCTAATATGAGGCTCGCGTCTCAAATAATTTTTTGTTAACAATCCATTCGTACTTTTCATGTTGTGCCTATCGTATACGCCGTCAGAAATTACACTGGCTTTTGTAATATATAACGAATTCACTTCATTCCATATTCCCTTTTTGTGTTTCAATTATGTTGACATATGCTGTGACCTTTTATACGCTGGTAATGTATTTTCTGTTCTGATTTTTTATGAACTCAGTATCTCGCACGAATGTTCTGTAATAGTATTTGTTTTTTTTTTCGTCAGCCGGCTTGTCACGTATACATAGCTATTCATTTTTCATTCGCTGTTCCACAGCGGTTGGAAATTACATGCACTCATTATTGGATTATTCTTCTTTACCCCATAATTTCTAAATTATGTCAATTAGAGTCATTCCGTTCTATTATATCAATGTATTAAGTGAAGTACTTTTTTATGTTGATATGTCAAGGCGAAACAAGAGGAGACACAAAATCAATAAATGATATATGAGAGTCGACTTACAGGGAGTTATAATTAGATGCATTTGTAGTAGAAATACATTTATAACAAAGAGTGTGAGAATTAGATGCATTTGTAGTAGAAATACATTTATAACAAAGAGTTTGTATTTTTTTTATAAGAAACTCTTTAAATATGTACATAAAGAAGTCATATTTCCTTTTGAAATATGGAAATATGGTTTTTATCTAAAAACTGCAAAATACCATGCACCTTTTAAATTTAAAATAAGCATGTACTGATGATTCTGTAGTAAGACGAAGCATGTGTTTGCATGTCTGGAACGATACTTTCACAAAAATATGAACTACTATTGTGTTGTTCACATAATATTTTTACATTATTGAAAATATTTTTGTTTCATACAAAATATGATGAGGTTGTACCTACTTAAGTATATTCCAAATCACTTTGTTACATACGAGGGTAAGGTACCAAATACAAAGAAAATAATTTACCATGATAATCACTTGGAAACAATTTTAATTTTCAACATAATCTCCTCCAATGTTGCTGCGGTCATTCCATCGTTTTAACAACGCCCCAATTCCATCTGAATAAATTGCTTTGGGTTGATGTCTCATCTACAGACTTCATGTTGAACGCCGTAGTCATCTGCAAAGTGTTTGCCTACGAGATGTTGTTTTTGTAGACCAAACAAATCGCTTTTACCGGTGGGCCTTTCTTGTTTGCCAGATGTCACGCGATATTTCTTGTCAGCTGACGGTATGAGATTATGCTAATTTTGCAGAAGCCAATCTAAAGACTCCACTTGATAACTGCACTGAGAATATTGTTAGATCGAAGCACATGTGTGTATATTGAAGTGACCATTGCTTAAATACGTTCTAGGCTGTAGGGTAGATACTGTAGTACTGACCAACCAAAGTTAGCAATTGTATCCCGAGTTAAATGTGCTGTATGAAGTCTAGAATTATCATGATGAAGCAGCTCACCTCTGCGCAATAGGCCTGAACGTTTTCTCCGAATGGCAGTCCAAAGCTTGAAAAGAACCGACGCAATACGAATTGAATATCATAAAGCTGCATTGTGCTCCCATCTATCGTCATTCTTTGGATACTACTACTACTTTACATTATGCCATATGCATTTGTGACTTAATTATTAACTTTCCCTTGTACGCTATCGGATGTGGCCAATGTAAAGTGAAGGCACAGTTTCCGCAAGTTGCGGTTGTGTCCATTAGACGGAAAGCCCTGGCAAAATTTAAAATGTCAATGTGTTATTTATAGTGAAAATATCTTTCCTGCAGCACGTATTGATGATTCTATAGTAGGAGGAAGCACGGGTCTACATGTCTGGAAATATACTTTCACACAAATATAAACTTGTATTGTGTTTTCCATACCCAATTTTTAATCTTATTTTTATATTGTTAAAAAATATTTTTGTTTTATACAAAATATGGTTTTATCTACTCAAGAATGCTTCAGATTACTTTGTTATATACAACAATTAATTAAAAACTTTATACTCTTCCAAAATAATTTGATGGAAGGTCAAGGCTAACAAAACTACATCCATTCAAATAACATTTGCTCCTAGAAAAGTCAACTGCCCACCAGTCACATTAATTGGGAATAAGCTACATATAAACGACTTAAAATACTTTGGTACGTACCCTTGTAGAGATCTCGCCTGGCAAAAGCACATATTTCCAACGAAGATAGCTTGGCCTCAAACTTCAAAGTACAATTACATACTGGTTCATTGGAACAAATTTTCAGTTACTCGTATCATTGAGTAACAAGTTCATAGTATACACAACTATTATTAAGCTGGTTTGAACTTACGGTATTTAATTATGGGGAGCAATGAGTACGTGAAACCTGGAAATCCTGCAATGCTTCAAAAATAAAGTACCGTCAGCTATATATAGGAATCTTACTGGAGCCAATCTAAGGATGTCACTTCATAACTGCACTGAGGGGAACGTTAGATCGAAACACATATGTCTGTATGTTAAAGTGGCTATTGATGCAGAAGCTGATATGTTTTTTAATACATTTATATTAATTTGTATTCACAAATACTTGAAGTATTTACACATTGATATACTATTTTTTGTATATTGAGCCTTCTGGCTACGGGTTAATGCACTACACGATTATAAGTATTTCTTTCTCTTCTAGAAGCGGCTTAGCTGATCGTGAGAAGACATTTCTTGTCCGCCATATGTCATGAGATATATCTTGTTAGCTGACGGTATAAGATTGTACATATCTTGCGGGAGCGAATCTAAAGACGTCATCCCATAACTGTACTGAGGAAATCGTTAGATCGAAACACATGTGTCTATACTGACATGTTATGGTATGATAGTATATAAGTTTATTATAAAAATTTTAAACCCAGAAACAGTTAAATCGAGAGAAAAAACGTAAAAGAAAAATTGGCAGGAGTTACCTTAAGATGAGACCTTCTAGGATTTTAATTAGCAAAACCCTGTTTGCTCACTATTACTATTAAAATTAAAAAAACTACCATTAAAAAGGATATACCGTAGAAGTAAATTATATTTTTATTGAAAAAAAGCCTCGTAAAGTTAAAGTCCCACCCCCCATTAAACAAAATAGTCTGCATATCTACCACCGAAAGAAAAACAAACCGAAGTCAAAGAAGATACGAAATAAAACAATAATAGGCTTAAGTTACTGAAGAGGGGCTTAATTTATAAAAGCAAGCGAAATAACTAAATATAAGAATTTATTTGAAATTTTGGAAAAAATGACAAAGACTTTTGAAATTCGATAAATAAAGTAAATTATATTAAAGTAACATTTGCTGAAAGGGTATAAATCATAAATAACAATATTTTAACATCAAAAACAACATTAATCCAACAATTAAATGAAATTTTGGAGAAATATACAAATTTTAACATATTAATTAAAATGTTTAATATTAATTAATTAAAATAATTACTTCAACAGTTGTAAGAAAAATAGAGCTAATTTTCAATGTTAGTTTTATCAAAATTCAAAAAGGCATTTGAGAATTAAGAAGAAGAAGAAGAAATATTCCAAAAAACGAATCGCTTTTGTTTAAATTGAAAATGGTATAAAAGCCGAGAGACTGATAGAATAAGAAAATTTATTGTTTTGACAATTGAATAATAAACATGTACTTCGTGTTGTCAAAGTCATTTTGGTTGGAACCTACAAAAAAATAGGCGAACACATAAATAGTGTCAATTAAATGTGATACAAACAAAATAAAGATAACAATCAAAGAAGTTAAGTACTGCCTAAATATAAATACGAGAATCAGAAAGAAAGAAGATTTCCAGAAAAGAAAGAGCCATCTATTATCCACTAACATAAGGTCAGATAGATGCCAATATAAAAACAGCTTTTCATAAACGTGAAATTATAAATATTATAAAAATATAATTCAAGAACTTAATACAAAAATAATAAATTCAATTCTTATTGACTCAAAGAGTCAATAAGAATTGTTCAAATTAGTTGTTCTATGTTCTTGTTTCTCGAGAATCCACGATCTTGATTTAAAAATAATAAATTAAAAATAAAACTTTTAAAATTTAAAAACACCTGGGATAAGTAAATACCAATCCATGCGCCTACGACAGAAAGAACTAGCTGAGGGAGAAAGCTGAAAAAAAGATTACGTCCACCTATCACAAATACATTTGCTATAATATTTATTATTTCTGTAAAATAAAGATATTTGGAAAAATAAAAGTTTTTTTTATTGTACAAAACACATATACACATACAGTGGAAATAACACATTCATAATAATGCATTGAAGTGAACATTGCTTAAATGCGTTCTGTATGTCAACGTATACAGACATGAATATGTTTTTAACATATTTGTATTAATTTGTATTCAGAGTGCATTCGTAGTTTATCCACTACATTTTCAAGTACCTAAAATTATGTTTCCGTTTTTGTCTACACAATGGTTCCATGTATGTGCTATTATACAAGTTTCCTTCTTTATATTTCTTACGCTGATTACATTTTCCGAAACTAATTTCATGTGGGTGATAGGTAGCAAGAAAACAAATACCACAAACACATGTTTAAGAAGAAACGTAAAACGTAATTTTAAATACTCGAAAATATAAGAGATGAACTACGAAACATTGTGTAGTGTAAAAGTTTTTTATTTTCTAATTCTTTTTTCTTACGAATGATTAAAAAAAAATATTGAGAACGAAACGGCTTAAGAAGCATCAAACAACAAACTAACTTAATATATACTAAAATCCAATTATACCTTTCAAAATTATAGAAAATATTTATTTTGTTTTAAACTTCCTATTTAACATCATTTATCATGCTAAAAGGCCGAAACCACAGTAGATAAACAAGCTTATTCATAATAATCTAGTCTATAGAATATAGTAGCAGCGAAAGAGGAAAGAAATAGGACATAATGTTCCATTTCTATAGACTAATCTGTTCTACGACAACATAATACAACATTCTAAATAATGAACTTTAAGTTGTATGTTCTTCATCGCATATAATATCATTTCGCTTTTGTTAGCGAACAAAAGAATCGGAAATTTCTTATATTTGGCCATCTCGGGCGCCAAAATTTCCAGTTACGAAATTGACTTTATCTGTCTTTCGCCATCACCCTTCTTCCTCATTCCGTTTCGCTTCATTGTGCTTCTTTGCGTGAACATTTCGTCATTTCGCAAAATACAAAAGGACACTAACGCTCTCATTACTCGACACCCCTAACTTTATGCCGTTTAATATGTCGTTTAAATTTTTGCTCGAAAATGGAAAAATTTTTCGTTCCACGGTGGCGGAATGTCCGTATATGTTGGAAATTAATTTGAATTTCGAAGCACGATTGTCGTCATTTAGATGGACGGTTTGAATGGCCTGGCCGTAGCGATGGAATACAAAAAAAGACTACTCCGTTTGAATTACAGATCCTGGAGTTTTTTTAATTGGTCACTAGAGCTAGACGTCACGGACTGCGGAAAAAGCTATACGCGAACATGGGAATTAACTTTGGTTTCAAAAGGAAAAAAATATATTCGCTTTTCGAGAATGGACATCGCAGAGCTATTTTTTCTTTGTTTACCGGAAAGCTTTTTGCAAGGCCCCTTTCCTGTAACAATAGTAAAATAAATACGCTGATTTTAGAGCATAAAAGTCAATAGATAATATTCAGTGCTTCATTTTTTTCTTTCGAAATAAATCGTTGATAAGGCTAAATATAGAGGACAATTCCTTTTTTTTGTTTTTAGTTTTAATGTTCGGTAGGGATCGTTTGCGTTCCTTATAAATAAACATACGTTTTCACAATTTACTGCGTTTTATTTTGCCTGTTTCAAGAAAAAAATGTAATGAAAGTTCTTTGTTATTAAAACGGTATAACGTTAGTTATATCCGTTTACGTACTTTAATCCGTAGACTGACAATATACAGTTTCATATATATATATATATATATATATACATAACAATAGTACATATAGTATATATAGATATATATATATATATATATATATATATACACATATTTGTGTATAGCGCCAAAGCAAAAAAGGGGTATAGATATATGTAGCCGCAACGTGTCACGGCGCCAACCGTCCAGGTTGTCCGGGAAAATGAAAAAATATGTGTGAAAGCCGTATCCATCCGGGATGTGCAGACGTCTGCTACATTCTTAGACAAATGCGATTTTGTAATGTGTAGAGATTGATGCAACGATTAGAGCGGCAATGGCATGTAATATGAGAATTCAATAATTATGAATTCTCATTAACAGTACGTTTATCATCATTAGTATATATACACGCAGTATAGAAATGAAAGTCGTATCTATTTCTGGGTAAGGTGTATTGACAATTAGTAATAACTATGAAACGTCGACGTCTGCACATCCCGGATGGATACGGCTTTCACACACATTTTTTCATATATATATATATATATATATATATATATATAAATAATATTTTCGTGACCTTGGTATGATATAAATTCAAGCAGTTGGCGATTAAAGGTCTGGCCTTACTATATATATATATATATATATAAATTATATATATATATATATATATATATATATGTTTTCTTTCGGGTTTTCGTGGATAGAAGTATGTGTTGTAACTGGATTCCGGGTTTTCTTCCGCGTTTCCACTGTTTGGTCTTTGTAAAGACCGGTGCTGGTTTCTGGACAACGTTCCGGCAAAATCACATTTGCAGTCTTCTAACTGTCTGCTTCTGCTTCTGGTTACTCGTAAACTGAGTTTACGAGTAACCAGAAGCAGAAGCAGACAGTTCTCGCAGACCTGAAGATGGCTCGTAAACTGAGTTTATGAGTAACAAGAAGCAGAAGCAGACAGTTATCGCAGGCCTGAAAATGGCAAATGTGATTTTGCCGAAACGGCGTCCAGAAACCGGCACCGATCTTTACAAAGACCAAACGCGCAAAAAGTGGAAACGCGGAAGAAAACCCGGAATCCAGTTACAACATATATATATATATATATATATAAATATATATATATATATATATATATATTATTTATAATCATTTTATTGAATACTGTAGGAGCATTATTTGAGTGGTAATTCATATATCGAAAAGAAGCTGTGGGTTTATTATACCAATTTTTATAAATAGTACCCTGTCTATCATAGCTTAAGGAAATATCAAGAAAATTAATACTGTTATTAATTTATTCTTCAATAGTGAATATTAATTTGTTGTGAAAATTGTTGAATTTATTTAAAAGATAGTTTATTTTATTAGTCGGAATACATGTTATATCATCAACATATCTTTTGAAGAAAATGGGGTGGAAGTCTAATGAATTGATAACGTTTTGTTCTAAATGTTCCATTACCAGATTTGCAATAGGAGCAACTAAAGGAGAGCCCATGGCAATACGAAATGTTTGACTATAAAAAGAATTCTTGTACTGAAAATATGTGTTGTCGAGACAGAAGTGTATACCTCTAATAAATTCGTTTTTATTTAGTGATGTGTGTGGACTAATTTCATCCCATTTGGATTCTACATCTACAGTTCCGTGTTTTGATCCCTGACTGGCTGTCCGAGTAGGTTTTCGTGGTTTTCCTTCCCGTTTAAGACGAATGCCGACAGCTTAACATCTTAAGTCGCTCGACGGGCGCATACATAATAATAACTCATGTCTTGCTTTACCCTGTTTTTGTTTTCTATTTATTTTAGAATACTAAGGCATGATTTATTATTATTAAACTGTAATGTATCTTTGAATAATTTTATCCATGGCAACTACAAATGTATAAGTATGGCATTAATATACCGTCATTTATATTTTATATTCCTTGAAAAAGGCATCATTTGCCGAAACAGGTAGAATTGTTTAATTATATACATTTTAAAGTAAAACCAGCTATACTAGCTGTACTACCAGCTGTACTAGCTTGATATATATATATATATATATATATATATATATATATTAAGCTAGTACAGCCTTCACAAAACAATTTACATTATTATTAACAATTTAAGGAATAATTACAAGATTTAATTTAAATAAATATTAAATAATTCAAAGAAAATGACAGATCGCGCCACCTATATGCAAGTAGCTCAAGTGGGGTTATATAATTATGTATCCAAATAAATTGTTGCAAGTCAGCATACACTGAGTACGTATGCACTTAAGATTGTAAAGGGAGGGGGGGGGGGGGGGGAGGAATTTCAAATTGTCGCAAAAAGCGTTATTTATGTTGAAAAGGTAAAAGAATATTAAATAACTTTTATTGTTATAAGGTGGTTTTCCTTAATTTACGTACCTCATACCGAGTGTTTGAGAAAACAAGAATAGGGAACTTATCCCATGTACAAGTCAAAAAGAACAATTTGAGCAATACAAAAAGATATATTAAAAACAGAACCCTGAGACTAAAGAGCCCATTGCATTTCAAATAAAGATTACCCTGAGCCAGCCCATATAAAAATAAAGCCCAAAAATCAAGTCTAAAGGAGAGCATTACCGATTTATTAAATATTCAAATTTTTTATTTGAACAGTCTTCCACTAAAAGTTGGCAAGTATATTTTGACGTTTTTTAAATAAATCATGAATTTCAGTCAACTTACATGCCACAAGTTTATTTTGAATGTAATAAAAACTCTCAGGCGTTGCAAATTTACATGGAGCGTTTTCCGGAAAGAGAAGTTCCAGTTTCTGAAATCGTGGAACTGAACGTTTTGTTAGCTGTTGAAGAGATTGCCAAAACCTCGGTTCGTGAAGTTTAAAGTTCAAATTTAAGCCATACTTTGCCCAAAATGTGCAAGCAAAGGTAATCCAATTCGAAGAATCCATATATAATAATATAATAATAATCCAATCCGAACAGTTTTGTAATTTTTCCTTAACAGTCCGATATATAAAAGCCGTACACTAACATATTATCAATATAAGTCAGGCTTAAACATATTTTAGCAATGTATGAGTAACCCAGACGTATAACCTATGAAATCTATAAGTGACAGTATGCATATATTTGTCCCGTTTACGTAACTAAAAAGCTCTGATTTGGTGCTCATTAGAGGATTACTGGTTTTATGTGTCGCGCAATGTACAATTGCGCCATTAAAAAATGCGTACAACTCTTTAGGCTTCATTACGCAATATTTTAATAATGTAAATCAGTCTATGTCAGTTTTGACTTTTTTAAAACGTGAAATGAAAATTAATATAATGACTATCTATATTTCTAATAAAAGTATATAGCATGTACTGTTGTGAGCAAAAAAATCGGGACAGTGTCAAAATCGTTGTGTCAATTTCCTTTATTTTTTAGCGTTGTAATTTTGACGATATTTGATTAATTTTCAAATTGTAGATCAAATTATCTATCATAGTTGCTAATTCAAAATTGAAAATGCCGCATCTTTCGAAAACTGATAAAACGAAACTTGTTACTAGTTTGGAAAATGGGAAATCATTAAGAACTGTATCGGTTCAATTTAATATTGGTAAAAGTTCAGCCGCAAGAATATATAAAAAATCAAGGGAAAAAAAATTAAATCGGAAAATAGGTTCCGGATGTAACAAAATTTAAAATCCGCAGGAAGACGAAACATTAGTTATTGATATTAGGCACAACCCTTTCAAAACATTAGAGGAAGCTATAAGAACAACACGATTTCCTGTTTCGTATTGTAACACAATGGTTACAAGAAAATTAAATTTAAACTTGAGATTTGCCATCATACATTCCTTATCTAAATCCCATGGAAAATGTTTGGGGATTAATGAGATAGAGCTGCTACTCAGGAAGAATTTTGGGACATTGTGTTCAAAATGCTTGGCAGTAAATTTCTGTATATGTTGTACACAATATTGTCGCTTCAATGTGTACAAGATTACATGCAGTTATAAATAATAACGGTGGAATGACGAAATATTAATTATTTTAATTATATTCTTTCTCTATAGTTTTTAATAATTTTTATTTATATATATTTTAAAAATGTTTAATAAAGGTCAATGAAACACACATTTTTGACAATTCCTGACTTACTATTATGAATAAAGATAGTCACTTAAGTAATCACAATTTAAACCCACGCAGAAACAGTGTCCAGTTTTTTTTTGCTCACGAGAGTATATTTTAAAAAGTAATTATTAGGATTTTTTGGATAACACTTAATTGTGGCATGTCAATATGACTTTTATAACGCGATTAAATTGCAAAATAAAATACGGTTGGCTTTTGAAAGAAAAAATCACAATTACACAGAAACATTTCAAGTGTATGCATTTTTTAATGCCGCAATTGTACATCAATGGATTCAGAAAAAAAACATCTATCAAACGATGCAAAAAAATATATTATATCGTGTAGTTTGCAAAAAAAAATTGACAATCGCTAGGAATTTAAGATCGCGCTAGTGTAGCCTCAAACATAGTACCCATCATACCATTTCATTGGGTATCTGTCTCATGAAAATCGAAACATGAATAACAGATTTACAGCTTGGGGCGTTTTTTTCGTGACACACATAATTACAGAAAATTTCTTGACCGTACTAATATAAATTCACTAATATTTGGTTTATTGATCTGTTTAAATTTAAACTCTTATATTTGTTCTCAATATTTTGTAATTTATGAATGACTTCATCAGAAGAAGCTATAAAATTGGAATATACACTTTACTCTTATACTAATATATTCAAAAAAGAAAACTTACAGCTATAGTTAATCGTCGGCAGTCTTATTAATTAATTTACACATAATTGTCACTAGCAATTCACAAGTAAGACATGAACATTACATTTTTAAAGAACAATTAAAACTGTAAAAGGTCACTGACAATTATGTTGAATGGTATGCAATGTGTACGTGTGTGTACAAGCATATAAATATGTTTATTATATAATCAAATAATAATAATCTCTCTATATTAAATTCGAATATGCTAATATTTTTATAGTAAAATGAATTTTTAATAACACGGCGCGACAACAGTCTTCCTGCACAGGTGGAATAAGTGGATTTAAGTAGTCCAAAAATTTCCCAAATACCTGATTTTGGTAGTACTTTTTTTATTACACGTTGGCGTTTGCTAATCATACACTCTATTTACACTTTTACACAAACATATTAACATGAAATCTTCGTTATAAATAGGGAAATTACTTGGATTTAATCTTGAATGAATTAGCTTAAATGAAAACTTAAAATAACGTGTATAGGTTAGATCTAAATGTCAAGATGACGTTATTTTTAAAAATTATGACAAACAAATGTCAAATTTGAAAAGCGAAATTATTTATGATATTTATATTTGAAAAGCAATTAAACAAGTAGCCGGGTTTTTGAATTTTGGAAAAACTGATAAAAGGGTATTATCTTGCAAGTTTTATTGCATATAATGAAATAAAAAATATAAATGTGTTGACAATAATGTAAGAGAAAAACGAAAATACATGAAAGTTAAATCAAAACAGATAAAAGACGATTATTAAAATTAATAAAGAAGAAATAAACCAAGTTCATAAAGGTTAATAAAACGTTACATAAGAAATAAGCAGGGAATTTGTGTTAATTAAAGAGGAGACAAACGAAGGTTATAGAAGGATAATTAAAGAAGTTCAAGATAACAAAAATTGTGATGAGAAGAATTTAATATAATAGGAAGTTACAATAATTTAAAAAGAAAAGGTAACATAAGATTTTTTTGACAGAAGTCATTTTGGTAGATAGGACATTTCCGAAGTCGATAGGTTTTTAATAGTTATGAGGAAGTTTTTGTTGGAATAATATGTTAGCAATATTAATTATTTCATATTCATTAATTTGTCAATGATTGAAAAAAAAAGATAAAAATTCAATAAATTTGATATACATTCAATTTTTTTTGTTTTATTTCGTAGTATAGAAACTGACAATTTCAAATTAAAAGTATCCCATATTCTGAGTTTTTTAGATAATTTCTTTGCCCATTGTTTTATTTTGGTACACAATGTTGAGGTTTAGGTGTAACATTTATACTGTGCAACGTCAGCGTATCATATTATTTTTGTCGCCTAAAGTGTGTGCGATTACATATTAATAATATGCACAGTATAAATGTTACACTTAAACCTCAACATTGTGTATATATATCAATTTATATATTATATAATAACTTCGTGACCTTGGTATGATATGGTAAACCTAATCAGTAGGCGATTAAAGGTCTGTATATTACTTCAAAATATATGTATTTAAAAAACTCTACATGTTTCGGCTGTGTACGCCTTTATCAAGAGAATACAAAATACATATTTTGTATTCTCTTGATAAAGGCGTACACAGCCGAAACATGTAGAGTTTTTTAAATACATATATTTTGAAGTAATATACAGACCTTTAATTGCCTACTGATTAGGTTTACCATATATATATATATATATATATATATATATATATATATGAAAAATTTTGTGAAAAACTTATCTGCGCGGAATGTGCATATATCGATATTTCACTGTTTTTTACAGATCATCAGTGCACCTTACCGAAGACAGACATGATATTCACTTCTATACTACGTGTATATATACGAACTGTAATGAACTTCATGTGTATGAGAATTAATAATTATTAAATCTCATTTTACATGCGATTGTCGCTTTAATTTGTTGCATTTAATTCTACAACGCGGCAAATCACTTTTGCCCTAGATTGTAGACGCAACAAGCCGCGACATCAACTGTACAAGTTGTCAGTACAAATGAAAAATTTTGTGAAAAACTTATCTGCGCGGAATGTGCATATATCGATATTTCAGTGTTTTTTACAGATCATCAGTGCACCTTACCGAAGACAGACATGATATTCACTTCTATACTACGTGTATATATACGAACTGTAATGAACTTCATGTGTATGAGAATTAATAATTATTAAATCTCATTTTACATGCGATTGTCGCTTTAATTTGTTGCATTTAATTCTACAAATTCTACTTTTCATTTGTACTGACAACTTGTACAGTTGATGTCGCGGCTTGTTGCGTCTACAATCTAGGGCAAAAGTGATTTGCCGCGTTGTAGAATTAAATGCAACAAATTAAAGCGACAATCGCATGTAAAATGAGATTTAATAATTATTAATTCTCATACACATGAAGTTCATTACAGTTCGTATATATACACGTAGTATAGAAGTGAATATCATGTCTGTCTTCGGTAAGGTGCACTGATGATCTGTAAAAAACAGTGAAATATCGATATATGCACATTCCGCGCAGATAAGTTTTTCACAAAATTTTTCATTTGTACTGACAACTTGTACAGTTGATGTCGCGGCTTGTTGCGTCTACAATCTAGGGCAAAAGTGATTTGCCGAATTGTAGAATTAAATGCAACAAATTATAGCGACAATCGCATGTAAAATGAGATTTAATAATTATTAATTCTCATACACATGAAGTTCATCACAGTTCGTATATATACACGTAGTATAGAAGTGAATATCATGTCTGTCTTCGGTAAGGTGCACTGATGATCTGTAAAAAACAGTGAAATATCGATATATGCACATTCCGCGCAGATAAGTTTTTCACAAAATTTTTTATTCGTACTGACAACTTGTACAGTTGATGTCGCGGCTTGTTGCGTCTACAATCTAGGGCAAAAGTGATTTGCCGAATTGTAGAATTAAATGCAACAAATTATAGCGACAATCGCATGTAAAATGAGATTTAATAATTATTAATTCTCATACACATGAAGTTCATCACAGTTCGTATATATACACGTAGTATAGAAGTGAATATCATGTCTGTCTTCGGTAAGGTGCACTGATGATCTGTAAAAAACAGTGAAATATCGATATATGCACATTCCGCGCAGATAAGTTTTTCACAAAATTTTTCATTTGTACTGACAACTTGTACAGTTGATGTCGCGGCTTGTTGCGTCTACAATCTAGGGCAAAAGTGATTTGCCGCGTTGTAGAATTAAATGCAACAAATTAAAGCGACAATCGCATGTAAAATGAGATTTAATAATTATTAATTCTCATACACATGAAGTTCATTACAGTTCGTATATATACACGTAGTATAGAAGTGAATATCATGTCTGTCTTCGATAAGGTGCACTGATGATCTGTAAAAAACAGTGAAATATCGATATATGCACATTCCGCGCAGATAAGTTTTTCACAAAATTTTTCATTTGTACTGACAACTTGTACAGTTGATGTCGCGGCTTGTTGCGTCTACAATCTAGGGCAAAAGTGATTTGCCGCGTTGTAGAATTAAATGGAACAAATTAAAGCGACAATCGCATGTAAAATGAGATTTAATAATTATTAATTCTCATACACATGAAGTTCATATATATATATATATATGAACTATACTAATACTATATATATACTAATACTATATCTAATACTACGGTGGCGTTTCCGTTTACGGTGGACACTAACATCATAGTTCTACCTGCCGACAAGGGAAACGCCACCGTAGTATTAGACAAAACCGACTACGACAACAAAATAAGATCACTGCTAGACGACCCGTCATATAAAATAATCAACACGGACCCTACAACGTACTTAGAAAAAGTAACCAAAACAAAAATAAACGCAACACCGCTGAGCGAAGAAATAAAGAAGCAGACCATCCCCCGGGAAAAATCGTCCCGATGTCCAAAACTCTACGGACTCCCAAAAATACATAAACCCGATGTACCACTTCGTCCGATTGTTAGTTCTATTGGATCACCAACACAAGCTCTAGCACGTTACCTGGCACAAGAACTTCAGGTACACGCAGAACAAATGGCGTCCTACGTAAAGAATGCAGATCATTTCATTGAACTAATAAAAAACGTTCATGTTCAACCAACGGACCTGCTAGTCAGCTTCGATGTGACATCTCTATTTACGCAGGTGCCAATCGCAGAGACCATATCCATATTAGAAAACCAGTATCAAGTACAAAAGGCTAAAATTAACCTGATAGAACACTGCCTTATAAACACATATTTCACATACAACAACCAGAAATATCGACAAGTCGAAGGCGCACCGATGGGTTCCCCGCTATCACCGATTATAGCGAACTTATTCATGGAGAACTTTGAAACAAACTTTCTAAACACCTGTAAGAACAAACCGAAAATGTGGCTGCGCTACGTCGACGATACATTTGTAATATGGACACATGGCAAGGAAAAACTACAAGACTTTTTACACCAACTAAACTGCGAACATCCGAAAATTAAGTTTACAATGGAGGTAGAAGAACAAGGGAAGCTACCTTTTCTAGATGTGTTAGTGATCAAAAAAGAAAATGGAACATTGGGACACACCGTTTACCGGAAACCTACACACACAAATAGGTACTTAAAAGCACAATCGCATCATCATCCGGCACAATTGAACTCAGTAGTGAAAACCCTAGTTCTACGATCCGAACGACTAACAGACGATGAACATAAAAACGAAGAAAGAAGAAATATTAGAAACGCTCTTCTTGATAACGGGTATTCACAAAGAACAATAGACAAAGCCAGACACAATAGAGCAGAAAAACGGGAAAAAGAGGAATTTACATCAAAGGCCTTTCTACCATATATAAAGGGTACCACAGACAAAATCGGTAGAATACTAAGAAAACACAACATAGACACCATCTTTACAGCACAGGGAAAAATAGCCGATAAAATATTCAACGCGAAAGATAAAATTCCACTTGAAGACCAAGGCGTTTACGAAGTGCCGTGCTCAGAATGCGAACAATCCTATGTAGGCCAGACGAACAGGCGAATAAGCGTGAGAAAAGAGGAACACATAAAAGCAGTCTTCAAGAAACAAACAACATCATCTCTAGCACAACACCGCCTCCTAACGGGGCACACTATTGACTTCGAGAATACGAAGATCCTAGCGAAGAGCGAAAGTCTATCTACTAGAATTACTAGAGAAGCGATTGAAATAGAAAAGAGACCCAAAAGTCTAAACAAACGCGACGACGGCCAACGTTTAGCGTACACCTGGAAGCCACTCCTAGCCGGCATGCAAATCAAGACTCATGCGAAACACAACACATCGAGACAGGTACACGCCCCCACACAGGAATCACAGACACCCGGACCAATCACGCGAAGCCGTGTACGCACGACGGCAGCAGCGCAACCCCCACCTCCCATAGTGCAACATAATAGCAGACACCCGAGGACACGATCGGCAGTTACTCTTCAGCGTCAAGTGAAAGAACAACTCTAGAAAATGACGAGTGCGATCCCGTCGAAACGTCGAGACAACAATCCATCTAAGGACACATCTCACACGCGGCCAAGAACCCGAGAAACCATAATTTCATCATACAACCGCGAGAACATCAAAATTATCATATATATATATATATATATATATATACAATATTTTCCTTAGCCGTTCTCTTAATTATAAATGGTTAATTATTTCTTGGAATTCGGCTTGATAACTATCAATCAAATAGAAATATTGATTTTGACGTATGGATCTTTATTATTGTCTTCATTAAAATAATTCTTGATTACAATCCTGGATGTTTTTCTGTAAAGGTAAATCTAAACTAATAATATAATCCTATATCATTTGAAGAATACATGAATTATCATAGTGCTCAGCTATTCCAATAAGAAAAGTGTTATTATAAATCTTGTAGATATAGCCATGAAATTAACCAGCCTTCAATACATAAAAGACATATTAAATAAAACAAAAACTATTTTATCAGACAATAACTATCCATCCACACTATATAATAGAATAATAAAACAAAGAGTGCACTAAATGTATAATTACCAACAATATAGGGTTAATAAACTAACAAACACACTGAACAAATATCTATCAATGCAACTATCTGAAAAATTAAGCAATTTTTTATAAAAAATATGATATTCACATTGCTCACAAAAATTACTATAATCTAAGTTTCACTAAAATAATATTAAAAGCAACGATTCCATCAGAAAAATAATTACATGTAACTTATAGCATACAATGTAATG
The DNA here is from genome assembly GCA_935421215.2 of Melolontha melolontha. Classification (NCBI taxonomy): domain Eukaryota; kingdom Metazoa; phylum Arthropoda; class Insecta; order Coleoptera; family Scarabaeidae; genus Melolontha; species Melolontha melolontha. The sequence continues at coordinate 108,736,797 of OW285240.1, forward strand.
AATAATTATTGTAGTCGTGTTTATACAGGTCAAATAGAACAACATTTAAAAGACAAAATCTATGGTCACAAATATTCAAAAAACATCCTAGCTTTAAAAAAAACATAATACTAAAAATAACTACACTTTCAATTACAAAGATGTTAAAATACTCTAAACGGAAACAAATTTCAAAGCAAGATCATTATTAGAACTAATTCATATTAAAAAACATGAAGAAAACGCTGTTAATAACAGTCATAAAATTTCGAATTTATTAAAATTATATTTTCCAATAATTTAACATAGTACAAATAAAGTAAAGATTCAATTTCAATATTAAAGGCTTAAATATTTTAAAACCGAACCATAATGAAGTCGAAAGTATCAAATTACAGGCAGGGACAAAACACAAAATTTAATATATATATATATATTTTAGGTCTACTAAAATTCAGTCTATATTTATATGTTGAATGTACAATGTCCCACATTATGTTTAAAGTAAAATAGTTCAAACTTTGAAAAAATGTAAAAAAGAAGAATTGAAATTTAAGTAACATAAAATATATATAGTTAATGTATTATTAGTTAAATTTACATTTAAGAAAAACATTTAGTATTGTAATCAACATTTATTCTCATAAAGACAATAATAAAGGTCGAAACGTTAAAATGAGTATATTTTTTGAATATATACATAAATATGTATATATATATATTTAGATTATGAAGCTTTTGCGTTTGGCATAATAGTTATGAGTGAATATTCATTATATATAATACCATTAAAAATCTGCAAGATATACGTGTATCAGAAGAATAGAAGAACTCAGATTTTGTGGTAACTGTGCTAAAGAAATTGACCCGCTCTTATGATATTATTTTAAAGAAATTTTTATCAAAGTTACTAACTAATTTCTTTTTACAATTAAATATCACGGAGTGAAGTTATTTAATCAAAACGGGAGAACGGGAAACGGAGTAACATTACGTAATGACAATTTGATTTCATTAGAATACTGGCGGCGCAATTGTACAGTGTTGAGTTTTGGAACTACGCCAAATGATATACTTCATCAGAAAGTAATCCTGCTTAGTAGTTTCATTCAGACGTCTTCTGTTAGGTATAGCTAAAACAGAAAATCAGCTCTGTCGTCGAGAAACATGGAAATAAATCAGTTTTATTCAAGGATATACAAAAATAATTTAAAGTACAATTATTTTATATCTTTGAACCGTCCTTACGCTACAAGTGATTATTATGAATTGTCACCCATATCCATACATTCGTGTTTAGAATTACAATAGTAATAAATAAATGAAACTAATTATTCTACTATTTCTTCAAAATACTAGAAAGATACAATAATAATAAGATAATAATTTTTTATAATTTCAGATTAAAAAAGATAATTTAGACGACCTGAGAGCTACCTACAAGTTTAACAAACGAAGGGACTATATATTCTGTATTATATGACTCGAATAATTTCGCTAAGTTAGCCAACAGTCTATTACTTAGTATGTAAATTAGTTGAACATTCTGAATACTAATGCTTATATGAGTACATGGAGCGCTAGTGTTTCTTGACAGTTGCATATAGGTTCATTAAAAGTAGAGATTCGAAATTATTAAGCCAGAGATAATGCAGCGTTTTCAAAAAGTCTTCAGAATTTTTATCCTTTAACGCATTAATGTAAAATCTAAATAAAAAATCTTTGTGTACGACTGCACTATAAACAGACGCTTTATGATACTGTTTTGCGGCTGTAAAGCGGTACTTTATTTTACTAAAATAAAAGTTTATGTCTTAAACACTATTTTCGATATACCGTTGCTTGCAAAAAAAAAAACGGAAAATTTTTTTCTGGAGTGGAAGAGAATTTGTCAATTGTTTGTCATTTGTCATTTGTTTCACTTACATTAAAATAATTTTTGCTGTAATGCCGCATTTGAATGCCATGGATAAGGCTAGAATAGTCGCGTACCTTGAAGATGGCAGGATAACGTCTGATTTAGCAGCAGAATTTGGTGTAGGAGTGGATACGATATGGCGAATAAAAAATAAATGGTTGCATGAGGGTACCGTAAGACGAAGAGATGGACCAGGTCGACCAAAAGCATCAAACGTAAATGAAGATAGTGAATTAATTGAATATTTACGACAAAACCCGATGAGTACTGCTGTAAAAATTACAGGAGAGACTCGCTTCCCAGCGTCCCGATTAACAGCGTCTCGTCGGATTGTCAGATCGGAAGGCTAATCTTAATATCACACCGAACATTCATAAGTGGACATGCGTTACTTTGGCGCGAGACAATCGAAATTCAAAGCCATGCGAGATTATCCCCGCCAAATTGAGTGGGTGTTGCGCACATAATATTCACAATTTTCAATTCAGAGTTGTGATTAATAATGGATTTAATTTTCTAATAAACTGTTTTTTTTTATGATGAAACTCTGGAAGATAACTATAAAATTACGAAATCCATTTAATAGTATAACGAGCGTCTATAGATGGACATTAGTCACGAGGATGACGCGATATCCGAGTGACTAATGTCCATTTAGACGAGAGTATAATACTATACTTTTTCCATTTCTACGTAAAAAGTGAGTGTTCTAATTAATTAATTTTCAAATATTGTTACACATGTTTATAAAAATTTTTTATAGAAAATTATTTTGACATTACAATTTTTAAATTCCATAGATGGTGTTGAATTATTATCAAGATTATTTTCATTTGAGTTTATTCATTGCCACGGGTTGATAAGCATTTACCTGAATCATGGGTCTGATTGGCTAACAACTCGTGACTTATGAGATTTTTCCTGTGACTTATGAATGTCATTGAGTAATGAGGATCATAAATTAACAGAAATCAATATGTTTGTGTACATATTATGTAATAGAAGTGCAAAAATTATGTATTTATTATTTAATTTCTGTTAATTAAACAATTAACGTAGTGTTACGATCATTTGTATCAGTAAATTATACACTATTATCTCATAGTCTTTTTGCATGATTAGTAATTTGTAGTTTTGTTTCGTTTAATTGATATTTTACGAGGGCGGACTGATATACAGGGTGATAAAAAAATTGTGCTTTATTTTTAACTGAAAATATTACAAATGAAACAGATATGCATTACACACATCTGTATCTGTACATGTGAACATACAATTTGTATTTTCCAACATTTACTTCTGCCAAAGACACGTGTTTCTGTCACAACAATAGACTTCGTCAGTTTGACTAGTGAAGTAAAGTATCTTTATCTATAGGGCGGTAAAAAGCGTGAAAAATAAATGTAATATGTTTTTAGCACCACCATATTACAGCAGCGAAACGAGGTAGACAGTAACGATTCTGATATTCACGGTTGTTTCGCCCGCTCCGTACAGTCCTGATTTGGCACCTTCGGATTTTTGCTTGTTCCTAAAGTCGAGGAGGGTATTGAAAGGTGAACATTTTTCATGAGACACTGAAGTTCGGGCTGATGCTCGCAATTGAATCAACAGTAAACAAGAAAGCTTTACCACGGACGGAATGAAGAAATGGATTCAGTATTTAGAGAATGTGTTGCACTAAATAGTGATTATGTGGAAAAATAATTTTGTACATTGGTAGTGCAATAAATTTACTTCATTTGGGAAATTATTTTGTGTATTCTTACTTGTGTTTTATAGAGTTGGAAACCTTATTTTTATTTGGGTTCATCTACTGACAGTTATTAAACAGACAATAGTAGATAGTATATACAATAAATATAAGAGAAAAATATATAATATAATAGATTAATTTCTTGTTTACGAAATACGAACGGCACTTACTCTATTCTCTTTAAACTTGAGCAGTCGTTAAATAGACAAACTTTCTCCATATTCTATGCTGTTCGTCGCTTTATTCGCATTTTGCTGTGGAGGACATCTTGTGCTGTAAATGAAACGCTTGCGGGTCAGAAACATGTAATTAGACCCTTGTTTGAATTGTTCGTTTGAAGTATATGCTCTCGTCATAATGTATGTATTTTGAGAAACGCGAACTCTACTAAGTATCTATACATTTAATTGTGTGTGTAAATAAGCAATGAATAACAGGTTTAACTTGCTACTTGACCTTGACAAAGTTTCTAGAGAAGTTCTTGTCTTATTGAAGTTTCATGACCTATAATCACGTGCTAGATGACATTACACACGATGTTAATTCGTACTAGTTCATATAATTAACTTTTATTTTGTAGACAAGCTTAATATGTACTTACTGAAAGTGGGTACTATAAATTAACCTATCATAATATTTATAATACTTAGGCCCGGTTTATTCACCTTCCAGTAAAGTACCTGTTAGTTACTTGACAATTAAATTTACTTGACACATTTACTATTTTTGGGTTTATTCATATAATTTTAAAGGTCGGTTAGTTACTGGAAAGAACTAGATGTTTTTACAACAGTAGTACGTTTAGGGGAAAATAGAGAAAGATGAAACATACCATTAACACATGGTATAGAGAAGGATGTACACTTTCGGTAATTTGAAATTCTAGTTGCCGGCATGACAAATGAGTGCATCTTATGTAACCTTAAATCTCAAGCGTTTATTGTGTGTTATCACGTGTTGTCCATTTTTACTTTTTGTGTTATTCAACCCCTTTTTGTGTTTTCAATACAAGTAAATAAATATATGTATATATATTCTGTATTAATATTGGTTGTTTTATTATTATATTTATTTTGTACAGAGATTTTTTTAAATATATCTTTTACGTCTAGCATCATTTTATAATTTACTATAACTACATGTGAAATAAAAATGAAATTTTTGTTTAGAAGATTAATACTTTATTTACCACACACAGATTATGTAATAAACATTACAAACGAATAAATTCGTCATCATCAAATTTATTAAAATTGTCTTCTATTCGATATCGATTGCGTGTTTGATAGGGTTTTCTCTGTCTATTCACTAAATTATTAATATTGACAAAATCGTCTAAAATTTCGCCAATTTCTTCAAATAAATCCATTTTACTTGTCAATAACTTAATTTTCTACATGACAGTTCACAAACAACATGATATTAGTCTTACTTTACACTTTATAGGGTAGGTGAGCAGCAAGTAAATTTTCTGCCAACTTAGTAATTTTACTGGGCGGTTAAATTTTAATTGACGGTGAATAAACACTTAATCTGACAAGTAAGGCTTTATCTTACAAGTAGCGTTCCTTGATACTTTACTGGAAGGTGAATAAACCGGCCCTTAAATACTACATATTCAAGCGTTGATATTTAAAATATTATCCGCTGAGACACATATTAAAAAACATCATTTCTACGAGGGCTATTAATAAAGTAGTTCCGTTTTCGCCTAGTAAGTAGAGGAGTGGAAATACCAGCACCATCGCAGTACTACGGTGTAGTCTGGTTCAGTGAGGGCCTAGCAATGCTAGTGATAGAATAGTTTGGACGTTCTTTCGTTCTATTTCTGTTGTTTAAAATTGATACTGTATAAAGAATATGAAGGCTGCTGAGATTCATGATGAATTTTTTTCTATTTATGGTGAAAATGTCATGAGTGACAGTATGGTTAGAAGATGTTGCCGTATCTTTCGGAAAGGATGATCAAATGTCCATGACGAAAAACCAAAGGGAAGACCAACTGTTGTGACGAACGAGCTTGTGGGTAATATCGAAGAAAAGATTCGTGAAGATCGGCGATTCACAAACACAGAACTGAGTGCCTTTTTCCCCTAAAATTTCACGTACAGTTTTGTACGAAGTTGTCACTGAACATTTAGATTACCATAAATTTTTATCACGGTGGGTGCCAAAACTTCTTAACGGAAGACTACATAACAAAGAGAATGGGATCGGCGCTAACTTTTCTGACGCATTACGGTGTTAAAGGTAACATTTCCTCAGACATATCGTATCAGGTGACTTGAGTCGCCTATGTCAACTTGGAGACGAAAAGACAGTTAATGCAGTGGGGTCGCTCTAACTTGCCTACGAAGAAACCTTTAAAGTACCGTCAGATCTTTTCGGCAAGAAAAGTCATGGTCACTGTCTTTTAGGACACGAAAGGCGTCTTTCTTCTAGATTTTATGGGCCACGGGCCACAATAAACACTGAAATCTACTGTGCAAGCATGGCTTAATTCACAGGTGGCAGAGGTCTACGAAGAGGACATTAAGAAGCAGATTCGTCGCTATGAAACATGTTCCAATCTTAATTGCAACTAAGTTGAAAAACAGCTGAAAGTACTCGTAGTAGCTTTAAATTACATATAATAAAAACCTCTTCATGTATTGGTGTTTCTTTTTTAATAACCAAACGGAACTTACTTTTCCTATTTTTCAAAACAATCTCCATTAACATCGGTCTACTTAATCCATCACTTTAGCAGTGTTCTATTATTCTCACCTCCATCAGTTTGTATTCTATATATCGCCTTTCGCGTCTATTATAACGACCAGTATAACAAAATTTAGCTAGTTAATGATATGATCTAGTCAGAGGCGAAAAAAAGAGCTAAATATCTTAAAAATTAAACGTCACGCATAAAGGTCTCTTAGATCAATTTATGATATACCTTTATACACGAGCAACTCAAGGATGGGCACTAGCCACTCAACACTAGTTAAAAAGGCTTCTTTCTTTTGAGTCCTCTCATTATGTCCACGTTATAGAGAATCTGGATTGCCTTTACATTCGCATACTGTCGTAATACCTGTTACACTTCGCATATATCGAGAATTTTTTAAATTCCGTTTTAAATTGTATTATTTACAAATAAATCAAATTTAAACAGTTAAAAAGTTCATAAGACACTTCGTGGCATTTTATTAATATTGTCGAGAGGAAGCCTTTCTTTTGTATCATCGAACTAGTTATGAATGATACCTCCATTCGGAGAATCTACAGAAAGGTCATCTAATACAGTTCTCAAATGTTCTTTAGAATTTATATTGTATATTTTAATTTAGTTACCAATTACATACAACTCTATTCCACTGTATCCTAATTAGTAATTTTATTTATTATCGTGGTATTTTTCTACAGTTCAAAATTATTCCGGTCGCGTATAAATTGACATCATTTTATAGCCGCGTTAACTCATTTTCAAGTATTTTTTTTCTGAGGAATCTTTTAATTATATTAATTTCATTGACATCGCAATCCTTTCTTTCGCGTCTTTAATTAACTCTTAATACTTTAGACATCGCTAAATGCAAGCTCATTGATTATCCTTAAACTAGATCATAAAAACGATCCTTCCTACTTCAAGGTTTCGCTAGGCAAGCTCTCCCAGTCTCTGCCTTCAAGGAGTAAAAATCTTCACCGACAAATGCTCCCACAAATGCACCGACAAATGTTGTTCGAGTAAACAGTGAACCAGTATGGCTTAACTCTTTTTTTTATTTGTCCCAGATAAACATATAATTTATTTTAATTAAATTTTCAAAGCCACTAATTTATTTTCAGTATGTAAATACTTATTTGTCGTTACCTGTACATATAGCTTTCATTTAATTATTTTAATATATTACAAAGCTTCATTTCTCTTATGTAGATATTAAATAAACCTTTAAAGATAAAGTTGTTGTTGTGTTTCATTTTTTCATTTAATAACTTTCTTTCAGCATGCTGCATATGTTTGGAATTTTAATGCTCATCATTACATTCATAATTAACCTATTTTCTTTATTGTTAGCACGCCGGGGTACATCTACAATGATTCATTTTATTTTTGAAAGTTTGAATAGCTTGAACGTTATTATTTTTTTAATATTTGCTAATTAAGTATAGGCGCTCACATACGAATGAAACACAACCAATATAGTTTTCTGCTACATAAAATAGCTTGGGTTGATATTTGTTATATACACAGCTCACATTCAACATCTTCGTCATTCGCAAAATGTTTAATTATAATTACAATGTTATAGTATAAACTAAACCAATGGAACACCCAATTGATGATAGCACAATGTCCGTCAACAACTTGGCTGGATTGTTTGCTTCGTCGCAATTTAAGCAGGATAACCAAGTTGATGTTTGTTAAAAACTCTTGTGTGCTTTTCAGAGAATTTACCTAATGGGTTGTTCACTAATTTACCAAATAAATCCTCATCGCAAATAAGAAATATTTCGGCATGGGCAACCTCTACGTACAGATCTTTTATTTACAAAAGAATGATAGCACGCTGGTCTGTTAATGTAAGTTTTGGAATACGGTCGAAATCTTGAAACTAAGCTGTGTATAAGTACTTGAAACTGAAACTATCTGCTATCTGAATTAATATGAAGCAAGATTGTGCTGTTTTTAAATTAAGCTCTCGAAAACTACTTGATAATTACTTCCAGTTAGAACAGTTTGTGTTCTTTACAGACTGTTCTTGAAATAAAAAGACAGGGTTTGAAAAATGGCATGACGTAATTATATAGTATATGAATCCAAAATATTGTGAATCATTTACAAAATTAAAAACCAAAAAAAAAGGAGAAATGTTTCATGTTTCGCCTATGAATTCAAAATATTGTTGACAAATAATAAATATGTACCTATATTAAAGTTACAAACACTGTGCGTTTACATACGTAGCCACTGTAAAACTATAACATCCCCTATGCTAAATATATTATTAAAAATTAAAATGTAAAAATAATTTTTTGAATTTTAGAACTGACATAATTTATGTATATTGCGATAATGTTTTTTCTGTTAGGAGAAGTAAAAAATAGAATGCTGTTATTGAATATAAGGGCGGCAATGTTATGTTTATAAAAACGCTAGAAAATAACATTGTGTCTAAGTTTTGTTATATAAGGGTTCGATATACTTAGCACCTGTTAAAAATGTATACTTGTGAATTTTTAAAGATAAATTAACTCCTATATAAAAATGTCCATATGCGGGTGACATTTTTGTCACTTTGACAGCGATAAAAACCTACATAGCTTTTTATCACCGATAAAAATGCTTCTTCCTCCGATAAAAATGCTTCTTCCTGTTACATATCTAGTAGCCCTGCATCACTTAATTTATTTTGGCAGCTGACAGGTAATAACTATTAAGTATCGTTGAACGTAAAATACGAGTCGGTTTGGGGAAATTTCAACAAATATCAAAAGATCAATACTGCAAAACACAAGAAATACAAAATCGTCAATATGGAGACAATTTAAAAAGTTTTATTCATGTCGTTAATTTATCTTGCCAAAAAACACTCGAGCTTTTCTTTCAATCGGATAAATTTCTTTTTAACTCAATATTTTTCCAATCAGTAATTTCGCTCGAAAAACTTACATTAGAAAAAATCGCTCGACTATCGTCTCGCGATTTTTTCATGTAAGTTTTTCTCGTCAAATTACTGATTGGCAAAATAATTTCGTTACAAAGAGAAATTTATCCGATAAAAAAAAAGCTCTTGTGTTTTTACTTATGATAATATATTTAAAGAACATGTAAGATGTTTGGTACTACGGGCATTTAGCGTCCTATTTGAGAACACTCTATCTTTAATCGAATAATTGTAACGAATCTATGTAACGATTAACAAATAAACGAAACTTAAAGCGAGATGAGAAAACTATTTTTTTTTTCTTGGCGTTCAACTTTAAGCTATCGTTTTTTATAATATAGTCCATGGCACAGTGGTGTACAAAATTTGTCGAAATATTTTCGGCATTTTTTGTCTCGCTAATGAGAGGGAATTTTGGGAAAATATTTTGGGTGTATATTCTATATAATCTAATCTTTCAATTTTCCATATGCTGTCTTTTTATTTCAAGGACGCCCAGTATTCTTTCTCTTTTATCGGTTTCTTATGTATTATAATAATATCATACAAACAAGACTAAATGGAAAATAAGCCTAAATTTATACATATACATTCGTATGTAAGTAAAGAACAACTTGTACTTTAGTACAATCCCTTAAAAAAATATTGCATCGTCTATTGGCTTGTGGAAAACCTCTTTTAGCTCATCACACAGCTATTCAAATAAATATTTATTGCCAATTTTTAACACTGCGTGGGCACTGAGTCCCATTTTTCCCTTGACAATATTTATTTATTAATAAACTACACACAACAACATAGTTCATAAAATATTAAATATTAATTTGCCATACAAAATATAATCTATGAAGTTACATATTGTAGACCTTTATTTGAGATGGGTTTTCACATGTTGCACAACATTTCCCACTTATAATTCGCTTTGCAACTTACACACTTATTCTCAACGGTTTTCGTTGAATATTTACCGAACCTTTAATGATACTAGTGACATATTATTGTCATCCTGACCTTATGCGTTTATTGAAAAATGTCCAACAATTGTGCCAATTCAAAGTGGTAAAGAGGCGACCTTTATAGTCGTTCGTGAAACTCAAAATAACCTATTCCGCTGACGGCTCTCCTTTCATACATTTTCCATTTCTCTATATTTATATATCTTACTCTCTTCCTCTTATTCTATCCCTTTTCTCTTTTTTCACTATTTCTATCTTTCTTTTTTGCATCATTCCAAGTACGGTACCCGCTAACATATCGGTGAAGGGCGAGCGATAGGGCCGTAGACTCTGCGTCGAGAGACACCCCTGGGGAAGGCTCCCAACACGAAACAGTTGAGTAACCTTTTAATCCACTTAAGGGATCCGACACGGGATACAGAAGAAAAGGAACGATCCAGGATTAGATGACGTTATACATTATGGACCCTGGGAAGCTGTATCTTATTGAGATCGGTGATAAATAAAATTACAATAAATTATCTTGTTTAACTCTGTAAAGATAAATGAGCGTTCATGCAGTAGAAAATTATGTTTTAAATAAATCTAATTTTGAAAGTGTATTTTCGTATTTGTTTCAAGGTATACAAATGTTAATGCCATCGATTTATCATAATAAATGCTACAGGCAACATACCTCATCTATTCAATTAAAAATAGTTACCAATATTGTATAGTAGATATATTTTTAACATCATACGAGTGGCTTTAAAATAGTTGAGTAGTGATATTGAAATTAAAATGACATTTATTTATAATATAGAAAAATATAATTTTGACATATTTGCAATTTCATTACGATCGTTTACAGGACTTTCTAATGCGAATTAGTTCTAATACTGCTCTAGCTTTGTAATTTTTTTCTGTTTTGAGTATTTTAACATCTTTGTAATTGAAGATATGACTATTTTCACATTAAAAAAACAAGAAAAAACGCCATAAACGATCGTAATGAAATTGCAAATTTGTCAAAATGATATTTTTCTATATTATAAATAAATATCATTTTAATTTCAATATCAACATTTTGAAGCCACTTGTATGATGTTAAAAGTATGAAATCACATGGGGTAAACAGAAAAATACAAAATAAACACGTGTAGCATGTAGGTAGTTTTAAAGTCTAATTGACCTCCTTAGTATGAATAGTATAGTCGTAAGTCAATAGGTGTAAAACTCATTGTACATTTTGTAATTACTAAAACAGTAGAAAATGCATTCAAATTATAAATACCATACAAGATACATAATTACCATCATTTTAATTATTGCTTATACACCTAGTACCCAAATCAATGTGTTTCCGGAGAAGACAATAAATGTTGAAATGTTTAAATAAATTTCTTATTTAAAGAACAATTTGTCAACAAGCCGAATTCCAAGAAAAATTAACCTTTTATATTTAAGAGATGCGCTAAGAAAAAAATAGTAAATAATAATAATAATAATAATAGTAATAATAATATCCTCCATTTCAACACAAATAATAATTATAGGTCCTGTGCAAATTTTGTTTTTCAGTAAAAAATTCGAATAATTAGCGTCGTATATGTATAAAGCATAAACGAAAAGAAGAAAAAGAAAGAAATAAATGCTTTCTACATATACGATGCTAATTATTCGAATTTTTTACTGAATTGTCTTTTCAATAAAAAATTCGAATAGTTGGCGTCGTATATGTAGAAAACATTTATTTCATTCACGTTACTTCGCGAAAATGTAATTGATTTGCAGAAATTGCCAGTTACGGGCACAATATAATATCTGTTTCTTAATGCAATTTAAGTACTTCCCGACGATTCGAACTTCAGTCCCTTAATAGCTACATTGTTAAGAGCGTGGTCCAGCAAACCAAAGGTCATAGGCTGAAATTCTGCATAAAGTAAAAAAATCGAATAATTAGCGTCGTATATGTAGAAAGCATTTATTTCAATTATAGGTCCTACTTATAAGTATACTGAAACACAGAAGAACAATAGTGTTGGAACCTTTATTCAGATGGCCGGAAAAGGTTCACCATTTCCTGCTCTTCCACCAAAACCTTAATTTACAGAATCAGTGACTTTATAAATTTGCCTTATCTAACTTACCATTAATATTTTGCTACTCCTATGTGATTCTGACAAAGAACAAAAAAAATAAAGAAGATTCAATAAGGCCTACACATATAATCACGAATTATAAAGACAGAACAGACGCAGAAATATATATATACAAGGTGTTTCTGAATTGATACGAAAGATTTCAAAGGGTGATTCTTTAGCAAAAATTAAGGGGGGTCTTTCATATAACTTTTTGTTCAACACCCTTCTCCCTCCAAGTTACAGTCCCTTAAAATTGGGTAAAAAAAAATTTGTTTTTATTTAATATATCCACTTTGGAAAAATTTAGAAGAATTTAATTTGGCAGATAACTGATGCTAATAAAATGGCAGTTTTTGAGTGTTTTTGTTACCCTAAAATGTAATCACAAGGGGCTGAAAAAAACAACCCCTACAATATTTTGCATTAGAACTTTTTAATGCGCCTATATTTTCCAATTTAAAAAATTGATTTAAAAAGACAGACTCAATCTGCAACTTTTTTATGTCTTGACTTTTTATCATAAAATTGTTAGTTTGATCACAAAAAAATAAAATACTGCTCAGACTCTTTTCCCATAAATACACAGAGAGGTTATTATTTATTAAAAAAAAAATCAAGTAAGCTGCTGTCAAATGAAGTCATATGACAAATAGTTTTATTGTCCTGATTTTCTCTGTGTTATTCTGTAATCTCTGAAGAACTAAAACTAATTAAGTAAATAAAATGGCAAATTACACAAATGCCGAAATGGCAGATATGCATTTATTATATGGTCGTGCTAATGGAAATGGATTAAGAGCTCGGAGGCTTTACGCTGAGTTATATCCAGAACGAACATTACCCCATCATAGCGTATTCGCCCGTATAAACGTTTACGAGAAGTAGGAAATTTTTCAAGAACAACCGTCGATTGCGGACGTTCTCGAGAAGTACGAACTGTAGCACTAGAGGAGGCTGTTCTTAATTTAACAGAATCCCTGTTTTAGCAAATTCTAACTTTTAAGATGATTCTTTAAAATAACCATGGAACAACCACTTAGGCTTTAGAACAAGAGCACAATAAAAATGAGAGCGAAGCCCACTCCATATCCAGTTTTATATGAATCTGGATCTACGTCATTATAGAAAGAAAACATATTAGAAAGAGTATTCCAATTATCCCACATTTAATTAATTTCCAACAAGAAGTCGATCATAAAGGAAATTTAATAGTCAACTTCCACTTATGAAGTCGCTAAGCATTAATTAGTTCATACAAAGCCACCAATAGATACTACTAAAAGATCGCTGTATGTCTATCGAACATTAGTACAAAATCACCAATAATAAATAAGAGATGACTCTGTAGGCCTACGTATCGTATTTTAACAAAATTAAATTCCTAATCATTTTTAATGAAATTATATCTTTAATAATTCCGATAAAATAAAACTGCCTTATGATATTTAAAAGAGAAACATAAGTTACAATGGTAACAAATAATTGACAGTTGTACGTATATAAACAAATTAGATAGTAATGAATCAAAGCATTACAATAAATATAATTAAATTGTAAGTATTGTACAGTCGAAGAGTAGTTATAATTATAGTAGACCTAGTATAATATACAGTGTTATCCAAAAATAGCGAACGAACAAATTGCAGAATAAGGTAAACTAATTTTTAAGCAACTAAAGTAGTACGATAATTAGTAAATATTATATAGCTGAACTAAATTGTACGAGGGTCGAATTTGAACTATTACAAACACTTTTAGAAGGAGCTGACGTGTGTGGATATTTTGTCGTGAATCTTTTCATTTAATGTTACAAACGATTTACATTCTAAATAATTTTCAATAATAAACACACTTTATCGATTGAAAACGGCATTTTGAAGAACCCTATTCACAACCAGCATTAACAACTGACAACGCAACACTGACAAACACAATATGATAGTTAACACGGAATGGCCGCTGGACATCACGTGACGCCTCTCGAGCGCTCGATTCAAATATCACGTATATTATGACTCCGGGCCTCTTTTACCATGGCCACTCTGTATAAAAAAACAATGTTATTTATCTAATTGAAGAACTTCTACATTAAAGAAATTAATTGTTTGCTAGGAGATTAAGTTAGTTTCTGTATGTGTCGTGGTAGTACTTTTCTTATTTCTTCGTTATATTTAACTGGAGAATTTGAAAAGGAACTGCGCATATATCTGCATTATTATCTCTTTCCGTAGCAATGTTATTTTCTTTAACGACCATTCTAAGTTGATACATAAGTACACACCAGGCACTTAATAATAAAACCTAGACGTGCAACGTGTTCCTACCGTCTTAGGGCGGCTTTATTAAGATTTGCTCGGAGACGTCGCCATTTCCTCAAAATATATCGCTACGAAGCACATTTCGCACGTGAATTACGATCTCACATTAGATGAAGCAGAACCAGGACACCACCATCGCGCTAATAAATATATGTAGAAAAGTTAGAAGAATCGTGACCTACGAGATTTTTGTTTAGTGTCGCTTCGCATTGCATGAAGACAAATATCGTCGTCGTTGCCGTCTACGTTTTGGAGTTGGTCCTATTTTTCTTCGTCTGTCGTTTAACGGTGCGTCCTCGAGAACGTCCAATGCAATACTAGTACCAGTCGTCGGTTGTGTGCTAATGTCAGCGCATCTCGACGTCATCAGTCTTCATTAATTGTATAATGGAATGTTCTCTCGCATCGTCTGTTTCTAGATGACGGTGCCATTACCACTTTCTTTTTCCTTTTTATTGCCGTCGAGGTTTCTTTTTGTGCTTTTAATGTTTAGACGTGTGCACACGGGAGAAATGGTGAAGAATGGACTTAATTGTGAGTTACCATTGGTATTAGATGTATTTCTCATTCAATTTTAAATGTGCAGTTTGAGAATATGAATTGATCGGGATAGAAAAGTTTAAATTTGAATTACGATCCTAGAAAATAGAATGAATAATATTTACAGGATTTTATTACCATAATATGCCGCAAGTAATATTTTATGTATTCATTAAGCTTGAATTACATGGTTATACGAGGGTTGCGTTTTATATTTTGCATATAGTGCTGGAATAAAACAGTTGATAGCTTCTAAAGACTTTATTATTTTTTAAAGTATCCTCCACGAAGATTAATACACTTTTGCATTCGCTCGAAACAATTCTGGGAGCTGTCATTCCACTAGTTTGTTGGTACAGTCAAAATTGCGTTTTTGAAGGCATCGATTGTTCCTTCAGACGATTGGAACCTTTGACTAGATTGTCCGTCCTTGATTTTAGGGAAGGTAAAGAAATCGATGGAACTTAGGTCGGAAATGTACGGAAGGATGGTCTAACAATTCGACGTTTTGTTGCGTTAAAAATTCAATTGTCTTGCTAGCTGTGTGCGCACTTGCATTGTCTTGGTCGAGGATGATTCGTCGTTTTATGTTTATTTCTCGGAGCTCAGCGATGACTTGCAGCAAACAAATGGTTGTATACAAGGATCACCTTTTATATTTTACAAAATCTGGGAAGAAAACAAAATTTTTGTGAACAAACTATTTTATTGTTTTTCAAAGGCATCGACTGCTTCTTGAGGTGTTGAAAATCGCTCTCCACGCATTTTTTGTTTCGCAGTTGGGAACAAAAAGAAATCATTCGGCGACAAGTCAGGTGAATATGAACAACAAGACATTATTTCAACACTCTTCTCCTTCAAATAGTCAACTGTTAGACGTGTTGTATGGGAACTCGTATTGTCGTGATGAAGAATAATGCTACGTTTTCCGTTGTTCTTCCTGATTTGGTCTATAAATTTTGGCAAACAAATTACTGCATACCATTCAGTGTTAACAGCTTTTCGATCCTCTACAGGAATTGTCGCGATGTATCCTGTACAGCCGAAGAAACAAGCGATCATTTTCTTGGAACAGGTCCTTCCACGAACAACTTTTGTGGGGTTCGGTTCGTCTTGGAACACCCATACAGTAGATTGTTGCTTGGTTTCAGGCTCATACGCATATATCCATGTTTCGTCACCTGTGATGATGTTGTATACGGATCTTGCGGTTCCTTAGTCGAATTTTTTTCGCATCTCTTTACACCAATTTACACGAGCTGCTTCTGTGCTTCGATCAAGTTACGTAGAATCCATCTAGAACATATTTTTTTACAAATAAATGTTCTTGTAAAATCGAATGAATTGCAGTCTGCGATCTGTCAAGAAATGCCTCTACCTCCCTTTACGTCACATGTCGATCGCGTTCTATCATTTTCCGCACAGCATGTTTTTTGCAATCACAGAGTTTTTGGTCGACTTTTACGTAATTCATCACTCACTGAGGCACGACCATGACAAAATTCTGCAAACCAATAGTAAGCTGTCTTCTCTGACGGTGCTTCATTACCAAAAATTGAACGAAGCGCTATAATGCATTCTTGAGGAGTCTTTTTTATAATCGTAAAACATCATCCAACGAGAACCTTCACGAGTAATCTCCATTATTTTACAAATTCACTGTCTTAAAACTGTCAGTGTCAACAAACAACTTACTCAATTTCTAAGCTATCGCGGATTTTTCATTGATAAAGGTCAAGCTTTAACAATATAGTGATTAGAAAAGCACCATCTAGTGGTCGATTGTAAAATATAAAAGGTGTCCATCGTATTAGTCGACAGTAACAGTTCTTTGATCTTGTAGAGAAATTGTTGCTACATGTCCTGATTTCGAAACAAATGTCGCGACCACCTTTTTGGAGACACTTTGAAAACAGATTACTTATGTCGGCTTTTCTTCACCTTGGAACACCCAAATAGACGGCTGGGGTTTATTTTTTGGCTCGTATGAGTAAATCCAAGAATCATCACCACTCACGATGTTGTTTTCTACACATTTTTAGAGTTTCCTACATTGAAGCGATATAGAGTTTCTTGACACCAATTCACCCTAGCCGTTTTCTGTTCTTCGGTCAACAGATGCGGTATCCAAAAACCAATTTTTCTACTCACAATTCTTGATGAGATATTTTTTGAATTGATGTCTATGAATCCCCAATGATGCCTCAACTTCGCGATATGTCACCTATCGATCTTCGTAGATGAGCTTGCGCACAGCATCGACGCTTTCCTGACTGACTGGACCTGCTCCTGGATTGTCGCTAAGACTAATTCGTCCACGTTTGAATTCTCATGCGCACGAGAATATTACTTCAGAGTTATTTATAAATCAGTGCGCACGAGAATATTACTTCAGAGTTATTTATAAATCAGTTCGACTACATAAAATTAATTATTGTTTATTTCGAACAGGATTCTGCCATCGCATATGCAATTATGAATTATTTTCAGCAATTTTTGCGATATAAACTACTCAAAAATGAATAAGGAATTTTTACTTTTTTGTATTTTTTAGATAGTATGGGTAAATATTTGTAGTGTATTATATTAGATACATAATTGTACACAACAATTTAAAATTTTCAAGTATATTTTTTCAGAAAAATCGTTAGATTACTAAGAAATTATCAAAAATGAAATAAGCAACATTTTTAACAATAGCTAAAATAAACATTTTTCTGTAACAATTAATTCTAAAATCGTATATAATGGCCACGGACATCTCTCACAGCTGTACATCTTCGAGGCATACTCATAATGCAATTATTAATGTGTTCTTGTGACACTCTTCTCCACTACAGTAAAATTTCCCGCAAGTGTTGCACGTTAACTGGGGATGGATTATGTTCGTTGAGCTGTTCTTGAAGCCTGTCCCAAATCTGCTCAATTGGATTCAAGTCGGGAGACGTTGGTGGTAAAGGTAGATGGTTAATATGGAGGTCATTTATTGCTTGAATTACAATTTGTGCACGATAAGGTCTTGCATTATCATCAATAAAAACTATGTTTTCATCCACAGCCTCACGAAAGTTGGCCACATATTGCTGAATAATGTCATCTCTGCATATGTGTCCATTGACATTGTTTTCAAAGAGATGGAGGTTCGTACGTCCATTCAAACTAATGCCCGCCCACACCATGATACCACCGCCGCCAAAAGGCACCACAGCTTTTGTAAACTCGCGTCTATAACGGTCTCCTCGAGTTCTCCAGACCCTTACTCTACGATTATCACTAAATAAGCAGAATCTGGATTCATCGGTGTATAAACCATGCTCCCATTGAAAATTTTCTGCTAGTCGTTGGTTAACCCAAGTTCTTCTAGCCATTCTATTGGCATTAGTTAATTTTGGGCGTCTCACAGGCCTGCAGCTATGAAGATCCATTTCCCTCAGACGATTTCTGATGGTTTGATCCGAAACTCTAACTCCAGTGGCGGCACGTAACTGTGTTTGCAACCATACAGCACTTCTAAACGGATTCATCCTTGTCTGAATTCGTATGTAGCGGTTTTGTCTCTGATTTGTTTTCCTCTCAGATCCACTACCGGGTCTTCTCCTTGCAGATCCTACCTGTTGGAATCTTGTTAGAGCCCTACTAACAACACTTGAAGACACATTAAAAATTGCGGCAATTTCTGCTCCAGATTGCTCTCGCTGATGCAATAACGCAATTAAATCAAAAGTTTCTTTATTTAAATGACGTTTTGGCATCGTGAAAATGTGAGATGACGTTTAAAATGAATAATACTTGTCAAAAAATGCGATTTTTATAATTTTGTATTCTAAGTTAATTTAAGGTTAAAATACAAGATTCAATATTTTATCACACAGAAAAGACATTTACCAAATAAAATGTCTACAAACGACTGTGGGCCTTCTAATTTATCTATAGTTTGAGAAAATACGTTAAATTTAATCGAATTAATTAGATCTGTTAAAAAAAGATCTAATTCCCTATTCATTTTTGAGTAGTTTAGTTTTATAAGTGTAGTTTCATGGGCAAATAGGTTACCTTATTGATTTGTGGATTCCTTTTTATTCCCTTATTTGAAAAACGCAATATTTCAGAATCCCATAAACAATTTGTAAGAATTACGGTACCCAATCGAAGAAGCAATCGCAAATGTGTCATCTATCACGACGAGTTTAGTGTTATTTATATGTAGAAGCCCAACATTTTGAGCATTTTCTTTTTATATACCTACTTAATTTGTAGTATTTGTAATATAGGTTCGTAAAATTGTTTCAACTATCATTTTGTATCCCACTGGCATTTTGGTGAAAAGCATATTTTCAAAGGTTGTACATTAGCCAAAAACTTAATACTATCTTTTTTTTCAGATAGTTCTAGTGAAGATGCCAACTTAGTTGATGAAATATATATTTAAAGTTTTTTAATTTCTATTGTGTTTCCATCAATTCGGATTTTGAAACGATCGGTTAATATTGATTTACTTGTAATTCTAACCATATATAATCCATTTTTATATAAAATATTCTAACCCAAAATTAAATATTTGCTTCAATTATTTATAGTCAGTAACGGGTTTTCATTTGAAAAGTCAATCTAGTAGCATGTGATTTACTGAGAACATTTGAAGTATGTCGTAATTTAAAATTTACTACTTAACCTACGAAGTCGTATATTTTGACAGTTTCATACATCCAAATAAATAACAAATGTGATTGACATTATCAAATGTCATTTGGATTTACGTTTACGGAACAACAAACACATACTAATATATATGCGTCTTATTCATTAAAATTTACTACTTAACCTACGAAGTCGTATATTTTGACAGTTTCATACATACAAATAAGTAACAAATGTGATTGACATTATCAAATGTCATTTGAATTTACGTTTACGGAACAACAAACACATACTAATATATATGCGTCTTATTCTATCAAAATTTCAAAGTAACCTAGATTGACTTTTTAAATGAACATACGTTACTTATAGTGGAAGGAACAGATTGTACGATGTGTGGAAAATATATGGGAGTTAAGTAAAAAGAAGTTAGGAACAAATTTCCAAACAAACGAAATTTAAAAATAGAACAAAACTTTATTGCTTTATAATTAGGTGCCTAATTTTAATTTCATTTTACCCCCTATATTTCTCTACAGCGATTTTAATTTTTATCTACGAGATTATTAAATTTGACCCCTTGGAAGTCAATGAAATTTTATTGGCTCTGCAAATTCTATAAAATAATTATTTATAGTCAGTAACGGGTGTTCATTTGAAAAGTCAATCTAGTAGCATGTGATTTACTGAGAACATTTTGAAGTATGTCGTAAATTAAAATTTACTACTTAACCTACGAAGTCGTATATTTTGACAGTTTCATACATACAAATAAATAGCAAATGTGATTGACATTATCAAATGTCATTTGGATTTACGTTTACGGAACAACAAACACATATTAATATATATGCGTCTTATGCTATCAAAATTTCAAAGTGACCTAGATTGACTTTTCAAATGAACACACGTTACTTATAGTGGAAGGAACAGATTGTAAGATGTGTGGAAAATATATGGGAGTTAAGTAAAAAGAAGTTACGAACAAATTTCCAAACAAACGAAATTTAAAAATAGAACAAAACTTTGTTGCTTTTTAATTAGGTGCCTAATTTTAATTTAATTTTACCCCCTATATTTCTCAACAGCGATTTTAATTTTTATCTACGAGATTATTAAATTTGACCCTTGGAAGTCAATGAAACTTTATTGGCTCTGCAAATTCTATAAAATAATTTTAAACAAAGCTAATATACTTCAAAACTTTAACATTTCCTTTACCCGCTTTTATTTGTATCCTTTCACCCTTTACGTTTTAAAAATATACATATAAATGGGATTTTAATCTGGTCGAAGATCGTAATGTTATTAGGTTTAATCGTCATGAAAGGAGGCCCATTGTGTGAATTGTTTAGCCGGGTGGTATTATGCAGGTCGAGGCATTTCTGGAAACAATAGTCTCGTCGCGTCTACAAAGACGCCTCGAATTGGACGCCAGACGTGAGTTTATGGCATCGGCATAAAAGTTGCGTGAGTCGGCCGTATCTGCTCCCGCTCGCTGGCGTTTGTTGTTTCTGCTTCCTTCCATTCACCACCGCGGCCATTGTGTCCCGTAAGGTATTGCCGCGGAGTTTTTATTATTCCGGTTATCATGACGTCGTCTTCGATGGATAGCGTCCGTTTGCATTGTAGAGGCAAACCGAAAATTTATGTAAAATTTGTTTTGGTGTCGTAAAAAAATATGTATTCTGTTCGTATCTTGGAAAGGAACTATTACGATCCACAAATGGTATGGATTGCTAACGAGTTCATAATTTAAAAATTGAAATTATTAATATACAGTGTGCGTCATAAGATCGTATGAAAGATTAATTTTAAAAGATGCATTAGACTTTAATGAGTTTAACGATTACAAATAATAATAATAATAATTAACCTTGCTGATGTTTTGATGTACTTTCAAAACTGTATTATCCGCTCATTAAACAATAGAAGACAAACCCACCCACACAAAAAAACAAAAAATTATTTTTTCTTCCCATTGTAAACACACTGTATTTTCCCAAACACATGGCCTGACCAAACAAATTTTAAAAACGAAATAATATAAAAGATTTCATTTCTATAACAAGACATTTAGTTACACTTAAGATTCCGAGATACGCGGTCGTACCCTGTAGTGAAGGGTCGACATGTTTCCGACCATGCATATTGCACTGGGCACATGTTTTTTAACACGAAATAAATTGGTGAGTTTTATATCCTTTAAATTTTTTAAATTTTTTAAATTTTTTAAATTTTTAAATTTTAAGTTTTAACTTTCTTTACTCTAATCATTAATTTAATTTTAATTCATTCATATAATGTAAATATAATTCTTACCTTCCGTTTGTAATTTTTTTAGTTCTAAAATCACTTGATTATATACAAAAAGTCGAAACGTCGTTACCTAAATAAATTGAATTTCAATAAAGGTCGCTAAACCAAAAAAAAAGCTTATTATTTTAATATTATGCACACGGCCAATAAAATAAATAAGAAATACTTTTTATTCTTATTAACACTATATATATATATATATATATATATATATATATATATATATATATATATATATACATATATGGACGACAATCGCAATATTTCTTCAGTTATTATAACACTCCATGTATCAACTACAAACACAATATTCTTACGCATCATTTCTTTTCCATTTTGTATTATCCTTTCCAACAAAATAATAAAGTTGCGCACGCGGAATATAAATTGACGTACAAGGACAATAAAATTGATTAATCAATTTTATTGTCCTTGTACGTCAATTTTATTATTACCCATGTTATGGGCAAAAGATCGAGCGGAATGCATTTTTTTATAGTTCCAATGTCTATGAAAAGGTTTCTATTTTTATTAAAACGTCTTCGTTTTGACAATATTTCAACACGATCTGGCGTAGAGAATAAAATACAAACACATATTTGCGCGAAAATTTCTATCGAGACATGCAAACGCGTGTATCATCCTGTATCGACTCATCACTGCTTGATACTGGGATAAACAAGTTTCACAACAACAACTCAATTGCAGCATACAGTCAAGTAGTAAAACAGAGCATGGAAGAAAACTCAGCCCAGCTCATCGATTAATGTCAACACCACGAACACCAAACTGACCAATGCCATTCTGTGTAAGACTTGTAATGTTTTGGTAATTCCAAAAATATTACTAAAAATCAGGCGTGGGGAACAGCATCATATACTGACGAGTCCTTAGAAAGATGAAACACATGACTGCATATCTGGAGAGCAATTTTCACACAAATATGTACTTTCTAATAATATTTTTGTTTTATGCAAATTGTGAGGTTTTATCTATTCAAGCTATCTTTTTTTAAGAAAATAGAGTTTAGTGGTATATTGTAAATACAATTAAAACGGAAAATACTTACGGTAACTAATATGAGAGATTTTTCGTATTTAAATTATTCTGCTAGATATTTTTAAATTACATCAGGTTGTATTACGTACTTGTCACACCACTTAATTAGTTAATGCAAGTTAGATACTAGCCTTCATCCATATTTCTTCATTTTTAATGTTCGTTCGTAATCATTAATTAACGTGCAAGATAATCTGTATTACAATGTTATGTGAATGTGCATATAATGACGAGCAAAATTTATGAAAGCCATAATTTCCGATAATATTCGAATTTTGGTGGAAAGGGAATATGATAGCGCACGGAATAAGTGGCTATCAATAAAATAGATGACTAAAAGTAAAGACATCGAGGAAGTCCATAAAAGATTAAGAATGTAAAATGCAAATACATATCCATTGCACGTGAAGAAGTTTGTCCATTCGAACACAATAAATTTTAGGAGATTGTATTTTTATGTTCACCAGAAATTTCTAGTGGTTTACAATTTAAATTGCACTAGTACAAATTTATGTTATTTCTTTGAAAGTTCTGGTGTAATAAAAATAATTTAAGAGTAATTGAAATATTATTACAAAATAATTTAGAAAATAACTTGAAAGGAACGAGCAATACCGAGTATGTAAATAGTCTAAGATCATGTAAATTACAAAGCATATCCATAAACTAAATTCCGATTTTTAATAAAAACTACAAAAACCTAGTTTATTGTCTCTTACTTTTTAACTATTTGTCAACATAATCGCCAATTGAATTTAAATATTTGGAAAATTAGCGTACAATAGTTTCATCCAATGTTTAACCATGTTTTTACTTCATCATCGGTCTATATTTCTGACCGGTCATAAGTAAGTTTCTTTGGAGATGGACAATGAGACGGTAAAAATTTATCATTCAGTTAAATATTTATAATACAGATCTCATTGAAGTTCAAACATATTTTAAGTAAATCCAATCTTTCTTGAAGAATATGAACGATAATAAATCATGTACTCGCTGATTGTGTATTAAGCCACATTGTCGAACTACGACAATCAACTTGGATCGGACACTAAGACAGGACAACAGCGACATCTGCATATATACGTAGGAAGTTTTTTCCTATTGATGAAATCTATACAGTTAAAAGTCATTTTGACACTAGCTAGCTTACTTTTTGCAATTACTTAAGCACAAGCGTTTCGAGTAAAAGTGAAAATTGAACAAAGCTGGAATTTGTTGTTTGATAATTCTTTTTTCTGGATATGAAAAAAATAATGAGAGGATTGGACCTACATTAGGTGACTCATAGCCCTTCATATGGAACCGTAAGACATTGGATCAACAAACTCAAGAGAGACAGGGTAAGCACGCATGGATTATGTATGACAATTTAAGGCTCCAAAATCTGCTGTGATTCCAGTAAACATTCACAGTTCACGATAAGTACACATGAGAAAACATTGCGCAAAATGAATGCTGCATTTACTTATTCCGGAGCAAAAAATAAATTGCATGCGAGCATCTGCTCAGAGTTTGTAGTTGTTTAACAAGAATTCAGCGGATTTTTAGTGAAGTGTTTTAACAAAGGACGCTGTCATCTCTATACGTGGGAAACGAAATAACACTTTAAACAATGGATCACACAAAGAGAACCGGTTCCGACAAAGGAAAAACGCGTTTTGTCAAGTGGAAAGATCTGTCGTTAGTCCTTTGGGGTGTGAAGAAAATTCTCCTGATTAACTTCCTTAAGAAAGTAATTTACGCCAGTTATGGTTTCTGTAACTGGCGTAAACTACGCATCCACGTTAACGCACTGTTCCAATCAAGCCCTTCCGCTCAGCAAATTTTTACTGAAACTCCCTTTGAACTCCTTCCACACCCAGTTTATTTAACTGATTTGTCTTCCTAATACATCCATCTGGTCCCGAAACTTTCTTGGTTGGACAAAAATTTGAGCGCAATAAAGAAGCTATTCTGGAGATTAGCGACTATTTTGAGGCCTTTAAAGAAAACCACCTCAAGCAAGGAATCCGGAATCTAGAGAAACGTTGGACCAAGTGCGTTGAACCAGGGGATTATGGCGAAAAGTGAAATATGATACAAACCTCAGATTGTTGTGCTTCAAATCAAACAAGTTAATTATCGAACCAGCCTCGTAGTGTGCGAAAGAGAAGGAACTGTAAAAGATTACACTGGTCAACACAGTTTAGTTTTCTGATTCACTAATACGTGTAGTTTATGTCTTTTATGTCATGCTGATTCTGAATCTGATTTAAAATAAAATTTTCAGATAGTTTCTTCAAAAAACGTATTAAATTTTACAAAATTTCAAAGTTACTCTTATATAAGAAAAATATTACTAAAAATATTGTTGTATCGAACTTTGAGATGTCTGAATATCTTCTTTCATATTTCCTCGTCAGAGCATTTAAACCACGCCCATTTTTCCTCTGGAACCAATCAAATTAGGAGATATCTGGCTATGAGAGTCTTATTTTTCTTCTAGAAATGGTTTGGACGCCAGTATATCCAGGTACTTGAGCACAGTACCCTTTGTACCACCAACAACAGATCTCTCAGTTCCACTCTGTTAAGTCTTGTGTCCTCGATAAAAGTCACTATGGCTATGAGTGTATGTAAAGAGGCTCTTTTGATCCAATGTAAGTCGGCTCGTGATAGTAAAACGACTTTTTACTTCATAATGTCGCGTACATATATAAATAATCCAAACAGTTTCTGTTATGTATGTGGAGGATTCAATACCTACAGCATTAGCGGAATATTACACCTTCAATAAAAAAGATATAACATATGATCAAAAAGTCTTTGAATCGCGATAGCCATGAAGTGTAAAAACCATCTATAGAATTATTTACTTCTGTAGTTTGAAGTACACATAAGTCACAAATAAAATAGATTTTGGGTTATGGTAATTATTTGCATTTTGTGTATATTTTATAGCCAGCTGACTTAAAAGTTGTCAAGTCAATGTCAAAACTAATTGAAATAAATAATTTCATAGATATCTCGTAAATTCCACGGCAATAGCGATCCAAAGACTTTTTGATCATACGATATTTTCACTATTTGGTTTAATCCTTGAAAATCAAGACAAGCCATGGAATACCAACATTTTCTGCACACGCTGTGCTATTACTCTGAGGGGCTGATCAAGCGGTAAGGAAAGCGTTGTGCCATTTGCAGAACCTACCTATGATTTGGCGTGAGGAAACGGACCATTCGACTGATTGCTACTTTTGCTCCACGAAAACCTTCGGGTTTTCCAACAAACTACCACTACTAGTCATCCAGTACCTCATTCGAAAGTCTTGCCAGTACCAAGATCCATATCTGTTTCGAGTGAAGAATATAATGTTACAGAACCAGAAGAGGCAAGTGTCAAGTTATCGACCAGCGATTATGAATATTGCCATCTGAAAAGAACATACCACACCTAATAAATCAGTTAGAATTAAATGATCTTATTCGAGACCTGAATTTCTCAAAAACTAAAGCAAAAATACTAGTATCTAGACTCCAGGGATAGAACTGTTAGCTCACTCAAGGTACACATATTTTTCTGTATCGCAATCTTCAGACAGAACTATTCCAGTATTATTCAACCGATGAGGTTCGTTCATACTGCAATAATGTCGACGATTTGATGTTGGAATTACGTCACCAACACCATCCCGAAGAACGGCGTCTTTCTACCGATGCTTCGAAATAGAAGTTGTCTTTCTTCACATAAGAAATGTTTATCCATCTATGGGGGTCGGTCACGCAATCCACATTAAAAGAAAGTCATGAAAATATGATTTTTATTCTAGACAGAATTAATTACAAAATGTACAAATGTTAAGTCAGCGCAGACCTCAAAGTTGTAGCAATTCTACTCAGTTTATAGCTAGGGTATACAAAAATTGTTGTTCTCTATGTGAGTGGGACAGTCTATCAAGAAATTTCCACTAACTGTTGAAGAATGGTCAGTCAGGAATCAAGTGTATTCCTGGACAAAAAGTATATTTCACAGGTCACTAGTTGAACGTGATAAAATACTTCTACCACCACTGCAAATAATATTAAGTTTGTAGATAAAGATGACCGTGGATTCCAGAAACCTTAAATAAAAATTTCCCAAAAATTTCAGATGCAAAATTCAAAGAGGGAATTTTTATAGAACCTGAAATTGTAGAATACAACAAGATAAAAAATTTTAGAGAATAATGCTTTTAAATAATTTTTCAGGAAGCAGAAAATCCGACATTAGATACCATTTATTAATTAACTTCTCAGAAGTTACCATAAATTGGACTGTAACATAAGCTCTAAAATACATGTTTTGCACTCGCATCTGGATTTCTTTCCCCCGAAACTTGGCGATGTGAATGATGAATACGGCGAAAAGTATCATCAAAATATTTCTGTTATTGGAAAAGGTTATTACAACAAGTGGAACAGTAAAATGCTGGATAATTATTTCTGGACATTGGTAAGAGAAAGTGGACAAGAACAGAAATAAATACAGAATAAAAGAAATGTATAAAAAAAAAACATTTTAAGCAGGACGATACCATACGGCTCCATGTAATCTACATACCTAATTAATATTATTTCATTTCTTTTTTACAAAACCTAAGTTGCTAGAATAAATCTGCTGTTATTACTGTTGTTAGAACTATAAGAAAAAACGAGAATTGTACATAGTTTCTATAGAAAAATAAAAAAGATGAAAACTTATCGACCAGTGTTATAGCGGTAACTATGGTTGTATTTTACAATATTGTTCCAGAACGATCAATATGCAGATATAGAGAGGTGGAAAAAATGATTTGATATGTTCAGAAGTTGCGGTGAACTAATGGTTACATCAAATATCTAATTTGAAATATATACATTAGATTGCTACCAACACTACACAAGTTTAAAATATACTATGTAGACACTTAAATTTATTCACGTACATATTCCAGTATGTTTATACCAAATTATTAAAATAAAAGTGCTTTAATTGCTGGGCAGTAAATCGTAAAAATACGTTTAAAATGTGAATTTTCAACAATTTAATCAAAACGACCAATCTTGGTGCTATCATCAGAAGTGAGCATTAAACAGAGGATTAAAAACGAACTGGCACGGAGGGGGAACCGAGCGGATAAAATAAATCAGTGAACCAGGAAAGGGACGCGATTACCGCCTAACGTAAAATTCAACTCGCATTTTATGTGTTAATTAGCATAAGCTTTATATGCGATCTAACCTTTCGTGTATCCTCAATAAAAATTATAATGAGTCAGTGGGTCGACGAAATAATACTACGTAGGATACTACACAGTTTCGTAAGGGGTGGGTAGAATCTAAATGGGACGGCGGTGTTTTCATAAGCCGTTACGGCATAACTGTTTCAACGGGTTTATTATATAATACCTAACCCGCTCATACAACAACAGCACAACAGACCCCGCAGTTCAAACAATAACAGTTATTCCAAAAGATATGAAAGTCGATTTCGCGAATGAAGTGCCCTTAATAATAATACTAAATTTTTATTATATTAGTTGCGATTCGGTAGTGAATAACGCCGTACGGTGTAGTAGAGAGAATACTGCGGATGTTGTAAGAAAAGCATATCGTTTATTCGTAGCCGACTTAAGTATTATTAGAGTATTTCGAAATCGACTAGTAAATATAACGTACATACATTAAGGAGAATACTTCGAAATATGAAAAGTTTGTTTTAATATTATGAACTTTTAAGTAGGGATTTTAAGTTCGAAATTCTTTTCTAAAATAATTGATAACACATTGGGGTCGATTCTGTAAGGGTCATCGTTAAATTTTACCATTTAACGGGCTTGTTAAAAATTAACAAGACAAACTACGACAAACTACGACATTTACTACGATAAAAATAAATACTTCCGTTAAATTTGCTTGATTTAACGGATCGCGTTAAAAATTACGAAGTTTACCGATTAGAGTGTCGATTTAGTACAAAATAATGATTTTTTTAGTCTTAAACCACAATGCATCCCAAATAAGAAGATTTTTGACTGAATTAAGATTATGCTTTTTCTGAATATTTTTTTGATTAATTGTTAAGGATAAAATATTTCTAGTCATTCAGAATAAATATTAAATTGCCATTAATAACAAATAACATGAAATGAATCCATGTTAAAGTGAGAGCTTGTAAGAGAAATTTTCAAATTTCAATATGAATTCGAAGATATGAAGTTTAGGCCATGTTTTCAGAGATTGAAGGCAATCGAGTGATTTCTATGGAAATTGTGTTATTCGTATGCTATCTGGACAGAATAATCGTAAAGAGATTCCTTTGAGTGTTAACTATTAACTATTAACATTTGACCGAATGCAAGTTAAGTTTCAGTTAAACTTGCATGAGTTCAAATTGATTAAAAATTATCGATTTGCACCAATTATATTTAACGGAAAATTTCATGAATCAATTAAATCGTGTAGTTTTTGTCGCAATGACAATTAACAATAACTGATTCGGAAACTAAGGAGAATTGTTGATTTACCAATAAGTTTACAAAACTCTTCATTTTATAAGTGCTGTCACATTTCATTTTAAATCACTTGAAATATGCTTATTTAAAAAAATTTTAAAAAAACTTAATATTAACACGGTTTTCAAAACTAATAATAAGTTATCCAAGCACATCAAAAACAATAAAGATAAGACAGACTAAAATAAGAAATCCGGAGTCTATAAGTTAATGTGTGGATGCGGTAAGATATATGTCGGTCAAACAGGAAGATCGTTTGAAAAACGCATTGCAGAGCATTGTTCTTCGTTTAAAAATAAAAAACGAGATTCTACTTTTGCGAATCATCTATTAGAAGAAAACCACACTTTCGATAAAGATTTTCAAATTCTGCATTTAGAAAATAACGGCAAGAAATTAAATTTACTGGAAAGTTTAGAAATCAATAAATTAAAACAGTCACAAATTTTATTAAATGATAAATTAGATTTAAATAACTCGCCTTTATTAAATTTATTTACTTAAAATATGTTTAGACCATAATACAAATGTATATGTAGGTTATTAAACAAATTTATGCGTAAACACGTTTAGTACCCTATAATATACAGTTAGGGCCGACCTAACATTCTTTCACTACCGACAATATTTGTAATTCATAGTTTTCTTTAAAAATATTTTAAATACCATCCATCTTGATTTTATAGATATATTATTTATTTTTTATTTAGTATGTAACGTTCCGTTTAGATGTAAACACCTGAAGAAGCCACTGTGTTGGCGAAACAATTGTCGTTTTACGAGTAATGATTAAAAGTGAAGATTAAAACCGTAGTTTTATTTCTATTCTTGGTTATATTTACACTAGAAAATGAAAATCCTACTAGAACAAAAAAAAAAGCTCTTAATATGGAAATCTGATATTGACCTTAATATTATAAATTATTTGTCTTATATTATGTCAAATAAATATTTCATAATCTTTTTTAATTTGCAAATAATAGCATTTTATTTATATATAGAGAGGACAATTGGAAATCACTTTGACCTTACTATTATCGCCGACCGTAATGCAACTTGGTTCAATACGGAGTTTAAGGAAAACTTGGCAAAATTTCCACGTTAAGGATCATTAGTTATCCCATAATGGTTTATAAACATATCTACCTCAGTTCCACCTATAGATCTATTACGGAACTTCTCTACGTCCGCGCGAAATTAGAGTCATATATTACTCGGAGGCGGCTTGGGGGAGATGTGGAACGCGAGAGGGGCTTTCCCGAGAATGAGACGTTCAATCAGGGTTCCTTGTAAAGGAGCCAAAGTTATATTCGCAAGGATAATCTGATTTAAAGCAAAGCGGAGTTTCTGTTGCGTCGTAGCAAGACTCGATGTCGACAGAAATAAGAGAAGAACAACAAGAAAGAGGAACGAAAGAGAAAACGCAAGAGTAAAGGTACATTTTATATCTCATTGTGTCCATTTTTCGTTCCTATTTGGTCCTCTAGCGAGAAATAACATCGTTAAACTTTAGTACGAAAATAAAATGTAAATTTCCCGCACTCGCGACTTCACTCTCTTCTTATCTAAATTGTTGTTTTGGGGGAGAGCCTTTGTGCGATATTAAGTGTTGTTGTTTAAAGTTAGATTTTACATTGTTTGTTGGAGGTAAAATTATTTTATATATTTGCGTGTATATGCGGAGGAACGATATCGTAGAAATGGAAAATGATTTGAAATTAATTTTCTAGTTTCATCTTGTCGCTCTTCTGCTGGGAATCATCTTTGCTCCGTCTCCGCCTTTATTCTACTGCTTTCAATTTGGTCTTTGAGATCTAAATTCTGAGGGAACGATTCACTCCACAGACAAGCTTACGTTTGTGTTTCCGGTTTATTAAACTTGGAAAAGTTTTCTTTTTGATAAGTTAAGTTGAATTGCATGCCTGTTATGTCGAGTAGTATACAGTCGACAATGTCTTTTTCTGCAAAATGAAATCAACGCTTTTATTCTATTCCTTTATATGTATTTATACTAGTTTTGGAGAGATTTAAAGCTCCTCACCCTGAGGATAACATAAATATTCTTATTGAGATAAAGTAAAGCACATAAAATAATTAATTTCAGTTTCGCGGTGAACAAATTACTTCATAAAATCAAATGAATTTTAAATTTAACCCTCAGATGGCACACATCAAAATAATATCGTTGATACCTCATGAGGTTCGTTGTACCCCAATATAAAAACTGCAAATAACCTTTTGAATTTTGAATATTTTGCATTTACCATTTTTATGAATATACCTGAAAGTCTTAAGATCAATATGTTGTTTTTGTTACAACGAAATTCTCATATTAATACAAGTGGTCCATGGTAGCAGGAGATTTTGAGAACTTTATTATTCTAAAAACAATGGTATTTAACTAAAACACAGAATACCAATAAAAGGACAAATATTGGCCATTTATATTTCTTAAAAATTATACCGAGCAAATGGCCTTTCTCTTTTTTCTATAATTTCCTGAAGTCGGATGTTTAAATTCTGCATAATAAGTCGCAACATATCTAACGCAATGTTGGCAATTTCTCAAATCATTTTTCTTTTCAGCTCCGGAATATCTCGTGATTTATCAATAAAAATCTTGCTTTCGAGATAGCCCCACAAAAGGGAATAACACGCCGTTAAGTATGGTGACCTTAGAGGCCACTCAATGTCCCCGTGTTTAGAAATTACAGGATCTGGAAACAGTCGTCGCACAGCAGTCATTAATACCCTTGCAGTATATGCAGTAGTACTGTCTTCCTGGAACCATGTATTCTGGTTGTTTTGTGGAAGCAGCAATTGCTATGTCAGAAACTGGTTTATCATGTCAGCATAGCGTGCAGAATTGCCTGTTACCGCATTTTCATTCTGGTCCTCAAAGAAGTAGTGTCTAATAATTCCCATAGAGGCCATTGTACACCATATCGTTACCTTCGGACTGTGTAATAGTTTTTGGTAAGTTTCCTTTGGATTTTCCAAAGACCAATAACGGCTATTTTGCTTATTGGTATAGCCTGATAAATTGAAACGCACTTCATCAGACATCCATAAATTATAAACATAAATTTCTTGTTGTAACATCCTTTCAGCGAAATGCAGACGACGAGGCTGATCTGTTCGCTTAAGTGCTTGAACGATCTAGATCTTATAAGGATAGAAATGGAGATCCAACTCAGTGAAAAGTCGTCCTAGCTAAGCCGATAGCTTGACTATGTTTTCGACTGGAACGCTTCGGACTGGGCTGTATAGCTGCTTTAACTCGATCAATGTTATTCAAAGTTCTGACACTTTTGTTTGGTCCCGTGCGTTTGACATTGTTCGCTGATCCGCTTTCTTCAAATTTACAAACCCACTCATTTATGGCGTGACCAGATGCAACTCTTCAGAGACGAGGAATATTAAAATTAATCCGAAATTTCCGCTGTACTGCGACCGCAGAGTCATTATTTTTGTAATACGCTTTGATTACAAAATAACGTTGCTCAATGGACCACCAATTCTGAATGGCATAAAATGTTAAATTATTCGACAAAGAAATCCATGGCAACCAATGATTAGTTTTAAAACAATAACGTTTTCAAAATCTCTCGCTACCATGGTATACCTAGTATATTAAAAAAAAATTGAATAAGTTCGGAAAATCGACCTTTGTACTAAAAATAAAATTTTTTCGACGTTTTTTTAAAAAAAATACAGGGAATATTCATAGCAAAGTACTATTTCATATGCAATTGGTTTCAGATGCTGATTCCAGAAAAATGTTATTTATTTTGTAGAATGTATCGGGGAACTTAAGGGCAAGAAAAACCACAAATACCGGTTCATTAAAACTTATTCAATTTATGCAAAAATCATTCCAAGCTATACGTTATTACAAAACTATAACAATAGCTCTGAATGTAGAAAAATATCCCAATCGGCGTACATTTAAACTCGATGTGTATTGCAGGAAGCATGAAGGGCATTAATCGGTCTCTTGTTTTTCTGTCTTTTTTGAGATGGCAAAGTCCACACCTTAACTTATTGGCTAAACGTGGTCTTTCTCCTTCAAAAGAATCAACTAAGACTGTACGCAGAATAGCTTTTATTGCCATGGGAATCCAAGTGTGGAGTTATGCTCCGTCTACGAAAACCAAGCAGGTACTCATCACCAGTTGATTCAGGACATGTAACATAATTGGAAATTTCCAATAGAGATATTCCAAATCTCTCGCATGGGCACTAAAATATCTGCTCCATCAATCCTTACTTTATCATGGAATCATATGCAAATGCAGAGAAACGTAAATCTCTGTTAAGCGTTAAATCAATCGTACAAATGATGAAGATAATCGATCTCTAGTCTTTCCACGCAATATGAAAGCAAAAATCTTAAAATTGTTTGTTAAATGCTAATTGCTGAAAATATTAATTTAAATATCTCTCAAGGAACTTTCTAAGACTATTTTTTTAATAATAACAATAATAAAAATAATAGTAATATCATGCGTTCAAAAAAATCTTCATATAATTAACCTTGATTTCACTGTGAAGTCAAGCGGTATGTTGGAAGTTAATTCAACAAATCGCATATACATTCTGCTGTCATTTGCCTATTTAATTTCTGTTATTCTCTTTAACCTCATTTATTTTCCAGAATATTAATTGAAAGTTAAGAAATCAGTTCTTGTTAAAACAAATATATTGCTAATTGTTAACAGTGCCATTTCCTCAAGAACACAAAAGTTAAATTCTCGAATCGTGCTTTCGAAATGTTTCGATGGGATTTGGTCTTATTCAATTGACGAATGTTTAGCTGAATTTCGAATTGAATACCTAGAAGTTGCCACCAAATACGATCACTTCCGTAAAACTCTAAATCTTTGTGTGTTTCGTGACACAGGAAGTGTTAACAGAAAGGAAGGCAGTGGACAACCACAAATGTGTACCACAAATAATTGGAACCTGCAGAAACAAGAAAAACCCCTAATCACAATATAAACCAGTAAATTCTAAATACATATTTTGGCAACTAAGTTGCCATCTTCAGTAGAAGAATCTGATAAAGAGAAAAGAAAAAAGAGAACAATAGCGTCTTTGGTTAAGGTATAAGCTTTGAGGATATAGCCTTGACTAAATCGCCAGTGATATTGTTGTGTATTAATAGTTAATAAACCAAAAACTTCAATACGTTCTTTAGCACCACAAATTTAACTTTCCATTGGAACTTGTGATGCAGCTGTGAAGAAAATCTGCATCTGCGCTTATATAAAATGACATGCTTTCTAGAACTTTTGCCAATTAATCCATCTCAAAATTTATGTTATTGTAAATGGTGAATTAATACTTCCGATAAATATTAAATTTTATTCAGAACTTATGTTTTCATGATTCCAGATACATAAATTCAAAAGCATGTCTTTTGAATTTATGGAAGTAAGGTGTGTGTCATCTACAACGTCTTCTTAGCCATCTTGGAGACGCTTAAACCAATCAAATACCTGTACACGTAATAAGCGTTTCTTGCCATATAATTCCTTTAATAAAAGATAAGCCTCGGTTGCGGTTTTTTCAAGTTTCGTATGAAATTTCACGGCAATTCGTTTGTCTATTAAGTAATTGTAATTTGTAATTTTTACGGCAAAACAAGGAAACTAGATTTTGTACAAACGAACGCCACGACCAGACTATTATGTCTATATACACGGTATAGGCGGCAATCGAAATAGAAAGGTTCAGGCTACAGAGCTGTCGATCGTACAACTTTGGCGCCTGCGTAGTTCGCCTGTGGTAGTAACTGTCTAGTTATTTTATAACTACACCTCGTAAGTAGAAAAATTAGACAGAAAACCGTCATTAAGATCGAACATGAACATGTAGATAAAAACGAATGAATATATGTAATAAAATGAAGTTAATAACTTATTACTAGAGACCGGGCGCATCAGGCCGAAATTACTTTGGGCCATATAAATAATCTATAACATCGCTAAGTACAACAAACAGTTATTGAATAGAACTATTCATTCGGTTAACCGCGCATCTGTTTTTTGTCGTTGAATTGTGACGCAATTCCTTCAATATTATAATTTCCGGAATTTCGATAGTTTACAAAATTTCTTACATGTTTAAATAAAGATGCTCGTAGGAACTAATACAAATTCTAAATTTAAAAAATCAGTTGCACTTTCCTCAGCGACATTTTGGAAATTTGCCAAAACTAGTCACTTATTTCGAAAATTAAAATCTCAAATTAAATGATGGATTAACCATATTAGATGTGGCTTTAATAATTTGAAAAATATTCGGATGTGGCCTTCGGCAAAAGGTAGACGCAGTTTTCAATATAAATCCAGATTTAATAACATTCCAGCAATTGTGTATGCGGACAATGCCTCAAAATCTAACTGCTAAATACGCTGAAATAAAAGAATATTTCCAGTATGCACCTATAACCAGCTATGATGTAGAGAGAAAGTTTCCTATCTATAGAGCGTGTCACGCCCATGTTGAAGTACAGGCCATATGGAGATAGCGTACATAGTTGCCAAGTCGCGAACTCATTCCTGCCAACATACCTATATTGCTGTTAATCAGCCCTGCTGTCAATAGTATTGTATTTACATAACCTTAATTATATTTATAATGAACAAAATTTTAAAATAATTATTCTTAGTTTGCATCTGTTTATAATATATTCGATGCCAAGAAAAAGTAAATAAGAGTGAAATATCATTCTAGTTAATGTATATGAAAAGTAAATCATTATATTAACAAACTATTTCAAATTGTATGTTTAAGTTATAATTTGGTTTAACCAACACACCATTTGTATACTCAAGGTTTGTTTTGAATTAAAACAATTATTTTATATATATTGGTTTCCTTTATTATGAAAAATAGTTTGATTTGTCTATTAGAATACAAGCAATAATCATAAAAAGTTTTTTTGTGTAGACCATAAACATACAAAAAATACTGCAATATAGATATATTTAACCAATAACGTAAAAATATCAACATCTTAAAAACTTTATCTTTTAAATGAAATTAAAACTTGACTGCTGTAGTAACATTAGTTACAGGTTTGTTCCGAGAAGAATCCCTATTATTTTTTGTGAATCGGAATTTAAATCTGTTTTACAGTCATCATCGTGTACTATAATACTGCCTACCAATTGGCTAAAAGAGATGCAAACTGTCAGAGATTCGTCCTTGGAACAGACCTACAATCCACTGGATGTTTAAGCAGCATTCGAATAGCCGACAGGGTCGGTTAATAAATCGTCTTCCATATCATCAGTTGAACCTGAGTCTCCCACATGGATGATAAACTCCTCAACATCATCTTGCAATCCATCGACAATCCACATTTCTTCTTCAATTTTTTTTACATGCTGAATATAATTCTTCCAATTGTCAGCTGTCACATTACTATAGGCACTCGTAATTAATGGTGCCATATCTTTTACTTTGAACGTAGTGTTGTGCATCTCTATGTGATTTTTCACTTGGGCCTAAACCATCTCTATTGGATTCAGCTCACAATGGTAAGGTGGTAAACGTAGAACTTCTCGGCCAGCATCTTTCGCCAACATATCAAGCTTATATTTGTCATATTGATATTTTACTTGTGATACACTAAACTGTATTCACAGTGGGTGCTATGTTTTGCATGAAAAATCTATGAACTTGTTGTCGTACAAGTGCGTGTATATTTTCATCATAACGGTGTAGACGAGCATTTACTTGTACCCCTTTTCTTTTCTGCTTGTTTTTTTTGGACTCAACAACGGCCCTTTTTCTTGTTCCTTTCGCATGTTGTATATGCTGTGTACTGAATAATGTAGTGCTTCACTTGCTTCAGCAGCAGCAGCAGTAACAGTCATAGGTTTTTTAAGAAAATGATTAAAAACATTTAGTATCATCTGCTTTTCTCTTCGACTAAAACATTCACCCCTTCGTGATTTTTTCTCTCCAGGCTCCATTACTGAAGTTTAGAATCTGTAACGGTAATATTTTTATTTACGAGCACATTTCCTTCACATTCCAACTTACCACAAGCTCTTGTAAACAACAACGGGAGAATATAATAAAGAGAGAGAGAATATAATATATAATAATAAGAATATAAGGTATATAATATAATAACATTATAACAATATAACAAGAACGAAGAACAACAAATAATATTTAATAAAAATACGGAAAGGAACAATTTGACACTTGACAAGATAACAAAGTGAACAAACTACTGTACTGTAGCAGTCTGGTTATCTGTACGAATTAAAAATCCCCAATAAAAATTAATATAAATTTTCGACATAGCGAGCGGTGGAAAAGGATAGCGCGATGCAATTTCTTAAAGAAAATAAAAGAGGGGAATGCTCCATAAGAGCCCATACTTCATCGTGGGCGTGAAACGCTCTATAGAAGGATGTATTTCATTCAAAGAAAACAAATTTTGCAGAAGAGAACCTTGAGAAAGCATTGCTAATTAATACTCCTTTACTTAACTTTAACTAAAAAATGAACAAATAACAATGTATTTCGTATTTTATAGATCACCACCCATTTGTTTTCCAATTATATAAATTATTAAACCCATTATTCCCTTTCGGGACGTAGGGTAATTATACATTACATACTCGTATCGCAAGTATGTGCACTTATAATGTCTCTATTTTTTCCATTTTATTCGGTCCTGGGCAATGCTCCTCAGTTGTGGGATGGACTTGTTAGTCTCTTCCATAACTGTTCTCCTCCAGGTGGTGCGTGGTCTGCCTCTCGCTCTCTTTCCTTGTGGCCTCCAAAGTAGGACTGTGTGAGCTGGTGTATCAACTGGCTTTCTTAATGTATGACCAAGCCATTTATATTTCCTTCTCTTAATGTCTTCATTTATGTCGTTTTGTTCTGTTCTATGCCATAGTTCAGCATTTGATATTCTTTCCGGCAACCATATTCCTAGTATATTTCTAAGGCATCTGTTTATAAAAGACTGGAGTTTTCTCTTGATTGTTGAGGTAACCATCCAGGTCTCTGAGCCATAGAGGAGAACTGGTTTCACTGTTGAGTTGTACACTTTGATTTTGGATGATAAGCACAAACTTTTAGAGCGCCATATTTTTCTCATACTTGCAAAAACTTTCCGTGCCGTCTATTCTTCGCTGTATATCAGATAATGTTCCTCCATTGCTCGAGACAACACTGCAAAGGTAAGTGAATTCCTCCACTACTTCTATCTGTGTGCCTTCGACTTCTATGTTTGTTGTATCTTTGGTGTTAATTTTCAACATTTTAGTTTTATTTTTATTTATGCTATGGCCATTCTTTTTTGATTCCGCAACAATGTCATTAGTTTTACTCTGCATGTTCCTAATGTTCGATGAAAAAAGGCATACATCATCTGCGTATTCGATGTCCTCCAAAACTTCCGTCAGCCCCCATCGTATTCCTCTCTTCTTGTTATTTGTTGTTGCGTAGAGTACCGTGTCCAACATTATCAAAAAAAGCAGCGGTGAGAGTATGCAGCCCTGCTTAACACCCATACTAGCGACGAAAGGTTGTGACAGCTCTCCCTCATGGAGTACTCGACATTGACATCCTGTGTATCCTTCCCTAATCAGTTGGATTATTTTTTGAGGAAGACCTTTATTCTTGAGTGCTATCCATATATTTTCCCGATTTACCGAGTCAAATGCTGGTTCGTAGTCTATAAATAACAACTGGAGTGGTGATTCGTATTCGAGTGATTCTTCTATTATCATTCTAATTGTGTTAATGTTGTCTACACAGGAGCGTCCACGTCGGAATCCGTTTTGTTCTTTTCTGATGGTACAGTCAAGAGAGTCGTTGATTCTATTTAACAGTATGCGGCAGAAGACTTTAAATGTGACATTCAACATGCTGATACCTCTCCAACTTTCGCAATGTCGCAGGTCGTTTTTTTTGGGTACTTTTATAATCAATCCTTCTTTCCAGTCTTTAGGGAATTTTTCTTCATTCCAAATTTTCTGGATAAGGGGTAGCAATATTTTTGTAGTTGCATTTACATCGATCTTCAAATGTCAGCTGTTATCATATCATTTCCTGCCGATTTTCCATTTTTCATTTTTTGCAATGCATTTATCACTTCCTCTCTTGAAGGAACATCGGTGTTGATGGGCAGTTCCTGCACGATTTCTTCCTGCAATAGCTGTAATTTGGTCCCATTGATATTCATTATCTCTTCGAAGTATTCTTGCCATCTTTTTAGTTGTTGTTGCTTGTTGTATAAGTTGTCTCCGTCCTTATCTTTTAAAGGTAATTCCCTAGTCTTTTTCCTGTTTCCTGCTAGCTGATTTATCCTTTTGTATAGTTCTCTACTATCCATTTTGTCCGCTGCAGTCTGTGCTTCATTTGCCAGTTGTTCTATGTGTCTCTTTCTATCATTTCTTATACTTCTTCTTATCGTTTTGCTACATCTTGTATACTCTTCTTGTATTTTCCTTTTTTTTGTTTCATCTCTGATTCTTAACATTTTCTCTTTAATTCTCCTTCTTTCCTCAATTCTAGTCCATGATTCATTGCTCATCCATTCCTTGCTGTCTCTTGTGGTTTTTGACGTTTGTTTACAGCTCACAGTATACAACGTTTTAATTTTTTGCCACATATCTTCTATCTCTAGAGTGCGGTCTATGTTTTGAGATAAATTTTCTATTTTCTGTATTATTTCCTTTTTTGCACCTTCGTCTAACTTATGTGGGTCCAATAGTCTTTGTCTTTTTGTATATTTGCTAATTCTTTTCCCCTTGTTTTTATAATTACCAACATCCAGTTTGATTCTGGCTACGACTAGGTGATGGTCTGACCCTATATCTGCCCCCCATTTGTTTTCCAATTATATAAATAAAATTAAAACCTCTTTAAAATACAAATTTTCAATAGTACGCCCGTGGCCGATGAGCCATGCCTCTCGTGTCCGGCTTCTAGTTATTAAATTTAAAATTTAAAGATCTAGTCTATGAAAAGGCTTAATTAAAAACAATTGCTCGGTTTCCGAACACCATATTTTTTTGTAACTATTGGATAAATTTCCGAAATCTTGCTCTGGAGAAAAATAATTATATCAAAACAAACAAACATCATCAACCCGGATTGCTTGATTCGATTTTTATAGACGGACCGACGTTAGATGTTATTATCATTACACCTATTAACCGCTATTTTTACCTGAGGCCTGCATAAAATAACAACAATGGGTTGTTATATGTGTTAATATTGCATATTTGAGGAACGTATAAATGCGTGAATTGGTGGCAAACATTTTACGAGAAGTTTTATTAACTTGTGAGGGCCCGTTTTACGGGTTTTCGTATGTTTTTATGCGCCGTGTGTGCGCCAGTATTACCGAAATTTACGAGTATATCGCTTCGGGACGATATTTGACCGGAATCGTCATAAAAACAACGTGCTGTAAACAAAACTCTTAGCGGAAATTTTTGTTATTTATATGTATACCGTAGGTAAATATACATGTATGTGTACATACATGTATAGCTATATAATCGCAGTGTTGTTAAATAATATTCAAAATGTTTAATTTTATGGGCGATAAATCGGAATTATTATTGTTAGAATCGTAATATATTACCGGTGTGTACGGTTCTGTTGCGTCGTTTCGGAATATTGAATAAAATCAATTTAGTTATGAATCGCGAACGAGTTATTTTACCTATGGGAAAATTGAAACTTCCATCCGATGCAGATGCATTAAGTAAAAGTTTCTTGGCAATAACTCCTATTTCTTCCGAACTTTGTAGACGTAGGTTTTGATCGATTTAAAATTTATTAATAAAGTATGTCTTTCCAGTTGGCAAGATAGTTTCTTTCGGTTGGCAATTTACGAAATCGTTACTTTGAACATAACTGAACACAGCGAACACTAATTATTTCACAATAAAGTTAAAAGTAATATGAACTTGTGAAATGTTAGGAAAATACAGATTTAATTATTTGTCTCTCTACGACTCTATCTATCTATACAGTAAAAGCGCTTACTACGAATACACAAAGTTATGTGATTGGGGCTTTACGATAGGAGAAGTAAGTAGAACGCGATTAATCAATTTGACAGACTTTAAAATAACACAACTGACATAAATGAACGTGACAGCCGACCTATCTTGCGACCAATCAACTTACATCCCCACTATATTCCCCTATTACTATATATTCGCAATAAGCACGTTTTTACTGTATATAAATTAAATTAACAACTTAATATTAATTTTAATAGCGCAGTCATGCAGAATCGACAGACTTGGCTTCTGGCAGTTTTCTAGGCTTATAATGAGTCTTTCAATAACAGGTGCCATTTTATATTTCGAGCTACTTTTGAACTGTCAATATTCAACTGTCATTGTGATGACATTTGACAAGGAACAGGGGGTTTTTAGATACCAATCGATACACACTCGCGCAACGAATTAAAATAGTGAAAATATACTACAAAAATGACGAAAATATCGCGTACACACTTTGTAAAATTCGTGCGGCTTTTGGTCATCGTGAAACGCCTTCTCACACAGATGTAGTGATTTTAATCAGTACGTTCGAGCGTCTCGAAAAAATTAGTGATGTAAAGACTCCAATTCATGTTTGCCCGACCAATCAACTGAAAATATCGCCGCTGTAGGTGAGACTGTGACTGAGAATTCAGAAATTGGGCATATCATAACTTGAACGGCATTTTGGAAACGTTATATATCAATCCGCCCTCGTAATTGATGTGAAATACACAGCAATATGTATGCCGACATTCCCTTTCATATAGTTAGCCTTGGTTGTGATAATGCCAAAGACAGTATGGGGTGAAAGGTATATGTGAGTAATACCTTCATACAAGAAATTTCGGTCCAATGTTTATGTAGTAAGAAGATTTTTCTTTATTAAAGTTCGACCCTATCGCAGTTAAATATACGGCTGGCAAT
Source organism: Melolontha melolontha (assembly GCA_935421215.2). NCBI lineage: Eukaryota > Metazoa > Arthropoda > Insecta > Coleoptera > Scarabaeidae > Melolontha > Melolontha melolontha. The sequence goes on from OW285240.1 coordinate 108,779,537, forward strand.
ATGAGCTTCCACCTCTAATTCACCAGTAATTCTCTTTACTGACTAATTATATTGTTCTATCGGTATTTGTCTGTACCATACACAAATTTAAAGCAAAATATATATGTAAATAATTCCATACAAAGAGTTAAAAACCAGGTATCTATCCCATAGGGAACGCCATGGATACGCTACATAAAGATTTTTATTTTATGACGATTTTTGTTTTCTTACAAACATAATAATTTAACTTTTAAAAGAAGTTTAACTTTCAAACCATTTAATTGTAATCATATTTTAATTAAGGCGGCATAGGTTTGTCGACATAGTCGACGTAAAGGCTATTATTGATTTCCAGAAAAAAAAAGCATCGCCATATGTGCGGCCCAGTATGTTTTGTTAAGTAAACAACAACATACACTATCTATGAATAGGTACTTATGTTGAAAGTATCGTCAGGAATTATATCGATTTTTTTTCAGGTCAATAAACTTGAATTACAGCTGTATTTCGGTAAATATAGAATAAACAAATATATGGATCGACTTTAACTACATTTTGGCCTCAAAAATTTGGAAATTTTTGATGAATTACAAAGAAATTTCTTTCTTGATTTTCTGTTAGACATTTATACATATTCTTCCTTCAGATTCGCATAGCTTGGGCAGTACAGCGGTAACCCTGTATTTCTGTATCCAAAAGAAATTAAATAAATTATTTTTATTATTAGGTATTATTGAATCAGTAAATGTTTGTACTTATTTTTTTTAATTTTTAGTTTATATTTTTATAAACTATTTAGAAATAAGCCATAGATTCAATAAAGTCAATCTTACGTATTATGTCATAATTGTACATTTGATAAAAAGAAAAGAACAGACAAAAAAGTTAGACTAAGAATTTACAACCAAGGGATCCGCGCTGTAATCATATAGGATTGTTCTCTTAATGTTGAGATGTCGGGGGTCCGTAAATTAAATCAGATTGTGTATTGACTTGAATCATTCATCTCTTTATTTTGTTTTTATATTATCAAATCTGTACTTTAATTTCCTTTCTTAATACATAGTTAAGTAAATTTAGGATTTAATATGTATTTCCTTAATCAATTACTAGTTAGTTTATATGCATTACATTTTAGAGACGCATTCCTCTTCTTAAAATGCTCTAATTAGACGAAGGTCTTGGTTATTATTAACCAAAAGTAGTGCTGCCTTCTTAATTGGACCAATAACCTCCCAATTATTTCTGAAATAATATAACAAACAAAATAATTTATTGCAGACATTAATTATTATTATTTTCAATGTAAAATAGCCGTAATTGTGCAGCGTAATTGTGATTTTCCCCAGTTTGTAGTCTATTTTATCTACTTTTATACACTGTTAGTGGAATAAGTTGGAGTCCTCGAGTCCTCCCCATTGTTTTAAATAACACACCAACGTTTAGCGAATTAGACGGATGTTCAGGTACAAGAAAGTTTACGCGATTTGAAAACTAATCCCGGTCAACAATCCAGTTAGTATCACTTTTGTTGTTTGATGAATGTAACAGACGATTATTGATGAATATTGTATTAATAAGTTTAAGTAAGTACAATAATAACACACTTAAATTGTTTTATTTAATTAAATAAAGTATAACAGGAACAGCAATATTCAAAAGAATTTGTTGCAATTAATTATTTTATATATAAAATAGCAATTACCCCCGAATATAATTTTGATCGTCCCCGTACGTAGTTAATTCTATCTATCTGTTCATACGCCGATAGTCCACTACGCTGATGTCCTCACGTGAGTTCATGCGAAATAAAACTCATTTGATTCAATAGCCTAGTCAGTACCGTTTATTATTTTTGTTGATATATGTAGAAAACGGTTCTTGATGAAACATTGTACTTAGCGTAAATAATATAACACTTGGTTTCTTTCATATTTATTAGATTTCTTTGGCAATATTGTTCCAGTATATTATATCGATATCAAAGAGTTTACTCAGCTAAGTGTAAGGAGGTAAGTTTCTAAATGAAATATCTCGATATTCGCTAATATATAATAGATACGTAAAGTAGAAATTCAAATATACGAAAAATTTTATTCTATCGAAACTTTAAATTTATTGCAAACATTTCAAATACGGTCTTGTATTCAGATTGACTCTATATAAATAAAAATTATATGTTTATATGTTGTCCATTCAACAAACAAATAGGAATTTATTTGTTCAAGTTCACTAAAAAATCCCCCTCATATTTCTGTAATGTAATAATAGTTTTTAGTGTGAAAAGTTTTATGGACATATATTCATTCACAATTTTTTATGCATCCGTTGTTCTGTTGTTATTTATAAGTAGGTCAATGACCTAACCTTTGTAATATACCGAAAAAAATAAAATATCGAGTTTTATTAAAAATTTTAAACGGTATAAGAGTTTTGTGGTGATATGGAATTTGTAAGTTAGTTGTCTTAATACTAAATTCATGTCGAAAAATAATAAATTACATTCGTAATTTTGATCGAATGTTCATATTTTTTTCTGTGTTCCAGTTGTAAATTTATTTGTCTTAGAAATGGCTAGTTTGTGTGGAATGCTTTAAGGAGATATTCAAAGTGGCTATCATTTGCATAAATATAAGCTTCTAACCGATCAGTAAACTTTCAAAGTTTGTACAAGCCTTAAGACAGCTCGGTCTCCACGGATATGGGCAGCATCTTGAAAAATTCGTTGTCGAAGATCGTCTTTCAAGGCCACGGCCTTTATATCTTGGACCCAATGTACCGCGATCTCTCCATCTGAATACGGTTTGTAAAATCAAATAATTTGATGAATCTTCGGTTCGGACACCGCCTTTATAAATACGTCTTGTAGCTCCAACATTTCCACTTTAAATAAGTCATATTTCACGGAATTTGATAACAGACTGACTTCTGAATTACAGTATTCATAATCGCATCTACAACTGCCACCATTACGCTTCAATAGGGGTAGCACCGCAGTTATAAAGGAATACTAAATTTACCAGAGTAGAGTCGAGTCACGCGCATTTATTAATTTTTCGTTCTTTTATCTCGTTCGAGATAGAGCTTTCGTGCATTAACATTTTATGCTTAATACTATTACAGCCACTACATATTAAAGTATGGAGCATATTTCGTTTACACCTTGTATATCAACATGCTTCTGTATATCAGTGAGAGTTCCTTTGACATTTTATGCTGCTCTTTATTACATAAGATAACCAGTGAGCTAAATATTTATATAACACAAGATATATATTTAAATAAATATCTTGTGTTACAAAAATTTCTTGCCGGCAGTTCCGATTTCAACCCCGGGCTGGGCTGTCCGACTAGGTTTCCGTGGTTTCCTTCTCGTTCTAGGCGAATGCCGACAGCTTAACATCTTAAGTCGCTCCACGGGCGCAAGTGTAATAATAACTCATGACTAGACTGCGGAACAGACGCTATCCTCTAATGAGTCATGCAGGCGCAGAGACTGGTGCAAGATTGGTGCAATATTCGCTTGTAGCCCTAATTTTAATGTCCTGAAAGGCTTTTGTAGTAATGTTCAAAATACGGAAATTATTATTTCAATGCGCCACTCACTAGCTCTGATGTTGAGTTTTTCTATATTTAAAGACATACTGTCCAATAAAAGAACGCACTATACAGAACAAAGTTTAGAATATATTGTAATTATTAATGTTTTTTCACTGTCTAAAGTAAATGCATTTTGTATATATATATATATATATATATATATATATATATCTTGAATTAATTTAAATTCAAGTTAATTTAAATTCGTTTAACTTCAGTGTTTTATTTATTTTCCTACAAATAAATTTCCGTATTTACATTTCATTGGCTTTATTACGAAATATATTTCACACTCCGTCCGTTTGCTTTGAAATACATACAAACAGACAACTTTTATCAATACCATTGCGCTAAAACATTCATGTATACTGTTAAGTTGATCGATTGTACATTGTCGGCACCGATGAGTCAAAGATATGGGATAGCGCCGGTTCCGCAGTCTACTCATGACTTACCTATTCTCTTATAAGTGGCGTTAAGCTGTGTAAGGTCATTATTGGTTGAATTGAATGTAGAATGTATTTTATATATATATATATATATATATCTTACCATGACTACATCACTTATATAACTTTGACATAAATATACTGTTGCTTATAATTCTTTAATAAAGGTAAATATTAAAGTAAAATAGACCTTAAATCGCCGAATATCTAAATTTACTATATATATATATATATATATATATATATATATATATATATATATATATATATATATATATATAGTAAACCTAATCAGTAGGCGATTAAAGGTCTGTATATTACTTCAAAATATATGTATTTAAAAAACTCTACATGTTTCGGCTATATACGCCTTTTTCAAGAGAATACAAAATATGAATGACAGGATATAAATGTCAAGTAATTAAGTTGCTATGGTTTAAATTATTCAAAGATACATTCTAGTAATAATAATAAATCATGCCTTAGTATTCCAAAAAATAGATAACAAGGTGTGAAATATGTGTTGTTCGCTGCTAGCAATTTGTGTCTCCTTCTGGGTATGAACTTGTGTGTTGGTTGCTGCTGGCAGCTTGCGTCTCTCTATGGGTGTGTGGTTTTGTGTGAGAGCGTAAGTGTAGGGTTTTGTATGTCGGTGCGTTCGTGCGTGTGTTCGGTCGCATGAATTTAGAGAGGTCGGATAACCAGCCGTTGCGTAGGCCGCCAACCCTTTCCCGACAACTTCTTTACAATTCCGTGCAGTACTTCGACGGTCTGACCCCCGCCCCAACGAGGCAAGGCGCAGACAGGCGAAGCGCACCCTGTACGGGGTTGCTCATCGCAACTAAGGGAACACTCTTAGTGGCTACCTCGGTCGACGATGGTCACACTTATGCCATCTTAACGTTTTCCGCCGAAGCGGGGGCATAGCATACACGTCGAACGTGTGTGTGCTGTTAACGGCAGCCTAGCCAGGTTGTCGCCCAGGACCGGTCCTAGTGGTGTGTGCATTGCGCGGCGACGAGATAGCGCCGCGTAGCATGGTTCCTCACTCTTGCTGGAAAGGCCAGCAAGAGTGAGGAACCATGCTACGCGGCGCTATCTCGTCGCCGCGCAATGCACACACCACTAGGACCGGTCCTGGGCGACAACCTGGCTAGGCTGCCGTTAACAGCACACACACGTTCGACGTGTATGCTATGCCCCCGCTTCGGCGGAAAACGTTAAGATGGCATAAGTGTGACCATCGTCGACCGAGGTAGCCACTAAGAGTGTTCCCTTAGTTGCGATGAGCAACCCCGTACAGGGTGCGCTTCGCCTGTCTGCGCCTTGCCTCGTTGGGGCGGGGGTCAGACCGTCGAAGTACTGCACGGAATTGTAAAGAAGTTGTCGGGAAAGGGTTGGCGGCCCTACGCAACGACTGGTTATCCGACCTCTCTAAATTCATGCGACCGAACACACGCACGAACGCACCGACATACAAAACCCTACACTTACGCTCTCACACAAAACCACACACCTATAGAGAGACGCAAGCTGCCAGCAGCAACCAACACACAAGTTCATACCCAGAAGGAGACACAAATTGCTAGCAGCGAACAACACATATTTTCACACCTTGTTATCTATTTTTTGGAATACTAAGGCATGATTTATTATTATTACTAGAATGTATCTTTGAATAATTTAAACCATAGCAACTTAATTACTTGACATTTATATCCTGTCATTCATATTTTGTATTCTCTTGAAAAAGGCGTATATAGCCGAAACATGTAGAGTTTTTTAAATACATATATTTTGAAGTAATATACAGACCTTTAATCGCCTACTGATTAGGTTTACCATATCATACCAAGGTCACGAAGTTATTATATATATATATATATATATATATATATATATATATATATATATATATTTCTTAAAGACAATTGTAAGTAAACTTAACTTCAGTGTTTTATTTATTTTCCTACAAATAAATTTCCGTATTTACATTTCATTGGCTTTATTACGAAATATATTTCACACTCCGTCCGTTTGCTTTGAAATACATACAAACAGACAACTTTTATCAATACCATTGCGCTAAAACATTCATGTATACTGTTAAGTTGATCGATTGTACATTGTCGGCACCGATGAGTCAAAGATATGGGATAGCGCCGGTTCCGCAGTCTACTCATGACTTACCTATTCTCTTATAAGTGGCGTTAAGCTGTGTAAGGTCATTATTGGTTGAATTGAATGTAGAATGTATTTTATATATATATATATATATATATATATATATATATATATATATCTTACCATGACTACATCACTTATATAACTTTGACATAAATATACTGTTGCTTATAATTCTTTAATAAAGGTAAATATTAAATCATCAACCAAGGTCACGAAGTTATTATATATATATATATATATATATATATATATATATATATATTTCTTAAAGACAATTGTAAGTAAACTGTTAGAATTTACTAGTTCTAATTAACATCTAAACCTTAGTAGCTATAAAAATCTGAACAAATCTCTTTAAAAGTCTTGTCCTTTTTTATTAATTAATTGTACCTTCCTGGACAACCTTTTTACGTATAATTCTTATTTCAAAACCTATTTCACTGCACAATCTTGTATATTAGATTTTCTACGTTTTGGTAAATTTAATTCGTCATCAGCAATTCAAATTGATGATTATTTATAATTCTACTTAATTTAGATTTCTTTTCTTTTCATAAATTTAGTGCTTCGAAACTCCATTTAATATTAAGTTACTTAGTATTTTTTTTATAAAACTTCTTATTTTTACTTAATCCTATCCAATTGTTTTTATTTTGGAAAATAGTCAATGTTATTTTTACACTTAAATTTTTAAGGTTAGATTAACAATTATTGACACATATATTTGACACATTTTTTACACTTCATATTTAGAAAGTACAGTTTAGTTAAAACAGTTTATTTTAAGTTTTTGTTTTTTTTATATCAAAGCTTTAATTTCTCCCCACAACAATCGAAAAGCATTCGATTATTAATTAAGTTTTGCAAGAAATTAGCCCTTGTCACACTACGATGTACATTCAAGGTTACCACGTCATGCTCCAACAGAAGTTATCTTTATCAATGTCCCTTGCCGAATAAACTACATTCTTGTTGAAACTCAAAAATTTCAAAATCGTCTCTAAGTTCTCGTTTAAGTACATCGGGCCGTGATAAATTGATGGGAGGTAGAATCTTTTATTCGTATACATTGTTACGCTCGAAAATTGATTCTGAGAAATTTTGGTAATTTTATTGAGTTAATTACATTTTTGTTTCGTTAAGCCTTCATAGGCTATTTTACACTCTATATTTTCGTGTAATATAATTTTATTTACGCTACTTAATTTTTTCGATCATTATAGGCTACTTCAAACTTTCGTTTCCTCATGATAATTTTGTACGTTCAAATATTTTGGACGTCTGTATATCCATTTTATTCCGGACCAATTTTTATACATTTCTACGCAGTCGACATGTTGGGGAAATTTTATGCGAACTCACGCTTCATTTATTTGTATTGCTATTTGCGTGTTTTGTTTCTTTTAAACGATTAAAATTAACTGTACAAGTCTTTGTATTTGTTTTGGAATTTTGTAAATTTATTAGGACGCTTAATTGTTTGCTTAACCTTTTTTTTTCAAACTTTATTTTGCGTACTCAATTTTCTTTTGTATTGAGCGACATCTACGCGGCTCTTTGTTTATCTCCCGAATGCAGTTCGCTTTACGTTTAGCTTAATTTTTAAGTGGGTTTTATCCTTAATTGCTGCGTATTAATTTCCGAATTTTAGTTTATTAGCTTCCTTAATCACTCGTTAACCTTGTTAGGGTTTTTAGTTAATTATTTCCCTCTCTTTCTGATATTCCGTTATAGTGTTTTTTGAGACTATGACATAGTTTTCTTTCGAATATATATAGCTGTGCCTTCATTTTGAAGAGCCTTCTCTTGTTTTTTTTCCGTAACAGCTCTGAAGTGTTGAGTTGTGAGAAAAACTTATAGTCAAGTTTGAAATTTTTATTTAGTGTATTTCTGCTGATGCAGGTTCTGTTGACTATATTGAATATTTGATTCACTTGTGTAGTGTAATTTTCGGGGACGTTTTCCCTGGATCTGGGAGAGAGTTTTTTTTTTTCACGACGACGTGCTTCTGGTGACTTTTAGACATGGGGACGGCTGTAATTTTCCGCAGCATCGTTCTCCGTTTTATTTTTGTTTCTAATGAATTTCCATTTATTCGTTTCCTTTTTCCATTTATTTAGGGCTGTTTATTCTGGCTCAATATTTATATTTGCTGAATAATGTTCTGCGCGGTAAATTAAACTAAGGCAGCATCCCGGCAGTAAGGCACATCCATTGGCATCAATTTACTGGGACCCCGTGAACCACGTTTTTTGGGTTCTTAAACCCTTTAACACTCAAGGTAGTGTGATTAGAACATTTATTTGTCGTTGATTAATTTTGTGACAAAGATCACGTACATTATTTGATATAGTAGATTTTTCTTAATTATTAAAAAAAAAAAGGACCGCGTGGTGTCCAATATCGTGGTGAGCAAACCACCATTTTGAACTTTTAAATTAATATTCATCGCATTACTGTAAATTCACTGATCCTTTTACACACAGTAATTACAAAATCCTTTCTTACGAAATTGGCGTAACATTTATTCTTTATTTTTGTGGTTTTCCAGTAACGTATTTTGACTTTTATTTTGCTTATCATTATATTACATTTTTAAGTATATTACGTTTTATCTATTTGCCACAATCAAAGACAATCTCAACTTTGAGACTAATTTAATTTCCTTTATTGGTAACTTTCCTTCTCATTAATTTTACATATACAGGCTGAGCCTGGAAGTTTTTGTAAATTTCCCATTTTTTGTGAATACTTAGTGTAGCATTAACTTTACGAATTTAATTTCCTTCATTTTTATCTAACTGTGTACCATCTGTATCTAAACATATACTGAGTGATGCATATGCGTGTAAAGTACGATCAAGCTTGAAAGTTCTATTTATGCATAATACCTTTACTTGTACTCAAATCTTATACCGTCTATTTCAATCCAGACAGGTAACTTTGTTGACGACTTTGCTTTATGAATTTTTAATGTTGATGAATGTTTATGGATTAATTTACTAAATAAATTTTATTGTTCTTGTTTATACTGGTGTTTGCGTTTGTTTGACTACCTAATGACCTATTGAGCAAAAGCGTTAGATTATTCTTTTTTGTGTACCAGGTAATCAAGCACCCTTTTATTTTCTTAAGCCCTTTTGGCCTGTGGGTGTTCTGCGTTTACCCGAAACTTGCCAGGCCGAACGTAGTGGTGCCCAAATTGAGAACTATGCGTTGTGTTAGCCCACGACGCTCTCGCATTTTAAACTGAGCCGGCCGGTAAGTATATCAAGGGGCATTGGTGACCAGGGACGGAATTAGGGCTCGTCCTAATTCCATCTGAGGTTTTGTTACCTGAACCGTTTAGGTGTAACAACATGTTATATAGAATTTATTATACAGAACCGCCATAGATCTATAATAATGTTATTATAAATATGTATGTAATTCTTCGAAAACTCCTTACCACAATTAATAATCGTATTATAAACGCGTTTTTCGACAACTAAGTTGTCATCGTCAGTAGGTAAAACCACTAATCAAAATGTCGAACATGTTTATTAGTGGTTTTACTTACTGATGATGACAACTTAATTGTCGAAATACGTATTTAGGATTACGATTATTAATTGTGGTAAGAGGTCTCCAAAGACTTATGTATGTAATGGATTTCTGTAATATCATTGTATTACTAGTTTTTTTTTTATTAAATACATATATAATACATAAGTGAATATTTATTTATACGGATGAAAGAGAGCTTCGACAGGTCCTCTAAGTTAATTTATATTCTTTCTCTTCTGATTTCTCTCTCACACCAAGGTTTCATTCGAGAGATAGAAATCAAATTAATATCGCTCGTGGTGGCGTGGAGATGCGTACGGGCGTGAACCGTACGACATTTTTCAAATGTACCCACATCGTTATTCTGTCAATGCGCAGACACGAAATTTATGCTGTCGATAAATAACGAACCCGTGCGAAGGAAAAGTAGGAATAGAATTTATGCGATTCAAAACTGACAGTGGGTGAAACCTTATGTAAATTAATTTAAATCCAGCGGGATTGATAAGTCAATGGGATATTTGCGTTTAAATTGTATAGATATATACGCAAGTGTAAATAAAATTTATTTAGTTTTGAATGCATGTTTTCACAGACTTTCACAGAATAGTATACGAGTATGGAGCAAGAAAGTCAATTAGCAAGTTTAATATTTTTATTGATACAGAAAAAACTATTACTTTGCTTCTTGTTAGTTAAGTATAACAGGTAACGTTTCCACATTAAAAACATGTCACTATCAAACGAACTTCACAATACATATGATAATGTTTTTAACGTCGAAACTGGAGTAAAGTTAACAGTGCAATAAATTTAATATTTTCATTCGAAACAAAAAATTAAGACGTCGTAAGACAGTTAACAGTTCTAGTTTTGGCTCACTGGCTTAAGTTTTGCATTTGTTATGAAGGCAGCAATGGTTGTTTTAGGGTTATGTTAATATTAGACAATGAGCGGTGCTGAATGTTCTTCCGCGCTCTGTATTAACCCAGATAAGACTGAAATTTTTTTCTTCAATTTTTGTCAAAGTTTGTTCTAGTCTACGTGATTGATACAATTCATTAAACATAGTATTTTAAATGATGTATATGTAAATATCTGAATCAATACTTTAATTAATATATGACCCATAACACAGGCCTGCATTTTTCAACACTTTGAAAGTTGATTTAAGTTGAAAGTCGATGAAAAGTCTCCAGTCAGAAGGTGTCAAAAGTGGTTCAAAAAGTGGAAAATAAATGTTAACGATTAGTACTTTCAAGTGAAAATACATGATGTCATCAACTACTGACCTAATATGAGCATTCAACAAACAAAAGTCCATAGATCAACTAGCAAATGGTTCAAAAATGGAAAATTAGAAATCTTGACAGCAGGGAAAAGGACGTATTTATTCTCAAGAATTGAATTTTGTAAGCAAAGCATATGAAAGTACTTTTTAATTAATCTTCGTTATACGCTGATATTCATTTATATACAATAGTTTCTTACTGTGTTCATAAAATAGAATGCGTAAATATATATACATGAACAGTTTGTCGGAAAAATAAATTAATATTAACAGCGATACATCCACACAAATAACATTGATTATAAAGAAAATTTCTTGCACGCAAGTAATTCTTACCGACACTTCCATCAGCCAAAATGGAAATCAAATATCTTGGAGTTCACTTTGATGTAAAACTAACTTGGATAGCGCACATTAAATTCAAAATATGCCAACTAGACCTAGAAGGTAGAAATAACTTCTGGTTGCTAAGTATAAATTCTCAGCTGTCCTTAGAAAATAGATTAACAATCTATAAAATTCAGATCAGTTTTGCAGAAAACCATTAATTATAAAATTTCTTCAAACATTCCAATCTAAAATCCATCGAATGACAGCAAACGCTTCCTGGTATGTCACGAATCAAACATTTCTCAGTGATCTAGGGATTCCAAGTGTAAATGATGTTATTAGAGTCAGCCAAATATAAGAACCACAGCAGTGAACATAGCAACCAACTTATTCCCAGCCCACTCATGAGTGAACTACTCGTATTAAACCAACGCGATGAAACAAGAAGATTGATTATAGTCAGAAGACTTAATAGGTGAATCTCAGAGAATCGTCAATAGATGGTACTGTGTCTCTTTACTTATTACTCTTATCAATGTAGAGTATCTAGCTAGTAAATTTGTAATAAATAAATTTAAAAAAGGTTCTATGCAACGTTCTCTAAGCTAATAATGGTGAGGCATTTATTAGTTAATAAAGTTAACCGCGTATTATCTAATCAACGTATTATTCTGCATATTTACAATAAATTGCAAATATGCGGAAGCATTTTGCGATTTTACTTCAGTTACCGTATAATCATTATATAAATAAACACGTGAGTATATGTTACTATATATACGGCATTATGTGATAACATAATGTATGTAGACTTTATATGTAGCCAGACCCCGAAAATTTCGAACGAACGTTAAAATATTCACGGGACAGAGTCGGCCATAAATAGCCAGATAAAACTATAATGAATGGTAAAAGGGTCGTTAAATTGTATGCAAGGGCTGGGATACTCTTGTAAAATTACGCTGAAATATGGGCGCCTCGAAAGCGATGAGGCGCGCGGCCTATCCCTTGACTTTACAGTGTTAACGTTACCGATTGCGCCGCAAAACTCTTCCTGCTCTCTGCGTTGCCCTCGAGTTTAATACACCAATGTAGAATTCCCGTCACGTGTTTCCCCTTGCACAGTGCTCTTCATCGTTTTCAGGGGTGGTCTGATGATAGTTCATCATATATTTATAGTTTCGATCCTATATTTCACAGATAAAGTATACGTTTGTAAAATATTGAAATATGTTGGAAAATTAGAAATCTCGATAGGAGGGAGAAGGTAATTCTTAAAGAAAGAATTTTGTAATGAAAACATATTGCAGTGGATTTTTCCCCGCAACATTTAGTGAAAATTTTGAAAAACATTATTTAATGATTAAATTATAATTTTATGATGACTCTGTATAATGTGTGAATTTATTGTATGAACTCTGATGTCATTTTGATTTATTTTTGAATTATTAGGTTTTGATTAGCGCAGTTCCTGGAAGCCGTTTGGACTTGCTGGGCAATATACTTTATAACTGTATTTTTAATGTTTGGATGCGTGCCGCATGTATCCAACAGACACGTTTAGTTATCGAAGTGAGAGTGTTGTGTATTGGAAGTTAAAACTTTTTTATCTTTTATTTCAATTAATTTCGGTTTTTGTTTTGAATTAATTGTGGTTGTGCTTTCTGAATTCATTGCCGAATTTATACGAGGTTGTTTAACTCGTAATTTTGATTTAATTAATCTCACTTGGCGTGTTCTCGAATGTTATAGAAAAAATATATTTTTTCGTAAGTTGAATTTTTATTATATTATTATTTCTTTATTATATCCATTTATTGTAATATTAATTGTATGAATTTTTATATATTGATATTAATTAAGATATATAAATGATAAAGATATTTTTCTGTTTCAAGTAAATTTTTTTTAACGTTTCAATTCTAGAACGTTTTGTAGTTTCAAGGTTGGTTTTTATACTTGTGGTATCGCGCAGGTGTTAGATATATCGGTTTGACAGTTTTATTCTGTTTATATTTGAGTTTGTTTATCTGGGGTGAAGGAATAAAAATATCTTTAAAATTTATTAGTTTTTAATTTAGTTCGCGTGTCATTAGAGGACGTTTAAATTTGCTTTGCGGTCAATTTCAGGAAATTAATTTTACCTCTATGTGTTATTGTTATACCCAGTTCTTTAAATTTCTTAAAGAATCAAATTTTTTTTATTTTTTTTTTTTTTAATTAAAAGACTTATTTGAGCATTGTGACTTTCTCTTTACCCTTGTGTGAACGATTGATTCTGGCGCCCATATTAACTATTGTAGGAGTATAGTTACCACATTTTCCTATTGGAAACCCGGAGAGGAAAGCTGTCTCATTAAAATAGTTAACCGATTGAGCATTAAAGTTGGACAGTGTCGTGCTGAATAGTGGTTCATTCAACTACGAACTCACTATTCATAGCAATATGTAAGAAATTCTTATTAATTTTCTTTTTGCGTTGATATTCATTTATAGTTAATAATTTCTTACTTCGTTCATAAAATATAATGCGTGCAAATATATGTACAATTTGCCCGAAAAATAATGCCTCCCTTTCGTTACTTCAATACTATTGTAATGTACCACTATGTTCATTAAAAATAACTCTTCAACTTTTACAATGTAGTTTATTGTATAACAACTTTTACATTTATTTTACAATAATTGCTTACTTCTAAGTGATGGACTAAATCTAACTGTTCGTTTTGTATAATGAACTTATTACTGCATAGCGTTAGAATTGATATGAATTGTTACACTTATTGTGTTGCAGACGTATTATACGTGCTATGTATATAAGAGTTCGAATATGAATGTTAGTAATCATAACCTTTTTGTATTAGTTCCTTCAGGATAGATATCAGATGGAATTTGTGAACTAAAACACAGACGTTTTAAAATAACATCGGGGGCGTAACAAGGTAACAAGATACTGTGAGAAAGAATTTAAATAATTGAATAAATTTGAGGGAATATGGAATATTGAAAGGGAGAAATACCAGATACGTTAAATGGAAAATGCATGTTTTCTATGTGTTCTAATTTATGATAACTATTTAGTAAATGCCGTCTGTACGATGTGTGCGTAAATAATAATACACCAAAAATTTGTGAAGAGAGATATAAGAATACAATTTATATTTATGAATAAGTATACACAAAACTTATTGGTTATTGTTCTGACTCATTTATTAGAGTTTATTACACTATTACAAACACGAGCTTTTCACGTTATTGGTTTCGGCTGCTCTGTGCTAATAATAATGAAATTATTCTATAATAAATAATTGTAGTGCTGGTGAAGTTTCGTCAAAGGTCCAGGGCGTGTGTGATAATGGTTAAATTAAATAAATATATTACAACTTACTTACTAAATAAAACACAGGAGCGTGTTCCTTAAAGTTTGTATTTATTATTTACATAAGAAAGAAATTGAACTTGGTATATTTAAAAGAAGCGCGACCTGAAGAGGTGTTCTATCGATGGCATAAATATTATTAAAATATCCCTTGTGAAACAAGCTTCCAAATGATATGAAACACAACATATAAAAAAAGATGTATGTAATTAAGTTTAACATCGAAATGTATATAGAATTTCAAGGACCGCTAAGAGCTTGTTGGCGGCTCAAAGCAGGTATATTTCGGGTCTCCCGGTTAGGGATATAGCCAAAGAAATGCTTTCTCTTTGCAAACGAATATGTACAGAAAAATGTCTAAGTTAAGTTATACATTTTAATATTTAAAAAATGCGAGATATTTTCAGGAGAAATATAATTTAAAGATAAATTAAAATATACTTATATATGCGAAGCATAACAATACTAACGTATGTCCTAAAAGTTTTGGCATAGAATTCAATTAAATGAAAGTTAATAAAATGAAACAATATCAAGTTGCCTTTGGTAACAAACGTATGTTTACATTGTTTAAATTGACAGTTAATTTAATTTTGTCGCTTTACAATGTCGTATAAATTAAAACTCCGAAAAGAGTATCTTTATCTTGGTTGGGAGCGTGTCCAGTGCCAGAAATATTCAAAAATCTGAGAGAATCAAAATATTTCACTTAGAACGATTTATCGCCCAATAGCGGAATGCAAGCAGGGAAGTCCATGGCTTAACCTCCCAAAAAAAATTGAAAACCCCCGATATTTATCGCATTGAGGACATAGAGTCTGTTGAGAGGTGAAAAAAATAAGCTGGGATGTCAGTGAGGAGACTAACTGTCGATACAGCAGTTCTAAGCGTATGCTATCGTTAGAATTGAGAAGAAATGGTCTAAAATATTAAAAAAGTCTTAAGTGCCCTAAATACATTCACGGCCGACTGTTACATATACCAGGATGCTGCCGTTAACTAAGGCGAGTGCATTTTGCTGGTGCCAAAGTCATTATTGTAGATGACGAAAAGTATTTCGCCTTGAGTAACTATGAAGTGAAAGGAAACGATGGTTTTTATATGCACAATATAGTGGATTGATCTGACAATATTAAGTACAAAGCGAAATTCGCCGATGAAATCTTTGTCTGGTGCGCTGTCGCTATGAGGAGTATATCCCGACCTCTTGTAGGAAAAGTAAGAGGCGAAGCTTAGAACAGTCAAAGCTATATTAATAAGTGTCTTTCCAAATTACTTCATTTAATCAATGAATATCATGCTGAGGGCAGTATCATGTTTTGGCCAGACTTGGCATCGTACCATTACTCTAAACATACCCAAAACTGGCTTCGATACCACCGCACACTTTATGTTCCTAAAAGCAATAACCCTTCAAACTTGCCTCAGGCTCGTCCAATAGTTTTACTGTCGCGGAAGGTTTATCGTAGAGAACATCCGCAGAAATTTGTGTCTGGTAGAGGAGAATGAGCCACTTGTTAATGTATAAGGTAGTTTAGTTAAGTATTAAGTTGTACTTTATGATAACTAATAGGTATTTAAACAAATTTGTTAGCAAAAAAAAGCATATTTTGTGCAAAATTTTTAGAACATAATTTCTAAGGCTAAATAATTTCCGATTCCTTGCATTATTTTGTCTTAACCCTTTATAGATCTGTTGTCAATATTTCAACCACGTCCATTAAAGGCTTTTCTACGTGAAATCCAACCTTATGTTAAACGAGTACGTATTAAGCGCACTGTAGTTAAATATATTTGACCATATAGTATCCCCATTCCACGATAGTAAATATGTGGTTCTTATTTCGACTAACGCGTTAATGTATTGTAACTCTTTGTGAATAGGGAAGTGATTTTATCCGTTTATTCCATAACTAAACATTATACTTACGTAAACTTTCAAACAATATTGTCACTAATAAATTATTAATCTTCTGCATTCTCTGTTTTAGCCAAATATCTTGGTGCTAAGATGTTATTGCAAATTTTTATTACAATTGTTATTCTAACCTCACGCTTGTCTGTCCACGTGCTAATATCTAACGGTTAAGCTTTATATTGCAGAATGGCGAATAAAAATATTTAGCCGGGTGTACAGCAAATGACATCTGATGCGATATTTTACTTTGTGGACGGAATTTCTTAATTCAGATATTGATGGGGATAGTCATTTGTTTTTGACTCGGAAGGTTCAATCTAAGATCCCAATTACGTGGTCATTACCTGTTCCAACCTGTTTTACATCTGGTCAGATTTGTTTTAAAACTATGGATTATTTTATTCTGGGTGTATTCTGCGCTGTCATATACACCGTGTAAGCGAGGTAACTAAGCGCCGGTACAACGCATTTACAGAACCCTGCCACCGTGTATACCCCTTTGACGTAAATTAATTAGAAAGCAGTCTGACATAAAGTTAAGAAATTATGATAGCAGATGTGTAATAAAAATAAAATGGCATTTTAATTTCATTCACAAATCATTGATCAACGCTCTGCCTACAAGAGGAGAACAAACTAATTTAAGTGGGGTATTGACACCTCCAATATCATTAAGTTGCTTCGAGAGTGTATTGCTAACGCGATACAGGAGTCGAAATGACATTGAACGTTATCTTTAGACCTACGAAAGAAAATACATGGAATTTTGTTCTAGGAGCATCAGAGCTATCTCTACTGTCCTTGATTCGAATGTTAGCGTCTCGCAACAAATTAGGGAAACATTGCGATACAGGTTGAATGACAATTCCGTGTATCAACGGTTTTATTTTCTCTAATTTTTTTGTATATAAAAATTAATAATAATTTTCCTTGTTTAAAATTACATTGGACCATTGTGACTTGAACATGTCAAAGCCCCTAAAAAAACAAAAGGAATTTTTTAAAACAAAATTGGTGTTTCTTGCGTTTCTTCGTCGTCGTCAGCATTTATAAATTTGCGTTTTAACATATCAAGTAATAATGAGAGGGTATCAAATCGGGCGAATAGGGTGGGTGTTTCAGTAGCATCCAACCCAGTTGAGTGATCCTTTCGAATGCAAAATTTGCTTTATGGATTGGATAATTGTCTTGTAGAAATTTGACTTTTCGACACTTCCTAACCGGAATCTCTGACCACATCGAGAAGGTTCATGTAGTACGTTTTGTTGACGGATTTACGGGATTTAAGATAGTCAATACGCACAATCCCATCTTTATTCCAGAACAAAGTAGCCATGGTCGTTTTGAATGTCATTTTGATACACGCGGTGGCTGACCAGGAAGTTGCCATTCGGAAGCTGAATTTCTGGTGTGTCGTGGTTCGTAGTAGACCCAAGTCTCATCGACAGTTAGCTGATTATCCAACAACTCTTTTCTTCTTTTGCTCATTAAATAGCAACTTGGTCACCCAATTTACCATGGCCTTTCTGAACTGAAGACGCGTTTTGATGATGTGTTGTGGGCATCTTTTTAAATCGCCGAGTTCAGCAGAAAGTATGGCTAGTAATGTTTTGGATTTTTTCACCCCGACAATTGGTGATGGCTTTTAACAATCTCGGATTAACCAGATTTTCTTTCGTCTGCGTGGCGGTTTCTGTACCACCTTGTTTGAAATAATGATACCATTTGGAGATAGTGTTGCGATGTGGGCATTCACTGCCCTATACAGCATGTTGTTTCCACTGGATTATCACCTAGTTTAACACAGAACTGAATATTAACACGAATTTTTTCGGAACTGTCCATTTTCAAATAAATTTTACGGTTCGAAACAGGCACTAACTTTCAAGCTCCTGCACAAAAGCACAAATTAAGTAGACACAGCTGCTCAAGAAAACTATTGCTTAGTTCAAATTTCTTCCGCAGGGGGGGCTGTACCCGGACTGCACACAATATTTTGGGCAAATCTGTTGAAATGTCATTTTAAAGCAATCAAAGTTGTCAAAACTATTAGTTTTGAAAGCTGTTAAATCTACGTAATGCATTTTACCGTTTTTCAAGAATAGAATTATTAAAGTGTATACAGTCATGTTGAAAATGCATCATAAAAGTATCATTAGTATGAAAGACGTAAAGCGGCGAAAATGCTTACAAAAATCTTAAACTTAAAATCAATGAATTAATCTAACCTTAACTTGTCGTTTATTGCATCCAAATACTTCCTTTTATTTAATTTTACCTTACAATCACCAATACAAATTTTCTTCGCCTTTATATAGATGTTATTCCTATCTATAGACTTATAACGCGTGGAGGAATGTGGAATAGGATGAAACGAAAGCCGCCGACGGAGAAATGAATGTCATGAAAAATTCTAAACACAGGGCGCGATAATCATTGATTTTCGATTTGGACCGAACCTCATTGCTTCAGCCATCATAATAACTTCATCTTTCGGAGAGCCATTGCTTGAATGTCAGCGCGTGTGGGCGTTGTATAAGCGTTATTGCGTTCTACTCTCATAAAATAATTACGTATGGAAACCCATTTACAGAGTTATCAAAGCGCATTTTTTACGCAAGATTGTGACGCATTTTAGATATTAAAGCTCCTGACAGTAGAATAGCTGGCTTTAATATCTAAAAATTTAACATGGTCAAAAAACTAATTAGTTTATTTTTGAAAAAGATTTTCAGTAGAGCTTCTGACTAACAAAACACTTAAAAAAGTGTAAAACCCTTTACCAAAATTAATATTCATATCATACATACGTATTTCGACGACTAAATTGTTATCTTTAGTAGGAAGTAACAATTGTATTGAACATGAGCATAGTAAAGCTAACATACGACAATAGACGACCACGTATACACTGTGTGTAGAATGTTTCGCGATCAGCTTTACTATACAAGTGTCCCGTATCGTTATGTTCAAATTTTAGGAGTGTAAAGTAGACTTCATTTCAAGTAACAAAATCGCAAAACTTGTATATTCATTTTTATTTGTTTTAAAGTTGCAGATCTATAAATGTGATTGTCAGATCATGAAAAAAAAATGTAATCCTAAAGTCAATACGAACTGAGTTTATTTAAAAAAGTGCAATTAATAATATTTTCGAAATGTCCACCTCCTTGTTGAATGCAGGCTTATGCCCGTAAGCCAACAGAAGAAGTACTTATCCGAATTTCATACTTGTTTTGTCGGATTTGCTCGACAGCCAGATGAATACGATCCAACACTCTTCTCTTGTGTTCAAAACTTGCGCATAGAATAAATTTTTCATGTACCCCCATAAATAAAAGTCAAAGGGATTAAGATCGGGAGATCTGGGTGGCCATGCAACATGACCACCTCGGCCAATCCATCTTTGATAATTGACGTTAACCCAATTTCGGGCAGCAATTCCGAAATGTGGTGGTGCACCTTCCATGTGAAATCACATGTCTCGTCGAACATTCAGTAAAGGACCTGGACGTTCGTCAATAAGAAATTGAAGGTAATTGTCCGCATTTAACCTCCCAGGAAAAACGACAGGACCAATCAACAAGTCATCGATTAGGGCCGCCCAAACGTTAGAGAAAATTCATGTTGAAATTTAGATGGGCGTATAGCTTTGGGATTTTCTGATGACCACCTGTGTAGGTTTTTCAGATTTGTAACACCACTTCTCGTGAACGTAGATTTATCTGTCCAGAGGACTGTTCCGCAGAAATTAAAATGAAGCCGTGACTGTCTTAATATCCATGTAGAATAAACTAGACGAGCATAGTGGTCTGCCTCAAGCAAACCGTGTGCGATAGTGATATGCGATAGAGATATAGATATAAGCCCTCACGTTTTATAATTCGCCAAACTATCCTACGTGGCACTCCTAGTTGTCTAGCGATTCGAAATACACTGAGAGTTGGATCCCTTGTAACAATAGCTACTGCTTCTTCCTCTAAGCCTGCTGGCAAATTTACTCCTCGGTCGAAAAGATAATCACGCAGTCCGCATTCCCGAAATTGTCTGTGTACTTCCAAAAGCGTTCTGTAATGAGGAATGCGCCTATCGGGAAACCGATGTCGGTATTCAATAACTGCTTGACGTGCACTGCCGTTACAGTAGCCATACACGCAGTTGTTCGTTAAGCCAGACGGAATTTCTACAAATTTTCATTACGGTCAGATTTTCAAAGGTCTCTTGTATTAAACAGTAGTATTTCGGAAAAATGATTTATCCAGGGTCGAGTCTGGGTAAAACCGCATGTACCTGACCCCATCTATTTATCTATTCTATACAATTTAGAGATGTTAAGTTTATCTAAACTTATGTACCTATCCTGTTTCAACCAATCATAAGAAATAGGGTGAAGTCTTATGCATTTTCCTTTACATGCCTAATATTTTAGAATTAAAAGTTTAAGTTTGCTAAGATCTACCAACGAGATCACACATGCCATTTTAAGCAGCATCACGAGTTACTAGAATTAGAAATGTAACCAAGTTTTATAATAATATATTTTGTTTGCGGCTTATGTAACATTACTTTTCTGTATTTAATAATTAAAGAGAGTTGTGCATTCGACAAGTGTTTTTGATTCTGCGAACCACTGAGCAAGAAAATACCTCCTATTAATAAGTTGAATCAACGGCGATTCAACAAAAACTAGTCATTACGGATTTACGACCCGTGATTACACAGAAGTGTCATATCCAGCCACATACGAACTAACACTTATAAAAATTATTAAATAAAAGAAAGCGCTTTCGAGTGTAACGGCGTTAAAAAACTAAAAGACCCGATGAACTCCTCAATCATAAATACTTTTGTATACTTTTCTCGAAAATTAAATTGCAGTAATTATACAATTATTGCAAATATTTTACTTACGTATCCGGTCCTGAACCTGCTTCAGTAATTCTTATATCAGAATTTTTAGAAGTAAATCCATCATAAGCGCAGGTCAATACTTTCCACTACTTCCATTACTCTCT
The DNA here is from genome assembly GCA_935421215.2 of Melolontha melolontha. Taxonomy (NCBI): domain Eukaryota; kingdom Metazoa; phylum Arthropoda; class Insecta; order Coleoptera; family Scarabaeidae; genus Melolontha; species Melolontha melolontha. Next base: position 108,801,234 of record OW285240.1, read on the forward strand.
ACTCACCTGAAACAAAAAGGAATCTCTTATAATTTATTCTAATAATTATTTCCTCAGCGCTTCATGCACTTAACATCCATACATCTCTAAAACAAATCTACCACACACACATACATAACCGATTTTCCCACCCACGTTATGTAATCAATCTAAAATTGACGTGTTCCCCATTTGCGATAGGCAACAATGGGGGGAGACGCGAAAGTACAAAACAATTTTCCGTTCATCTCCTCGTGAAATTGCCTTTGCTTTAGTTATTGATTTGGAAATACTGAAGTTCGAACAAAGTGTATGCGAGCGTACGAATTCATTTCGGCCCCTCGGGGCACATACGAACCGATGCTGATAAGCAGTAACAACTATTTGACAGTATTAGTTACGTATCTGGTATATAGTTGTGAATGTTTGGAATAGCGCCAAAATAATTTGGTTTTAAAATGCCCAAAAAACGTTTCCAAATGAATTTGCTAACTTGAACAGCACCTCATATTTTATATTAGTTCTTGATTTACGCAAAGCGAAATTTAAAATTTAAGCTCCTGAGAAATTTGAGGTATTAATTTGGAATTTTTTCGTTTTCTTTCTAGTAGAAATAGTAAATAGAGTTTTATTTCTCTTTTTATAAGAGTACTAAGGCTTGCACTAAATAATACTCTTTTGAGATGTGTGTGAATTACTGTGTGGCTTTAATACTTAATTGGTCCGAACAAGAATCTTCACTGCACTCTCTCAAATCAGTAAATTCTGGTAGACATAATAAGGGTACCAAATAAATGACGCATATTCGAGTTTAGGGCGAACTAGTGTAAAATAGAGCGTCTTTAGTGTATTTAATCGTTTTATTTAATCATACTAACTTTAAGCCACAGCACAACATAAAAAATTCACACGAATTAAATAATAAAATAAAAAATATTTCAATACCTCAGAATGCAAAAATTGGTATCTTTTGACGTTAAAAACTTATTTCCGAGTGTCTCTCCATACGAACCCGTTAATTTTATTGAAAATTTACTTATAGCTAAGAACAGTAACTCGGTAATTAAAGCTAAAATCTTAGATTTGTTAAATATAGTTCTGAAACAAAATTACTTGCAGTTTCATAATTCAATATACGCTCGTAATGAATGACTAATAATGGGTAACGCGTTAAGTCCATTACTATAGAACATTTTCATGAACCACTTAGAATCCATCATTTTTAATAATCCCCTAAGACAGCATATTTTCTTTTGGTATAGATATGTAGACAATATTGTACTTTATTTCACCGGAATACAAAGACAGTTAAACTTGCTACTGGATTTCGCCAATTCTATTCACAAAAATATTGAATGTACCAGGGAACAAGAAGTACCTAAACAATTACATTACTTCTTTGGATCTAACTATTTAAAAAATCAACAATAAATTAGAGTTTGACATTTACGATAAAGAATCTCATACAGATATAACTATACATAATTCGTCAACACATCCCATACAACACAAATTAGTAGGTTTCCATAGTTCTTTACATAGATTAATTAATTATCCACTATTCAAAGAAAATTATGAAAAAGAACTAAATTTCGCCAAACAAATTACAAGCGATAACGGCTACACAGATACTTTAATTGCTTTAATTGCAAATATGTTGATAAAAAAACTTTTCCAAAAAGCTATCTCCATGGTATATCCTGTAATAAAGGTTAAACAAAATTCAAAATTTAGATTACAAACGAACATTGGGAGACTTAATAAAGATATTTCAATGTGTTTAAAAAAAATAATATAAATAGGGTTTGCAAAACTAATAATAATTTATCAAAACATATTAAAAACAATAGAGATAAAAAGAAATCTGCAGTCTATATGTTAATATGTGAATGCGATAATATATATGTTGGTCAAACAGGAAGATCGTTTGAAAAACGCATTGCTGAACTTTGTTCTTCGTTTAGAAATAAAAAAAAAAAGATTCCACTAGCTAATCATTTATTAGAAGAAAACCACACTTTCAATAAGGATTTTCAAATTCTACATTTAGAAAATAAAGGTAATAAATTAAAGTTACTGGAAAGTTAAAAATCAATGAATCACAAGTTTTACTTAATGATCAATCAGATTTAAATTACTCGCCTTTGTTGAATTTATTCATTTAAAAATTGTTTAGATGATAATAGAAATGTACATTTAGTTTATTAAAACAAATTGTATACTTAGGAGCCCTATAGTATAACAGTTAGAGCCGACCGATGGTCCACATTTTCTCACTACCTACAATATTTGTGTAAATTCTTAGATTTCTTAAAGCCGTAAAATAATACTAGCCCTGTTGATTTCATATATTTAATTTAGTTTGTAACGTGCTCTTTAGGTGTAAGTACCTGATGAAGCCACTGTGCTGGCGAAACAATTGTCGTCGTTTCACGATTACATATTAATAAAGTGAAGATTTTAACCATTAGCTTAATTTCTATTTTAAATTAAAATTTGAAACTATTTATATTTCGACATTAATAACTACTACCAACAATAAGAGCAATAATATAATATGATAATACTGGAATATGATATTGTGGGATTCTAATATTGCATATGGCGTTAAGGGTTTGTTCGTATACGACCGCTGATATTAAGCTTTATTTATTATTCTAGCCTTCTCACTTATCCAATTTCACTGAATTAGTGATGCAGTTGGAGGAAGGCTACCAATTTTCTCAAGTAAAACGCGGAAGAATTTTAATGTATCTTATCTTAGGTATAATTTATAAATAACATGGAAATTATGTAATTTAGTTTCTAAAATACGCAATCAATATCATCTAAAATAAGTCTCAATAACACTATAGCTCCATAGGGTCGTAAAAATAGTAATAATAAAATTAATGCAGTAAAGTTTTTATGCGAAACTGGCCTAACAAATACTTGTTTATTTTTATGCCATTCAATAACAATAAAAGGTTATCGTCATATTAAAAGTCACATTTGGAAGAGCAAAATAAATAACTTTATGTGTAATAATGGACAGACCCGGAAAATATTTTTATTACAGGCAATTTATGTATTATCTAAACGTATACATAATACATAATATGTCTTTTATTGCTTGTAGTTGAAATTATATATATTATGATCTCACACATACTGCTGTGTATTTCATTTCAAAGGTAAATTAAATAAATGAAATAGAATATAAACTGGAGCTAAACGTACTAGAAATGGACTGTATTTTAAATGTACCCAGGATAATCATCGATAGGATAAAATGCAAACAAATTTTAATTATACTCCTACGATAAACTAAACGCAGCGAAATAGCAATACAATGTAATTAAACAGATTGTGATTTATAATGCATCTCTATATTTCATGCCAGATTTTGTTTTTTTTTAATGTTCAATATCAATAGGTTATTGTTTATATGACGATTTAGCGATATAAATACATACTTTAAATTTAAAAAATACGCTTACGTACCAAAATTAATTTAAAAAGGTGTATCAAAGACCATTTATGGTAACTAAAATTCATATCTAATGTACAGCAAGCTTTACAAAAGTATCCATTGTTTATATTCGTCATGGAAATACGATCAATTTTAAATGGTTAATTTATATATGGAGAGACCCATGTAAACAACAATTAAATGCTTATTAGCATAATGTAACCTAAAAGAAAATAAACGCCTATTAAAAATATTGTGTGAAATGTGTTTACGTTTATGAGTGTCAAACATTGTATCTAACATTAATAATTGGGTAAAAATAGATAAGAATAAGTCTTCGGAAATAGGTCGATAATACTGACAGTTTTGGAGAAGTGCTACAATGTTTAAATAATTCTTTATGTGGTATTTTATATCTATAAAGATGTGCATTTATTGTATGCAATATAAACAAAACAAATGTAAAATTTAAGTTGCATTTGGAGGTTACAAATTCTTGATGTATACAAGGTAACATTGAAAAAATGACAATGTAATAATGACATGCGATAGAAGACCATGAAATATTAAAAAAAGTTCTTATGCACTAATGTTCAATCGCCCTTTGTTTTCAAGATACAGTATCTTAAAAGTTTGCTAGAATTATTTTTTAACTTTATCTGATTGTGATGACATTATTGAACCAAAATTAGTGTATAGCAGTTTCGGGTATTATTAGAATATTATCATAGTTGGCTACGTAATTATGGTACCTGTCAAATTAATATTACATTAATTTATATATATTTATATAAATTCGTCGTGTTCCTGATTACATTTGTGTTTAGTCGTTTTCTAAAATTAATTTTAAAAATGTTTTTTTTTTTACTTTTGAAGAATACAGGGACATGTTTATGTGTTATGGTGAAGCTCGATCAAATTTGTCCGAAGCTCAACGTATCTATCGAGAGAGATATCCATTAAGACATGTTCCTAATGTTAAAACATTTATTGACGTGTATAGACATTTGAGAGAAGATGGCCGTTTCAAAAAATTAAAAGTTAATAGTGGGGTTACCAGAACTCTTCGTACTGTTGAAAATGAAGAAGCTGTTTAACAAATAGTAGAAAACAATCCAAGAATAAGCGCCGAAAAAATAGTTCAGCTGTATGGAAAGTTAACCGTGAATCAGTTAGACAAGTCAATAAATAGCTTCTTCACTCGTTTCATTTCCAAAATCTTCATCAGGATTATTTACCCGTGTACAATATTGCGAGTGATTGCTAAATCAAGGGCAAAATTTTCTGTCATTAATTTTGTTCACCAATTAAACAGGTTTTAGTCACGAGGATGTTTTGAAGCTACATAACATGCACTATTGGAGTGACGAAAACTCTCATCAAATCGTAATACGGATTTGCCAGTATGGGTTTTTTATTAATGTGTGGGCAGGTATAATCAACAATTACCTTATTGGTCCATTTCGATTGCCCAATCGATTAATAAGCCAGCTCTATCGACATTTTTTGGAAAATGAACTGAACAATTTATTAGAAAATGTCCCATTGAACATTATTCAAAGAATATACTACATGGAAGCACGCCAGCACACTTTTCTCGTAGAGCAAGGGAATTTTTGCAAAGAAAATTTGGAAATAGGTGGATTGGTCGTGGAGAACCTATACCATAACTAGCTTATAGTCTAGACCTTGATCACCTTGATTTTTCATTTTGGGGATTTATGAAAACAAGTGCATTCCGTAGAAATAAATAGGGAAGAGCAATTATGGAACAGAACTATGTAATCTACTGATAGGTTCCGTAATAATCCAGGCATTTATCAAAGATGCCGTTAATTATTAACATAAATATAGGAAAAGTGTATCCAAGAACAAGCCCATCAATTTGAACACCTTTAGAGCTAGGTACTTTAAACATGTTTTTAAATTTACTTGGTGCTTTTTTTTTGTTATGCTATGTTGTTTTTAAAGTCATGTCGACCAAGTAGCGATTTTTTTTTGTTACGAGCTATTGAAGAAAAAGAAATTTTTTAATCAAGTATGTTAAGATTATTTTTTTTAAATCAACAATACGTCAAATTTTGATAAATTATTGGACTTATTAGGTTAAGAGCTCTGTCATGGAAAGCATAAGTTGCGTCCGTACAAACAAAGTTCAGATTTTACTTCACGGTGATGCAGACAGAAGATTAGTTTTCTGTAATTGATTGAGAAGTTTTCATAATGCACGTCCAGATAATTTAAATTACATTCTATGGTCTGACGAATATAACTTTTCTAGTTCAGGTGTGCAATGAGAAAAATCCGCATTATTGGAGTAGAGAAAATCCTCTGAGAGTTGATCCACGCTATCCTCAGCACCGGTTTAATTTAAATGTGTGGTGCAGATTAATGGGCAACAGAATGTTGGTCCACTTTTCTATCATGGTAGCTTAACTGGAGACCGCTATGAATGGTTATTAACAGAAATTCTGGATAGTCTCTTAAATGATATGTCAGTGTATTTATTTTCAACAGGATAGGGCACCTCCTCATAATCACATTAACACTTTCAATTTGTTAAACGGAACGTTTAATCAAACCTATTTATTTGTTGGCTTGCAGGTTTTCCTGACTTGACACCTATAAATTTTCATCTTTGGGGTTTTGTAAAGGATGATGTATACAAGCGGCGGTATCAAAATGTGATGGAACTTGAAACTAGTATTAGACAAACGCCAGATAATATTTCTAGTCGAACTATTCGAAAAGCTACTCAAAGCGTTATCGTGGAAGCCGAAAAATGCATTGAACAGCAAGGCAATGTCTTTGAACATTTATTAAGTTAGGCAAAATGTTGAATAAGTAATACAAAATGACACTAATTTGATTATTGTGTATGTTATTTCCTTTTGTACCGTGAACTTTATATTTTGTTATTATTTTCCATGATCGACATAGAATTAAATGTTAATAAAGTTCTTAAGGTTTAAACGCTTCCCATTTGTTTATTTTTTAGTTAAAGATAGTTATGTATTTGACTATTAAAATTCTTTCAATGGAGACTGTGGTTAAATAATAATTTAAAAAGGTATATAACCCCTTACCACAATTATTAGTCGTATCCTAAATACGTATTTCGACAACTAAGTTGTCATCATCAGTAGGTAAAAACTGCTAATTAAAGTCACACGGGGCACAATAAAGTAGGATAAACGCTTCCGCACAACTACTATACACTGCAACCCTGTAAAGACTAAATTTACCATGCACATCTCAAACTACGAGACAAAACACTTGTGTCTTAGAAAAGGTTTTTAAACATGTGTTAAAATATCGAACAAAGGGACGGCAAAAATTCTTCTCTAAAGAAGGCGCCTACTAAAAACGATTTTAAAGCTACGGTGACCTACTAATAAACTAAATGAAACACCTTATATTTCCACAAAACACTAGTATATTTAACTGTATGAGCATTTCATGTGCAATGTACAAATTAATAGTTATTATTTAAACGTGTTATTTCGAGTACGCAGGTAGTGACAAAATCTATATTGGGTAGGAGTGTAAAAAAATTTTCCATTAACAAATGGTTAAAAAGTCGTATATATATAGTCAAGGCCGAACTCTCATAGCAAATTCTGAGAAAGACAAAATTAAGAAGGGGCGTACAAGTGAAAAACCAGACATCCGGCTTGTTGTATTATATTAAATGAGAATATCCTCGTGAAAAGGGTCAATGAATAATTAGATATTGTAGGTGTATAATTTAAAAGTTAATTATAAATAGGTGACAATGTGTTATATTAAATGAGAAACCATTCACGTGAAAAGGGGGTCTATGAATAATTAGATAATGTAGGTATATAAATTTAAAAGTTATTTATAAATAGGTGACAATGTCCTAGTTAAGGAGTTAAGCAATTTAATATAATGTATAGAATTCACGGTAGGCTCTGGGTGTGTTAAGGAGGTAATTTTTTGCATATTAAATGAGAATTCAATTCACGTGAAAAGGGTCTTGAATAATTGGATATTGTAGGTATATAATTTAAAAGTTAATTATAAAAAGGTGACATGTGCTAGCTAAAGAGTTGCGCTATTTAATATAATGTATAGAAATCACGGTAGTCTCTGGGTGTGTTAAGGAGTTAATTTTTGCATATCAAATGAGAATCACTTCACGTGAAAAGGGGGGTCTATGAATAATTTGATTTTGTAGGTATTTAATTTAAAAGGTTACTTATAAATGTCCTAGTATTTATAAGTAACCTTTTAAATTAAATACCTACAAAATCCAATTATTCATAGACCCCCCTTTTCACGTGAAGTGATTCTCATTTAATATGCAAAAATTAACTCCTTAACACACCCAGAGACTACCGTGATTTCTATACATTATATTAAATAGCGCAACTCCTTAGCTAGGACATGTCACCTTTTTATAATTAACTTTTAAATTATATACCTACAATATCCAATTATTCAAGACCCTTTTCAAGTGAATTGAATTCTCATTTAATATGCAAAAAATTACCTCCTTAACATACCCAGAGCCTACCGTGAATTCTATACATTATATTAAATTGCTTAACTCCTTAACTAGGACATTGTCACCTATTTATAATTAACTTTTAAATTTATATACCTACAATATCTAATTATTCATAGACCCCTTTTCACGTGAATGGTTTCTCATTTAATATAACACATTGTCACCTATTTATAATTTAACTTTTAAATTATACACCTACAATATCTAATTATTCATTGACCCTTTTCACGAGGATATTCTCATTTAATATAATACAACAAGCCGGATGTCTGGTTTTTCACTTGCACGCCCCTTCTTAATTTTGTCTTTCTCAGAATTTGCTATGAGAGTTCGGCCTTGACTATATATATACGACTTTTTAACCATTTGTTAATGGAAAATTTTTTTACACTCCTACCCAATATAGATTTTGTCACTACCTGCGTACTCGAAATAACACGTTTAAATAATAACTATTAATTTGTACATTGCACATGAAATGCTCATACAGTTAAATATACTAGTGTTTTGTGGAAATATAAGGTGTTTCATTTAGTTTATTAGTAGGTTACCGTAGCTTTAAAATCGTTTTTAGTAGGCGCCTTCTTTAGAGAAGAATTTTTGCCGTCCCTTTGTTCGATATTTTAACACATGTTTAAAAACCTTTTCTAAGAGACAAGTGTTTTGTCTCGTAGTTTGAGATGTGCATGGTAAATTTAGTCTTTACAGGGTTGCAGTGTATAGTAGTTGTGCGGAAGCGTTTATCCTACTTTATTGTGCCCCGTGTGACTTTAATTAGTAGTTTTTACCTACTGATGATCACAACTTAGTTGTCGAAATACGTATTTAGGATACGACTAATAATTGTGGTATTGTGGGTTATATACCTTTTTAAATTTGACTATTAAGATAAAATAAAACAAATTTTATGAATTTCACTTTTTAAAAAAAAGTGAAATGTAAAAAGTGAAATTCATAAAATTTGTTTTATTTTATCTTAATAGTTATAATGTAATTTCATCAAGTAAAGGCCGAAACAATCATATATTATGTATTTGATATTTTTTCTGTTCAAGATATGATGCTCTTTCAAAATATGTACAAATATACGGGGTGTTTCATTTAAGAAAAAAACAAAATTCCGAATTTCTGAGAAATGCGTAATTCAATTGTTTTTTCAAGAACTGCATACTAAACAGCGGTGAAAATACTAATAATTTGCTAATTTAACCAAAATCGTCTCAAAAAATAACGAAGATAGCAATAGTGCACCGATAACTTTGGACAAGGTGTATAGAGTCTACTGAAAACAAGTGTGGAGGATGTACGGAACAAGGCGTCTGTATGAAAAGGGTTTATTTACATCTAGAAACGGAACTTATGGTTTTTAAGATGCGCTTGGACGCATAAAGAAAATATTGAATTTTGTGAATGGGACAAGGATAGAAGAAATATGATAAAAATACGATATTTTAATTGAAATCATACGAGGCTCAACAGCCAATGAAATATACGTATTATAATACTTTACTATTAACCAAATCTAATTGGATAGAAAGTGCTACAAAACGTTCAAAATTGACAAAGGGACACGGCTTTTAGAATGCAAACATACTGTTGAAAAAGAGTTTAAGAGAAGATTTTGTGACATCCGAAAAACACTTAGCGTGCCCGAGGTAAAATACCGTTTAACGAGAAGAAAAGGATTTGATTGCGGGCAATATCTCTGAACGGTGTTAAAAATTGGCGTCATTGAATAATTTGTATGCAATCGTTGATTCTTAAATATTTTCAAAGTTAATTCGCTGTAAAGCAAATATATTATAATTTAATTAATATTTAAAATAACCGTTGATTTTGTTACGAATAGTTAATTTTCCTTTTATATTGTAATATCAAACAAAAATGTATCATGAAGAGTTTGAAAATTTATATAATGATATACTTTTTTTATTTACGTTTACATTCACATAACATTAACATTTAATCTTGTTCGTCTTTATTACAAAACTTATAACAGAGGCTTCTATTACAGTTTCGCTCCTATAAAAGTACATTCTCTTCTTGTATTGATTATAACTTTCTCGTACCTTCCCATTTCTCTTTAACTTTGGTTACATTTGAAATCATTAAGTTCTTCAGGAGTTGCATTGACATTGGTCTTGTTTCTCGTGGACAGTTGCACAAATAGAAACGGATATTGAGGTCACTGTCGTTGGTCGACTTTGGCTCGAAGAAGTTCATCCGGACCCAAGGGAAGGAGCTCCGGACGCATACCCGAACCTAACGACATAAGGGATCACTGTGCTAAGACTCCGGTCTCTAATCAAATACGTGAACTGGTCCGTTGTCTAAGAGACTTCCCAGAGGCAGTTGCCCTCTAACGGGCTTCAAGTACGACAGAGACTAGTATAACTAGCACGAACATTGACACAAGCCCACAAATACACGCGAATACTGACTTACATATTTGTACATTCTCGTGTAGGTATCCATTTTAAGGAATACGTGGAATGTTACGTTGACAAGAAACGATTTACACTATTTGAGCGAGACACCGAATAAGTTATAACAAGTTTTAATATTATATAGCGTATTTCTTACATTACAATTTCTTCGTCGTTGCTCTAGTTTGAAACACAGTCAAAAACGTAACAACGTAATAGCAAACATAAATATTCTTGTCTAAATTAACTTTACGTTGACATTATCACATGCTGATGGTTTGACAGATTTTACAGAAATTACAGAAATGAAAATCATCGATGCTCATGGTGTATAATTGGGATCTACAATTTATGATTGAGAACCCGTATAGCACTTTATTAAAATAAAATAAAATAAAACAATAACTTTGTTATATATACCACTTTATTCACATATAATCGTGACCGCGGTTTAGACATACAATGTCATTATCAAACTGCAAAAGTTACAGGCCTACATAGAACTTATAAATGACACAAAAATATATGGGTGTGGTTTATGATGTTATTTAAAATTACTACTATATACTTAACTATTATATACAACATTGGAAAAGAGGTGTATATATAAGGTCCAACTGTTCGTTTAAAACGATATCTATTGTGTTGTGTCTGCTTTTGAAAACCTCTAGGGCCTCTAAAATATTTAATTTACGACCTTTCTCGGCCAAATGCAATATTTTACGGTGACCAAATGTATGTCCTTCTGTAATAAGATGGTTTGCATATGTTGAATCTTCCACTTTATTAATGTTAATTTCATTTGTTTACAGGCCCAAATTGGTATTTAAATATTGACAGATTTTAAAGAAACAAATTGACTATTTGACTTAAATTTAAAAAGTATTGTGATTTTCCTCGCTGTCAACTACAACCCCAAGAAAGTTCCTATTATTTCCTTAAATACAGTTTGGCTTTGTTATATATACACCAATACGTGTAGTTATGTCTTTGTCAGGCTGATTTTCTTTATTTATCTAAACATCAGACATTACAGGACATCCAATCTTAAACCATGTCTACATTATATAAATATATAAATAGCCACATATAACTTAAGATTTACAACATAAATTAAACCTAATTTACGAGGGTGGTTTGACAATTAACTTGGTTTGCTATGAAAGAAAATAATTTGAGTTTTGCAACGTACTTTATTTTTCGACATAGTCCCGTCGAAGTTCAACGCACTTGCCCGAACGTTTCTCCAGCTTCGCGATTCCTTCACGGAAATGAATTGCTTCGATGCTTTCAAAATACTGGTTTACTTTCTGTATGACATCTTCATTAGAGTCAAACGTTCGTCCTGCCAGAAAAGTTTTTAGTTTCGGGAATAGATGGTAGTCCGAAGGAGCTAGATCTGGTGAATACGCAGGATGCGGAAGCAGTTGAAATCGTAGCTCGGCCAATTTTTGCTGAGCGACACGACTTGAATGCACGGGGGCATTGTCATGGTGAAACAACACCTTTTTCTTGGACATTCCCAGGCGTTTCTCTGTTATTGCCACATTTAATCGGTCTAAAAGTGATGCATAGTATTCTCCGGTAATGGTTCTTCCCTTTTCAAGGTAGTCAATTAGGAGAATTCCCTTTGCGTCCCCAAAAACTGACGCCATGGCCTTTCCAGCGGATGGAACGCATTTCGCTTTTTTCGGAGCCGATTCGCCACGGGCAATCCATTGTTTCGACTGCTGTTTAGTTTCCTGGATATAGTGGTGTATTCAAGTTTTGTCCATTGTCACAAAACGGCGAACAAACTCAACTAACTACATTCTTCTGAAATACTTGCAAATTGTCGGCAGATATTCGCTTGCGAATTCGCTTTTGCTCTTGGGTGCACAGTTTTTGCATGTGCAATTCTTTATGCAAAACGAAGTGAACTCGCTCAGTTGAGATGCCTGCGGCTTCCGCTAACTCGCGCACTTTCACTCGTCTATCGGCTAAAATCAAATCATGGACTTTATCGATGATTTCGTTTGTCACAGCTGATTTCGGGGCTCTAGGACGTGGTGCATCTTTAATGCTTGTTCTGCCACGCTTAAACTCATTTACCCAAAGTCGAACATACTCATAAGAACGACATGAGTCACCACATGTAGGTGAAATTCTCTCATGAATCTCCTTCGCTGTTTTCCCTTCCAGATAAAAGAATTGTATCACACCACGAATTCCAACTTTATCCATTTTTCGCTATTGCTCCGAAACACTTCTGTTTAAGTAACTGTCAAACAACGGGTTACTGTCAGAATGACTTAAGACCAGAGAATATTAACTCATAGAAATGACACTTAATGACTACATATACAGATTACATTTGCGCCCTCTATTAGTGTGCGAACCAAGTTAATTGTCAAACCACCCTCGTATATCATCCATTGACATATCTAAAAAATACAGTTTTCGTTGAATTTTCTGAATGCGTTAACAATATTTCAAGATTAGCCGCACCAGTGAATAGTACAATTTTATAATAGCTATGACATTTCTAAAATCCCGTATTTGGCGCTTGATAAAACAACAGATTCTTTTGCTCTACATAAGATATCGTCTTAACCATACCAGAACATTCCCAATTATGCCGTATTTTTCCAGTTTCAGTAGAAGTAAGCAATGGTTAACCTTATCGAACGCTTTTCTAAAGTCAGTGTATATAGAATTTATCTGATAACCCTCTTCGAAGTTCTCCAAAATATAGTTAAAATATATTAATAAGTTTGTCTCAGTACTACGATCGCGAACGAATCCATGTTGTTCCATGGCAATTACTTCAGAATAAGATGCAAGTATTCTATCAGCCACCAATGATTCAAGCATCTTGCTAATAACAGGCAAGTTACTGATAGTACGATAATTAGGAATGTCCGATCTATCGCCCGTCCTATACGTTGGAACAATAAATGAAGTATTCCGTTGTGAGAGAAAAACGGCACAATTTATTGTTAAAGTTTATAAAATAGACAGAGGCCACGCCAGGGAAGGGCTACAGTATTTTAGAAAATATGCTGGTACACAATCAGGGCTTAAAGATACCGATGGTGTAAGAGAACTCAACTTTTCAAAAACAAGGTCGGAATCTATATTTATGTCTTTGATAATTTACTAAATAAAACACTTGGTATATTTGTTTCACAAAATGTATTTAAAATATATCTGACATATGTTTCGACTTATACAGTCATTCTCAAAGAGTCATGTAAACTAAGTGAAAAGAATACTCCTACCAATATTTATGGCTTATTTTTTAAAAGTTTTATTACAGCATCGATTGTGGGGGTATTTGAAAAATCCAATTGCGTGTTTGTGACCTGTCTGTTGAGATTTATGGCTTTTTTTATTTCTAAAATTTCTAAGAAGTCAAGCCTTTTACCCTTATTACAAGAGTGTAAAAGTTTGAAATTATTAGCTTTAAACAGATGAGAATTTTGAATACAGTATTCCGCGAATCCCGTGGTCATATTGCCATGTAGAATAGAACTTCTGTGCTCTTTGATACGTTCTTTTATAGAGCGTCCTGATTGGCCAATATATACCGCGTCACAATCACTGCAAGTTAATTCATACACCCCTGACTTATCACGCAATTCTGTTTTTCGTTTATTGTTAACTAGAATATTTCCTAAATTGCATTTATTTACTAGGATGACATTTAAACCTAATTTATTTAGTTTATTAGAAACTTTATTGCTAACCCCAGGTATATAGTTTAGGGTATGAAACACTTTGTTAGTTTTTATGTATGTATTAGAAATAAAAAAAGCCATAAATCTCAACAGACAGGTCACAAACACGCAATTGGATTTTTCAAATACCCCCACAATCGATGCTGTAATAAAACTTTTAAAAAATAAACCATAAATATTGGTAGGAGTATTCTTTTCACTTAGTTTACATGACTCTTTGAGAATGACTGTATAAGTCGAAACATATGTCAGATATATTTTAAATACATTTTGTGAAACAAATATACCAAGTGTTTTATTTAGTAAATTATTAATCATGTTTCACCAAGAGCCAACCGTGAATTCTATACATTATATTTATGTCTTTGATTGTGATAAAATTATCGTCGTAGGTTATTTCTAATTTAGTGTCGACTTGCTGATATTTAGCATAGACCATCTGACAATTCTCGGCAAACCAATAATACCAGGATCATCAGACACAGCCTCACCAAATGCCATACTCTTGTTTGCCTTTTGGAGTTACTGTATTGCCAAAATAACGACGAGTTAGAATTTAGGATATTCTGAATGTAAAATATAAATCGCTTGTAGTTATTTGAAATACTGGTCTCAGAAGCTGTTTTTAAAAACTTAAAGCTATTATATGCATTTATGTTAGCCGGACTTCTCCGATATCTCTTGAAGGCATTATTTTTTCTTTTAATAACTCGTTTAGTTTCAATCGAAACTAAACTTTTGAATATTATTTAAAATTTGCTCCATCATGTCAGGATTTTCAGATATTTTCTTAAATAGTTTTTTAAAAAAAAAGCATTAAATTTTACAAAATATCAAAGTTACTTTTATGTAAGAAAGATACTACTAAAAATATTGTTCTGTCGAACATTGAGTAATTGAGTTGATAACTCTCATCAGGTCCCCTTGCATGGCTCCAACGTCAGAGCACTTAAACAATGCCCATTTTTGCTCTGGTACCAATAAAATTAAGAATTGGTAGATATTTGGCTATGTGGATATACTAGGGTATGTAAATGTAAACATTGACGTTGAAGTTATCCAATGTATCAGAATTATATTTCTATATCCGCCTAAGCAAGCAGAAAGAAATAGGCTTCTCGACCTTACATTTAGACGCAAGAAGGGATAGATGTAGTGCAACTGCACGTTTGTGTATTTGATTTATGTTCTGAATAGCACTCTTATTAATCGAATCGAGAGTATGTGTTTAACACATAGATTCGCAATGTCAATAAGTTGGCTTACGTACCAGTGGCGGCTCGTGGAGGAATGAAGCGGGTCGGCAATCAGCGGTTGTTTCTTTTTTTAGGAAAACAACATACAATTGTTTAAAAAAAGACCCAAAGAGTCAAGTGAGAAAAACAAACGAAATCATTAAAGAATATAACAATATTTTAAAGGAACACTTTAAAGTAGAAGTAAAATTTACTAATATTTCTTGCACAAATTATATTTTCACTACTTTGGCTTGACCATTGAACATCACGAGAAGCCATTAACTCCCAGAATTTGCTGCGCACGCTGTGCTGTTACTCTGATGGGCTGGTCAAACGGTAAGAATAGCGCTATACCATTTGAAAGATCTATGATTTAGAGTGAACAAACGGACCATTGCTACATTGCTACATTGGTACGGCTGATTGCTACTTTTGCAGCACGAAAACTCTGATTTTCCAACAAAAATAAGAGAAATATTAGTTATGCTAGTTAGTCCTCTGCTACACGTCCAGTACTTCAATCGGAAGCCTTGCCAGTACCAAGACCCATAGTTATTTCGAGTAAAGAATATCATGTTACAGAACCAGAAGAAGCATGTGTCAACGATGATGAATATTTGCCATCTGAAGACTATGGACTATACCTAATAAATTAGTTAGAATTAAGTGATTCTGTTTAAGACTTGAATTTGTCAGAAACTAAAGCAGAAATGCTAAGATCTAGACTCCAAGGATGGAAAATGTCCAAGCACACATATTTTTGCTTATCGTAATCGTCAGAAAGAACTATCACATTATTCTTCAACCGACGAAGGTCTTTTATATTGCAATAATTTTGACGATTTGATGTTGGTATTAGGTCACTAACACAGAATAGCGTCTTTTTACCGATGCATCGAAATTGAGTTTCAAATCAGTCCTTCTTCACTTAGGAAACGTTTATTCATCCCCGTTGGCCACACAATCCACTTAAAAGAAACATGAACAATGACTTTTCTTCTAGACAGAATTAATTACAAAATATACAAATGGTATATCAGCGCAGACCTCAAAGTTATAAGCAATTATACTAGGTTTACAACTAGTGTATACAAAGAATTGCTATTTTTTTGTGAGTGAGTAACTACATTGTTGAAGACTAACCAGTCAGGGTTTACCATATTCCTTGACAAAAGAATATATTTAATAACTAACTAGTTGAACATAAAAAAATACTTCTACCGTCATTACACAAAATTAGGTTTGATGAAAAATTTCATGAAAGGAATGAATAACGTTGGCTGTGGATTCTAATACCTTAAAGAAAAATCTCAAAATCTCACATGCAAAACCTAATTAGGGAATTTTCTAGAAAACAGAAAATCTCACAATTATCAATAAACTTCTTATAAGTTACCATAATTGGGTTGTATTTTGAGCCTTAGAAAACATTTTTTCTGCAAACACTGTTAAAAGTTGACATTTTGACACGCCTAATTTCAATTAAAAATGCTATGTTATAGTGTAGCGTGTTAAAAGTAGTACTTTTAACACTAGTGTTAAAAGTAAATCGACATAACAGTTTTTCAAAAATGACAAGAGAAAATTTCGAACATATTTTAAATTGATTTTTATTATTAAATGAAAATTACACTAAGCGTTGCAACTCTGTCCGCTAAATAAATATGTTAAACAACTTTTTTGTTCCGGGACTCCGTAGACGACGAATTGGTGGACATGATTTCTGGTACCAACAAGACAAGCCCACCGCCCACGCAGCAAGAGCTTCGATGGCAACTGTACGAGCTTTGTTATTCCGTGAATACTGAATATTGAATGTACAATATGTGTAATTCCAGATATTTAGTTCCTGTGTTGTAGTACTTTCAGAATTATTATTGGAAGACAAATAGTTGACAGGAACACATCCTTTGTATAAATTGTGACTTGATTTAATTTGACGTGATTTAATGTTTGTGTCAAACATACTCATAAGCTGTCAGATCAAATCAATGCATTTTCATTACAATTTTTATAAAAATTTTGTAACAAAAATTGTGTTTGTAGAAAAAATAGTGTACCATACACGTATTAGAAATGCTATTTTATTTTATCAGAATAATTGAAACATACAGGAGTAGGTAAACCCCACCAGTTATGTATAATACAAAGATATTTTTAATAATATAAAATATTATTAAAAATCTGGTGTGAAGAACACAAATACAGCTTCACTATTAATTTTTTTTGTGAACGTGTCCGAACATATCCCTCCCCAGAGACGTAGATACGTATTTCGCCTGTCTACAGGCTCGTCGGTACGCCCCTGCTGGAGAAAGGTTATTCTCAGACACACTCACAAAAAAGAACCACATCACCGAAATTATCCAGACCGGGTGTAGAAGTAAATTCAGCGATGCCTGTTGTCAGACAGCCGAAATACTTCGCCCCGTCCACATAACCAATGTGAAGTAACGACGCCCTTCCAAAGGTGGCACAGCCAATCTCTCTAGAAACTGCATTTTGTTTGTGTCTTCACTCATACTACGGGCTAACCGCATGTGTAATGTTAGGTATCAGAATAATTGAAACATACATGAGTAGGTAAACCTCACCAGTTTTGTATAATATAAAGGTATTTTTAATAATGTAAAATATTATTAAAAATCTGGTGTGAAGAATACAAATACAGGTTCACTATTAATATTTTTGGTGAACGTGTCCGAACATATCCCTCCCAAGAGACGTAAATATGTATTTCGCCTTTCTACAGGCTCGTCGGTACGCCCCTGCTGGAGAAAGGATATTCTCAGACACACTCCCAAAAAAGAACCACATCACCACATCACCGAAATTATCCAGCCCGGGCGTAGAAGTACATTCAGCGATGCCTGTTGTCAGACAGCCGAAATACCTCGCCCCGTCCACATAACCAATGTGAAGTAACGAGGCCCTTTCAAAGCGAGGTATTTCGGCTGTCTGACAACAGGCATCGCTGAATTTACTTCTACGCCCGGTCTGGATAATTTCGGTGATGTGGTGATGTGGTTCTTTTTTGTGAGTGTGTCTGAGAATATCCTTTCTCCAGCAGGGGCGTACCGACGAGCCTGTAGAAAGGCGAAATACATATCTAGGTCTCTGGGGAGGGATATGTTCGGACACGTTCACAAAAATATTAATAGTGAACCTGTATTTGTGTTCTTCACACCAGATTTTTAATAATATTTTATATTATTAAAAATACCTTTGTACTATTTTATTTTGCTCGCTAAATAAAATCGTCTTGCCGGAGTCAGTTTTCTTGCCATTTTGGATATCAAAAATTGACGAATGTCATTTTGACATTGCAAGAATGAATTATAACTAAACAAAAATTCAAAAATGGTTTATACTAGATTTATGTGAGCTTAACTGTACATACCTAATTAATATTATTTCATTTACTTTTCAACATTTTTTTCAAAACCTGACGTACCAGAGTAAATTTGTTGTTATTACTATGCTATGCTAGAATTATAAAATTAACGCGAATTGTGCTTAGTTTCTAAATAAAAATTTAAAAAATAAAAATTTGTTGACCAAGTATTGGAAACTCATACAATTCTAGCCCAAAAATTAAATACAAATTTCAAAATATCAGTACTATAACCATAACATGTGATTCTTTTGGACAGACGTAGAAGGATTCAATAAAAACAAGAGAGTTAAGGAAGCGTCATATAAATCATTTTTATTAAATTAAGTTCATATTCTGCTTTTTATTCAAAGTGAATTTCGTATAATTCAAGACCAAAGTTACAATTTCAGCTGCAACTCCAAAAACTAATTTCGAATTGTGAAAATCTTGATGCATTTTAGGATAAAATTTTTACATTTACGTTCAAGCATTCTTGCTTTTCCAAAATAATATTGTATTTTCAGCTAGTCCTATTGGTAATGCTATAAAATGCAATCATACAAATTTTAATAGATTAATTAATAGATCGTCAATCTCCATCTTAAATATGGAATAAATTTTGCTTCATGCCCTATCTTTACTTCCAATTTGTTATGAAAATGTATTAATTTATATATTCCCTAAACTAGTTGGGCTTTATTTTGACAGTAAAAAATATTTTCTAAATTAACTGTTGAGCAACACAATTTGCAGAACACATAAACACATAAACATTTCTTAAAAAATAAACACCACTAATTCTAACTTATATACTCACAAAATAAATAAACATGCAATAATCTAAAACACATTTCTTTCAATGTTCCTAAGATACATTCACGTACTTAGAGACGTAAAACATCTGCTGTGTTTCATATGTGCTGTGATGCAGAACAACAACATAAACATAGTGGCAACATCAACAATAACACCAGTGACCAAAGTGAGAGACGACAATAATAAAAACAGTGAAGCTAGTAGTATAAAAAAACACTTAGACAAAAAAAAATAAAACACAGAGAGTGAGTTGCGGACTGGCCAAATATAGCCCACGTACCACAAAACCACCATTTGTGAAGGGGAAGTGTGTTGGGACACGACCGGCCAGAGTCGCCAGCGAGATGGCGCTGCGGTCAGTCCCTGTAACAGACAAAACCAGTCAGTCAAAAAAGAAGAAACTTCTACGCGCGATGATGGACGAATTAACAACAATAAAAAAAAGTCATTTCAGAATGTATCTTTCGACTAGATATATTAAGAATATTATGTTGAAATATATCTAAAAATTACAGTTAATATATATATATATATATATATATAACATAAAGTTAGCTTCCTTGTGTTTGTGTCTTAGAATGAACGAAAAAAGAAAGAAAAACGATATAGAACTTTTGCTTAATGGGTCGCAAAATTCAATTTTATATATAAATTCAGCAAAAAGCTAACATTATTACTATAACTATGATTATTATATGACATGACATATATTTACAATTAAAAATCTGCTGTCTATATATCTTAATTCATTTCATTTGTCTATAGATATGTTTATCCGTTACTAATGAATCAAAGCGAGAAATATAATAGGTATGTAAATATAATATCATTAATTGATGTTGCAAACAGTTCTTGGTGAAATATTTTACTAAGTAACGTCGATTAAATATTGAGAGTAAACAACTTGGCTATATTTCGCTAATTTTATTAGAACAAAATTATACAGTGTTCAGAGAAACTTGTGTTTAACTTGTGTCTAATCAGTATTAAATCTCACTTTACATGTAAATGTCTCCTAATGTATTGTGTTAATTTCTACAATTCGACAAACTAAGTTTGTACCAGCATGCAGAACGCTACACGTTGCGACGCCATGTTCCTGGTTGTTTGGATAATGAAAAATTCGTGAAATTTTATTTACTATGGTAAATTAACAATATTAACAATTAAGATATTATACTTTTGATTTATAGAAATAGTATTCAACTTTCTCAACAGAAATATAAGCCTGATTGTCTAAATCTGTATATAAACTTATGTGAACTGATAGAAACTCAAATCCGATAATAAACCGGAGAGCAATGAACCTTGACCAGATCTCTCAAATTAAACTATGGAAATATGTACGTTTTAGTATAGAACAGACCAATTATCTGTGAATAATAATAATTAATAAGCAAAGATATTTTGATACCGAGAGTATTTGAATCGTTTATTCTGGAATCGTGCAATTACGATTAAATTATTGATTTAAATATATGGTTAAATTACAAGTAAGTAAGGTTAGTTGTAGGTACCTTCTACTTAAATAAACTAGATGGACAGTATAAATAGGAGGTTCTTTGTTGGAATTCTTCGGAATCGTTAGGAGGTAGGGTAAAATCTTCTCAGTTTTCTTATAAACTGGTCTTGATTAATGACTGGATGTTCAGGATAAATTAATATACTTCTTCAAGTACCAAATATGAGGCAATCTTCTTAATAAATCGTATTTTAAACTCAAATATTAATAGTCGCCATATTGGTTTTTGAAATTGAAAATGATTCTTTCTCGAAGAATTAATTAAATACGTTGTCGAAGTCGATAAAATTGATAAGAATAAATATCTAATATTTAAGGCTAACTTTTGTAAATATTATTTAGCACTTTTCGTCGTTAATTATTAAATTATCACGAACTTAAGAAATTTCAGGATGCCTAAGATGCTTCTAATTTTTCAAAAATGGCTTGCGTAACTCATGGAATATCGACCACGACTGCCGGGACGCTATTATTTAACAATTGAGGAAATTTGAAAATTTTCTCACCTCCCGTTGGTCAAAATACTACAACGGAGGCGATATGTTAATAAATATAAGTTCTATATACATTTTCTATACTATCATACAGGTTAACAATCTTTACATTTAATAGTATATACACCTAATCTATTTTATCTTTGATGTTGTTTAACATTGTCCCTAATTTTAATTTATTAACCCATATTATTTTAATGTCTAATCTTCTTAATATTTTATTTAATTTATAGGAGATAAGAGGAATATAGGCAATCGAATGTGATATAGTTTG
Source organism: Melolontha melolontha (assembly GCA_935421215.2). Classification (NCBI taxonomy): domain Eukaryota; kingdom Metazoa; phylum Arthropoda; class Insecta; order Coleoptera; family Scarabaeidae; genus Melolontha; species Melolontha melolontha. The sequence continues at coordinate 108,823,063 of OW285240.1, forward strand.
GTTATCTAAACTACTCAAAAATTAATAAGGAATTTTTACTTTTTTGTATTTTTTAGATAGTATGGGTAAATATTTGAAGTGTATTATATTAGATACATAATTGTACACAAAAATTTAAAATTTTCAAGTATATTTATTCAGAAAAATCGTTAGATTACTAAGAAATGATCAAAAATGAAATAAGCAACATTTTTAACAATAGCTAAAATAAACATTTTTCTGTAACAATTAATTCTAAAATCGTGTATAATGGCCACGGACATTTCTCACAGCTGTACATCGTCGGGGCATACTCATAATGCAATTATTAATGTGTTCTTGTGACACTCTTCTCCAACATAGCGGTAAAATTTCCCGCAAGTGTTGCACGTTAACTGGGGGTGGATTATGTTCGTTGAGCTGTTCCCAAATGTGCTCAATTGGATTCAAGTCGGCAGACGTTGGTGGTAAAGGTAGATGGTTAATATGGAGGTCATTTATTGCTTGCATTACAATTTGTGCACGATGAGTTCTTGCATTATCATCAATAAAAACCATGATTTCATCCACAGCCTCATGAAAGTCGTCCACATATTGCTGAATAATGTCATCTCCGTATATGTGTCCATTGACATTGTTTTCAAAGAGATGGAGGTTCGTACGTCCATTCAAACTAATGCCCGCCCACACCATGATACCACCGCCGCCAAAAGGCACCACAGCTTTTGTAAACTCGCGTCTATAACGGTCTCCTCGAGTTCTCCAGACCCTTACTCTACGATTATCACTAAATAAGCAGAATCTGGATTCATCGGTGTATAAACCATGCTCCCATTGAAAATTTTCTTCTAGTCGTTGGTTAACCCAAGTTCTTCTAGCCATTCTATTGGCATTAGTTAATTTTGGGCGTCTCACAGGCCTGCAGCTATGAAGATCCATTTCCCTCAGACGGTTTCTGATGGTTTGATCCGAAACTCTAACTCCAGTGGCGGCACGTAACTGTGTTTGCAACCATACAGCACCTCTAAACGGATTCATCCTTGTCTGAATTCGTATGTAGCGGTCTTGTCTCTGATTTGTTTTCCTCTCAGATCCCCTACCGGGTCTTCTCCTTGCAGATCCTACCTGTTGGTATCTTGTTAGAGCCCTACTAACAACACTTTGAGACACATTAAAAATTGCGGCAATTTCTGCTCCAGATTGCCTTCGCTGATGCAATAACGCAATTAAATCAAAAGTTTCTTTATTTAAATGACGTCTTGGCATCGTGAAAATGAGAAGTGACGTTTAAAATGAATAATACTTGTCAAAAAATGCGATTTTTATAATTTTGTATTCTAAATTAATTTAAGGTTAAAATACAAGATTCAATATTTTATCACACAGAAAAGACATTTACCAAATAAAATGTCCACAAACGACTGTGGGCCTTCTAATTTATCTATAGTTTGAGAAAATACGTTAAATTTAATCGAATTAATTAGATCTGTTAAAAAAAGATCTAATTCCCTATTCATTTTTGAGTATTTCAGATGGTATTTATTTCTGTTTACAAAATATGTAAAAGATGCCATTTATTAATTGTATATTTTATTGTTTATTATATATTTAGAATTAATTTTCGATTTATTAATGTTATTCTTGATGGTTTTGAACACTATATGATGTTATTAATGGACTGACACCTAAATTGAATTCTTATAGCTGTAGCGCAAAAACAAATTTATCAACGGAGAAATACGATAAAGTATTATAGAGTAAAAGATATCAAGAAAAAAGCAAAAACTTTCTTAAGGCGAAAAATAGATTTGTCTTAATTTATTAACGAAACTGCCCGGCTGCAATCAATCAAAACATATTTATATCCCTTCAAACCGCCGGTCCGACAGCCGGATTTCTAACAATGACGTTCCGAAATTTTTCCACAATCAAATCAAATATAAATCTTACACACTCGCAGAATATTTTCTCAACGGTTGATGTTATTGGCGGAAATAGAAGGGTACTAGCAAGAAAAGGAAGCCGGGTTCACGCGGTCGTGGTAGTGGTAGTTCTGGTAGTGGTAAAGTTATTCAAGCGAGGCAAGACCATTTGATTTTGTAGGAAATACATCCCCTCGCTCTGACATTTGAAAATAGACGCTCAGGCGATAGAGTGAATGGCAGAATAACATAGAGCCACCACAGACACACACACACACACACGTACAGGCATATATATATATATATGTATATATATATATATATATATATATATATATACATACACTTCCATGATATCAATTCATCATATCGTCCTCGTTGTCTGTTACAGTAGTTGGAGAGGTTTTATTATTTAGTCCGATTTGTGATACAAGAGAGATAGACAATCTGGTTACGATGAGCGACATAAACAAGTCAGATTCAGGACATATTCGTCTAATTGTTTATGCAAATACGGTGTAGTGTTTCGTATCGATTTAGTGTGGGGAGGATAATTATTGAGAAAGCCATCGGAGAATGTGACAGATGGAAATATAAGTTCAGGAATAAATTTCATTATTTAATTCATGCAATTATTTATGTTTTATGTTTCTCACATATTACGAAATTTTGTTTAATGTCATAATAGAAAATTTATTAAAATTCTTATACTCTGCGCCAAAAAAATATCGCAACACTTGGAATTTAGCAAATATCTCACATTTAACGCGGAAGATAAGGAGGGTACAATTTATTTCTTGCTATTTGACATGGCTGTAACTCTATATTATTTCAAGTCGAACTATTATATACACTGACGAGTCATGGGTGAATACGGGGCATGCGGTAAATTAAACTTGTACAGATACTACTATTCAAAATAGTCGACAAGCTTTTATTCAAGGACTAAGCACTGGTTTGAAATCACCAACCGGGCTTGGACCTGGTTTTGCATTAGTTCATGCTGGTGGTGATAATGGGTTTGTTCCTGATGCTGAATATACATTTCTTTGCAAGAAAAACACTGCCGACGTTCATCACGAGATGGATTCAGAAATATATGAGGATTGGTTTATAAATAAATTACTTCCAAATATACCACAGAAGTCGGTCATTGTTCTTGATAATGCTTCCTATCATTGCAGAAAATTGGAAAAAATTCCAACAACAGCATGGAGAAAAAACGATATCATTGATTGGGTCAGTGAAAAACAAATACAAATCAGTAACGATATGCTAAAAAGGGACTTAATGTATTGCGTGTCACAAATTAAACCGCAATATGATAAAAGTAGGATTGACGAGTTTGCAAAAGAAAAAGGTCATGAAGTTCTTCGATTACCACCTTACCATTACGAGTTAAATCCCATTGAAATGGTATGGGCACAACTTAAAAACTACGTAAGAATGAATAATACCACATTTAAGGTAAAAGATATGGAGCAATTAATTCGAAGAGCGTATAGCACTGTAACAGCTAATAATTGGCAAAACTACATCAAACATGTAAAAAATATTGAAAAGAAAATGTGGATAATTTGCAAGACGACATCGAAGAATTAATTATTCATGTAACACATTCGTCATCATCTGAAGATCAAAGTGATTCCTCGACTGACTAAAAAATTAACATGAGACATATATATGTGTGTGTAATTGCTATTCCTTTCTTAAATATTATTGTATTATATTATTACTAATAAAGGGGTCTGGCTAGGTATAATAATAATGAAATTATTCTAAGATAAATAATAAAATAATATTTTAGTTACTTTGTAATACAATAATTTGTGGTGTTGGTGAAGTGTCATCAAAGGTCCAGGACGTGCGTGATGGTGGTTAATTAAAATAAATATACAACAACTTAATACATAAAATAAAACACAGCGGCGTCCTTAAATTGGTATATTTATATTTACATAATAAGGATTTGAAATTCGTATATTTAACTAAAAGAAGTTGATGTATGTAAAAGTCATTAAATTAGTAATATATACGCAAGGGGCGATAAATTAGTAATCGAGAAATTAATATAAAATATCTGAAATGGTAAGGTGAAACAGTAATAAAACAAAGTACTATATACACGCGGAGCGCTGAATAAATAGATTAAAATTAACACAAAAAATACTCTGAAACGAACGTTAAATTGAGCAGTAATTATGGGTTAATTAATGTATATAAAATAACCTCTGTATCGAAGAATACAGAGCTACCTTTTGATTTGCGGCGATGGCGGCCACGTTGTCTTGGAAGATATACCTTGGTCAAGTATATGCAGAGCGATGTTTTACCGGAGGAATAAGAAATGAGTTAAATTAATATGGATTCACTTAAAAGAATAATATGCATAGAACAATGCAGTTTACCTTAGAAGTTGAAGAACACCTGGGCGGCGGGACCACGTGACTTGGACAGTACACGAGGTGTTGCACTTTCGAACGTTCGAACGAGAAGACCCTGATCGTTGTTCGTATCGAAAGAAAAGTAAAGTTTTGAAAAGGGCTGTTTATGACCTAAGTAGAGGGAGGGATCGATATCTTGAATTATAATTAATAAAAAGCGCGACCTGAAGACGTGATCTGTCGATGTCATACATATTATTAGAGTAACCCTTGTGACATAAGCTTTCTAGCGACACATAAAAGAAGATGTAAATAATATTAATTAAAAGAATTTAAAGTAGAATGTACTAGAAGAAATTCGACCGTTACTGTTATCGGTTGACGGTCCAGGTAGATGACGAAGGGTCTCGTCGGTCAGTTCAAGATATATAACAAAAGAAATACTTTCTCTTTGGACACGAATATGTACAGGTTGTACAAATGTAAAAAAATGTTTAAATTAATATATTAAAATGAGATATTTAAAGACGAATATGTATTTAAATAAATGAATTAAAACTTCTATATGCTAAGCGTAACAATATACGTATCTGTATGATTCCAGTTCTTCTTGTTACAAAAGTGGAAACTATTATTTGTTAAAGGAGCATCGTCGTTTTTAATTTAGTAAATTGCATAACAGCCCAATATCGAAGTAAATATTCACTGTACGTTGCATAGATATCGTTCATATGTATATTTGTTTAGAAATGTGTAGTATTGTTAATAAATATTGAGATACAGTTATTTTCCTTGTAGTATTCTTTCCTATAATTTTACGTGCAGCGATTTCGCTATGCACTCTGTTAAAATTTAGTAACTTTAATAAAATAATAAGCAAAATGTCATATGAATCTCAATAATTTTGCACCTTCAACGTCAAAAAACGCAAATAAAGGTTATGATTTGGTAGCGTGAAATGTCAAATAATTAACCGGAAATGTTAATGTACAGCAGATTGGATGATTTGGCAACCATGAAACAAATTCCCATAAGACGTATACTGAAAACGGAGGTTGGAACGATCTATACTGCAATTACATATTTTTACATACATGTATGTGCATCTTAGTTTTCACAGGATATATATTTTTATGCCTAGAAATTCTGTACAATAGGAAGTAAAGTAGAATTGACATATTCTACCAGTTTATCACGTGACCGAATAAAGATATAACAATAATCGTGTGTAGTAGTACGTCGTTATTTTGAATTTCGTCAAATCGTTATTTAACATAAGGGAACTTGTACCTTTAATGCTTATGCTTCTATTCAGTAGCAGAAACTCTGAAAATATTTCATGCGGTACAGGGCAAAATGTTGTTTCCAACTCGAGCTCAAAGAAAAGACTGAATACTTCAATAAATTAAATTTCGTAATTTTCGTCCATAATTTATAAGAATGTAACAAAAAGAAATTGTAATCACATCTTAATTTGTACTAAAATTTCTCTTTCGTTAGACAAAAGTGGATACTTAATCTTGTTTCGTTTACCGCATGCAAACAAGAATATTAATAAAAATTTCTCAGAAACGTGCAAGTGCAGGTTATACATTAATGTCAAGGGTTGTTGCCGTTGGTAAGCGCGGCGATTAATAATTTCTTTTTCATCCCGCCATTTCTCCGCACATTCATTAACGTTCCAGTACTGACCCATTTTCTACTAACTGGCTGGTGCCATCGTAATATATTCTACATTCGACTAATAGGTTGCAGATAATGTTGTAATTATTAAACGTATATAGCTGATTACTTTTTAATTGTTTTCCTTATTATAAGTAAAAGCAAATCAAACAAATCACGTTACAATGAGTACTTTTATTAGATTCTTTATTAATATACAATCTGCTAAAAACTGTTATCGGACATTTTACCCAATTAGAGCACTGGTGGAAACAAACAAAAAAGTTTTGGAAACAATATTTAAATCAAATTATGATGGCAAGGTGAAGGTGTATAGGCGAATAAATACCCGTTTTGTAGAAAGAAACACGAAGCAAACTAATTCATCTGGCCGCTTTTCTGTTAATGTCTGGGCATAGATCAGTGCTAGAGGACCGGGAGCGTTATATGTTGTGGAGGACGGACTCAATGCTAATACTTACACTAATAATGTTTCACTAGTTATGCTTCCATCGTTCGGTGAAGCATTTCCTCTCAATAACTTTGCTTTCCAGCAAAATTGCTCGATCCACACATCAGCTCTTGCACAAACCTGACTCAGGGCCAACAATATGATTGTATTGCAATGACCATCCAAAAGCCCTGACGTTAACACTATTGAAAATGTATGGGGCTTGATGGCGAAAACATTCTTCGAGAAATTTTTTTCGCTCAAAACCGTCAAGATGTGGTAAATGCAATAATAGATGGTAGCTTAATTTAACAGTGGAATATTGTCAATGCTTAATTAATTCAATGCCTAGGCGTCCACATTTGGTTTTTGAAAAAAACGGAGCTATGACCAAATATTGATAATCGTTAATTTGTTAAGTTGTTTTTAAATTATTGACCTTATTGAATATACGTTAGTAGATACTCTTGGCGATTTTGCTCTTGATTTTATGTAACGTGATAAGGATTAACATTATATTTACCATTTGATTTCAAAAACTACCGACTACCATAATTTGATGCATGCGTCAATGTTGTCAAGTTCATTTTATTGTCAATTCTAACATAACCTTTTAGAAATAAGGCATTTTCAAACTATGGAAAAATATAAAAATCCGACATTTTTATTCCATAACATTTTCTGTTTTTTTTTGCAACCAATTGTACAGTTCATTTCAATGAAATCGGGTACACCTTAAAAATCAATATACCCTTTTTTTAGAATTTTTAAGTCATGTAAATTTGACTTTCGTGATGTCTAATCGTCCAATTCTTCAGAGGTTATCCGTGACAATCAAAATGTCATTATTATTACTTACAAAATACTTGTGATAGTGACAGGTAAGTCAAACAAAGGTGATAAATAAAAACGACTTAAACCATACAAAATTGAGTGTACTCGATTTCATTGAAATTAACTGTACACTTGCGGCCTCTACAAACTGGGACAGTTTGACAAATAATAAATGTTGGCTTTTGAACATGGTCTTAATATTGAAGTTTCTAAAATGTAACCTAACTGAAAGAAAGTCAGTGGCCTATAAAATAAAAAATTTGAAAAATGGAAAAATTCGAATACAAATAACGGTTTTGCAACAATATATGCGTTTTTAAAATGAAAATGCATTCCACTTTGTTTATCTTGATGAAATTTGTATTTTCCTAGTTCTAGTTATCGACTTTTGCAGTTCGTTTAATTGAGGAATTTTAAAAATTGTGTACGTTTCTGACTTACAATTAACTGACACTAACATAACCATACCGGATAAAAGTCACATTTACAAAACACGAAATTTTTTAATTTCACAGAATGTGTCAAAAGTCGGTGACGTAGTTTGTAGCGGCCGCATATACCTATAATACTTATTGCTATGAATAGTGGGTTCGTAGTTGAATGTACCACTATTCGCACCAACTCTGTCCAGCTTAGATACTCAGTCGGTTACTTTCTTTAAATGGGACTGCCTTCCTCTCCGGGTTTCCAATGGAAAACGTGGAAAAATAAATGAGTTAATACCACAATCAGGCGCCACACAAAATTTATTTGTGAATATTGTTAGTTTTACTGAAGTTACTGTTAAGCACATAAGTCGAAAGGTAATTAAAAAGATATACACATCTTTACTCAAACGAATCTTTAATCTAAAAAAAAAAAAAAAACTTCTTTATAAAGTATAAAGAATTGTGTAATACAAACTTACACTTAGATGTAAAAGAATTTGTTGAAATTGACCGCAAAACAAATCCAAACGTCCTCTGATTACACCCGAACTAAATTAAATCTAATAAATTGCAAAGATATCTTTAAAATTTCACCCCTAATAAACAACTTCAAAATGGTTAACAACCAAAACTGACAGGCCGAAGCAAATCTCTAACACATGCGCAGTCACATGCAATAAAAAAACTCTGCCCTTGAATTCCAACGTGCAAAATTTAATGTTATAGAAAATTTTTTATTGAAATTTTAAAATACGTTCTTTGTCATTTATATATATATCTAAGATAAAATATATATATATCAAAATTTCTACAATGGTAAAATACAAATCAATACATACATGAAAATAATAATAAAGATAATAAGAATGATTTCTTTTACTTACGTAAATAAAATAGACTTTTTTATACGAGACACCAGAGTTAGAAGAACGTACAAAATTAAACTACGAGTTCTGCACACTCGTAAATAAATCGTAACTACTCAAACTTAGATAAAAAAAAATATCTTATAAAACATGTCTTCACAACTCTGATAACAATATGTGTCTGATCTCGGATACAAAGTAATCGGCGTATTACAACTACGCTAGTCAAAAATAAATCAAAATAACATCTGCATTCATAGATAATAAATTATACACTGGCATCGAAAATAAATGTACAATAATAAATTATTAAATTTTTCACAAATGTTTGCGGGGAAAAACCATAGCAATATGTATTTAAGAACAAAATTCCTTCCTTTTTAAACAATCTTGAATTTGTATGTACAGATTCATACAAATGATCCTTATTAGTTGGTTGCATTCTTTTAATAAAATAAATGGAATGTATGGGGGAAGAAATATGGAGTGGTGGCCATGATGGCTTAATACTTCAGCGCTTCTATAAAGTCGAACGCTATCCATTACAAAATATGGTTCGACGATATCATCTCAGCGTAAATGAACAATCAGCGTGACTTTAAATTCTGGAAAGTGTTCGTTGTTGTAGACTGTATTTTGTATTTGAAATAAACACAGTGAATAATACGTTTCATTCATTGTAGCTAAAATGGAATAATTTCGGCGTCGTACTTGAGTTTTGTGTAAATATGCTGGTGTATTTTTAGTTGATCTCTCACGAGATACATTTGGATACCAAATTCATCAATAAAGAATATTTTTTCTCTGATGCATAATTCTATTTTACTCTATGACATACTCAAAATATTTTTGTAGAGTTTCAATCGCATTTCTTCGCTCTGGTACATTTGTTACCCTTTAAATTGTATAATGGAAGTCCTTAAATGCCCTATTAATTGTAGAAAGTGAAATTTGAATCCCGGGTCATTCAAGTAAACATTTTTCCTTTAAAGAACGTAGTGCTCCTGTACAATCTTGATCAACCCAATCACAAATAAGTTCCTTTTGTTGAGGAGTTAATAATTGCTTTCTATGTGCTGACGTTTGTTTAGTTATTGCTTCTGTTTTCGTATACGCTGAATAAATTTTATTGGGTTTAATACTGTAAACAGATTCCCAACATCAATAAACGATAATCCGCGATTACACAATTAATTTTTAAGTCACGCACATCGTTACTAATTATTGTATTTCGTCTTCGATCTGCCATAGTTCACACAATAAAGTAAAATACACAATTGACAAATAATGAAACTGATTTGACAAAACGGGAACCAATGGGAATTACAATTGACAATTGGAAAAACACAATTGATACCTAGTGAAAAGTAATAGAAAAAAGTAATTAAATGACGGGTGTTCAGAAACATTCGAAGTCAAGTGGGCTCTGAACAAAAAATCGTATATCTTTACTTAAGTATCTGATTTGTAATAATTATTAAATGTCAACTGTTGTCTGTCAAAAATTGTCAGAATCTAATATCGAAGACACTAATTTATATTTTTTAATTTTGAAAATGGTATTTACTAACGTACACAAAGCATTCATGGTTGAAGCATATTTTAGAAATGGTCAAAAGATCGATGGCCAGTGGAAGTATTCAATTCAAGCTTGTTTGGAAGAATTTCGAGATGAATTTCCCAACCTTGCTTTTGATTATAATACTTTTCAGTGTACACTAATCAGAATTGTTCCAGGTTTTCGACAAACTGGTAGTGTGGGACGCTAAGAGGGTGGTGGGCGACCAAAAGTCCGGACAGAAGAAGTGATTGGGAATGCTAGAGAAATAATGACTCATGCCCCTAAAACTTCAGTAAGAACTCTTGCTCAACAAACCGGGTTGTCAGTTGGTTCTTGCCATAAAGTTTTAAAAGAAGATTTACAGTTATTCCCATATCGTATAACTTGTTTGCAAGAAATCCTCGATATTGATTATCCGCGACGAGTAGTATTTTGCGAATGGTTTACAAATAATTTTAATGATGTCCTAGACAAAACTTTCTTTTCAGACGAAGCATGGTTTCATGTTAGTGGATATGTTAACTCGCAAAACATGAGAATGTGGAGTGATACAAAGCCCAATAATTTTTATGTTGAAGCTCCTTTACATCCTCAGAATGTTGGAGTTTGGTGCGCTATAAGTAGAAGAAGGATTATTGGTCCAATTTTTTTTAATGGTACCTTGACTGCAGAAAGATATCGACAGGAAATACTATTGCCTTTCTTTAATCAACTTCGCGATGATGAACTAGCTTTGGGATACTTTCAACAAGATGGTGCTAGAGCTCACACATCGGGGGAAACAATGAATATGTTACAAGAAGTGTTTGGAAATCGTTTAATTAGTTTGAACAGCGATCATGAATTTCCTCCAAGATCTTGTGATCTTACACCGTGTGATTACTATTTATGGCCTTTTTTAAAAATTTCAATTTATCAAGTACCAGTGCAAGATTATATAGATCTCCAAGACAGAATTATAAATAAAATTACTGAAATTATAAATAGTCCCATACTGCAAAATGTATTTAGTAGCATTCGGAGGAGGTGCGTAAAATGCTTGGAAGAAGGTGGTGAACATTTTCAACATCTTTTATAATTATGGTCATTATTGTTGGTAATTTATACAACTACAATTTATGATATTTATTATAAGGTTGTAATCTAAGGACTCTACAAACAATTTATTTGTTTCAAATTTATTTTAAGCCATTTCTTACAATAATTTGTTGAATGTTAATATATTATACTAGTACGATAACTAGATACTATTGTCACTATAAGATGAATAAAACCTTTACTTGTAAAGTTATTTCCCCTTAATTCTGCATTGTCTTTTTACATGTTACTACAGATTAGATGAGCTTTATTACACAAGAATGAACAGCATATTAATTGGATTATGTAATTTTTTCCAGTTATCGCATGAAGAGGTGCTATTGTTCAGCAAGAATTCTCTAAAATATCAAAACACTTAATTTGAAATTTGCAAATTAATTACTGTTACCTTCTAAAATCATTACTTCACTAGTTTATATTAATTAATATGGCATATTAAAGTAATATATTTCGACATAAACTGACATTTGCGTGTATGATAAATGATAACCTATAAAATTGTATTAAGTAAATGTATCAATCTATATCAGACATGACTTCATATTTTCAAGGACTACTTTGACTTCGAAAGTTTCTGAACACCCGCTATGTACGAGGGAAGATCGGAAAGTTTCTAGAACGAACCAGAAGATGGCATTGTGGACGCATACCGGTCATGTGTTTCGAGTGTCCCATCTACTATATTGCTGGTGTCAAATTTTTAGAAAGAAAGTGTATACAGTACGCGCATTTTCTTAATCATGAATAGAATCAAATTCCGTGCAGTTGTTTTTTTTTTGAAAGGCTTAAATGCTAAAGAAATAAAAACAGAATTAGATGACGTTCATGGAGACTCTTCGGCGTCGTATGCAACCGCTGCGGACTGGAATGGTGAATTTGAACGTGGTCGAACAAATATAGAAGATGCATCGCGTTCTTGGAGACCAAAAACATCTACCGATGAAGAAACCATTAGAAAAGTTCATGGAATCGTGATGAATGATCGCCGATTAAAGTTGAGAGAGATAGAGGGAGTAAGCATATCATATGGCCGCGCGCATTACATTTTACATCAATATTTGGACCTGGGAAAGCTCAGTGTAAGATGGGTGCCGTGTTTGCGGCACCCATCTTGTGGATGCCGCACATCAGACCATCAAAAGCAAGTTCGTGTCTCCATTTCTCAACAATATCTAGATATGTTCAAGCGTAATCCTGTAGATTTTCTGAGACGTTTTGTAACCGTCAATGAAACTTGGCTACACCACTTTACACCAGAGACTAAAATACAGTCAAAACAGTGAAGATTACGCGGTGAACCAACTCCAAAGAAGGCCACGACGATGCTGTCAGCAGGTGATGGCTACTGTCTTTTGGGATTCCCGAGGAATAATTTTTATAACAGGCGCGTATTATGCGTTGTTATTAGACAAATTGAGCGAAGAAATCAAAGTCAAAAGGCCTCATCTGGCAAAGAAAAAGTCTTGTTTTGCTAAGATAATGCCCTATCCCACAATTCGGCAATTGCGATGCCGAAACTGCAGGAATTACAATTCCAAATAATTGAACATGTACCGACTCGCCTGATTTGGCCCCTTCGGACTTCTTTCTATTTCCGAACTTCAAGAAATGGTTCACTGGAAAGAAATTCTCATCGAATAATGAAATAATCGAAGCTGTAAATTAACAATTTGAAGGTTTTCATAGTTCTTGTTCTTCTGAAGGAATGAAAGGTCTTGAAAAAAGTTGGACTAAATGTATAGAGTTACTAGGAGACTTTGTAGGAAAATAAATATGATTTTACCTCGAAAAGTAATGTTCTGTGTTTCGTTCTAGAAACTTTTCGCTCTTCCCTCGTATAAGTTTAACATAAAAAAAAATTACAGCATCAGTCTCATTATTTTATAGACACACCCCTCCTTCTTCTTCTTCTTCTGTTTTGGGTTGGAACGCCCAGGCACTTGAGCACAGATACACCTCATATACAACTGATCTGAAATTACAACGCGTAGTACGCAAGGACAGTTTGTGTGAAATATTAAACCGATATTCTTGAAAAGTACATAGTCACTGACAATTTAATTTTTGATTCATTTTATCATAATTTGGTCAATGTGTGTATGTAATTAAGCTTTAATTATTGAATAATAGCATAATATATGACAAAGAATTTTCTCAATCAGAAATAAAAGTAAAAACCCAACCTCTTCTTAAGTAAACACGAGTGTACGTCTAACTTTTCCGAAATTAAAAACTATCGATCGTTTAAAATTAATCTTCTAATATAAACATTACCTTAAGATTAAATAATAAATCAGTAAAGCATGTCAAAATATAGAACTTCAAGCCAATTTTAAATTATACATCGCTTCAACTTGTATATGTTTCTTGGGCCTAAGAAGAAAGTCAAACACGCCTTTGAAGGGATTAAATCCATATTTCACAACGCCCGCTATTCCATTCATCGACCGATAAAATCAACCGCGTGTACACATGTAACTAAAGGTAACGAACTTGCCGAACCACCCTTGGGATAAAACCTACTTCGAATTCAGAAAATCTCATACACGTAACCCTGAAATTGGGGTAAATGCATACATCGAAGCGCGTGTTCCGAACAGAACACAGTAGGGAAACCGTTCCGACGAGCAAATTAATTGAACTATTATTTCGGCAATAATCCGGCAACAGTTTTCAAGCTGGGTTCTATTATAATCTATGGGAAAAGCGTTACGAGTGCCCCCCGTGCACCGTTCACTTCGCACACAAAGAGAAAAGCTCCGGACGGAGAGGTGTGGTCCGTTATGGTAATTGTGACTAATGTAGCCTTTATTCGCATAAATCAGCCAGTAATTATGGTCGCAAACATGCAGTCGCTGCAATAATATCAATGTTCATTATATCTAGCGTCGAATGGTTCCAGTGTACCTGGTGCGCAGGGATTGTTATTATTAGCTGTCATGGAATTTCTAAAATATAGTCTGTACCCGAATACAAACATGAAAAAATCACTATCGATTTGTGTATCTACATATGAAGTTATAATTGTAACAATTTACTACTAAACACAAATGTAAATTATTAGTTTCAAAAAATTTGTTTTAGAAAAAATTGTTTCAAAAACATATCAATCATAAAATTACCAATTCGACGCGGTATAATGATTTAGAAAGCAACGTGTAACCGGTTATTATTGGCCAACAGTTTCCCCAAGATAATGACTGCAATAGAAGTAATTAATTAGGAGAACATATTGATTATGTCTGGACCGGATAAAATTCCTGAATATTTTCTCGAAAAATGCACTTACACTTTAACTCTCCGTTTGTCGATTATTTGTCAACTTTCTATAAATTTAGGAGACTTTACAAAGCAACGGAAGAGAGTTCATTTTTTCCAATTTTCAAATCAGGTAAACGATTTCTTGCTAAAAATTATCGTCCAGTTTCGCTATCAAATATTTATAAAGTTTTTGAACATATTGCATCAGATATATGGCATTTTTCGGGAAGTGACAGATTGATACCAATCCATTACATGAATTCATGGACTTTTGTTTTGTGGGAGGGTCTCAGTGGTGTGCCCAAGTTTCATCCCCAGTTACAATTCTATTTACGAAGTCTTCATCTTGAAATAAGACAGTCAAATGCTCTTCACAAATTTGTCGTCTACACAATTTTTGTTAGGGACTGAGCAGCCTGAGAATATATCCTACCGATACTTCACTCATTCCCTAATCTTCGTGTAGAATTTTAAAAACACTCATTTCTAATATTCCTTTTTCTCTAGCAGTAATTGAAACTTTGTTGATGATTTCTTAAGTTCGTGTTTCCAGAGGTCTTCCACACTTTGGGTCATTATAAATGTATTCTCGGCCCCATTTGAACTGCTTGCATCAAAAATTAACTTGGAAATAGGACGCGGGCTATTTTTTCCATACACTGCCAGCATTCTAATATAAATATTCTTTGGCTACTGCCTTCGCCTGATAAAAATTTCATAACACTTCTGTGTTCAAATTTCAAATCACTCACTTTCTGTCCTTTAATCGAATGCAAGGGCAACAAATGTTAACCGATTCGAACCAACCTTGGAGGTGACACTACTTGACGTAAGAAAATTGTCACGATAGCATATTGTTTTCATAGCTATGTAAATAACATAAAAAACACCCCTAGTATAATGGCATATATTTAATGTAAATTATTATTGAAAAGGTGTAAAGGGTGTAAATAAATTACTTAAAAAACTTCATATGACTTTAATGTATTAATATAACTAATTTGGTTTTTACAATTGATTATATAGTGGTTAAGCAAAAATATTGTACAAATATTAACATAAATAACACATTTTAAAAGTAAATATTATGTTAATTCCAGTTTATATTATTTAGATATAATACAATATTGAAGATGATCTGAACCATAAGAATATATATACAAGGTGTGTATAAATTGTCGCAAAAGCTGCACGTAGCGACATTCTTCGTTCGGTTCTGAATAAAAAATCTTAATGTTAAAATGTCGTATCATGCTTCGTAAATTCGTAAATGTCAAAATTTGACAGTAATGATTTTGATTGAACTCACTTTGAAATACAAACTTATTGTTCTACAACGTTGCCAAATGTGTTTTTCGTGGAAGTACGTTAATGAATAAATGTTTAAAACAAGCTTTTAAATCAAAAAGAAAACGTTTACGAAATAATACTAGTAAAATTTTTTTCTTTAAACTAAATTGCATCTATCTCTATTAACAGATATCGAAGAGCAAAGGTTAGTTACGCACTAAAAGTCTGAACTTCAAGAACCTCGTGAAAACAAACGAAGCATGATACGACATTTAAACATTAAGATTTTTTATTCAGAACCAAACGAAGAACATCGCTGCGTGTAGCTTTTGCGACAATTTATACACACTATATATATATATATATATATATATATATATATATATACGAGGTAAAAGTAATATTTTTTTGAAAGTAGCTGCCGGGTAATTAAAGCAATATTTAATTTGACGTTTTGATACTATATATAATATTTTTTCAGAAACTGTAAAATTTATTTTAATTTTAAAAAAGGTAACAGATGATATAATAAATGTACTTATATTAAATTTTAGCGGTGTTAATATATTGCGACGTATTTACTATATATTTCTTAATAAAAGTAACCTTTTTTAGCAGGTGGACTGTTTTGGGGCCATGTGTTATTTTGACGGGTGGAGAGAATGTTAACTTTGTCAACACTTTGGGAGGGTTAACTGTTCTCGGACATGAGTTTTTTGTTTTATTTTTGTGATGTTTATATTGTTATTAAGTAGGTATATTGCTGACAAATTATTTAAATCTGTTCGGTCATGAATTGAATTTATATTTTTTTGTATGTGGATGCTTTCTAGTATATTTCTTGCTTTGTTGTTTCTTTAATATGTAATTATTGCAGTTATATCGGAATTGAAAGTATATTTTGTTTGTATGATATGTTTTTTAAGGGCTGTATTATTGTTTAAAAATTTGGGTCCATTTAAACGTTTTTGTAGATATTGTGTTGTTTGACCGATTTATGCGCCTCCACAGTCATCGGCCAAACAAAACAAGATCTACAAGAACGTTCATATGGACAAAAATTTCGTTTTTGATTTTTGTTAAAATTATTAATTATTATTATTATGAATGTGCATATTTTATTTTATTTTTAAAAATAATTGTACTATTCGGAATTGTATAATCTTGTTATGTACAAATAAATAAATAAATTTCTAAAAGAAACAATTTTGTACAATGTAAATACATTTAGAAAAGGTAACACTCTATTTCATCCAAGCTTCGAATCGATTCGACTCTCTTGATAGATGTATTATACATATAGCTAAAAAGCATTGTACTGGTGAAGGTCCATTTGTCTTCTTAGCAAATGATATTAACCGACATGTGGCTCCTTTTGGATCTTGAATGAAGGACATTTAAATCTGTTTGAAGCGTAGTAAATTAAGAGAACTAATACGTAAGGAGTGTTTTGTATTATTACCAAACGACAGAAATGAAGTCATCAATGACTTATGAGAAGATGACTATAAGACTATTGTATAGTAAATTTCACACTCTACATTCCAAAATAACAGAATTTCTTCCACACCTTTTCCTATGAATACTCTTTCAAGCTTTGAACATACAATATGAAATAACATGAGTCGTTTTTTACCCTCTTCAGTTGATAGATTTGTCAAATAATAAAGACATCTTGGAAGATAACTTTGCACACGGTTATAAAGTACTCTAATAAATAGGTAGACATACTGAAAGGCTCCTTAGTTAACGGTATGTGTACGCAGATCTTGGCCATTAACATTTATCAGGATAGTATCAACACTTTTTCGACTTCTGAAGTGATTAACGATTTAAATGAATCCATATAAAATTGATTGTTTATTTGCTCAAAAAGTTAAAGTAATTACAATATCGATAAAGCAGTTGAAGAACTAAAAGTCGACAGCCTGCGGGATCCTAAAGTATGATTTTTAAGAATCTCGCATTTATAAAAATTGATCTAAACTATTGATAGAACAGATTATACCGAAAATAAAAGTACGCGAGATGAGAGTGCTGAAATAGACAGTAATGGATAATAATAAAAGACTAGAGACGTTTCACTAAAGAATGAGACAATCAAGAGAAAGCTAGAGACTTAATTGATACTAAAAGCTATAAAAGTAAGTGGTTGAGGTAGTTTAACCATTTAGTATTCATATTTGATGACAGAATCTGAAATAATAATGTGGTAGTTGCTATTGTAAAAGAAGCTTTTAGTTGGAGGCCAACGAGAAGGGTCCTCTACTTCAACATTTATCAAGAGAAAAATAAATTTTTAATCATTACTATTTTGAAACGAACGGAAAGTATAGGTAAAAGCGGAGAATAAAAAGATTTATATATGTGAAAATGTATCGTATAATCTTAATACAATTTTTTTTTAATTAATTCGGCTTTTACTTGGTGAAGATCCGTAATGCAAATAATACTTTTAATAGTGTAAAGTCACTTTATTAACATGTCCTCGAAATACCGCATTATATATTAATAAACTAGAGGTTAAACTATTAAAAACTTAGCTATTATTTTGTTATTCCTTGATTTTAACAAATATCTATAATCAATTCTTATTTAAAGAAATAAAAAGAATTTTTCTATACTAAGGGAAGGCAGACCGTTTTGCTGTTAAATATTTAGAAAATAGTTAAGAAATAAATGTCAGCAATCTATCTAAAGATGAATTGGAAGAAGCAATTAAACACATATTTGAAATTTCTTTCAATGGAGACTGTGGTTAAATAATAATTTAAAAAGGTATATAACCCCTTACCACAATTATTAGTCGTATCCTACAGGGTCGTATTTACAGGGTTGCAGTGTATAGTAGTTGTGCGAAAGCGTTTATCTTACTTTATTGTGCCCCGTGTGACTTTAATTAGTAGTTTTTTACCTACTGATGATGACAACTTAGTTGTCGAAATACGTATTTAGGATACGACTAATAATTGTGGTAAGGGGTTATATACCTTTTTAAAAAACACATATTTAACAAAAAAACGGAGTATTGACGGTATCTCCATGGAAATATGGAGAACTGAAACCGAAAAAACGATGAATTTGATACTGGCGTTAGTAAACGATGAATTTGATACTGGCGTTAGTGCAAGTTCTACGGACAAAAATAGATAAAAAAAAACTCGCTTCATCGCGAATTATTGTTGAATTGTAATCATTCCCATACGTCACATGGATGACGTAGAGACCACAACGTAACCACAAGGCATAGTATCAAAAATACACATAAAAAAGTCACTACTGCTAATCAGTGCTCGCACAAATAAATAATATTATAACAATATGTATTGGAAGTGTGCTTCCTGGAAAATGGTGACAAATATCCAGTACATAAAAAAATATGAATCGGCCTGTATACTTTTTACATGCACTTTTACATGTCAGACGGGCGAATAGATATGGTCGGAGATCTCCTCGATCATACATACGAAAATATGCAGCAATAACTGTGTAACATACGCTCTTTAACTTGACTGAAAATTGCTATATAAACTAAGAAAGGCTAATGTTAAGATTAATTATTAATTGTTTAAATAACTATTAATGATGTGCATATTACATAAAAGTAAAAACTTAAGAGTGCAAATATGAAAATCTAAGAATAACTATAAAAAGACAAATCAAAAACATAACACGGAAACTACAGTTTTCGGTGCTTCAATGACTTGAGATATTAATTGTTTGTAACCCACGAAAAAACACCTAACTTGTGAAGGTATAGGCCTGGTTCACCGCTACATCACACGACAAATTGCCAGGTGTAGATCAGGTTATGTGGGCAATCCCCTTCTCTGTAATTCTAGCAGAACGGGAATTTGCAAGTATTCACCTCAGTCCCAGTAACACGCACATTAAGAGATTAAATACGACCAACGTATCAAGAAAATTGCGACTCTTACCGTTGTAGATGTTCGAGCCTATATCTGCGTGTGTTGCATCAACTGACAGTTGTTCCCAAAAGACTCAGCGCAGACTTAACTACCCCAAAAGGTGATTTTAGTCGCAACTTAAGACGTTACTTCACTAACTACACAAAATATAACATGGCCTTAACTCTTTTACACGCACAGTCTGCTTGATACTCAATCAGAAATGCAGCCAAAAATAACGCTATCTCATGTTCCTACACCCCAAAATCTTCACGCACGCTCACAGATTTAAGTGGGATCATCGGCGTACCTTTCTAAGAACGTCATTGATAGAAGACACGCTCAACCACCAGCCTACACTCCATGTAGACCAACAAACGCCGAAGGCGTAGTCCGGTGCAAAAAAAAAAAACGTAACAAATTGTCACATTGGAATTGAAAAATTGAATTGTTGTGAATATAGTACCTAGGAAAGAAAACATAAAAATATTTAAAAATATGTTCTGGTGTTAATAAACTCTTGGTACATATAATCAACAAGAGGATAGTAAAACGGTAGAAGCAAAACACATCAAAAGGATTGCGGAAGAGGATAGTCGCTTATACATAAAATAGCCACTAATACTAGAGATTATCAACTAAAAAGGCCAAGAGCTTAGATTCGACGAATTCCAAATCTTCTACAAATGAGAGATTCTCTGGGTATCAAAAAAGCAAATCGGCACGCATTTGATCTTCGACTTGTTTTAGGTCCTTGGAGAAATTGAAGTGTGCCATTCAATGCTCTAGTGCTTAGTTCTCGGGCCGTACTCAAACACTTCTCCAACTCAAACTCGTTACCAGTAATGACACGTTGCAGAAAATGGGGATAATTTTCAATCCTAATATGTTTGTAACCATTTTTGTGCAGATATTCTCATCCCCAATTCATTGGTGAAAATCTTATGAACAGTAGTGTTAGTCAAATTCATCTCTTCCCCCATCATTTTGGCTGTCAACCGACGATTTCAGTGCACAAGATCGCGGATTTTGTCGACATTTTCATCGGTTCTTACAGATGAAACTGTGTGGTTCATCTTTAACTTACTCTCTTCCTTCTGAAAATTCTTTAAACCACCGAAAAGCCTGCGCCCTTGATAAAGTACTCTCTCCGTAGACCGAAGCCTTGCAAGAGTTTCCATTGCACTGTACCAAGCCCGAAGCAAAATCTCATAGCACACCGTTGCTCGAAATTGATGTCGCTGCGGACAGCCAAATGACTCCAGCGAGTTCAAAATCGTATTGAAGGCATATCACATATTCACTACCCCGTCCTTCAAAATTCCGCGTCCTTAGTGTTGCTAGATCGAACGCTACATCCCAATTTCATTACTTAATTTACACGCCTTATATGCTGCGTTATGTGTATATGTATATCTAACGTTATTCAAATCTAGATTCATGTAAATCATTCGCTAAATAAATAAATAATAAACTAGCTGACCATTACTCATGTAAATGGCATACCTTAGTCATTTCTTGATCAATAAATAAATTAGACGTTGTCTTTCATCGCTTCTAAATATCCAAATAATCAAAATTTGGATACCGTATCTCATCATAGATTACTAAAATTAGGGACTGTTGTTTATCTGTGCATAATGGAAATTTTAATAGCGTCTCATAAAGTTTTGTTATTTTATAACTTTATTGCAGCAGCAAAATAAACGTTAGTGATTTCAAAAAGGCGTAATTGCACGTGCCGATACAAAACAAATATTGTCCGAAAAGAAACTATATACACATAGTAAATCATCGTCTATCGTGTATAAACATGTAAACGATGGTATTAATTTTATAAGCACGGAACACCACCGTTCGCCATAAAATTCAGTGGGATACGTGACACGAACTGGAAACACGAAAATCACGCTTAATACAATCCGGAAATGCAAATTTTATTTGATTAATTCTAACTAACAGTAAAATGTCAATTTAACAAACGCTTTATGGGATCTCATTTTAACGCTTTCCATAACACTGGTGTATTGCATAAATTAAAAGCGATATTTTTCGTAAACTTCACAATGTTTATGTTACAAATGGACGTAGAAGCGGATAATAAAACTAGATAAATTGCACGTAGTGAACGCGATAAAGCTTACTACGTGGCAGAAAACAACGTTTGCAATTGTTATAACGCACGAAGAGTCGATTGCCTAGACTATTAGTGCATCCTTACATACGATTTACAATTGTACGATGTACAAATAAAATAGAGTTCAGTAGCTATTAGCCTTTATCGAATCTGTACCTGATGCCGGGACATAACCGTGGTGGATTGCAATAGTTTAATAAAAGAAAACATTCTAGTAAGAGCAAAGCTTACTAACAATTCTCCCTGGTAGTTTTAGACCCACTATGGACACAAGACTGTTTTCTCAAGCACACACGCAATATTGGTGCCAGAATCAGTCTCAACACTGACCTAAGCCATTGTAAAAAACCTGCATTTGTATAATTACTATCGACGTCGTTTGACAGATTAATTTGGGCATTGAAAATTGAAAAAAAGTGTTCGGTATAATAAGTACATATATACGTTTTTATATTCCCGGATTAGACATGAAAAAAAAGTTTTGAACAGCAATAAAAATTTATTTTTCAATATAGCCCCCTTGCTATTGTATACAAGTATTATATCGTTTTAATAACATCTCTAATTCATTATAAAAAATTCCTTTGGTTTGTCTGCATTCATTTCAACGGCCGCTATAAGTTCGTTATCGTCCATAAATTTTGTTCTCCTTAGAGTTCTTTTGAAGTTAGGAAACAAAAAATAGTCGCACGGTGCGAGATCTGGACTATAAGGTGGATGATCTATTTCTGTGAAGCCACATTCGACAACGGCAGCTTTTGCAAGGCTTGATTTGTGGACTGGTGCATTGTTGTGACGCAACAGGACACCTTGCGTCAGTTTTGCATGCGTTTTCGCTTTAATAGAATCTCTTAGGCGATGTATTAATCTTGTGTAAAACTCTCCTGTTACCCTACTACCCTTGCGTAAATAATAAATCATTAGTATTCCCTGATAATCCCAAAAAAACGTTACCATTATTTTTCCTGCCGAAGGGGTGACTTCATGGGGGACTAAAACCCTTAATATGTCACTGTATAGATTCTTGTTTTAACTCAGGGTCAAAATTATGGACCCAGGTCTCATCTGCGGTGAGAAGTCGATTGATAATTAAACCTGGTTCGTCTCCACAAAGCGCCAAAATTTGTTCACACGTTTCCATCCGCATTCGCATTTGGAATGGCGAAAGCATTCGCAGAACCCATCTGGCACTAACTTTTGTCATTCTAAATTATTCGTGTAGAATTCTGAAAACCGTGCTTCCTGAAACTCCTAATGAAGCAGCTAATTGTCGCTTCTTTAATCTTGCATCCTCCAGTACCAAGCACTTGGTTTTTTTAAATAACATCGGATGTGATCACATCAATAGGTCGACCTGGACGGGGATCATCATCCAGAGATTCCCGGCCATGTTTAAACAATTTTGACAATTCGAAAATAGTCGACTTTGAAGGACAATGATCCCCGTATACAGCCAACTTTTCTTCACGAATAATTTTTGAGGATTTTCCTTGTTTTGCCAAGAATTTTATATCTCCTCGATATTAAAGTTTGTGCATTTTGATACGTGACAACACAAACTGACAGATATTAGAACTAAGACTCTTGCAATTGTTTTGTAAATTGTCAAAGTCGTTACCAAGGCATGTATGATAATAGAATACTGTAATGAAAAGTTATATTAAAAGTGAGAAATGTCTAGCCTGTAAATATAAGAACGACCCCTCGTATGTATCTTACGTATTATGTCACTATGACAGTCTTTAACAAGCAAATGCTGTGTGATTCAGTTTTCTCGAAGAAAGGAACTTTTCGGTTTTAATTACATTAGCAATAAGCTATTACTTTCTAGTATGACAGTCAAAGATTTAGGAGTTATTTTACAGTGGTCGAACCTTTCTCAACAATATTCCTGATATGTGTAGATCTGCTTCCGTGATTCTTGTTTTTTTGATGCGTAATTCCAAATATATTTCAAACCTGGAAAAGATAAAGTATCTCTATTGTTCACTAGTTCGAAGTAAACTGGAATATACTTCAATAATTCGGCATCACATATACACTTGTCATAAAATGTTAGTGGAAAATGTGTAACGGCGCGATTTAAAGTTCCTAAGATTTAAGAGATGAGAAATCGCCTATGCTAACTTCTTGTATGGTGTAGTGCATAATAGGATAAACTCTTCCTCCTTACTTGAGAGGATTTCCTTTGTGGTGCCTGGATTTTTATCCCGAAACTCTGTGAATTTTACTTATTCGATGTGCAGGAGTAATGTTTTAGTTAAAAGTCCAATTTTTCATATAGTCCTTTTACGATAACAGACGAGGCACGTCATAACCGGAAACTTCAGAATTACCTACCTATACAATACTAAACCCAAAAAGAACTGTCTTTCACTATCGTATATCTAGAGATTTCTTCTTTGCAAACGTTCCTATCCTGCGTAACGTTGCCAACTTCTATTTTCGCTACTGTCATTCGTATCTGTCACTTGTGCGCCATTTGTTGTTCTGTATTTTTCATGTCCCTTTTATTCAGTTTTGTGGTATTATTTGCATTTCATTAGTTCGCAGTTTGTTCTTTAGTTTTCGTGTCCCTTTTATCCAGTTTCGTCGTATTATTCGTATTGTATTAAAACAACGGTTCCTTTAATAACCAATAAAACATGCCTAAGCCACTAAGCAGGCAATCAAAAGCGCTCATTGCGTCTTTAATCTCGTATTTCGAGAAAGAACGCGATAACAATGCCACGCTATTGCCGTTGAAAGCAGTAAGAGAGGTAATTCTAATAATTAATATATTTTTAGAGTATTAAACCTTGCGTATTTTATAGAGAGTAGCCGATGCTTTAAATATCCACATTTCCACGGTTAATAAGATTTCTTCAATGACTAAACAAGGGATTATTCCATCTAGTCCAAAGAAGAAAAGGGTAAAAAAGAAACCAGTAGTGAACATTGATGATTTTAATCAGTGTGCCATTAGAAACAAAGTTTATAACATGTATAGAGACAGTAAGTATTTATTATCTTATTTCGAACTGTAACATTAAGTTTCCCTTAAACACATTTTAGAAGAACATATCACCTTATGTACTTTTAACAACGTACTTAAAAGAAGCGATATTTTTAATGGTTGTACTACTTCCCTATGGAAAGTGCTACGAAACATTGGTTTTCACTTCACGAAAGATGATCCTAAACGAGCGTTGATGGAACTGCCTCATATTGCTTTAAAGCGGATCTCTTTTCTACAGCAGCATATACGCATAAAACAAGAACATATATATCAGTTTATATTTCTTGATGAAACCTGGATCTTTCAAGATGGAAGCACTTCAAGAACCTGGCAAGATGAACATGTCAAAACTGTGAAAGCGAAACAAATAGGTGGCAAAAGGTAATCGTTTTTCTTTTTCTTTGTTGCATAAATTTTATTATGTTCTGTTCTAATAGGTATATAATATTACATGCTGGAAACGAAGATGGCTTTATTCCTGGTGCTGAATTAATATTTACATCCAATAACAAAAACTCTGATTATCATGGTGATATGAACCGTGACAATTTTCTGTTTTGGTTAGAAAATCAACTACTACGTAATTTAGAAAATCCTTCTGTGATTGTAATGGATAATGCAAGTTATCACAGTACAATTAAGAATAAGCCTCCAACATCTTCCACAACAAAATTAGAAATTACGAACTGGTTAAATGCAAACTCTATTGATTATGATGCATCAGCGTTAAAGCTACAGTTGCTAGATTTAGTTGAGCGGTTAGTATAATTATTCTTTTTTTTAATAATTACTGGCTATTATTATTTATAGTTTTAAACCACCACCCATTTATGAGGCTGATGAGTTGGCTAATAAATATGGTCACGTTGTGCTCCGTCTACCTCCATATCATTGCGTTTTTAATCCTATTGAACTGATATGGGGTATTAGCAAACGCTATTATAATAACCATATTGGCAAATACGGCAGAACAGAAGAAGGCTGCATAAAATTATGGAAGGAAGCGCTCAGTGAAGTAACCCCAACATGTTGGGCAAACAGCATCAAACACACCGAAACAGAAATTAAAAAATGGTGGGATAGAGAAATTGGCTTTGAACGAGAAGATGTAAGGCCTTTAGTTATTAATATAGGCGCAGAAGAAAGCTCAACCGATGACAGCGATTTTGAATAAAAATTATGTTTGTCATTTATATCATGTTATATTAAATTTGCTTTTCTTTATTATAATGTCAATTTATTGTGTATACTGATAATAATATTTATTGAAATAAACGTATTTCTATTTTATTTCGATAGCTTAATTGCTGTTAATAACATGTCTCAATTATGCTAATTGTCAGTTATAATTTACCACGTATATAAAACTATAGTTAGAATGAGAGGCGTTAGGTTTATCTAATTGTTTTAAAAGTATGTAAATTATCGTTATTTCCTAAGTATGAACAAGACCTACGTAACTGTCAACGCGGATTACATGTCAACTTATTTTTAATACATAACCTCTGTGATAGATGTAAACAAAAGATTTGGCAAGAGTGCGTGACGCAAACATGACGTATGTTGATGACGTGCCTCGTCTGTTATCGTAAAAGGACTATATGACGAAAAGTGCTAATAAACACTTTGATGACATTTTGTTTGATTCGAGGACTAAACTATGATTTTTTAATTTTTGTTTTTATTTATTTTAATTTTCTTCTTTAATTTCTTTTCTATTAAAATATATTTATGTTAGTTTTATTGTTTTGTTATTCCTTTATTGCCTTTATTGATTTGCCATATCAATAATATACTTTTTTGTACCTATATTTGGTTGTACTATTGGGCACTCAGTAAACCATTATTATTATCATTATTATTATTATTGTTATTATTAATATTATTATTATGACTAACTCTTGAAGAGAGTTGAGACTTGAAAGAGTCCTGAAAATTTGGCGAAAATCATAAATAAAATAAAATGTTAACAGATTGAAATTCTTTATTGTTTTTCGAAATAATCACCCTTAAGTTCTACAGAGCTTTCCATTCGTATAAACCAATTAGTAAAGCATTTATCCCACTCAGAAGATGGTATGTTTGAAATGTGTAGTAAAACTCTTTGTCCACACATTTTACTTTTAATTTTGGGAATCGTAAAGAAGTCATTGTAGGATAGGTCGGAACTGCAGCGACAATGGCTGAGTATTTCAACGTTGTTGCCGGTCAAATGGTTGATTGTTAGTTTTGCACTGTGCGAACTCGCATTGTCATGGTGAAGTAGGATGTGACGGTTCTGACTGCTTTTTCGCAACTCTGCAATAATTTGCGACAAGCAAATGGTAGCATACCATTCTGCATTTACAGTTCTAAGATAATCTAAAGGAATCGTGGCCACGTGACCAGTCTTAGATACAAAACAAGCAATCATTTGTTTAGAACACCGCGCGCTAGAACAACTTTCGTCGGTTTTGCTTCACTTTGGAACATCCACAGCAGATTGTTTTTTTCTTTCAGGTTCATATGAGTAGATCTACAGGGTGGGGCACATAAAGTGTTAGAGAGCAATAGCACTTAAACGATTAATCATATCGAAAAATGTTTCAGACAAAAGTTTCAGTGTTCGGGAAGGCGGTCATACTGGGCCACCCAGTTTTTTGATCCGTGTAGGCGTAGAAGCTACGTCAATGTCAACTCCAATTTTTTAAATGGAACAATGTATTTTCTTTTCAATAACATTACTACTGATCTCAAGACGATTTCAGCGAACTACAACACAAGGTCATTGTAGTCACGCAAAGTATGAAAATAGTCGAAAAATCGAAAAATATTGGAATAATCAGCATCAAAGTATCCACTAACTTTGGTTTGGGTCTACCTACAGAAGATGCTCGAAGTGATCACCCTCCGCTTGTAAACAGTGGTTAATTCTCCGAGGAAACGACCGTCTAACGTTAGCCAACATTTGTGGTGTAATTTCGGTACATGCTCGGCGTATTCTTTCTCTCATGTCGTCAGGCGTGGTAGGTGCTTCCGCCATAACGTGTCCTTTGACAAAACCCCAGAAAAAGTAATCCATTAGTGTTAGATCTGGCGAACGAGGTGGCCAAGCAACAGTAGCGCCTCGTCCTATCCATTTTTCACCAAAAATCTCATTCAACACTTGTCTTGCACATAGAGCATAATGGGATGGTGCACCGTCGTGTTGCATCCACATGTTTATGCGAACTAGCAAGGGCACGTCTTCCAGTAATTCGGGCAGTACGTTTTGCAGAAAGTTTGCGTAAACTTGCCCACTTAAGTGACCTTCAAAAAATGTGGACCAATGACGTGATCGCCGACAATGCCGGCCCAACAATTAACGGACCACGGATGTTGATATCGTACAGTTCTCGTCCATCGAGGATTCGCATTTGCCCAGTAATGCATGTTATGTCTATTCACATTTCCCGTATTTGTGAAGTTAGCTTCGTCAGAAAAAAGCACATGACTCAAAAATGAAACATCCGTATGCATTTTTCGACGAATCCAGTTACAGAAATTGACGCGATTTTGGAAATCATTGCCGTACAAATCCTGATGCAGTGACATACAATACGGATGTAATTTGTGTTGATGTAATATTCTTAATACAGATCGCCGACTAATTCCACTCTCTCTTTCCATTTGCCTGGTGCCCGCATGGGGATTTTGTGCAGTAAAAGCTAAGATAACAGCCGCATTTTCATCAACAATCGGTCGACGTTTGGCTCGTGTTTGTTTCATTGTACCGAAGCGACAGAAACGGTCAGCTAATCGCTTAAATGCCATGTGCGATTTTTGTTGTCTGTCCGGATAACGAGTCGCGTACAACTGCTCAGCGTTTCTGTAATGTTTGCGGCATTCCCCCAGCACCACTAACATATCAAAATATTCTTGATAATCGTTCATTTTCGCGATCCGATGTACTCACAATAGAAGGTAATGCGTGACTAACTGATAGTCGTATGCGTTGACAGTTGATGCTGATTATTCCGATATTTTTCGATTTTTCGACTATTTTCATACTTTTCGTGACTAGAATGACCTTGTGTTGTAGTTCGCTGAATTCGTCTTAAAATCAGTAATAATGTTATTGAAAAGAAAATACATGGTTCCATTTAAAAAATTCGAGTTGACATTGACGTAGTTTCTACGCCTACACCGATCAAAAAACTGGGTGGCCCAGTATGACCGCCTTCCCGTACACTGAAACTTTTGTCTGAAACATTTTTCGATATGATTAATCGTTTGAGTGCTATTGCTCTGTAACACTTTATGTGCCCCACCCTGTATATTTCATCGCCACTGACGATGTTATACACAAGTTTTGATGAACCTGAGTGGAAACGTTTCAGTATTTCTTTACACCATTTCACACGAGCTTCTTTTTTGTCTGCTGACAGATTATGATTGCAGTCCTGCCAATGCCTAAGGATCAACGAATTTCAGCATATGTCACATGTTGATCAAACTTAATCATTTCACGAGCGGCATCGACATTTTGGGCAACAACAGCTGTTAATGGTCGATCTTCACGCAATTCATCGCTGAGACTATCACCTCCAAATTTCAAATCCTGAAACCAGCGATATATTGTAGTTATAAGGAGTGCTTCATTACCAAAAGCATAATTCATTCGCTGGACACATTCTTGTTGACTTAAACCGCTTCGAAAATCATAATAGATCATCGCACGAGAGTATTCTCTTGTTAAACTCATTTTATTACTGTATCGCTAACTTCTGTCACCGTAAAAAACTATTTGACATTTCTTGGTTCTGTCACTTGTTTTCACTCACATAAATGTGAAGTTAGCCGAATTTGTGTAAATCATAGGTCAGGTACCAACTATACTGCTGGTTCCCGAAATGTTCAGTGTATCCCTCGTAGTAATAGCTAGGCTGCTGCATTAGATTCATTTATTTATTTTTTTAGTCTCTCAGATACACAATACATTAAAAAAGACAACACAAGAGAAATTATTTCCAGTTACTCCAGGTAGTGCCAATATTTTCTACTATCTACCTACAACAAAATGTCATTCCTTTTTATCATCCTTGATTCTAAATATTAAAATGAATTGTGGCAACAAGCGCTCCAATTTCTACATGTACTTTTATATGTATTTCTATGGTGAATTAACAGCTTATAAAAAGATTTATTAATTTTAAATTGAAAACACAACGTCGATAATTGCGTCCATTTTGTTGTATATAAAAATGATACAAGTTATTTCTAAATAGTGAGTCATATTTCCTTCATTTCCATTATATATTTTTTTCCACATTTTTTTGGTTCTTTTCTGTAGTATTACTTCGTTTACTCGAGCATCCATCGTTATACTGCAGCGAGTGTAATCGCCTCTGGTATTTCTGGAAATGTTCTGACGCACATTCGAAATCGAAAATGTTCACACATGAGCTGCCAATATTCCACATTCAAACCAACAAGTCGAATGCGAACCAGTTCTAAAATTAAAGTATCGATTATCGTTTAGCTGTATAGTCTGCGTACTTCGTATTAAATTTCTAGTTTATTACGAGTATCACGGACATCATACTCATAAAAAACGTTATTTAGTCTGTTAGAAATTACCACTATTTAGTCTTTAATTAATGTGGCTTATCAAATGTGCACTAATTAAATTCTAAATGAAATTGCAAATTGAAAGTTTTAAGAGATATAGATATGTTTTGCTTCCATTAGAGTGGGCAGTGCTCGGTAAAACATTAAGTATTTATTGTCATAACAGAATACCTTATCTCTTATTCAGTAGCCATAGCATCGAAAGTTATTTACTGCTCTTATAAAAAGAGCGTTGGAACTAGTTTATTTAAATTGCGTGGGTTAATTCAATCGGGCAAAATAATAATAGACAATGTATTAGAAAGTGTAATCCCTCAAATAAACAGAATTACGGCATGATATTATTACACGTTGCATATATCAACAAAAATTTTTCTAATCTTGAAAAAATTCGTGAAAGCCACACCCTCTATACACAAACGTGCATATACCAACATTTCATTCTCATTAGAAATCCTCAGTACACGATATTCGGAGACAGGCACGTCGTTCACTTCTATACTGGGTGTGTATATACGAAACATGGTGAACCTAATGGATATGAGAATTAATAACTATTAAAATCTCATTTTATATGCAATTGTCGCCAAATTTACTGCGTTAATTTCTACAATCCCACAAACTAAGTTTGTACGAGAATACAGAACGCAACAGGTAGCGACGTCCACCTCCCTGGTTGTGAGGATGTCATGTCATTAATCTTATTAGTAAGTAAACAAACAATTATTTTTCAGTCATATCGAACAAAGAATTAGCAGAAAGTTTTGTTTGCGGATTGAAGGATACGTGAAAAATTTTACGGAAAATATTTCGGTGATAGTGCATGTCAAGATCAAGAACGTTTGAATAGCACAAAATGTTCAATTAGGGCAAAAGATGCCTAGAGGATGATAAGGATCTTAGCGACCTTGAGCAACAACTGATAAAAACCATGTAAAAAGTAGAAGAACGATTAGAGACGTTGCATGTAATACTGGTATTTCACTTAGACACAGACGTATCTTATTTCGATTGGTTCCAAAATCGCTCCATTTTTTCGAAAGGAACGACGTGGTCATATCTGCCAGAGGTTTCTGACTTAAGACACATAATTATGGGCAATGAGACATGGATCTATACTTATTACACGAAAACAGTTTACCAGACCAGTGAATATCGTGTTAAGTGTTAAGTTAAAACAAATCAAAGTCGTTGAAAGGTCACGCTAGCAGTCTTCTTTGGCTACCATGGTCTGGGCACTAGAAATTCCTTCACGCTTATACGGTGATCGTCGAATAATATGTGTGGAATACTTGGCCAAATAGCCTCTAATAAGTGACGAAGTGTGAAATGGTGCTTTATCACATGGATCTATAGATTGATCTATACTTATTATCCAAAAAGAGGTAAATAGGCCAGTGAATATCGTATTAAATGCGAAGTAAAACCGAAAAAAACAAGTCGTTCAAAATTCATTTTAACTGTCTTCTTTGGTTACCGTGGTGTAGTGCACTAAGAATTTTTTCCAAACAGTCAAACTAATACGATGGTACGGTGGTTGTGGAATAATGAAATACTTGGCCAAATACTCTGTAATAAGCAATGAAGTGTTAACTTGTGCGTTATCGTGATGTAAAAACCGCGAGTTATTTGTCCATAATTCAGAACATCTAATACTCACATAATATTCCTTGTTAACAGTTTTGTTGGTTCTATGAAATAATGCTTATAAATACAGACTCATATCTGATCGTATGTAATGATGCATTTTATGACGATTAGTAGTTAGAAATCGACCCTGTACAGACATTAAGGGGTTGCTCTTTTCCGAAAAACTTCAACGATTCAACGATTTTGAAACCGATCGAGATGTGAAGTGTATGCGGCCCAAATGGTGTTTCGAAATTGCTTGGATCGATGCAAAGCAAATCCTAGATGTAGACTATAACTCTACAAGGTTCTTAATTGCTAATCGGCGATTTTGAGTAGATCTTTTATTTCCATGACGTGGTTTACATCTGTTGATATCGAAGTTCACCATGGTGACTCTTTATTTTCAACGCGTTCTCTTCTTTATTTAAGCATTGTGTACCACTTTGGTTCTTACAAGCTCTGGTCAAAAATTTTTCTAGTATTTTCAATGTATTCTTTACAGAAATATCATTCCACAAACAAAATTGTATGTGAAGTTCTGTATTTCAAAGGCAGTGTCACCAACCTAGTAAAAAATATTGAGTTAGAGGCGATCTAATTTAACCATTCCCGATAGATGAAGAGTACCAATATCATATCAGATTTTGTAAAAGCTGGCAATATGAGTAACATATCGATAACATAATAAAATTTGGAATTCAAGTGTATTATTTTATACGTTCATAATTTGGCATAGTCTTTTCTAATTTTAATTTTTTTATTTTATGATTAATAAATAAATAAAACATTGTGCTAGGCTCATTATTACTTAGATTAATCAATGATTAATGTGTATTAAAGTTCTATAAAAAAATTCATTAATTTTAAATTATATTTTTCGCTTTCTAACTAACAAACAAGTAACATAGGGCCTAGGCTTTGGAAACAAGAAGTTATTCTTTAAATATCATTTCTTTCTCATAAACATGGAAATACTTCCGAGTGAGTGATTCGGCAAGATATTGGAAACCATCATTTCAAAATATAGGTCTGTATATTTCTTTCTAACTTCTGTATACAATGTATCACTCATGTATGCAAAAGTAAATCATTTCGCAGAAGCTACAAGCAATGCGTATCTGTTGAAACATGAATGTCATGACAATTTAGGCACAAAACATATGCTTACAAGATGTTATGTCAAATATACATCGAATACTTGGAAAACAATGTATTTTCTCTAATTCTATTTCTGTATATTAAGCACGTACATTTGAACGACCTATGTGATACATGCTTGTCTATAAATATATACAGGATGATTCCTTAGCCTCTTTGCAAACTTTGGCAATGAAAACTAGAAGTAATTTGATGAAGAAATGTTTATATGAATGTAGGTTCCAATTTACTTTGTTAAGAAGTTATAAGGTGCTTTAAATAATGATCTTTTTGACCACTAGTGAGTAATCGTATTTTAAGGAAATCAAAAACGTTTATCGTAACCAACAGAAAGCAACATTGACACTACACAGTAAATGTTAAAATCACAAGGATTTGATGGTAGGTTTAACATGACAAAAGTAAATAAAAAAAAACAGCTTATCAATAATAATTTGCTTATGTCTAAAGTTTCTGAAACAGTTCGTTAAAAGTTGTACTTCTGCAGTTGCACTTAATAATGAATCATCCATCTTCTAACGAAGAATATTCTGATATTATTTTGATGTATCCCAAAATCGCTCCTAATGCAGCTAGCAAATATCAAAACTGATTTGCTAATAGACGTCAAACGACGCATTCCATATTCAGTAGAGTCTCTAGAAGACTCCGTATTACTAGTACTGCCGTTCCTTCAAGGTCCATTCGCCCCCATTATGTAAATATTGAAAATTTTGAATAACCCGTAATTGAACAACCCGAAAGTAGTGCCAAACGCATACCACGGAATTTAGGACTATCACAAAGTTTTGTGGGACGAACACTACATCGCGAGTGGCTGCACCGTTATCATCGGAAAGTATACAATCATTAGATCACGGAGACGCTCAACAGCGATTCAATTTTTGTCATTGAATTTTCTAAAATCACACCAGAAAATTCTATGGCCAGATAAATTCCATTTTTCCTAAGACGATAATAATTTCCACAACGACAATATTCAACCTCTGGACAATCCACATGCGACCAGAACGCGTAATTTTCAGCAGAGATTTGGTGTATATGTTTCGGGTAGTTTGTTTAACGACCCACTATTAGTTGCATAATTTAATGTAAATTTAAATGCAGAGAGGGCCATAACTTTTTGAATGCCACATTTTTTGATCTTCTGGACGACGTCCCACTCCACTTTATCCAGAAAATGTGGTATCAATATGAGGCAGCTCCACCTCACCAAGGGAGACACCTGATCGAATAGCTGCATACTCAATTCTCAAATAAATGGATTGGTAACAGAGGTCTTATATAATGGCCACCTAGATCATCCGACTTAAATCCTTACCGATTTAATTTATGGCGTAACTTCAAGCAACTTGCCTATATTGTGCAAATAAATGACCGTCTTCAATTATTGCAGAGGATTCGAGATGTTATAACTCATATTAGAAATGCAAAGAAATTTTGTTCGTCGTTGCCAGTTATGTATTCTGGAGAATGGACTTTTGAACCTTTACTGTAGTCTCAATGTTGCTTCATGTTTTACAATAAGTGTCTTTAATTTTCTTAAAATATTATTATTCATTAGTGTTTAAAGAGATCACACTCCGTAACTTCCCAACAAAAATTTCCTCATGACATTAAGTTTAGTTTTCATTGACAAAATTTGCAAACAAGTTAACAAATCACCCTGTATACTACAGCTTTAAATACAATTAATAATAACAGTAATATCTAATAACGCTAGAAATGCTAATTAAATAAATATATTTATGCGCTCTGGCATAGTTGCTGCCAAAGTATCTGATTGATTCACAGCAGGAATAATTCGAATGATCTTATCGTTAAACTCTGCATTACGATCCAAGAATCCTATGATTATACAGGAGGCCAAGGATGATCATAAACTTGCTCACGTCATTCTCTTCTTAAGAGAGATTTAGGGACCGACTAGCAAGCTCTTCCGGGCAGAATTCAATCAAATCTGCTAGATATCTTACTGCACTGCAGCTCTCTTAGCGTTAATGGAAGTGCAAAGTGAATATACGTGGGCTGTTCTGAAAGATTTTAGTTAAAACTACGGAATTAAAAAAAAACATTTTATTGTATTTGAAAATAGTCCCCTTTAGCTAAAATATACCGGTTTATTCTTTTAAACCACTTCTCTAAGCTGGCAGAAAACTCTTTTTTTGACATGTCATCAAAATATCGTTGAAATCCAGCCGTCAGAATCCAGAATTAAGAAACGCCGTCTATTTTGCATTAAACTTTTAATCAACTAAAATCATTGAACGCAAAGTCTGAACTGTATGGTGGATGAGTGATTGGAGTACGAATTAGTGTAAAATGTATTGCGTTTGCGACTGGATGCACAGTTTCGTTCCACACAAATTAGATCTTGGGTGATCACTACAAATACTCCAAGAAAGCAAACGTCTCTATATTAATTGGTATTTGCAGTTTTACGATCTTCAGAAGAATTACTCCAATTGGACCACTGCACCTGAAGAAATAAGCAATCGCCAATATCGCCAATAACTTCTGTTGGCTTTTTCTCATTTTCAAACACCTAAATAAATTATAACTGTTTTGTCTTAGATATGGTATATCCATTGGTAGTGACGGATTCTCGCACAGTAGGCTCTTCCAAGCTGTTCATTATCGCTTCGAACTAGGTTTAAAATAAATCAAGAATAGGTCAGATAATGAACAGGATAACCTATTCATCACATGTCTTAAGTTATTACGCTGTGACGTCACAACTCAAATGAATGGAGCTCTGTAAGAAAATACGTGAGATTTTGCGCCAGAAATCCCATTGCTTATCTACTCATATGCCTAACGATTTTTGTTTTCAAGGCACTCTTGTCCTAGAAATCAGAAACGCTAACGAATTTACTTATCATCTAATATAATTATTGTTGTGTTTTGCGTTCGTAATGAACTTATTATGAAACCCAAAGCAGTATCGAAATGAGCTTCATTTTGATACGCCTTTTTTATTTTTAAATTTTTCGAACACAGAAATTAATATAATATTTAATGTTTTTTTAGCTGCTTAACGTAACTGGGGTTTAGTACAAGATATATTAGTTTCTATGTCAGTTATGCTTATATTTTAAACTAAAATATCAAGTAATGTTAACTAAAATTAATAAATAATATTTCTCGTATTGCGATATTTAAATTTGAGAATGCCAAGTATCAAAGTTATCAACTGCATATATAAAAATAAAACTATGAACTTTCGAATTAAATAATTCCAATTTATTAATTTAAAAAATCCAAAATAGAAAAAATAGTATAAAACACTCGTTTTATAAGGCCTTTTTACGTTGCTAAGAGCAATATTAAAGCATGGAACAATTAACGAATTCAGTTTTAAGTTGATCATACTATGTCTATAAGACAGTAGTCATAGTGATAATTTAAGGTTATGATTAAACTGGCAATTAATAAACATTATTATACGGTAATTATATTTTTCTGAAATCGGTCAAGATTGCCTACATTCTCGGCGTGAATTCAGATCCCAAATTAAGCTATTCTAGTATTTTAGTCCGTTGCTATGCAACCATCAGAAAACAGTCCGGGAAGGCTTTTTCATTCTAAGCCGGGAAAGTCGGTAACTTTCCCGTACCGGTTTTTAATATACATTTTAGACAGTAAATAAATACACGAAGACAACATTTTCAGCAGCTTTTACTAACTCCGGTGGTGTCCCGCACACCAGGACATCATCATCACTGTCAATTTCAAATTTTTTTTAGCGATAAGTATGTATTAAAGCGAAATAAGTAAAGAATCTTTGACCTTTTTCACAACAAACAAACAAACAGTGATTGTCAAGGAAACGATTTCATAGGCAATTAGATGGTAATGAAAAAATTACATACATTTATAAAAATTCTTTTATTTGTTTACCTCATAGTAAAAGGACATTCCCGGACTTTAATGCTTGTTGGCGTCGGTTTAAGGCCTCGGAAAACAATTTACAACAATTGTTGTTCAGGAATGTATTACTTTTACTACTAGATACACAATACACTATCATTTCTTCCTGTGTCACATTCTTTGATTTCCCAGACTTATATCCCGGGCTTAACGCCTCGGCCAACAATTTACATTGTCGTCCAGGAATGTATTGCTTTTACTGCTAGTTACACAATGTACTATTATTTCATCCTGTGTCACATTCTTTGATTTCCCGGACTTATTTCAGTCCGGAAAATGAAAGTTTACAGCATTAAAATACTTTACAGGACGACAAGATTTATTCAGATTTATACAAACAAAATACATTAAATATTACAACATTACATTCTCATTGACTTTTTTCACTTGATTTATTCGTTTCCACTGAATAATTAACTCAAATTCTTTTTTATATCAGTTTGCCGACTTGTCGTTGTAGGATATAAAATTATGATTCAGAGACTTAATAAATTTTATAAAAATTTAAAAAATAATTCAAAAATAAGTGTTTTCAAACGAAGTTGCTCACAGGATGAACTAAGACGTTGTACGATATACGTCCGGCAAAAGATTTTGCACAGTACTTGTTTCGAAATTTTCGACTCCGCTCCTTCGTCGTCCGTTCAGAAACATCCCTCTCGTAACAAATGAAACAGACATGCAATATACACATCTGCAACTGTACACATGGACAATATACCTCGTATTTTCCAGAATTTACTTCTGCTTAAGAAACGTGTTTCTGCCATCTACTATTAGGAGTCATCAGTTAAGCTAGTGAAGTAAATAAAGCTTAAATCGCCTATAAGGTGTAGCAAATTTTGTCCTATTAGATAGCACCATATAATCTAGTGACATCTGACGGACGAAAGAGACTATGAGATGGCAGAAACACGTGTCTTAAGCAGAAGTAAATGCTTGAAAATACGAGGTGTATTACCATGTGTACAGTTACAGATGTGTATATTGCATGTCTGTTTCATTTGTAACAAATGCGTAATACGTGCTTAACGTATTGATATACTTAAACCTTTTTTATATATTTGCTGCCATCTGGCATCGTGGTAATGGACTTGCACCTATATACGTATTTTCTTCCCTTCTGTACCGGCATAGCCGGTCAAGAGAAGGGTTGCCACTTTCGGCATAGTCTCTTTCGTCCGTCAGATGTCACTAGATTATATGGTGTTATCTGATAGGACAAAATTTGTTATACCTTATAGGCGACTTAAGCTTTATTTACTTCACTAGCTTAACTGATGACGCCTAATAGTAGATGGCAGAAACACGTGACTTAAGCAGAAGTAAATGCTGAAAAATACGAGGTGTATTGCCCATATGTACAGTTACGGATGTGTATATTGCATGTCTGATATACTTAAACCTTTTTTGTATCTCTCGTAACTGTAAAACCTCATTTGCCGGACTTAAAACGCAAATAATTATTACAATACAATAACAAATATTTTTTTTTCAATCGGAGTGTAATGTACACTTTACTTAAATTATTTTCAACATAGAAAGTCATTTTACCGGACTATTACGTTGAATGTTTTTTACCGAACTTGTCCTGTAAGAACAAGAAATTAAATTTGAACTTCAGGATTTATTTTTTACCTATTTGTTCCCAGAAAACTTGTTAATATCTTACCCGCGATACAATAGGTAGCAAATTGTCGTAATATACTTTAGCGGCATCGCTAATGTTATGTTCACAGTCTAAATCACTTTTATCGCTTATTTTCAATTCAAAATTCACGAAAAATTGTAAACCCGAACGATATTTTTACAAATTGATTGTTGTTTGTTGACTGGTTGCTAAGATAATATACATTATTGCAAAAGCCTACTGCAAGTTTTAAAACGATCATCTGTTTAGTAAAAGGGAAAAATTTACGATTGCAAAAAAAATGTTGTACGCACCACGTTCGGAAAGTTCTTTTACTAGCCTCCTAAGCTATCAAGTACTCATCTACGAATCGTCCTGGTATTTGCTTACTCATCCGGTAAAATCTTACTTTCTGAACTTGATACGTACATAACTATATTATGAAGAGTCAAATAACAAGTTAATTCAAATCAACCATAGCCAACTAATTTAAAAAAATTTTAGTGTTACTCTAAACATACGCGGACATTACCAACTGCCATAAAATTTCTCTAAATTAACAAATTTCACATTTTCTCTTAAAAAAATACATTAAGAAATTACAGAAAATATTATAAAAAGCACGTTTCTTAAGACTTTAAGCATTCATTCATTAAAAAACTTGAATTCGTGCTTTAAAACGTGTCTCATGAAACTTGTTTTTTAATATACTATTCTCACACTCTCACACGTTAGGCAACTCTGCGCTATCGCCGCTCATTTTTAGTGCGACAAAATGGCGCCTTATGAAACTTGTTGTTTAGTATACTATTTTCTATTTTGCTTTTGAAATGAACTCATTATGAAACCCAAAACAGTATCGAAATGAGCTTCATTTCGATACGCTTTTTTTCATTTTTCAATGTTGGCGTTGTTCGAATACAGAAGTAAATATCATTGCTGTCATTTGATTTTAAGAATTTATGTACATTTGATAGATATGATATATGTCCGTATTTTACACAAACAACGTATGTTGTATACAATTGACAACAACATATATATGTTTCTATGTCAGTCATGTTTATATTTTTAAATGAAGTATCAAGTAATGTTAACGAAAATTAGTAAATAATATGTAATATAATATACTTCGCGGATACCAAGATTTAAATTTGAAAATGTCAAGTATCAATGTGACCAACTGCATGCTTTATATAAAAATTAAACTCTGAACTTTCAAATTAAATAATTCCAATTTAAGCAATTTATTAATGTAAAAAACGCAAAATAGAAAAAATAGTGTAAAAAACTCGTTTCATAAGGCCTTTTGCCGCACTCGCTCTTAAGAAAACTCGCCGCTATCGCGGCTAGTTTTCTAAACTGATCTCGTGCGGCAAAATGGTGCCTTATGAAACTTGTTTTTTAATATACTATTCTCTGTATGCTTGAGAGCTCCTTTTTTGTTTGATTTTCTTTTGGAGATGTAATTTCTTTTTTTAAATTTTGAGATATGCGTGATACGCAAAAAGGCAGAAATTAAATATAACTAATAAAATACAAAATATAAACTCCATACTGCCTACACCAATACAACCATTGTATTAACAGTGTACACAAAAAAAATTGATATTTACATAAATTAAAAATTTTTTTCAAAATATGAATCGGGTTTTCGTTCAATATATATGTAAATAAATAAATATATCCAGAGGGTGTTCACACAATACCCCGAAGTAAAATACGCAACAACGTGTATATAGGAACGCGTTCGTGTGTATATTTGCCCGTGTAGATGAGAGGGAGAGAAATAGAACTTATGTGTGAATGATTTTTTCGCATTATTTATTTATTTGGTTGCAGTATTCGGGGAGCTGATTTACATATTTACCCTTCGTGTGCTTTTTTTTTCAAAGTTTTTCAATTAAAATAAATTATGGAAGGGAGGTAGTGGTGGTCATGGGGATGTCGTACCCGGGTATGTAATAATAACAAAGGGAACAATATACGCAGCTTCGTTGTGTACAAATATACTGAAAGAGAACAACAGCCTATTTTACGTCATTGTACTTTTATGTAAACAAGTCTCCCTTTTTAGCTTTGAAAGAAAAAAGTCTATGTCCAATTTATGAATGGAAAAGTATTCCGGGCAATAGAATATCAAATCAATTAAAATTACATCAAGATTTTCTACTATTAATTTATACACACAAAAAATCATGAATTTTAAAATCAATGCGCTCGTTATAGTCGACTAAAAGGAAATGGTTTTCAATAGAAAATATGTACGAGGTGTTATTAAAAAATACGGTTAAATAATTTTTATAGCAGTAACTGCTGATGCTACATTTATTTGAAATAATAAATTCCGCAGACTGATTCGTTGAGACAGTCAGTCACACGTTAGAACAAGTTTTGATAGAAGGATTAGTTTAATGAAAACTAACAAACCCAGACTTTCGACCAGAAGTTTTATCACAATCAAAAGATTCTCTACAGAAAAATAATTATCTCCTTCCATTCGTTAACTAAGTTATAAAACAACAATTATATTAACACTACAACACAAATAAACTAAATACCAGAAAACCAAGGAAAACAATCCGCACACTACTAATAAATATGTCCCAATACCTTATAAAAATAACCTGTCAGCAAAGTAGACAATCGATCGAATCGACGCGACGGCGTCATGCGTTCGGATTCATGATCATGATTGCTCCCCTCGCCCTTACCCCTCCCCGCTTTCCCCCGCCACCGCAGCTGTTGTGGGTAAAAACCAAAGGTTTTAGATACTTACCTTTCTCTCGCTTCGAATGCAAATTGAATTGTACTGTCACCTACAACGGCCTCTAAATTTCATATAAAAGATGAAAATTTCTGTACCAACATCACTTTCAAGTAGAGATGATATAACCTACTCCTTGAGCGGAGGAGGTGCACCTACCCGGATTCCAGTTCCGAACTAGGTGCGGCAAACTAGGTACACAAATCTGTTCCGACACCGACCGATTGTGAGTCATATTTTGCGTCGGATCAGTCAGGGTAATCTTTATGTTTACTTAGGCACAGCTTGGATATACAAATAGCATTTAAATTATTACATTTTAAATGAGGTGTCAGATTGCAATTTATAGATTTTTTTTTTTTAAATTAAAGTGCATACGATATACATACATACATAGGTTTAAAATAATTTTTGTATGCTTTTCAATGCAACACTAGAAAATCCCATGTCATTCTAATATGCAACGTGTTGAATGTATTTAATTTATTGACGGCGGCGGTTAGAAAGAATGTTTAAAGTTAGACAAAAATAAACATGTGTTAGACTAATCACAAAAATAATACCATAAATATAGTATTATCGCCTATTTCTTATACAAAAAATATAATGTCTAGTCGAGAGACATAATGTTACTGTTCAAAAAAGTGAAGACTAGAAATGTATGATGTATTAAAATAAACACATCACTTGGTTTATTTGTATTTTCTCTACCTTCCTTTACCAAATAGGATATATTTCGATTAGTTGCATAATAAGTATTGTCGTTGTCGGTTGTAGTTTTGTGGAATTTAATTTAAATTTTAAAAATATTTAAGAATGAGTTCTAATAGGCAAACCAGTATTGTATGGAATTTTTTTTCTGTAGTTGATAAAGACTTTGCTAAATGTAATTTATGTGGCCAAAGAATGTGTTACAAAAGTTCTACTTCGAATATGAAAAGACATATTAACCGCAAACATCCAACAGTCAATATAACTATAGGGCAAGAAAATATTGAAACACAAAGTATACCATCGATCCCTCACCAACATGTAAGTTATATATTTTAAAAATTTTCTAAGTTTCTACTATTATATTATTAATAGGATAGTCAAGAACAAACTACTATAAAAGTAAGAGAAACATCTGCGAAAGATCTTTCAAAAGCGAGTTCAGCATTAGTTACTTCTGATGCCATTAGTACTACTTCAACATCAACAATTTTCCCAAAAAGGATTTGTAAACCCCGTCAAACCAACGTGTCTTCATTCTTTTCTCCTAAAAATATGCCGATGAATGTGAAAAAAAACATAGATGATCAATTGTTCAAACTCTTTACTCTCGATTATCAACCGTTTCTAATCATAGAAGACAAAGGTTTTCGTCAATTTGTGAACGCCTTAAATCCTGCGTATAACTTGCCAAATAGGCAAACTATTTCAAAAACTCTAATTCCTACTTTGTACGAGAGATGTTTAAAAAAATGCAAAAATGAAATAAAAACTGTATCAAGTGTTTGTATAACAACCGATTGCTGGACTTCAGTAAATAATGATAGTTTTGTGGGTATCACAGCTCATTATTTAAGTAAAAATTTTGAGATGAAGTCCATGCTTTTACAATGTGCTCCTTTTAATGAAAGTCACACAAGCTAGAATTTCTCAGAAAATTTGAAAAAATGTATATTAGAGTGGGATTTAGAAAAAAAAATATTATTAGCTGTAAGCGATAATGCAGCTAATGTGTTAAGAGCAATAACACAAGAGTTACAATGGAGCCACATTAGTTGTTATGCTCATTCTCTCAATTAATTGTTCAAAATTCTTTAAAAGAAGATACAATAGCATATATTATAACAAAAGTTAAACAAATCGTTAGCCATTTTAAAAGAAGCTCTGTTGCAACCTCGAAATTAATTTCTCAACAAAAAAGTGCTGGTATCGAAAAGATTTAATTAAAATTTTATTTCCATTTGAAAATGTCACAAAAGCTGTGAGTGGTGAGCATTACATGACTGCTACTCAGGTTATTGTATTTACTGCTAGTTTGTTCAATATTATGGGCGACTTATTGAAAAACAAGGAAACCATATTAAGAAGTAAGCAGTCACTGCAAGTTATACGTAGTTTAAAGGAGGGACTAGAATTCAGATTTAAGAATATCGAATTTAATGCAATATTATCAGCTTGCACTTTTTTGGATCCGAGATATAAAATATATGCCTTTAAGGAGCAATCGACAGTAGAGAGAGTTAAGAAACAATTGATAAATAAAACTTCAGTGTTAATATTGGAAAAATCAAAAACATCCACTGCTCCTCAACCCATGCCATCAACCTCAAAGGCAGAAGATTCCTTTAATATATGGACCTGAATAGATAAAATGTTATCTAATGTTGAAGTCCCAGGGTCTGCAAGTTCTCGCGCAATAATGGAAGTGCAACGATATTTAGAATGTGGAATGGCTGATCGAAATCAGGATCCATTTCAGTGGTGGAAGGACAGTGAATATTTATTCCCGAATCTAAGTATCGTTGCAAAGGAAATATGTTGTGCAATGGCTACTTCAATTCCATGCGAGAGACTTTTTTCTAAAGCGGGGTATATTTTAAATGAAAGAAGAAAACGGTTAAGTGCGAGTAAAGTAGAAAAACTAGTTTTCCTGAATATGAACGATGACTTCATTTAGATTTAAATACAAAAATTAAAACTATTTTTTATGTATTAGTTCTTATTATTTTTACTTTTTATTATATATTTTTTGTGTAGCTAAAA
Source organism: Melolontha melolontha (assembly GCA_935421215.2). NCBI lineage: Eukaryota > Metazoa > Arthropoda > Insecta > Coleoptera > Scarabaeidae > Melolontha > Melolontha melolontha. Next base: position 108,867,302 of record OW285240.1, read on the forward strand.
ATTTAGTTTTTCTTATGACTAGAAATCATAGTAATTATAATTATTTTAAAATAAATATACATATTTGGTTGCACAATTCTATATACAATTATTCGGAATCGCAGCAACTACAATTGCCAGTTGTATTTATTTATACATATAGGAGTAGTTGCGTCGTTTATTTCTCACATTTCGCTTCGCTTAGTCGGACTCGTTCCAGGCGGACCTACTCTTTTACATAATACGATGCTAATATGTAGGTGCAACTGCGAGATCAACTCTCGGACGCTCCGACTTGAACGATCGGAATCAGAATTGTACGACTCGGAATCGTTTCAATCGGATCTACTCTTTTGGAAAATGCGAACTAGGTGCACCTGCTCCGGCACGCGAACTAGGTTCAAAGGAACAGGTTCGGTTCAGAGCAACCATCTCTACTTTCAAGTGTAGTTATAAGGTAAGCAAACACCATATACAATGAGTTCCATTCAATTTAATAATAGTAACGAAGTGCCAGAGGTACCTATTCCAAATTTAGTAATTCCTAATAATAGCGAAGCTTCTACAACAGAAATATTTCACTTAGATCCTGATAGATTTTATGACGAATCTGACGGTTTTTGCAAAATAAACGTAAGTACATTTGATGCTATAAGAAATTCTTTATTGAAATTCAGACAACCTTCTGCAATCGGTAGTCAAAATGCAGTAAAATTCTCATTTAACGGTAAAATATTAGAAACATTTCCTAGTTGGGCATATAAACCTCTATACGAAGCTTCTTCTCATTATAACTACGATTTCAATTGCAGCCAATTTATATTTATTTATGATACTATAGATCGTCAATGCGCGATATCTTGCCAAAATTGTTTATTAAAATTTAAAAAGTTAATCATGAACTATTATGACGTTACATTTTGGTATATTCATGAGCATCAGCTCCAGCATACTCATTGTACGTGGTGCTTGTATCCTGTAACTATAGTTAATAAATCATGTATTTTAGATGATTTAGTTGATGTTGAAATGAGCATGCCTCCAACAGTTATAGGCACACATTCTCGATGTCGTTCTATGAACTTGGACGATTGGGAGAATCATTCAGCAACATTAAATAATACTTAATTTTTAAAGTTACGATGGAATCGGAGAAAGTTCCATTACTACAACAAGTGGATATGGGTGTAGAAGCGACGGAGAATTGCCAACGGGAGTGTCTTCTCAACTTAATCGAATTGATTTGGATGGATCCATTCCAAGTACCTCTTCTGATCATGTGGTTGGAAATGTCCATATACCATTGTGTAAAGGACCAATATCTAACTGGCTTGAGGATTTGCAAGAACTTCTTGATGCCACTGCGGAAGCTATCCAAGGAGATGAAGGACGTGAAAATGGACGTGTCGTCAGAAATTTCATTCAAGAAGTTTGTGGAGCTCTTAAAGGAATAAAACTTATTCATGATGTATTGCCAGACATTATTACCAAGCAAAATGAAAGATATTTTCCTCGATGTCTTCAACAAAAATTTAAAGGTGTAAATGGACATTTATATTTTGTATTCTCTTGACAAAGGCATCATTGCCGAAACATGTAGAGTTATTTTAAATATATATACTTTGAAGTAATAAACCAGACCTTTAATCGCCGACTTATTAAGTTTACCTTATCATACCAAGGTCACGAAGATATTATATTTATTTATATATATATATATATATATATATATATATATATATATATATATATGTATATATGGTAAACCTAATCAGTAGGCGATTAAAGGTCTGTATATTACTTCAAAATATATGTATTTAAAAACCTCTACATGTTTCGGCTGTATACGTCTTTATCAAGAGAATACAAAATATGAATTCATATTTTGTATTCTCTTGATAAAGGCGTATACAGCCGAAACATGTAGAGTTTTTTAAATACATATATTTTGAAGTAATATACAGACCTTTAATCGCCTACTGATTAGGTTTACCATATCATACCAAGGTCACGAAGTTATTATATATATGTATATATATATATATATATATATATATATATATATATATATATATCGATTTATGCCTATTTAGTGCAAAAAATGCGTCTCTCGTCCCGAGGCCATTCCTAAATCCAAATTGTGTCTCTCTGATATCTTGTTCCAGCTTTTTGTATATTCTAGAGTGTATTATTTTTAAGAACATTTTCAAGGTATGACTCATGAGACTTATTGTTTGGTGGTCCATAGTTTTGGTTTCGTTTCTTTGCGGATTGTACAAACCAATCATTCGGTGTTATTCCTGTTAAATAGATACCACTGAATAAATCTACTACGATTTGAATATGTTATTTATTCCATACAATTGCTTAAGATGTATGCGCTCTTAGCTTGTTCGACTAGTATGCATTTAAGCTTTAATGAACTGCATAAAATATCATATATATAATCCACTGACAGGAGCCTAAAAACATTAATAAATAGATTACTATGAACAGTCGAAATTACTTTTTATAAAATGCCGTATATACAGTAAAACGTTGGTTGATTTAATAAAACGATAGTGTACATACTTGTCACATAAAACGTTTATCCTGTAATTTAATAGTAAAATTTATTAACGTTACCAATCTACATTAACTACTGGCATCAGAGGAGGATGATGAGGGGTAGAGGATGGCAGGATTTGAAACAAAGCGATCCATAGGACATACACGCATATATAGGCGAACACTAGCGTAGATATCCTATAACTGACATAGCAAAAGCGTGACGGGTCATACAATTCATATTTAATTACAATTATGGAAGTAAATTAATTGCAGACAATACACCAGTTCTAAACAAAATGACGTCTAGGTAATATTTATGACTCCCAATTCGGATGAAAATGGTACGGTAGCAGTAACAGCGCGTGCTTCAGTTGCAGGAAGGTTCTGTATATCGGTCGCCATTACATTAATTAATAAATTCGGTTAATAGTAGCTGAGTATTGCGGGAGACACAGCTATTTCGTTAATGAACTGCTGCGACTGTATGTTACATGTGAAGATAATAATTCACTGGAAGCCAGATCGTAACCGGGCGATAACAGTTTTTACTATGCGAGGGGACCCAAGTTATATTACGTAATTATCCCTACAAGAAGTCAAAATACACGAATATAATGAGACAATTAGTAACTTTGCATACGGAAAATGTGTTTGAGGAAACTACGTACACGAAATTTTCTTTGAAAATTTCAAATATTCAAATTGACAAAAGGCGAATCTGAAATCGATGTAATTTTTTCAACAAGATTTTATTATACAGAACCAATATAAGATTTATAACAAAATATAAAAAATTAAAATAATGTTGCATAATATTCTTTTCATTTTAATAGCTTTGAACGAATTGAGTTGGAAATAACTCTCTCGTACTTACGTGGCTTGGTACGCAGCAAATTTCGTAAGAATTGAAAAAGTTTTTATGTGACGTGAAAAGAAGGGTAAAAGAGGTACCTACCCCAAAAGTTTTTTTCAAAATGACCTATAAATAAACAACAGTTTCGCGCTGTGACAAAGGTATATAATTATATTTAGTAAGTGGGGCCTTACATAAGAACATAGAAATTGTACGTTATTTAGAAATGAAACAAAAAGTCAGCCGCATTTTCTGCGAATTCTCGGTAACAAATTAATACACCCACATCTAAAAAAACCGAGTACCTCCAACACTGGTCTACCTCGTGAGCTATCAACCAGACTCGAAGAAGTAATCGGACAAGTAGAAGAAGTGCAGCAACTAAATGATCAAAAACGTAAACGTTGTGTGCCAGGACAACGAGACAAATGTACCAGGTTTACGAAATTCCAATGCTCCTCGAAAACCTCTCTGTCTCCAACACTCTTGTGTCGTTTGCCTAGACGATTGTGGAGTGCCTACCAGGAAAAGTGGACCAGCAGATTAAGAATATGTGGATTATTGGCTGACAATTCGCAACATATGCAAATATGAGCAAATTATTTCATTTTTTAAATAATTTAAAAATTATTGATTTATGTAATCTCCTTTTACGCAAAATACATAACGTATGCTCATTTGAAAAGTCAATCTAGGTTACTTTGAAATTTTGATAGAATAAGACGCATATATATTAGTATGTGTTTGTTGTTCCGTAAACGTAAATCCAAATGACATTTGATAATGACAATCACAAATATCAGTTAGTGCATAAAATAATCGTACGCCGATTCTGGTTTAAATAAATTGCTTCTCAGTTTTAAAATGGCTTTCACTTTAGAACATAAAATTTTTTTAGTCCAGGCATATTTTCGAAGTGGTAATAAAATTGATGGTTTATGGGTTTATTCAGTTCAAGATTGCATACTAGAATTTCAAGTTGAGTTTCCACATTTTGCAATAGATTATATACAATTTAAGAATACTTTGTATAGAACTGTAAAACTTTTTTTCTGAAACTGGTAGTCTCTTAAGAAAATCAGACAGCGGAGCAGTTAAGAAACGTACACCTCAAGTTTGTCAATCGTGTTGAAGAAATAATGGAAAATGAACCACAAACATCTGTTCGACATTTGAGTCAACAAATAAACCTTTTTGTTGGTACAACTCACAAGTTATTAAAAAAAGATACGCAACTTTATCCATACCGTGTCACAGCAGGACAAGAATTGTTAGAAATTGATTACCCACGTAGACTACAGTTTTGTAATTGGTTTGTAAATATGAACAATAATGGAGAACTTTCGCAAAGAGTCATCTTTACTGATGAAGCATGTTTTTATAAAACGGGATACCTAAATTCACAAAATACAAGAAATTGGAGTAGTGAAAATCCAAGGCAGACAAAATAAACCATTGGAAAAATTTTTAAGAAAACAAAATATAAACATTGCATATAAAACCAACAACCATATTAGTAACTACATCAAAAACAATAAAAGTAAAACAGCACATCATAATAAGTCAGGTGTGTATAAACTAACTTGTGGCACATGTACTAAAACATATATCGGGCAAACAGGTAGAACGTTCAAAAAGCGCATATACGAACATTATTATTCGTTTAGAAATGGGAAAACAGATTCAGCATACTCCAACCATTTAATTGAAGAAAGCCATAGTTTTAATAATAAATTCAAGATCCTACACGAAGAAAAGAAAAGTAAGAAACTCGATTTATTAGAAGCAATGCAAATTAATAAACAAAAATTTTCAAATAAATTATTAAATGACAAAACAGAGCTTAATTCCTCCCCTCCCTCTGTTGAATTTATTTCCTATTTTTGATTGAAATATTTTGTTAGATATGTGTCACTTATAATATAATTTATGTTATCTATATGTATCCCTACTAAAAGAGGCGGGTAAAAATATTTCGGTTTCCAATTTCTGAGAATACCATTAAGTAATAAAATAAAAAATATTTACGTTTAAGTAAAATGTTTTATAGTACCGCTTGTTATATCCGAAGAAACCGTTGTACGGTGAAACAGCTGTTATATAGTCATTATTAAATATTTTTAAATAAAGTGTAAATCTAATACAACATTGTGTGTTTTTATCATTCCACATGTAATTAATGAAGAATCGCTACGTCCAGAGAAAATTGGTGTTTGGGCAGCGATAAGCCAAAGGCGAATCATTGAACCAATATTTTTTCAGGGAACGTTAAATGCTCAAAGGTACCGTACGGAAATTTTACAGCCATTTGTCAATTGCATGATGCTGAACTTCAAAATGCATAGACGGAGCACCTTGTCACTGTACTGCAGAATCTTTGGATTATTTAAGAGAATTTTTTTATGAGCGTATAATTAGTCGAAATAAACATATTCCGAACATCTATATTGAATTTGAATGATATGCTACAGAGAATCGAACAGAAATGCATGGAAATTAATAACAATCCAGTAATGTTGCAGAATATCATCAGAAATTTTGAACGGAGGATTTTAAAGTGCATTGATCTTGAAGGACAACATTTTCAACATTTGTTACAGTTTTCATTAAATACCTATTATTTGTTATGTATTTGTATGTATGTCAAAATATACGACTTCGTAGGTTAAGTAGTAAATTTTAATTTACGACATACTTCAAAATGTTCTCAGTAAATCACATGCTACTAGATTGACTTTTCAAATGAACACTTGTTATATTAATGTATTTAATCGTTGCTCGCTATCATCCGCTATCCCACAAAATTAACCGTTTTAAAAATTGGAATGGTATTTCAATAATTAAAGTTATGTATCTGTCGGATACATCCGCGACCATTTTTGTTGGTCAGCACCCGCGACTACTCCAAGGTTAATAGGTGCATTTAACCATTGTCCCTGGCTATATTCCATTCATACCAACATCTTCTCATCCCTATTATTTGTTCTCTCCTAGACCGAGTTAATTACAAGAAATTTTTCAAAGCCGTGCCACATGCCCCACGAGGACTAGACTTGCGCCGACAAATATCTTTCTAAACTTACCCAACTTACCTACAACTCATGGTTGCCTCGGAGATCTTTTGGTTAAAGGGTTAACTCAGTTAAGAGCCGAGTTGCGGGGAGGTTCTTACATAAAAAGGGCGCCACCATGTTTACCTTTACCCCACAGAGAACACAGACTCCGCCGTAGTAAGTGGATAACTTAGTAATCTCGAATAAGTTGACACTCAATTAACAAGAAATAAAGAAAACAAAAACAGAGTTCATAACAATAACAACTATATTTATTATATAAGCAAACAAAAAAAATAAAAACGTATATAATATACCAGAGAGGTATAAGTATGGAGCCAACAAAATATTTTATTAAATAGTTGGAATATCATAAATCATATTAATATCGTATTATATACTATAGATTATTGCATAGGTAATCCATTAAAGCTTTAATGAACCTTACACAGGTTCGATACACTCAGTATATGCAATAAGTATTTAGGTGGTACACAAAAATAGAAATTAATAATGCGATAAATAATAAAACACAATGTATTCACAAAATCGGATACTCCAATCAGATAGTAATATAAAAATATATGTTTAAGAATAAAAAAAAAATGTAACTAGAATATTTTTCTATAATTGTGATAATTTACCAATTAAATGGAAAATAAATTATTTAAACAAAATTAGATATATAGAAAAAATCACATAGGATTCCGTTACTGATAAAAAAATATTAAATTTAATTTACCCAATTTTCTTTCCTTTAAAACAAATCTGACATGTGCGATTGATACTATATAAAAATACTACTGCAATTTGAATTAGAAAACTGATTAAGCGATTTATATATGATATGAACTTTTATATTGATGCAAGGAAAAAAAATAAAATGGTGAGTCGCACACCATGTTTTAGGACGCCAGGCGTTCCTCCAAAATCACTATTATATTAATTTGTCTGGGACTCTGTCACAAAAAATGTTATTCTACACACACTACCTTGTATGATAGATGACCCTTAGATCCAATTGCGTTGTTTTCCTGTGTCCAGGTAATTAGATGTCTCCGGATGAAATCAATCTCTCCTCTAATTAGGTAGATTTCACATTAGCAGATTCTAACAATCAGTTTTTCTTAGCGGATACTAACAATAACCATTTTTCCTAGCAGATAATAACAGTAGTGTTTCTTAGCGGATACTAATAGCCCTGAATAAATGAGAAAAAAAAAGAGTAAGTGGAAGATTCCAGAGTAATATAATAAACGGAGAACAATGCCGTGATAAAATTACAGCCGTCCTCTTAGAAACTCACCTGAAGCAAACACGTTGTCGTAAAACTTTCAAATCCGGGGGAAAAAAAAACACGACTAAATAACACTATACTAGTGAATTTAATGAAATAAAATCAATTTGACAATTCCTACAGCCGCATAACAGTAACACTGATTTAATTCTAAATGACTTTTAGTTTTAACACTCGTTGTCTTACTTCAAAGCGGAATCGTTAAGAAAAAGAACGTCAATAATGATTGTGCGTGAATTTAAGCAGAAAGATGGATACGTCATTAGTAACAAAAAAAAATACTACCCCCAGACGGAATATTGAAATAAAAGATAGATAATTACTCAGATATCCTGACATGATTAAAAGCAATTGAGGCAGCCAACATCAAAAATTCAATAATTAATTCGCAGTAATAAGCGGTTTATAACCGATTAAAAATTATACCAACCGTTAAAGCGGTCTATAACCAAAAGTTTAACCAAGTCTCGCGTAGATGTCTCTCCAAGCAAACCAAAATGTAAAAACCAGAATTAAGTTAAAAATGGTTATTCAATAAATTAAATCATCCTAATAAATTTACAAAATTCTAATAAAAAATATGACGACGTCCTGTTTACCTAGAATTGCTTAAGAGGAACAATAATAATTCAAATATACGAACCATGACTTCGCATAAAATTTCCAAATGTCAAACTTGCGCATAAGTATATACAAAAGTCTGGAGTAAAAATGGATATAGTGACAGCCAAAATATTTTAACATACAAACTTACATGAAGATATTAGAGTTTGAAATAGCCTATGATGTTCGATAATTAGCAACTAAAGTAAATAAATTAAATAAAATGATAATATTGAATTTTGAACAGACTATGATGACTTAGAGCTAGCAATTAATTTAAATAAATTATTAAGAATGCCCAAACGGTATAAGGATCATTTTTAAAGTGTAGCAGCCGCAGAAATGAAACCATATCGAAGCTATATAAATAGCTCTGCGGTTGAAGAAGCAGAGACTTATTTTGCAGCCTTTGAAAAATACTATTTCTCTGAAATCATAAAATAGTTGTATATGGTTGGTCTAAGTGTACAGAGTTGAATGGCGATTATGTTTGTTCTTTGCAACAACAATAGCTTTTTCATTTTGAAGTTACATTACTGTCAAATGTCCTTCAAAGATGTGGTCAATAAAATTCCTGTTTTTTTCTTTGAGCTTTTTAATAATTAAATGGAGTTTAGCCCTTGTAAGATCGATATATCTTATCAATTTTTAAGCATGAAACCAAGAACGAATAAGAAATGTTTATGACAAAATAACATAGAATACAATAAGGGAACAAATAAAAGTTATTTTGGAAAATTAAAACACGATCGCAAAAATATAGGCAAAACATAGATTTGCGTTTTAACAAATAAATATATGTAACATCTCTAGATCCCAAGAGGCGTGATAACGTACCTGAAAATAAACTGTAGGCTACCTGGAGATCAGTTATTATTTATTTAATTAGCGTATGGCTAACATGGATCCAAAATATACACCTACACAGAACAAAGTTAAATTTTAAAATCAAGGCCATTGATCCAGTCCAACACGGAGTCAGTGGCTTCAAAGAAGTCACCCATCCCATCTCCATATGATGTACGGGGCACTCAGCTATGGTGAATAGTCTGGCGTTGTTTTCCACATTCGCAAGTCGTCTCAGTCAGCCTCATTTATAGAATGAGTCATGACAAATGCCGGAGGAAGTTGTTATTTTCTTGAGTATCTTCTGTTCGAAGTGAGACCATTCCTGGTAACGGTATAGTAGGATCGATCATACGGGCTGCTTGAGCGGGTTTTAAGGCTTCCCAATACTCTTTCCATCATTTGGATTGAAATTTGCTGCTATTAGTTAGTCTAGACCTCAATCTTGACAGGTCAGCATTAGACAGGTCACTGTGCACTGGGAGGTGGAGATTCGATACTATTTTATTATATTCTCTTACCAAGCTTTTCTGTTTCCGGATGGCGGTAGGTGCAATATTGCTCACAGCGGGAGGTTTACTTTTAAAACAATCACTAATTATTCTCATGGTCTCAATGAATTTGATGTCGATCTTCTTTGCATGGCAGCTGTTTAGCTAGACGGGCGCAATATTTAGATACCGAATAAACAAGGCTAAGAGCTGACGTTTTAAGGGTGGATGCGTTCACACAGTAAGCAGTTCCGCAGAGCTTGTGGATTATGTTATTTCTAGTGTTTATTTTAGCTACAATGTTCTTTAGATATTTTTTATGTAAGAGTGGTGATGCTTTAACCCCGGTTACTAGAATCACGATCCCGACGTTTGCCTCACCGTGCACAGGTTCTAAGGCTGTATACACTTCACTTTTTAAATCTTCGGTGCCTGTATTAAATGAACAAATGTATTTTCACCTAAATATATTTATTTACACTATATTCATTTATTTTTGGAACTGTAACTACTAATAATCTCATAAAACTGATGATGAGACTGGTGCCTCTTAGTAAGGCGTGATTGTTATACTGATGTTTAATGTAAGACTTTATTGTACGGCTATGTATCTTGATGTTTTGTGTTATATTGGTTTGAGTAGATAATGTGTTTCAAGTAGATGACAATATACCACTACAAACATAATTAAGTACGTGTATTGGTTGTACAGTGTATTGGTTTACGTCATAGCGGGGAAATTTCTAAAGATAAATTCGTCGAAACGGTACCTGCGGGCAACAATACCAAGGTTTATGACAGGGTATTAAAAATCCGATCTTGCTAATAAATAAATAATAAAATATCATTACTAATTAAATATTAGTTGGTGTTGTAAATTTAAGTAAGTAGTTCCGGATAAAAATCCATTGTTTAGTAACGGACCTTATTATACATATTTATGAAAGGTGATCTTAAGAATGGATCTGCATATTAAACACTTTGTTCACTATAACCCTAGGTAATAAACAGTCGGTCTACAACATAAAGTAATAAATAAATTTGCAAATATAAACGGTACCATTTTTTTATTTTTAAAATTTAAAGAAAGTTTTACAATTTGAATGCGCTAATAAAATTCTGTTAATAAAGCGGTTTAAATTCGAAAATGAACGTTGAACATTTATCAAATTGAAAACGTTAAGTTTGAATTCTATATCGTATAAATACTTATATTTAACAATAAAAAAATGTTTGAAATTAAAATATTACGAAAGGTTATTAATGTATCCTCAACAGAGAGTTTTCGATCCATTGCTACTTCTGTTATTTTGGGTAAAAATGTAACGTAGGAAGTTGTTATTGAAGTACACTTGCAGTTCCAAGCGTGCTTGTTTATTTTTGAGGTAAAAGCATGACACTCCTGTTTTATTCATATTCAGGATTGCTCTCCAATCGGCGAAGTATTTTCCCGGCATGAACAGGTCCACTGAAAGTATATCATTAGTTCCATCTATGGTTTTACTTCGATAGGCTGGAGCCAGACCATCGGCATATCCAAACTTCATTGACTTTGTGTATAGCATGGCAGATATATACAGATTAAGCAGAACAGGTGTAAGTACCTGAAGATCAGTGAAAATATTGCTTGTAGCAATGTAAAACGAGTAACATTTGCCAGTCTTAGTATTTCGAGCGTTTTTTTTTTTGGAAATTACCTACGTTATAATTACACGGTAGAGTAATCTCTGTTAATTTAACAAATGTTTCCCATTTTGCTTTAATAATTGAGTCACCACAATACACTAACAGCGTAAAGTAACACTTCATTTATAAAAGTCATTTAGGTGTAAATACGCGCTTTCGCAAATGGTACAAGACACAAATTAAATTTTAATTTCACTTGGAATTCGCGCGAAAATGTTCCATCAACAGCGCCCCCTACAAGATTTCTACGGAATAATTCACGTGAAATTACAAGTATTACTGGCAATAAGGAACCCCGCACGTAAACCATTCTCCCCATTTCGCCATTCTGGTACGCCTGTTAGCCGCCCACTTTAAACTTTTAAGTTGGAAGCAAGGGAAAACTTTCGCCTATAATAATTTCGCAGAGTGCCTGACGACGAACGACGACGGTTAGAAAGCTAAACTTTCGCCGTCAGGATCGTTTATTTAATTGGTTCGTCAAGTCAGCTGCGTGTGACGACGTGTACTTAACCACTGGCCCTGGCCATATTCCATTCGTGCCCGCATCTTCTCATCCCTATCGTCCGTTCTCTCCCAGACCGAATTAATTACAGGAAATTTTCCAAAACCGTAGAAAGGAAACCAGGTACGCATAGTTCGCAGTGTGTTTCAAGTTACTGCCATAGTTTAAGGTTTAACCACCTGGAAACTCGATATTAATCAGACCTACGTCACACAGTCGACTTGAACTTTAGCGGTAGCTTTCCGACAACAATATTCCCACACTACATTCGTTTCTAACTAATTGCTGTTTTAAATATACGTTCGTACTGTTTAACGCCTCCTTTCCCTTCCTACATTTACGATATCTTTATGCATTTAGGGTCTGTCCTATGTATTTTATTGCACAAACTACTGGTTTCTCTTCCATGTTTACTTCAGATCGTTCCCTGCGAAGCGGTTGCTATTAGTCCCGAGAATTTTTTTTTATTTTGCCACTGAGAAGGGTCGGATACGCTCTGAATACTTCCAAGTGGAAGATACTATTAAACTTAAAGTTGGTGATGTGCTCATGGTTCGTTTAATTCCCGCTGCTAAATTGTAAATTTCAAGAGCGTTAATATTGAACTACAAAATACTTAAATCTTCTAATAGCAGGGCAAATATTGCATATAAATGAATAAGTGGCATAAATAAAGAGCACTGCTTAAAATATGTTGGCATTTAACCATGTATTTACACATTTAACTACAACTTATCTACATGGGATATTCTGATAATGTAGGCATTTATTTTATTTTTCAATGGATAGCATATGATTAAAATCCCGAAGGCATTAATTTATGTATCACAAAGTAATAATATGACGATGAAAACTTTCAAAATAGGCCTATATTTGTTATGGAAATAATATCAAAAGTAACCTCTGGGAAGGGAATTCAGAGCTTGTGGTCATCTTCTATTGTCATATCTAAAGTTTAGTAAAGTGTTTCTTTGCAGTTCGTACTGCCCAAGTGTGAACTGCAAATTGTATTTTATCTCTAACATACATAAATACGCGCTATAATAATACATACGTTATTCATTTTAAGGTATTCTTATGCCATAAATTTGGTCATGTGACTGCAAAGAAGTGCGTCATAAACTATACTGGGTGTATTTTTCAAATTGGAACTTACAAATATCTCGACAAATAAGCAGTTCACGAAAACATTTCCAGATTTAAAATTTAATAATTCACTGGAGAAAATATATTAGTGCTATAATTAATCCATCTGTCTCCCTCCATGTAGGTAGGGGGTGGGGTAACTTTTAAATCTTTAATAGGAACCCGTGTTGTCTGAAACATTTTTTCAATTGATGATAGATGGCGGTGTAATCGATGAAATTAATTTTTTTTCAATTTGTCGTATTGAGAACCTATGCATACGATTCTGCAATTCGTTTTCAATAAAAAGAATATCACTAAATGACTTATCAAGAAAGTATTATCATAATCCAGGAACAGGCGTCCTGATCAACGCGATTTCCTTCGCCCATGACTTACTGGAGTGCTTTCAAATAATTACTGACAATTGACGTAACCGGTTTCCTAGGAGATCCCATCGACCTGAATAGAGAATTAGCGACCGAATATAATAGTGAAATCTACTGGAAATATAGCATATGTACAAAAAATAGAATGTCTTTTTTTACACGAGAGAATCGATTAGAGAAAATATTTAATTATAATGTTAAAATGTAATATACAGGCTGATTCATTTTCGGCCCTCACCATGGGGATCTCTCTTATTATTGGAGATTGAGTATAGGTTTAAATTTGGCAAAGTTGTTAAATTTTGTGTTTGTTATAAATCCGTAAAGAAAATAGACCTGTGACAAATGACCTACGATATTTAAAAGAAAAACGCGAAAACCCCATTTTCTTCTTTTACCTGTAGCACCGACATTTGGCCTTGTAGAGAAAAAATAAGAACATATCCTTGTGACCATTCCTAAACCTCTATCCAGTGGTTTATTTTAAATTTTTATACTACGTTTCGTTTCTTTCTGACCATCATCAACTATCTTATTTCTTATAGGCGCCATATTGGATTTAGACATCTTCAGAAATAGTTTTTTTTTATGATTTCAACCATGTACCACATTCTGACTATAGTTTTTGACATAAGGGTTTATTTGAAAAAATAAATTATAAGATTAAATAAGGTAGCCTTTCGAATTTCAATCTGTCAAACATTTCATTTATTGTTTATTAATAATACAAAAATGTCATACACTAACGAAGAGAAACGAGATATGATAAGTATTTTTTTATTCTTCGAAACGAAATTCAGCAGTAGCGAGTACAAGATAACAAAAACATTAATAAAAATACATAGAAAAGTAAACAATAAACAATTACAGTGAATGTTCAATTATCTGGCCATCTCGGTAATGCACAATTGGGCACGCCTTCTGGCATTTTGTACTGCCCTTTGTATAGTTCTTCTAGGAACTGCATCGAAGGCATTCTGAAGTCTGTCTCGTAATTCTTCAATGTTTTGTGGCGCATTTAATTTATAAATATTATTTTTAACATATCACCATAAAAAAAAATCTAGCGGACTTAAATCAGGTGATCTCGCAGGCCATTCAACAACTCCCCTATTTCCTATCCAACGGTTTGCAAACCCTTGATTTAAAAAATTTCTAACAACAGCTGCATAGTGTGTTGGTGCGCCATCTTGTTGCCACCATAAATATTGTAATTGATTTAATGGGATATTGTCGTCAAGATAGTCAGATACGTATGTACGTAAAATGTTTAAATATCTTCCTCCATTTAAATGTTCTTCATACATAACTGTGTGACTAACATGGATCCTGTATGGTTTAAACCTACTTTTATGTAAAGTTCTCCAAACTCTGGACTGGCACAAATTTAATTCTGACGCTACTTCGCATGTAGAAATTGATGGATTATTATTTATCTACAAAAATACAAGATTAACATGAAATTTGAAAACACGCTTTTAATTTACCATTTGTAAAATATCTTGTCGATTTTCATTTAAATTCCTGTTGTCTTGACCATTACGCGGCTTAGTAAACGATCCATTCTCGACCAAATTTCTGTCGAGATCTAGAAAAATGGTACGATGAGGCTGTTGTCGTTCTGGATATAATTGTAGATATCTTGTACTCGCTACTGTTGAATTTCGGTTCGAAGAATAAAAAATACTTATCATATCTCGTTTCTCTTCGTTAGTGTATGACATTTTTGTATTATTAATGAACAATAAATGAAATGTTTGACAGATTGAAATTCCATGGCTACCTTATTTAATCTTATAATTTATTGTTTCAAATAAAACCTAATGTCAAACTTTAGTCAGCATGTGGTACATGGTTGAAATCAGAAAGAAAAACTCTTTCTGAAGATGTCTAAATCCAATATGGCGCCTATAAGAAATAAGATAGTTGATGATGGTCAGAAAGAAACGAAACGTCGTATAAAAATTTAAAGTAAACCACTGGATAGAGGTTTAGGGATGGTCACAAGGATATGTTCTTATTTTTTCTCTACAAGCCCAAATGTCGGTGCTACAGGTAAAAGAAGAAAATGGGGGTTTCGCGTTTTTCTTTTAAATAACGTAGGTCATTTGTCACAGGTCTATTTTCTTTACGGATTTATAACAAACACAAAATTTAACAACTTTGCCAAATTTAAACCTATAATCTATCTCCAATAATAAGAGAGATCCCCATGGTGAGGGCCGAAAATGAATCAGCCTGTATAAATGATGTTTATGTCCTGGTAAATTAAATATTCATATTTTCCAAAAGAGATTTAATATATATATAATGGCCAAAACACCCCATAACGGGGCATAGCAGCTTCGGGAAGCTTTGTAAATCCTCATTTTCGGGGTGGATCGGTCCCCATCCTAACTTTTCATATCTTCTGGCATATTTCCTTCCAGAGTTTTCTGTTCTTTCTCTTTTCCTGCCAGTTGTTAACGCCTGCTCCTCGTAAATCCTCCACTACCTCCTCCAGCCATTTGGATCTCGGTCCACCTCTTCTCTTTTTTTCCTCCTGGTTTCCAGTTCAATAGTAATTTGATTACGGATTCTTCTTCCGCCCTCCATACGTGCCCCAACCGTTTTATTCCTTGCTATTTTATTTTTTTTACAATATCCTCTCCTTTGATTTCTTGTTGCAGCTCATCATTTGTTCTTATTCTAAATTCATTGTCCGTTATCTTTATTGGTCCAATTATTGTTCTTAATATTTTTCTCTCGAGTATTCTTAGATTTTCTTCGTCCTTCTTGGTCATTGTCATCGTTTCTGCCGAATAGAGATTTAATAAGATTATAAATATTTATCTAATTTTTACAAATAAAGCGACACTTTTCAAAACTATATGACGTTAGGAAATGCTTTACTTTTCGTAACTAGTTACGTAATGAAAAATATTTCGTAACCAGTGATGAAAAATTCATTTAATCACCAGTTAATAAAGACAACACAAAATAGAGAAATGTTTAAAGACACAAACTGGTTGAATCTTCATTTTATGCATTATAAACATTTATGATACAATGTGAACAATTGGTGAGGTTAATTCATGCAGACGTAGAATTCATGGCAGTTCCTCCGATTTCGTGATGCTAAACAGAACTTGCGTTTAAGCTTGATTCACCAAGAATAGCAAGAATATTTACGCTATATTCATTTATTTTTGGACCTATAACTACTTATAATCTCATAAAACTGCTGATGAGACTGGTGCTTCGTAGTAAGGTACGATTGTTATATTGATGTTTAATGTAAGAATGTGTGTCTTGTTGTTATTGCACGGCTGTGTATCTTGATCTTTTGTTCTATATCGGTTTGAGTTGATACTATGTTTCAAGTAGATAACAATGTACCACTACCCCTACAAACATAATTAAGTACTTGTATTGGTTGTACATTGTACTGGTTGACGTCATAGCAGGGAAATTTTCTAAGGATAAATTCGTCGAAACTGCACCTGCGGGCAACAATACCAAGGTTTAAGACAGGGTATTCATTTTTTAATCTCATTCTGAATCTGAATCTTCATTTTATGCATTATAAACATTTATGATACAATGTGAACAATTGGTGAGGTTAATTTCTGCAGACGTAGAATTCATGGCAGTTCCTCCGATTTCGTGATGCAAACAGAACTTGCGTTTAAGCTTGATGCAACAAGAATAGCAGTAGCAATCCTTTTCTTGTTTTCTATAGAATTCTCTACAAATCTCCGTTACAGTATTTGACTTCTAGTCTCCATGTTGCTTAACTGCTTCAAAAAGCCGCTTCAAAATATCCGCACCAAAATCTACCAAAAAGGTAGCCGATGACCTTCTGAAGCAGTGTCCGGTAAATAAGGATTTGGTAGTTTCAAAAACTGAGCAATACTAATTCCAAAAACACAAAATAAACATACAAAAGAAAGAAATAACTTTAAGAAACATCTTATTTTACTCGGCTCGAAGAATATTTCGAAAAGTAAAAGACCTGTTTCTGTAACACTGTTAATAGTAGCTACTACAGATGGAGTATTTAACTGAAGAAGAGAAAATTTAAATGGTTCTTTTGACACCGATTCACCCAAGCTCTTTTCTGTTCTTCAGTCTACAGATGTGGTATCCAACGGAAAACTAATTTTCTTATACACAGTTACTCATGCAAACTTTTTGGAACTGAGGTCTTTGAAATCCCCATAGATACCTCAATTTCGCAATATGTCACATGTCGATCTTCGTTGATGAGTTTGCACACAGCACCGACGTTTTTCTGAGTGACTGCCGTTTTTTGGTGCACCTGCTCTTGGTTTGTCGCTAAGACTAATCCATCGACGTTTGAATTCTCCATACCAACGAGAAATTGTTGACTGATGTAGTGTTCCATTACAAAAAACATTAACCTACTCGGCGAGGCACTTTTATTGAGATAATTGTCTTCGAAAATTATAAAAAAATATTGGGCGTAAAATTTCACCGTTTAATTTCATTTTTCGACTAACTTGTCAACTTTGACAGTTCGTTGTAGCTACAACACTACACGTATTCGACTGAATCTTTGAATTTAGGTTAACTAAAGGCGGAGGTTAATTTTTAGTACTGACATTTGATTAGTGGCGCCTTCTGTGTCCCTGTGTGCAAAACATAAATGACATCTTTTATATCAATTTTTGTAAAGAAATTTAGGTTTAATTTATTGTAATAATAATAATAATTCATGCCTTAGCATCCCCGAACTGCTTAATGTCAATTACCGGCGGCATGGGCATTATGACGCAGCTGTCAAAATTCTCCTTAAATGAGAATCATATCTTCTTGGGCAGCAAGCACTGGCCTCGTTCATGGAATTATCAACAAGATAAGCCTTACCACTGCGTCGTATTTACTACTTCCTTTCTTCATCACTTATTTTCATTGCAATTTTTTTGAGCATTTTAAGCATTCTGGATTACTTCGATCGTTCAAAATTGTCTCTTTTCTTACAACTCCAATAAATAATTCTTCTTAATACATGTTTATCTAACTTCGTAAGTGACATCCGCGCCCAGAAAACGGCTTCGTTCGCAAACTCACACGTGTAGACACAAACACGTTAGTGCTTACATGTCCCTTTCACCAGTATATCTGAAAATTAGGTACCACATACGCTACAAAAACTTGTCCTACACTGTACTATGTCACCTGTATCGAACAGTTGACTGAACGGGCTAATACATATTAAAACTCCATTTTAAAGTAATAAAATAAACCAGAGTTGTTTCAAAGTTTTTATTGTTCACTACAATACTGTTTCGCCAAACCTTGGCTTCATCAGGTTATGATAAACTGAACAATTGAACATATATTTCTTTTACAGAAGTGTATGGGTATTTTGTAAGTGGGGGTGTGTTATATATTCTTCTTCTTCTTCTTCTTCTGTCTTGGGTTGGACGCCAGAACGTCCAGGCACTTGAGCAGACTGCCCTTTGTACTATCCCCAATAGATCTCTCAGTTCCACTCTGTTAGTCTTGTGTCCTCGATAAAAGCGACTATCCTCCTCAGGGGAAGTTTGAGTACACTCGAAGGATCCAACAGATCTCTCCCGAAATATTTCTGTCTTGAGGCCTTTCAGTTCCTCACACGTGAATATTACAAACATGAAGGGCAGTTTCCTCCTGTTTTTCAGATCTCCTACACCAGGGCTCGCTAACCAAGCACATGCTGTAAAGATGCTTCCTTAAAGGACAATGTCCGGTTATTAACCCGGTCATTATTTTAATTTCTTTTTTGTTACTACGAATTAGGTTGGCTGAAAACTTTCCGTCCAGCTCCCTTAGTAGTGTTTTGGTATGGAGTTGACCTTCCGTTAACATCCATTTATTTTTATGTTCTTTTTCTAGCCATAACCAGATCTCCTTTTTAGTTGAATCCTTAGCGATTCCACATACAGTCCTGGTCCTATGAAGTTCCTATTAGTACCTACTTTGGCCAGTTACTACTCTGGTTTATTTTGATTACTTTAAACTGGAGTTTCAACAAGTATCAGCCCGTTCAGTCAACTATTAGAACGAGTAAACTTATACCTGTGTTTAAGAAAGGTGACCTACAGCAGCTCCTATAATTTTGCAAAAGTTCAGGGACACATCTTATTTTAGTACTTCACCTGTATCGCCAATCTCCCAGCATCCACTCAGCCTAATTGTTCCTTTCTATTTAATCATATCTAAATCTGAATAAATTATTACTTCGTTGAAAGGAGCAGTATTTACTTCTTGTATTAGTAGCAGACTGCTATGCACAGGTATTACTTTTTATTTCTGTACCCCTTAGACTACGCTATATTTCCATCAAAGAGAGAAATAAAACCGAAAACTTTTCTAATAAAATACTTACGAAAGTGGAGTTTATTCACTTTGCAAGTGATAAATTTCTGCAAAGTGCACGTACGGCTTATTCAAAATTCATAAAACTGTGTCTCTCAACGATCGTCTCGAGCGTCCACCTGCTGCTATTTTCACGGAATGTCACCGGCATACAGAAATTGCACTAGAAACGTGCTCGTTTATTGAGAATATTGCAACCTAAGTCTAGTCTATTGAAAGAAACTGTCCTACGAACAAATTTATGTACTTAAGAAGTTTATCTAATGTATTATATATTGTTTCTATTATGTACCTAACATTTCGCATACCTACTTCATTATTTATAATGTAAAAAATATTTTTATTTAGAGGCGAACCACGTGGTAAAAGATGAAGAAATAAATTGCAACCCTATAAAGAAGCAACTTTACTTTCACAAGTCAGAACAGAAAATATTATTTTAGTTATAAAAGGAAGACGCAAAATTATGTGCAGTGAATGTTCTTCATTTAACATTCAGTATTATGCACCACACTAGGTGGAATATTTATAAAACTTCGTACTTTATTTGCCTATCTTACGGCGGAAGTATGGTGAATAAAGTCTGGGCGCACAGACGTAAATAAAATATATTATGAAAGAAAGAAGCTGCGCAAGGTATATAGGATAAAATGGAGACATAATATAGGGCGAAATATTTCACAAACTTTAACGACTTTTTATAGAGACTGTTTTTAAAGTATTAAGTTCATTTACATACGTACCTATATATATTTTTATGTTATAATCTGATTTCGTTTGCAGCAAATACAAGAAGATAATTTGGCGGACAGTGAAATTCGCCTATCAGTGTTAGTTTATGAAGAAAATTGGTATTATTTTCGAGTAGGCTATGCGTTTGCAAGAGTCAATTTAAATTGTCAATATCGTCTGAAGTTTAGTTTGAAAGATGCAGTTGCTTAAAGAAGACGTGCTCAGTGAAAGTTGTAAAAATAATAAAATTACTATTCGTAGTTTGTTTTTTAATAAGATGAACACAATTTGGACTATGGCATATATGCAGGAAACATTGAGCAACGATGCTCCTTCGATGTCCTGAAGATGAAGAGGGTTCGGACTACATAAACGTGCTACCATTCCAGAAATTATTGAAAAATTGGAAGATTCAAAATTCAAAATGTGTTAGGTGACCGAAAACTGAAAGTAGAGGAGATTACCAAGACTGTGGGCAAGTCTACTGAACGTGTACACCACATTTTGCATGTTTAATTAGGCATGTCTAAGCTCTCCACCCTATGGGTGTGCGTTTACTGAATGTAAATCAGAAAAGCAAAAGAAAGTAAATTTTCAAGGAAACTGTGAAGCTTTTAACATGGAACTAGATTTTTGTGTCGCTTCGTTATGATCGATAAAACTTGGCTCTATTTCTAAATGCCAGTATTGAAACGGCAACCTCAGTAGTGGGAGTATCATAGCAGTCCTCCGCTCGAGGAGGTCGAAACGTTTCCTTAAGCTGGAAAGGTAATGCTCACGATATTTTGGAATTCAAAGGATATATTTCTTATCGACTATCTCGCAAAAGACAAAACTCTCAACGCGATATTATACTGGTCTTCTGGACAAAGTGAAAGTTTCAATTACCGGTAAGAAAGTCAGCAATTGCTCGAACGAAACTACTATTCCATCATTAGAATGCAACATCACACACCGGTCGCATTGTTCGAAAAAAAACGGGTGAATTACGATTCCATATTGTGTCCCAACCATCCTGTTCATATAATCTAACCCCTTCAAACCTATTCCAAAAATTCCAGCCGTTTCTCGCCCAAATAAAATTTAGGACAGACGAGGGAAGTTATTGCAGATTATAGCGGTATGTTAACGAACTTGATGCTGATAATTATAAAACTGGTATAATGGCATTCCAGCACCGGTAATCCAAGTAGTATTCTTTACAAATGAAACAGACATGCAATATACATATCTGTAAATGTACACATGGACAATACACCTCGTATTTTCAGCATTTACTTCTGCTTAAGACACGCGTTTCTGCCATCTATAGGCGTCATCAGTCAAGCTAGTGAAGCAATGTAATACAAATTAATACAAATCTGTTTAAAAAACAGATTTGTATCTGTATATACATTTACGCTGAAATCGCCTACAAGATATAGCAAATTTCGTCCTATAAGGTGGCACTATTTAATAAGTGACATCTGACGGACGAAAGAGACTATGCCGAAAAAGGCGACCTTTCGCTTGACCAGCTAAGCTGGTACATAAGCGAAGAAATACGTATATCGGTGTAGTCCATTAACACGAGCCAGATGTCAGTAAATATGCAAAAAGGTTTTAAGTATATCAATACGTTATGCACGTATAACGCATTTGTTACAAATGAAACAGACATGCAATATACATATCTGTAACTGTACACATGGAAAATACACCTCGTATTTTCAGCATTTACTTCTGCTTAAGACACGTGTTTTTGCCATCTATAGGCGTCATCAGTCAAGCTAGTGAAGCAATGTAATACAAATTAATACAAATCTTTTTTAAAAAACAGATTTGTATCTGTTTATACATTTACGCTGAAATCGCCTACAAGACATAGCAAATTTCGTCCTTTAAGGTGGCACTATTTAATAAGTGACATCTGACGGACGAAAGAGACTATGTTATGCACGTTAACGCATTTGTTACAAATGAAACAGACGCCTTTTTCGGCATAGTCTCTTTCGTCCGTCAGATGTCACTTATTAAATAGTGCCACCTTATAGGACGATTATATAACGAATTATGCGTTTCTATTCCAGAAACACATCATAGGCGTGTTGGAAAGATTCCCATGAAATGATACCAAACAATATCCTGGAATGCCCCTCTCCGTGTTAACAACAACAATAGGAGAAGTATTATACTATGCTGTACTGAAACAGTTTTAATAACATCAACAATGGTAGCAGCCCTGAATATGTCTCTTGCAACAGTGAACGAAACATCGGCCAAGAAGGAAGTAATACCAAGGTCGCGGTTCTAACACGAAGTCCTAGCAGAGCAATCTTTGCAGAACAATTTATTTTTTCATATTTCATATTTTTGTATGTCATTTAATCTATCATTTTGAGTCGAAAAAGTAGTATTTTAACAGGAAGGGTGTATAAAGCAGCATTTTAACAGCAAGGGTAGATAAAATACTTTAATTTTTCATATTTTTATTTAAATTAATAGTTATTTTTTAAGTTCTTGCTATTGATATTTTAAACTTCGTTAATTAAATAAATTTTTAATGTATAACAATTGATTTTTTTACTGTAATATCTGCTATAGAAAAATAGAATTTTACACATGACGATAAAATTTCATTATCGACTTGCGAAAATTCAAACAGTTTCCGCTCCTCGACAAAATACAATTTTATGGTCTTGTGTAAAAAATAACTATTAATTACTAGCTACTAACTAATAAAACTAACTAAAAGTTAGAGTTTCGTTTTACTTTAGGACTTAATTAATTAACTTTGGACTAAGTACAAATAAAAAGTGAAAATTATTTTCTTGTCACAATTTTGCCACAAGAATGAAGATAGCATGAAGGAAAATGTTTCAAATATAGGTATTATTTCCCTCCTTGCCTATAATAACCGATATTTTATTACTTCTTGAACGAGTATAATTAATTAAAACCATTAGCTAATGGTGTAGTACGCACTGGGTTCTATCTTCTCTCCGCTCGTCACCGTATGCTCACATTTAACTGTGACATTCTCAAATATTTATTATCCGAAACCGCTTGACGTAAATTAAAATCGATTCGCCTCGCGTTCGCTCAATAGAGATAATACAATCACCTTCCGAGCACCTGTTGTTTTTCCTCGTTTTATCTCTTCCCGACAAAAGACAGGATCGTGCGACCTTTAGCGCACCGAAACGCACTAAACACCTTTAAAGTTTCCCGCTTGAAATACATTGAAAAGACTGTCCTGACAAATGAGGTCGGTGGAGAAGATACGTGGTTATAAATGGATATGAATTAGTACTGCTTATGTCAATCTTATATTTTAAATTTCGTAAATTTTTTGCTCTTCGCTAGGTTGTTAATGTTAAAGGTCTATTTGTAAATATTTTGATTCCTATAACATGCAAAGTACAGTAAGTAGGAATCGATATTGCAGAATTGCATATATACGAGGGTATATAATGAAATACTTATTTTAGGGTACAAAATGTATTCTATTTTTCAACATATTTTCAATTCAATTCCACACATTTTATCTCAGCGACATCTAGATAACACCGCAGTTAAAATAAACACTGGAAATGACATAATTCACAAACTCTGCGGCACGAACGCGACCACACTTAAAGCGTCAGCTCTTAGCATTATTTACTCGGTAGTTGAATACTGTACTGGGTCTCAGTCTGATAAAACAGCTGCCACGCAAACATGATCAACATCAAGCTCAATATGACCATGAGAATAATTAGCGCTTGTTTAAAAATACACCTCTACCCTGGCTCCCAATTCTAAGCCATATTTCAACTCCCACCACCCGGAGGTAGGAAAGCCCGGTTAGGGATTATAGTAAAATAATATCTAATCTCCACCTCCCAGTACACAGTGACCTGTCTGATGCCCGCCTGTCGATACTGAAGTCTAGATCGTCTCCATTACTACTAGCAGAACAACTTATACCAGAAAATTTCAACTCAAATGATAAAACGTCTCAAGCGGCCAATATCACCGATCCGATCGTACCCTTGCCAGGAATGCAGACGCCTCGCCACGAATGGAAGATACAATGAAAAAACAACCACCCACAATATCTTTTGTGACTTATTTTGTAAATGGGGATTGACCGAGGCACCGACTTGCGAATGTAGAGAACCTCGCAGACTTTTAACCACATTGCCTCCTTACAGCAAATGCAGGTGAGATAAGTAAGCTCTTTGAAGCCACTGACTCCGTGTTAGACTGGATCAATAGCCATGATTTAAAAATTTAACTTTGTTCGTGTAGGTTTCAATCCATATAAACCGTACGCTAGATAACTACATATCTCAGCTACTTTTTACAATTTTTTCGACCGTCCTAAAAGTAATCCTTCGAAACATTGTCAAAATATGCATTCGTTGCGGTCATTACCATATTTTTTGCGAATCCCTTTCCACCAAGGCATGTTCTGGACAAGAAAACCTACTCGGAGCTAGATATGATGAATATGGTAGATGAGGCAGCAATTCGTATCCGAATTCGCTAAATTTATCGGTTGCCATGGCGAATGAATGAGAGCGTGCGTTATCCTTCGGTATTAAAACGTGTCAGTACATCGACAAAAAATAGGCCAGATATTGTATTTTCTTTCTGTCAATAGTCGACAAAGATTACACCACTGAAATCCCGATAATCGTGGCGATAATCTTATTGGCCGAAAAGTCAAGCACGCTCTTCAAAAGAAATCCATTCTATCGAATGTGTTTTTTTGTCTCTAAAGTGTAGTGATCTGTCCAAGCTTCATCTAGAGTGAAATATCATTAATCATACAAACATGTCACTTGAAATTGTTACACGAGCTTGCATTTATTGAAAACTGTTCAAACA
Organism: Melolontha melolontha; assembly: GCA_935421215.2. Taxonomy (NCBI): domain Eukaryota; kingdom Metazoa; phylum Arthropoda; class Insecta; order Coleoptera; family Scarabaeidae; genus Melolontha; species Melolontha melolontha. Next base: position 108,892,628 of record OW285240.1, read on the forward strand.
CGGCACCCATCTTGCAGAGATGCTTACGGCCTTATCTATCTCACACATTTTTAAGTCAAGAAGAAATCCATTGTTTTGAATGTGTTTTTTGTCTCTAGAGTGTAGTGATCTATCCAAGCTTCATCTAGAGTGAAATACCATTAATCATACAAACATGTCACTTGAAATTATAACACGAGCTTGCATTTGCTTAAAAGTACGCAAACATGGCATCCACATTGCAGAGATGTTTACGGCCTTAGTTATCTCACACACTTTTATTCGGCTGTCAATCTGTACAATGGTGTGGATTTCATTAATCACTTTTGGAGAAGTTACTTGTAAAACAAGAACCGTATGTTCAGCAATGTTTGTGCTTATATGATACTTTTGAAAGTAGTGAATCACATAGAGATCATTCCATAGGAAGGACCAAATTAATCATAAATGTTTATATAATTTTTCTTCAACTTCTTTAATATTTTTTCCACGCAATAGGTAATGTTTAACACCCGAACTTTTTTTTGTTCATATTAATACAAAATCAACAAATACTACTAGTAATATTTCATACGATTATAAAACTTATCTATTTCACAGATTTTGGCTAAATTTAGACAGGTGAAATCAGCAAAATACTCATCATCACGAAAGTGTTGCCAACTTCTAAAAAGTCACTTTCTCATCAAATTACCTTCGTATACTATGTTCATATTGATTAGAATTTATCTGTACTATCGAATGTAATTTTATGAGAAAAAGTCAACGGTTTTGTTCTGGGTATTCTTTTCCTAAATTTGTTTCAAATTTTAAAGCCTTGATGAAGTAATAATTTATATCCAAAAAAAGTTAAAAAGCAAAATACAAAATTCCGACGAAGTCAACAAGATATAAAAGTATTTTTGTAAATAAGTTTTCATTTTGACGTCGCGTGAACTTTGCTCTGAGTTCAACAGTCCTTTTGACATCACTCATTCACTCATGATTCACTCATGCAGAGTCAAGAACTTGAGGCATATCCTCATCATACATCAAAAGAAGTAATTCCGTTGTTTTTGTTATATTAAATTTTGTTTCATTTTTGACATTTTAACAGACTGCCCAAATAAAGACTTAAAACAAAAAAAACAAAATAGACAGAAACAAGAAAAATCCCTAACTACAAAATATATTAATAAATTCTATATACGTATTTCGGCAATTAAGTTGCCATTTTCAGTAGAACAAGCTGAAAATGAAAATAGTGCCAAACGAAGTATCTTTGGTTAAGGTAATTTGATGAAGAGCATATCTTCAAAGGTTTTACCCTAACCAATGATGCTACGTTTAGCACTACTTCCATTTTCAGCTTGTTCTACTAAAGATGACAACTTAGTTGCTGAAATGCGTAAATATAATTTATTAATATTTTTTTTGTGTTACAGACTCCACATATTTCGGAGAAAAAAAAGCAAGATAAATAACTAACCACAATATAAACTAAGTTGCCAAAATACATATTTAGAGTGTATTTATTTATTAAGCACAATCTTCTTGCGGGTTTCGTAGTGCTGTCGTAATGAACGCCTTGAAAGAAATTGTTATAGACAGCAACAAGTGGAAACCGAAGTGCTACCTACGATACGTCGACGACACGTTTGTAGTTTGGCCGCTTGAAAAAAATTGTTGCAAGAATTCCTTGATCACATCGAATGACAAAACGCACGCATTCATAAAATTTACGATGGAAATAGAAGAAGGGAGATTGCCATTCCTGGATGTAATGGTACATCGCACGCAGTCTAGGTTTGGGAGACTACAACATGGAGTTTACATAAATAAAACCCATACCGATAGATACCTGCTGCAACATCCCATCACCATCCTAACCAGAAAAGAGCTCCTATCAAAACGGCAATGTACGATAAGTGACGCCGAATATTAGGAGTAAAAAAAGCGATACATCAAGGAAGCACTGGAGAAGAACGGTTACACTAATGAAGAGATAGGAAGAGTTCTGGGAAAGCCCAGAACGGCAACGCCACCAACGGAAACGGAACCAGTGAGAGGATTTGTCTGTCTACCTTACATCTCTGCGGTCACCGAGAACATAGGAAGGATCCTAACTAAAAAGAATTTAAAAGTATGTTTTACTGCTACCACCGCCATTCAACACAACTTTTCTGAGACCAAGGATAAATTATCACGAACTAAGGGAGAAGGAGTTTATAAGCTAATATGCGAGTGTGGGAAGAGCTACGTCGGACAAGCAGGAAGATCGATTGGACAAATAGTTAAGGAACATCAAATCGACACAAGAAGAAAAAAAATTGACATCAGTGGTTGCAGAATATGTACACGAGAACTGACACAGAGTGAATTTTGAAGAAGCAGAAGTATTAGCTGCAATGAAGAATTACCATCGGAGAATTATTAGAGAAGCTATCGAAATAGAAAAAGATTTTAGCTTCCACAGCTAGGACGGCTATAGACTCAACAACACCTGGAAGAGCCTACTACGTGAATCCGTTACGACCACTGGAGCAAGACGGTCACACATCAATGAACCAAGGCCATATATACAAGGAAGAACGACAACGAAGAGAATCCTTCTGACACCAGATCCTGCAGAAGCTGGCAGTATGAACAGAGAAACGTCGAGTGAAATTACGTAAACATGGCGAAACCGGCAAGAAGATTGTACTACAAGTGACAACGGCCGTGAAAGCCAACGGAATTTTATTGATTTATATTGATATTAGGAAGTTATTTTCTGTTTCAGATTTCAAGCCACAGTCTCCACCAATTCTGAAAGACTTAAAGGATATTCTCTGAATGATTTGTTAAATAGATTTAGATAAAACTATTATCGTTAAAACTGCGATGTTATAGAAAAATGTTAATAATCTATTTGTGGTTTTAACCAAGAAGAAATTTTTCAATATTCTTGAAATGGTCGGTCGCCAATATGAGACGTATTTTCTGTAATTCTATGTCGAAATTTATTAAATTTCTTACATATCACTACCTAAGTTTAATAGACAGGTTTAGAACAGTTTAGAAAGAAATGCTTTGAAATTTACATTCTGTGATAAAATATAATAAATAAAAAGTAATAATTAAAAAAATATGAAAATAAAATACAAAAATATATATTGTTCTAAGGAATATATTTTCTAATTGGAAACAATATTCACTACACGTAATTTATACGAATAACTTTGGCATTATACAACGCATCACAAGATCAGTAAAGAGAAAATGTAGAAACGAAAATAAACCGAGATCTTATACTTATTGAAGAGAAGACGACGAAATAAGAGAAGTAAAACAGCGATGTTGCAAAATCCGGACTAGGTCCAAACAAACTTCAATTACATTTGAATAGGACACTCGGATTTCTTAGATTCTGCAGAGCAAACTGAAACTCGCGATTCAAGTTGGACGAAATTCGCTGCGTCCGCACTCGATTCCGTCTATCTTTTGCGCTGCAAAAAGTGCCGAGTCCGCAATGAAGTCCGACTATACGGCCCACGAAACTTTCAACGTCCAAGTCTACCGGAAAATTAGGGTCCAGTAATTAAAAGTAATTCGTAGTAATTTCAGTCTCATATTTAGGTCGTAAAATAACTTAGGACGTTACCTTCGCTATGCACATACGTGTCTACGATGAGGGAATATCTCATTCCTCTGGTTGTACATACGTATATGTAGCTTAATTAGGTTATCTCAATTCTCTCGAACAGATTTATAATAATTTGCATGTTAAAAAGGCATTCAGCAATTTAAATTTAACGTTTGAATCAGTATATGTAACAGATATATTATTAGATCACTCGTAGTAGCATATTCAACAGGATAATTGTTCCTAAAATGCAATTAACATGCATATTATATTACTTTATCCTATATTTATTATGTAATTTTCTTGTTTAAATATATTATATTTCTTTTAAAAAAATAACTGTTGTTTCTTGGCCTTCCAGGAAATAATTTTCATTGTGAAATTAGATTAATATAAAGCGTTAATATTTTCAAAATTTATACTTCTATTAATGGTAACGTACAGAAACCTATTGTGTTAATTTTTGGAAGTTTTTCATCACCACACTTAACAACAGTGCGATAGACCAATAGTAACGCATTAACTTACTATGTCGAAATTCAGTCCGCTGCTTGCTATTGGAGAAAGCTTTCGTGATTTTCTTCTCATTTAAGGTGATTGCCTCGACCCAAATATAGCATGTGTTTTATGTTACAGATCCATGTTTTTTTTAACTGTTAAATGAAATACAATTTTATAATTTATATTTTATTGATTGATTATATGGTTTTTAAAATTAAGTATGGAATATGATATCGGCTATCTCATTGCCTTTAATTCCCTCGTGCCAGGACATGAGGGAATTAAAGGCAATGAGAGCCGACAAACTGGCCAAAGAAGGTACAATAGGAACTTCATAGGACCAGAACCTGTATGTGGAATCACTAAGGATTCCGCTAAAAGGGAGATCTGGTTATGGCTAGAAAAAGAACATAAAAATAAATGGAGGTTAACGGAAGATCAACTCCATACCAAAACACTACTAAGGGAGCTGGACGGAAAGTTTTCAGCCAACCTAATTCGTAGTAACAAAAAAGAAATTAAAATAATTACCGGGTTAATAACCGGACATTGTCCTTTAAGGAAGCATTTGTACAGCATGGCCTTGGCTAGCGAGCCCTTGTGTAGGAGATGCGAAAACCAGGAGGAAACTAGCCTTCATGTAATATGCACGTGTGAGGAACTGAAGCAACTCAGACAGAAATATTTTGGAAGAGATCTATTGGATCCTTCGAGTGTACTCAAACTTCCCCTGAGGAGCATAGTGGCTTTTATCGAGGACACAAGACTAACAGAGTGGAACTGAGAGATCTATTGGGGATACTACAAAGAGCAGTGTGCTTAAGTGCCTGGACGTGCTGGCGTCCAACACAAAACAGAAGAAGAAAAATAAGAGAAGATGATGTCGGTGAAGTATCCGCCTCTGGAACAGTCCTGGAGCAACGCCTACTCCATTATTATTGATTTTGAGAAAGCCGGATGCAAAGAAATAAAAGCGTTAAAGACAGCCAAAATGAACTGAAAACAGAAATACAAGATATACTGGAGGTGTGGAATCAATACTATACGAAGAAGTATATGAGTAATAAGCCTAGGCACAACACAGAACGGCAGAATAAAGAAAAAAAATGCAAGAAATAACAAGAGAGGAGGTTGAGGAAGCAGTAAACAAAATAAGAACGTGAAAAGTATGCGGAGAAGATGAATAACGAAAATGATAAAATGGATGGACAGAGAAGGAAAGGAATGGCTGTGGGAAATATGTAAGGAGGCATGGGAAAAACAATGCATTCCTATGGAGTGAGAAAACCACCTGATAATGCCTATGTTCAAAAAAGGAGAGCAGACGGAGTGTGAAAACTATAGACCAATATGTTTAGCCCAAACATCCTTTAAGGTATATACCAGAACAACAGTAAAAAGATTAAGAATGAATACGGAGCTATTATTAGAAGAACAACAAGGTGCTTTTAGGCGAAGTAGACAAACGAGCGACAACATATATACAAGCTGTCCCATACCGTTATGTTCAAATTTTAGGAGTGTAAAGTAGACTTCATTTCAAGTAACAAAAACGCAAAACTTTTATATTCATTTTTATTTGTTTTAAAGTTACAGATCTATGAATGTGATTGTCAGATCATGAAAAAAAAATGTAATCCTAAAGTCAATAAAAACTGATTTTATTTAAAAAAGTTCAATTAATATTTTCGAAATGTCCACCTCCTTGTTGAACGCAAGCTTGTGCCCGTAAGCCAACAGAAGAAGTACTTATCCGAATTTCATACTTGTTTTGTCGGTTTTGCTCGGCAGCCAGGTAAATACGATCCGACAATTCTTCTTTTGTGTTCGAAATTTGGGCGTAGACTAAAATTTTCATGTACCCTCATAAATAAAAGTCAAGGGGATTAAAATCGGGTGATCTGGGTGGCCATGCAACAGGACCACCTTGACCAATCCATCTTGGATAATTGACGTTAACCCAATTTCGGACAGCAATTCCGAAAGGTGGTGGTGCCCCATCCATATGAAACCACATGTCTCGTCGAACATTCAGTGGGACATCCTTTAAAAGACCTGGCAGTTCGTCACTAAGAAATTGAAGGTAATTGTCCGCATTTAACCTCCCAGGAAGAACGACAGGACCAATGAACAAGTCATCGATTAGGGCCGCCCAAACGTTAATAGAAAATTCATGTTGAAATTTAGATGGGCGTATAGCTTTGGGATTTTCTGATGACCATCTGTGCAGGTTTCTCAGATTTGTAACACCACTTCTCCTGAACGTAGAATCATCTGGGTAGAATAAACTAGACGAGCATAGTGGTCTGCCTCAAGCAACCCGTAGTAGTATGTAGTGATATGGATATAAACCCTCACGTTTTAAAATTCGCCAAACTGTCGTTTTGTGGCACTCCTAGTTGTGTAGCAATTCGACGTACACTGAGAATTAGATCCCTTGTAACAATAGCCACTGCTTCTTCCTCTAAGTCTGCTGGCAAATTTACTCCTCGGTCGAAAAGATAATCACGCAGTTCGCATTCCCGAAATTGTCTGTGTACTTCCTGAACCGTTCTGTAATGAGGAATGCGCCTATCGGTAAACCAATGTCGGTATTCAGTAACTGCTTGACGTGCACTGCCGTTATAGTAGGCATACACAAAATGCATGTCCGCATACTCTTGAGAAGAAAATCTGTAAGGCATTTTGAATAAAGAAAACGTGTCCACTCACTAATAAGCTGTTGTATGAACTGAAACGTAATGTAATCCTTTATTAAAAAATGCAACGTTAACAGTCGCATCTGTATGATATTCATGGTTCAGCACTTACGAAATAAGTAAGAACCTTCTTTATATAGATATAACAAAACACAGTTGTATAGTTTCAAAATAATATATATGCACTACATATGTTTCACCACACTGTGGCTTCATCAGGTGGATGAATATACTGATGAACCTGAATGAATAACCTGATGAAGCCACAGTGTGGTGAAACATATGTAGTGCATATATATTATTTTGAAACTATACAACTGTGTTTTGTTATATTTATATAATGAAGTTTCAACAAGTATCTCCTTCGTCGATTATTAATTTAAGAACCTTCTTTATCATAAATCAATTTTTAGTACTCTTTTCTGTAGATCTACAAGAAATTACTGTATGCACTACGACACGTGTTTATTTATTTTAGGATAACATTTTATTATGCGACGTTAACAATCACCGGCCTGTTATTGAATCGTATAACTTTTTTTTTAATAAAATTAGATTGTATTGACTTTAGGGTTACATTTTTTTTCATGATCTGACAATCACATTCATAGATTTGTAACTTTGAAACAAATAAAAATGGATATACAAGTTTTGTGTTTTTGTTACTTGAAATGAAGTCTACTTTACACTCGTAAAATTTGAACATAACGATACGGGACATCTTGTATACTGAGAAGACTGATGGAAAGGAAGATAGAGGAAGGAGAAGTATATTCGACTTTTTTAGATTTGAAAGCAGCATTCGATGAAGTAGATAGAGAGGAAATATGGAAATGCCTGAAGGAAAGAGAAATACCCACAGAACTAATAAGAAACGTATATGAAACAGTGAGATGTAAGATACAGATTGGAGGAAAAAGAACCGAAGAATTTATAATGTGTAAGGGAATAAAACAAGGGGATGGTCTAAGTCCATTGCAATTCATATTGGCTATGGATAAAATAATTAAAAGAATAAAAGAAAAGGGAAAGCAATTAGAAACAATAATAGGGTATAGGAATTTGCAACCGGTCAGAATGAGTAGCCTGTTGTATGCAGATGACATAATGCTGTTGGCAAACTCCAAAAATAAGATGCAGAAATTGATAAATATATGGAAGAGTGAAATTGGAAGAAGTAGAATGGAGATTAACGCGAGTAAGACGAAAGTAATGATAATTAACAAAAATAAAAATTATCAAAGCAACAAGGAAATTAAATCTGAGGAAAAAATATTAGAAAGGGTATCAACATATGAATATCTAGGCACAATGATATCAGAAGACGGGAAAATTGACGCAGAAATAACACATAGAGGCAACAAAGCAACAATACTGTATTACTCAATAAACAAAACAATATTGGGCCATAAAAATATATATATATATTGAAATTAAAAGAATAGCACACAATAAAATAACAGTACCAATAATAACTTATGCAACGGAGAGTTAGGTAATACAAAGAAAACACCAGTCGAAAATAGAGGCAGTAGAGATGAAACACTTAAGAAACATATCAGGGAAATTGGAATGGGACAAGTGTAAAAACGAGGAGATAAGAGAAATGACAAAACAAGCATCCATATTGGGAAGAATAAGAAAGAAACAGCTGAAGTGGTATGGACATGCAGTAAGAATGATGCAAGAAAGAATTACAAAAAGAATAATGGAGGTGGGAAAAATAAGGAAAGGGCAAGGAGGGAGGCCAAGAATAAAATGAATAAACCAAATAGAAGAAACAGGAAGGAATAAAGGGAAGATGATTTCCTATATTTCGTAGTTCATCTTCGAATTAATTTATCATCTGCAAATGTTACTCCTCCTTGTTAATATATAATATATTCATTTATTATACATGTATATAATGTATTAAACACAATTTAAAATATATGAAATATATAATATTAATTCAATAAAATGCAGCGAAGTGCAGACCATTAAGGGGTACACGGACTTTAATTAATGCCAGTCAGCGACATGAGCAGCACCGCGTTACCAGACGGGCGTATTAAACATGCATGACGGCCAGTGGTTTTAATACATTGTCGGTCCTGCATCCCGAACCACTCTTTGTTGGTCGCCATAAACCAGTCTACGTCGTTCGCATCAGCTGAAGCGCTACTTTATCGAATGGGAAGATGGATTACGAACGCGATACGAACACTGCGAATAAATTTCACGTTCATTTCTCTGTTCGTTATTAAATAAAATAAGATTTTCATAATTATTTGAGCATAACTGTAAGTTACTGTATAAATAAAACACGATGAACAGAAAATTTAATGAAGTTTGCCTTGTATTTAATTTTTTTCTTAAAAAAGTTGAAGGCAAAAGGAATTTTATTTACAAGAGATACTTGGCATGCTAGTTGTACTTCTTTATCACTTTCGTTATACCTAATAGCAGTCGGGTATTAGATTTAATTTCTGTTTTATCTCCATGCATTCTTATTTTCCATATTCTAGTACACATTTCAGTTATTCCCCCAATCCGTGTGTCACGAGGGATGTCTTCTATGTTTTGCATAATGGAGCATAGAGGGCGGCACTAATCAAATGTCAGTAATAAAAATTAACCTCCATCTTTAGTTAGCCTAAATCCAATGTTTTAGTGCGATACGTGCATTGTTGTAGTTATGACGAACTGTCAAAAACTTAGTCCAAGAATGGATTTAAACCGTAAAAATTTTTGCGCAATAATTTTTTATAATTTTCGGTGACTATTATCTCAACAAGAATACCTCGACGAGTTGACTACTGTTTTCGGTAATGAAGCACCACAACGGTAAACAATTTCTCGTTAGTATGAAGAAGTCTTAGCAACGATGCAAGGGCAGGTGCACCAAAAAACAGCAGTCACTCAGGAAAACTATGCGTAAGCTAACATATCGCGAAATTGAAACATCATTGCGGATTTCAAAGATTTCAATTCAAAAAATTTTCTTGAAAAATCGTCTGGTTCCCATTGAATGCCGCATCTGTTGACCGAAGAATAGAGAACAGCTAGGGTGAAATGGTGTCATAAAACTATATACCACCTCAACGCAGGAAACTCTAAAAACGTATACAACATCGTAAGTGGTATGAATCTTGGATTTACTCATACGAGCCAGAAAATAAATGCCAGTCGTCTGTTTGGGTGTTCCAAGATGAAGAAAAGCTGACAATAATCATCCGTTCTCGACGTGTCTCCAAAAATATGGTCGCGACATTTGCCTCGAAAGCAGGTCATGTAGCAACAATTTCTCTACAAGATCAAAAAAATGTTACTGCCGGTTGGTATACAACTATTTCTTTGCCGCAAATCATCGCTGAGCTTTGAAAAACCAACCCATAACGACAAATCATCCTCCACCAAGACAATACAAGTTAACACACAGCTCGTAAGACAATTGAATTTTTAACGCAATAAAACGTGGAATTGTTAGACCAACGATTTCTTTATCTTTTGTAAAATCAAGGATGGCTACGTGGTTAAAGGTTCCAGTCGTCAGAAGAAGCAGTTGATGCCTTCAGGAACGCAATTTTGACAGTACCAACAAACGAGTGGAATAACTGCTTCCAGAGTTGGTTCGAGCGCATGCATAATTGCATTAATCTTCGTGGAGAATACTTCGATAAACATTAAAATCTTTAAAACTATTTACTGTTTTATTCCAGCTCTATATGCAAAATTTAAAAGAGAACCCTCGTATTCAAGACTCAAGATCCAGGATTACCATGTTTGCCATGTAGCAATAGCATATTTTCAATTTTTATTAAACTAACTCGGAAGGTGCAAATTAATTGCAATTTTAGAGAAGGAATGTGAATAAATTAAATATTGCTTTCCACATTCTACGACACCAATTATTCGAAATTTTCTATTGACAAAATTCGCCCTTAAGTAGGATTCGAATGCACATTACTTCGCGAAAAATGCAATTAATTTGCAAGAAATGCCGATTATAGGCAAAAATATTAACATCTGTTTTCTTAATGTAACTTAAGACTTCCCGATGTATTCGGAACCACAGTCCTTAATAGCTTAATGGCAGACCAGTGGTCCGGCAAACCATGGACTTCGAATCCTGCCTAAGGGCGATTTTTTTCAATGGAGAAATTCGAATAATTGGCTTCGTAAAATGTAGAAAGCAATATTTAATTAACTCAGAAGGTGTTATTTTTAATTGAAAATTAAATTAGAAGATGTAGCTGACAATACATGTATAACGAAAAATTCAATTTTATTAAATTTTCCTTTTCTGGTAACATAAGAATTAATAAATCTACTTTAAACTCAAATACAAAAATATAACTTGAATTACGCACCTCATGCATGATTTATTTAGACCTTCTTAGGCAGACGAGATTTATTTGTTCAATAATTAATGACTAACTTAAGATAAGGAATAAATAAAGCATAACTTGTACTTGACATTTTTATTAGTATTATTATAACGAGAATATTCTTTGTATACAGATATTTCAGGGTGTATGTTACTATCTTATCGATAAACTTGAAATAAAACTTCATTTCAAATTTATTTTTTGACATGTAAACCTGAAAGATTTTTTTTTCCTTTTTTATCGAATTTACATTTTATCAATCTAGACAAGCTAGAGGAGTGTACTAATAAAGTGTTTCCAGGGCTTTTTATGTGCCCGAAATTCATCCCTCAAAGGAATATTAAGCAGGTCGGTTCTCGGAGGAAGGCCTCGCCTCGTCCCGTCGACAGAACTTTGTACTAAACGCTAAATTCTAGAATGCAAATTTTGAATTCATTATTCGATAGTATCGCGCGCCGGATTTGCTTTTAGAAACTATTTTATGTATTTTGATAACTAACAGTGTTATCTTTTGTAGCGGAAGTAGTTAAATAAAATGAAATTTGTTTCAGCTTTACTTAGATTTATTCATAATTTCGGAGTAATGTTTTAGTATATTTTATTTAATTAAGAATGATTTATTCCATCCCTACACCGAAAGGTAGAAAGGGAACTTAGATTATATATATATATATATATATATATATATATATATATATATATATATTTATTCCATTGGATTGGATTTTGTCCAAAAAATATCGGAAATTGCTTAATAAAACATTAAATGTTGCAGAAACAATTTGACGCATACTAGAGTAATTAAATTAAAATGAAAAAGCAATATTAATTGATTTCCATTTTATTGAGGTAAAATCCCATTAAAATTGTTTCGACACACAGTGTCTTCCTCAGATGGAGTTGTATGGCAAACTAAATCTAAATGGTGTTGACAAATTTAAACTTAAATGGATGATTATAATGAAAAAATAATTATATTCAGAAGGATAGTTCAATAATAGGCACTTTATATTCAATATGTAAACTTTATTACACAAAGGAACCAAAGTTTACCGAGTACAAGCATAAAAACGGGAAAACCAAAACAAATAAAGAATCAAATAAATACTTTCTACATATACAACGCTAATAAAATGAATTTTTTACTGATGATTTTTTAATAATTTTATTAACCAATCGTTTAGCAGTATTTGCGGACACGTGTTTAATTCTGTGCAATCACAATATTATTATAGTGATTATATAACTCATTTGAAATTTAGCCAATAGCAATTATAAATTTTACATAGTTACCATGTATTGATAAGTGAATATACTCTTGACGACGTGATATAACCGTTTTGGTGTTTCGCTTCCTCCAACAATATGAATTTTGTCATGGTAACAAGTGTTTTGAAGTTTGTTGATAAACGTCAAAAATATATACAGCAATTTTCATAAGGTTTTTTAAATTTTTTCGACATGGAACGCTTTGGTATAAGCTCGGGGACCGAAATAGATAAAGAAATTGAAGATTTGACACCGCAAAATACCGTTAAAACACATAAATATGTTTGGAAACAGTTCACCGAATTTTGTGAACAGCGAAATTATAAACTTTGTGCTCAAACTTCTGACGAACGATCAGCAAGTATTTTGAAAGATCTCTACCATCACCAGCACCTCAAATTCAACTTCTAAAGATAATACAACACATATTTATTATAATAATTGTACTTTGAATTTCAACCAATAAAAAAATTTCGTTAGTTAATTCTTTATATAATCGTAACGAATACCACTCGAGCTAACGAAAATAATCGATTTTATTTCCGAGTCACGAGACGTATTCTGCGAAACACCACGAGAGCATAGCTCGAGTGGTGTTTTAAGGATATACGTCGAGTGAAGAGGTTATAAAGGAGAAGATTACAAAGAAGCCGTTATTAAAACAATGTGGAATAAAACCGCCAAATTAATGCAAGAGTTGTACGACAACGAATTTAGTAGAAAATTAGACCCCTTTAAAGATATCGAACTTAAATCTGCGAGAGAAGCCAGAAATACAAAACGTAAGATATTACAACAGGTGCCAGAAAAAAGGAAGCAAAGTTCTGCAATTCTAACTAATGAACAAATCATGGAAATAATAAAACGTTACGACGAGGAGACACCCTTCGGTTTGCAAAAATGCTTTCATCACATTGTTTCATATGAGCTAGCATGGCGTGGGGGAGAAGGTTGTCAATGTTTAGTGCATTATTTTCAAGAAGAAACAGACAATGCTGGTTTGGCCACTGGAAGAGTAGAGTATAATCTGGTTTTCTCTAAAACAGCGCAAGGGGGGGCACAAAAGTTGACTGATAGTAAATGGTTAATACCAAATACTGAAAAGCCTGATGCGTGTCCTGTCCGACTGTTCAAGAAATTGCTAAGCAAGAGGAACGAACATATAGAAACTGACAGACTTTTTTTAAAAGTCAACATTGCTTGGGATAAACCGTCTTCTTCAGGATGGTACAAAAATATGGCATTGGGGGTGAACATAATGTCTACCTCAGTGTACCTCAAAAACTAGATCTAATGGACTAAATCTGACAGTTGTTTTGGATTCTACACCTAAAAATTATCTAGAAACAGTTAAAAAAAGAGCAGGCAAAATGCGTGTTGGGCTGTGTAATTTATTACAAATATATTTTTAACATTAATATAGCAAATTTATTAATGATATTTACTTTATTTTTCTAATTTAATACTAATAAATGATCAAAACAGGTACTTTTTTCCAAGGGTATAATAATTTCGATATTATACTATTCACAACCTTATATTGAAAGAGTTAATTTTTGTCCGGTGGCAGTTTTGTCGAAAGAAAAAAGAAAAAAATTCAAGATTAAAATTCCATAGCAATGTAGGTGATCAGGCTATTATGTGACTTTAAAAGTTCTCCTTTTCTTCTCTGTTACCCCCAGAGCATACTTTTTTTGTTTGGCATATGACATTGTCTAATGGATAAGTAAATTATGTTATTATTATTATTTGATCTGTATATTCTAATTTTGAATATATTTGATAACCACCTTTTAATTTAACCAAATAACATTTTTATGATTAAAAACGTTTTTGTAACTTTCAAATAGAAATCATTTCACCATATGTTACATTATATTAATAATCATCTTTCTGTAATAGTTTTAAAGAAATATTTGAAATAACGCATGTATCTTTCATTTGAAGTACGCTTCTGAAATAATAACTTCCTTTTCACAATATTTAATTCTGATTTATACATCCTGTCCTTTAACATATATCGCGTCATACTTATTCTATTTTTAATATTTTTTTACTTTGAAAATTAGTTTAATTCTTACTTAAGATCCGCACTATTGAAATTAAATAAATACGTGGTAGTTTTATACGATTATATTAATAGCAGCCACGATACCTACATTATTCTACGCAGTCTATTCTTGATGATACGAAAAAAATATGTGAATTTTTAAAAATGGGACCAACTTCCTTTATACATAAAGGATTATTATTTATTGGAGTTACGGGTTAAAATTCTCGCCGCCATGAATATTTGAGAAACGGATGCTAAGGAAATTCCCCATCGTCAAAAGTTTACTTACGAAGATGTTTTGTTGGTCGGAAGCTAAGGGGCTGATCGCACAGCCGTAGAAAGTAGCGGGGAAGATGAACACACAACACGTTTTCTTTTCATAGGAGGTTTTCGTCCACCGAAAACCTGCAAAGTAATGTATTCACTCTTATAATTTCCGTTTGGCATCTAAATAATACGAAGAATATTTTCTTAATGTTGAGCCTAAGTTACAGACATTTGAAATGCAACGTGAATTTTCGAGCGCAGCGTTTCTACAACTTCAAGCCAATATTAAGTCTACGTGAAATGCTTCCGTGTTATAAAAAATGTATTTAGTAACGCGAACTAGAAGGACCGGACACGAGAGGCCGATGACTCATCGCTCACGGGCATACTTTTGAAAATTTGTATTTTCGAAAAGGTTTTAATTTTATTTATATAATTGGAAAACAAACAGGTGGTGATCTATAAAATACGAAATACATTTTTATTTGTTCATTTTGTAAAGTGCAAATTGAGTAAAGGAGTATTAAGATTAATTAGTAATACTTTCTGAAGGTTCTCTTCTGTAAAATTTGTTCTCTTTGAATGAAATACATCTTTGTAGATAGAAAACGTCCTTTCTACCTCGGAACTGGTCATAGGTGCATACTGGGAACATTTTTTTTTATTTCAGCGTATTTAGCAGTTAGATTTTGAGGCATTGTCCCCATACACAATTGTCGCAATGTTATTAAATCTGGATTTTTATTAAAAATTGCGTCTAACTTTTGCCCAAGGCCACATCCGAAGTCACTTGGAATATTTTTCAAATTATTAATAGCCACGTCTAGTATGGTTAATCCATCACTTAATTTGAGATTTTGATTTTCAAAATAAGTAATTAGTCTTCCTGAAGAAAGTGCAACTGATTTTTTAAACTTGGAAGTTGTATTAGTTCCTTGCACTCAGAAGTACTTCGAGCATCGTCGTTTAAGCATGTAACGAAATTTTGTAAACTATGGAAATTTTCTGCATAAAAACTAGTAGCTTCCAACCATGTTCCCTTCTAGTTATTACTGGAGAGGGAGGCAGTGACAAAGATGGAAGTTTTTTCCTGTGAAGGGCTACTATGTATGGTGCTTTTCTGAAAACTTTTTTAAAAGCAAATACAAGTTTACCAACTTTCGGAAAGCTGTCTCTGATATATTCACAGATTCTGTGAAGTGCATGCTACACAAGTAATATGCAGCATATTAAAATATGTTTCCTTTAATACTCTGCCTGTTTTTAACATATATGCAGCACTGTCACTGACAAATCCAATTATTTTTTCTTTGTACCTGTCGTCCGAATGAAGCATTTGGTGCATATTCTCGTAAATGGTTTTAGCTACTGTTTCCGCATCAACTATATTTATAACTTTTGTTGCTATTACATCTGCGCTATATGGAATAGTTGGATGTAGTACACTGGGTACAACATTTACCACACAGCGTCCTAATATATCGACAGTTTCATTGGCACTTATCCAGAGGTACTGATTTGAAACATGGCTTATAATGCTTTCTACTGCTTTCGTGTAGCACTTAGGAACATAATATTTGCTTAAAATGGATTCATCAAGAACATTTCGACCAGTATATTTTTGGAGAAATGTTTTGAAGGTGGAATTGTTAAGTTTATTTAATGGAATATTTGTCGCCATTAAAGTTTCACAGATTTCTTCGTTAAAATTGTCAGATTCCAACGGGTCTAATTTCTGTGTATGTATTTTCGATTAAACGTATTAAGCGTATAAAACATGTACTAGCATTTTCAGACATTTTTCATTTATAAAAGTAACTTTTAAATTTTGTAAAATCTTTGTAAAAAGTTTTTTTAAGAAACTATTTAAGAAAATATTCCAAAATCCGGACGCGATTGAGCAAATTTTAAATTAGATTCTGAATCACCATTCAAAAGGTGTTTTTTGAGTTTTGGCCTCTTTGTGTATTACCCAGTTTGGAAGATGTCATAGTATTGCGTCTTGCACGGTGCTACTGCAAATATTCAAGACAGCAGCGATGTATCAAATATTGCGTCCAACTTTGTTCAAAGCTACTGCTCGGTCTATATTTTCTACTTGTATTTTGTCAACCAATTTTGTCAAGTGTCAGTACGGACAGTTCAAATGGCTTTGCAACAAAACAGATACAGAGCACACCAAGATTTTTTGGGTTGGGTTGGATTTTTTGGGTTCGTCACTATTTTTGCTTTTTTTTGACTGTTTTGATAAATTAAATGTTATGTAATATTTTTTAATTGTCAATTCTTATTTCATAGATAATATTTCATGTCAAAAAAAAACAAAAAAAGGAATTTTAATTATGGTAACAGACATTTACTTCAGTGTCAGGAATTTTATGTCCACGGGTGTATAGAATTAATTATATAATCAGTATTTTATTTCTCTTTCTTCCTCTTTTTTTATAATAATACGCGATCGACTTTTTAACAATCCCTATTTTAGTATATCGTCTATTTGTAATTAAACTATTTTTTATTAGAATCATTCTATTCTAAATTCGATTCTTAAATTTACACACTGGATTGAATTTTCTTTGTCGGCGGGTCGTGTTTGATCATTCAACGTTTGAGGATGTCGGAAAAGCGTACAGATAAGAAGTTTCCCTTCTATATAATCTACCAACAATATCCATTTAGTAATATCTTGTTTGTAGTATGTTTTGTATCGAAGTTGCGCATCAACAGTTTTCTATTTCTTGTTAGTTGTTGCGACGTCGAAGTTTGGCCATTAATTATTATTAAACACAAAGACTTATAACTTCGACGAAAGGAGGCACTCACTTCACGTTATTAGCTTGACGTCTTTTCCTCGTTATATTCGACAGCTCTTCATTGAAAAAGATCACCGGAATCGATACCAGTCGACGATGTATGAATAAGATTTCTCGGTTGATGCAGTTTTAGCATCCATTACGCTCGGAAATCATAAAGGAAAGTTACGACGAGAAAGAAGTAGTTTTGTCAGGAGAAAAATGTTCAAAGAAAAAAGAAACTTACTCATAAAAGTTTCCATTATATTTTCTCGACTGGCGTTATGCGATACAACGTTGGTGCCCATAATAATAGGAAATTATAACCTGATATTATACAAAAGCTTTATGTCGAGTTACACACGTGAGCTATAGTTTAATACCCTAGCTATTACATTAACTTGTAAGCTTTGTCAACACATTACGCTTCAGTAGAGGCTTACTAACAGATGGCGGAACATAATTACGCCATCTGTAGTAAATAACTCCTAACTGTCTATTCGTTTTTAATTCAAGCTATTTAAAACAATATTAATTTATTTACATTAAAAGACCGCCTAATATTATATTAAAATTATTCTGCTGAACACACTTATTGCTAGTAATATTTGCTTCTAAATTTTACGCGCACGAATGTACGAGTATATAAATAAAAATGTAAATATTCGTTTGTTCAAAATGTTAAATCTCCGAAACTTCTTCGCCGATCGATTGCTTTGAAATTTTGACACAAAGTTGCATTCGAGTTTATATATACGTATTATATAAATCTAACACCTGTGTCAAGTAAACATGCGGATGTCACACCTGTGATAGGTAAAAACATGCTTTTTTGAAAAACAGCGCCATCTGTTGGATATGACAACAACACACGCATTACTAAACTTTGCTTCTTGACAGCTACTGTCAGTTAACATTTTCAATGTTTCCGATTGCATTGGTAAATTTAAATTTTAATAGATTTCGATTTATTTTCATTTTGATTTAATTATCTTGTGTGACATTACGTTGGAATTGAACTGTGGCGTTTACCATAGCGTTCATTTCGTGAGTATAGTCAATTATATGTTGCGCGTTCTATAGTCGGAAAACCAGACAATCTCTATATCTATAGTGAAATCTGAATCTGTAATGAAATAACAATAGTTATTTATGTATCATGTCAGTAAAGTGATTCTTTATTGAACGAGCTTGAGATTATGAGCCTAGCGAGCGAGGCGAGTAACAGGCAAGTTCGATAAAGACACTTTACTGACGTGGTGGATTCAAAATTCTATCGCCAACTGTAAAAGTTAATAATTTTAAAAAATGGAGATATTATCACATTTTATTATGACAAAGTAAACATAAAAAAATAACAGCAAATACAAAACAAATATACTTTTGATTTGATATATTAAACGTTGCATTATAAACATTAATTTCTGATGTCGAAGGAGTTTGATTACAGTCATGGGCTATGTTGATAGATATTGGCGGCAGGTTTGATTTTTATCTGCTTTTTTTCAACCGAAAATGCGTCTTTGAAGGTATGCATTTTCGTTTTTAAATATTATCGTGTCCACAGAATGCTCTGACATTGAACCATTACAATGTAAATTTGTATTTTTTTTAAATTCCTATTGAACATATTTAGTAAGAATGCACTTTTTACTTTTTACAATAGTTAGTTTATGTAAATATAACTAAGATATACATTTAATTGAATTTGAAATTGTTAATTTTTAATGTAAATATATTGTAAAACTTTTAGTTAGTTTTACGAGTAACCAGAAGCAGAAGCAGACAGTTATCAAAGACCTGAAGATGGCAAATGTGATTTTGTCGAAACGTCGCCCAGAAACCAGCACCGGTCTTTACGAAGACCAAACAGTGGAAACGCGGAAGAAAACCGGAATCCAGTTACAACATATATATATATATATATATATATATATATATATATATATATATAATAATTGATAAATTATTGGAGTTTTTCGGCTTTTATATGAAATATTTACAAATATCAAATTAGAATGTATGTAATTGCAGAGTAAGTGGGGATGTAAACATTGCTGTCTACAAATTACAAAGCAAATCATACGAAATTTTTTTTATTTGAAAAATATGGTCTACGTTGGGACTCGAACCCAAGTCTACAGCTTGCCGGGCTGTCGCTTTTACCACTAAACCACAATAGACCCAGGTTCAAGCTATTTAGAAATGCATTATAAAGTAACGGTGTTAATGAATCAGATGTCAGTTATTGAATGTAGATGTCAAGTTGAAAGCAGAAGTCAGTTTTGAAAGCTCATGGCAGTTTTGATAGCAGATGTCAGTCAGTGAAAGCAAATGTCAGTTAATGAAAGCAGATGTCCGATTTGAAAGCAGGTGTCAGTCATGAAAGCAGGTGTCAGATTAGAAAGCAGATGCCTATTTTGAAAGTAGATGTGAGTTATTGAAAGCAGATGTCAGTATTTTGAGAGCCGAAAAACTCCAATAATTTATCAATTGTTATATTTAATAAACGGCTAAGAAATTATCTAAATTCAATCAGTCGGCGATCAAAGGTCTGATCCACTTCAAAGTATATATACCCAAAACATTTATATTTTATATCCTTGATAAAGGCATCATTGCCGAAACATGTAGGGTTGTTTTGGGTATATATACTTTGAAGTGGACCAAACCTTTGATCGCCGACTGATTGAATTTACCATATCATACAAAGGTCACGAAAATATTATATATATATAATGAAAAGATACGAAGGATCGCTGACTAAGTAAAATAAATATAAGAATAATGTGAGCGTTAAAACTAAAAAAGTGAATGATGTAAGAAAAACTTAAAAGATTTGAATTTGAAAATTGGGCGCCAAGTTTTAACGTACTTAGTTGATCCAACGCAATCTGTTAGATACCCCACTAGCTTTCGGGAGAGCTTGAGTACTTATGCTTTATGTTCTATCTCAGGTTTCAAAGTCGGTTGTTTGTATCTCCCGTAGATGCAATGTAAATGGTATATTAAATAACACAAACTCAACATCCAAACAAATCAAATAAAAGATCGAATCAAAATCAAAGTAATAAAATTTATTAGAATTAAAAAACAGAGAACTGAAACAATTATTACGTGCGAATAAGAAATCTGTACATATGCTCGTATTATCTGGACTATACGGTAAAAATCGGTATTGTGTAATTTTGCACATGTGTTTAATAACAATAGTTAAGGTTATGTATAATGCAACAGTGCAAATAGATATTAAAAGTTACTTAAAAATAAACACACAAAGGTAAGTTACATATACAAGTTTTATAAAAGATTAAGAATGAATGAATAATTATATATATTTAAATAGATGTTTAGAAATGTTGAAATTCAAATATTATATTTTGATGCAAACAATGTTTGATATTGTGATGTGATATAAATTTAATATTAACTATAATGATGTTCTAGGTTTTATGGGAAATAATTGGAAAGAACCTTGTATTTCTCCTGTGGCTAGGCTTGGAGGTATTCTCTGGGCTCGCAATTGTGGAATAAATCAGAGTTCGTCTGCTCCAAGGGAAGTCCGTGTCGGAAGCGATTCGATGTTGGCGTTGTCGGTACGATGTAGTTCCAAGTCCGAAAAGATGCTTCGTTCAATATTTATTATATTCGACGTGCTGCGGATCCAATTCTTCTATCAAAAGTTCGGCCTGATTACAAGGTATTAAATGTATATGGTTTTCGTAGGATTTTCTTGAATTTTAAATAGTAATTTTAATTAAACTTTTTGTGATAGCAAAAATGCGGCCATTCGTTGTGAAATTTTAGTAACAGACCCTTTCTTCGGCTTTTGTTTTTCCCACAAGCCTGTGTTAAATGTCGGCAAAAGCCTCTAAGTTTATGCTTTATTTGCATCTAATATAATATGAACTTTCATAATATTATAATTTTAACATAATAGAAAAATTAATTAAAGAATTTACAAATGTTTATAATGTGGTTTTCAATGTTAGATAAGTTCAAAAATGCATCGTAAAAATCGCATTCGCGGGGTTCGAGACTATTTTAAATTAGTGGGCGTGGTTAACTCGCTTCGATATAAATCTTGATGTGGGTAAATTAAATACCTGTAATATGGCGCGTATGATTTGAATTTGAAATGGAAAAATATAAATATAAAAAGTAAGTTTAAAAATCAAAATAAGTTAAATATCAATTTTAAAGTAATCGTCGTATTAATTTATACACATCTCGAAACTAATTTCACAAATTACGTCCACTAATTCGATATTTATACATGTGTTTATGATATGTAATAATCTGCATTTCCTTTTATAGAGCTGGAATAAGTGTGCTGGTTGAACCATAACAATATATATATATATATATATATATATATATATATATATATATATATATATATATATATATATATATATAGTGGTAAATTCAATTTGTTGGCGATTTAAGGTCTGGTTTTACTTCAAAATATATATATTTAAAACAACCCTACATGTATCGGCAAATGATGCCTTTATCAAGGAATACAAAATATAATTTATATATACTTTATATAGTGTAATTGGTTAGAGACTAATTTGCCCGAAATCATCGCTGTTGAAGATTGGCTCTCGGAAAGTCTGGATCTCAATCCGTTGGACTACCGTCTGTGGAATGCTTTAGAAGAGAAGGCTTGCTCCAAACCTCACCGGAATGTCGAGACACTAAACGCAGATTTGGTAAAAACAGTGGCTTCAATACCTCTAGAAGTGGTGCATGCGGAGATTGACGGACCGTTTGAAGGAGTATGTGAAGGCAAAGGGCGGGTATTTTGAATAACTTTTATATTTTTAAATTCTCTGTGAAGTAGGTAATAAATAGCAATAACTTTATTCCTCTTTGTTTGATTTTTCTTTAATTTACATATTGCGCAAGGCACAGAAGTTGGAAGTTATATTTGTTTCATTTGCTTCAAAATGCAGAAACTCCAAAAACTACAGAATAAGGCTTTGAGAATAGTATTAAAATGTAATAGATATAGCCCAATTAATCTAATGCTAGAAACTTTAGTTTATTAAGTATAAAACAATGTATTGTACATAAAACAATGGTTTTCATCTATAAAATTAAAATTGGAATAATACCTCCTTACTTAAGTGGTAAATTAAGAGCGGTCGATCAAATTCACAACTACGGAAGCAGAAATATCAACGATTTCTATATTGAAAATTATAATAGAGTGCAAACAACCAAGAATGTGTTTGTGAACGGACTGAAATTCTTTAATAGTTTACCCACGAACATGAATTCCAGCGATAGTGGTAGATGTAGGATCCTTGTCATAGAATTAGTTAGAGAAAACTTTCAGTTTAAGTTTTATGAAGATGGTTACATTATTTTTCTAACTCTTTGATGATTTATATTTTTCAAAATTTATTGGGCATGTACATAGCATTTGCTAATAAAGTTACTATTATTATTTTGAGTTTCATTATTTTATCTTTTCTTATTATTATTTTATATAGTTGGAGACCTTATATATCAATCTGCCCTCGTAATAATTATAATTATTTAATACTTCTAATGTGGGATGAAATGAAATTATTAATCGACATTTGTTATCTTAAAAGCGATTTTATTGAAATTTAAAATATTCAGTAATAATAATAATTCACGTTTTAGCATCTCGCAAAACTACGAGCTTTCCCCTAAAATTTATTTTAAACATAAATATTGGAAAGGGATTAATAAAGATCGTAAAAATGTGGAAATATAAAAGAGAAAAATTCAGAATCGAAGAATACTAAACAGTTTTAAAAATGAGTTTACGTTAGGCATTTCCGATCGAATGAAAAGCTTTAGTGTCGCGATAGTTATCGACACTAGGATTTGATATTTTCTCGCCGAGGTCGCGTAGTGCTTTCATTGAAGGCATTATCATGTACGTTGCTAGTAATGTGCACTACCGTGAAGAAATGGAGGGCTAAATAGCCATTTTTACTTTACGTTAGCTGCTTATGCATAATATCATAAAGTAGGTAGGAAAGCTTGATGGATACGCGTGTGACTCATGGCCCATAAAAGTGGGTAACTTTAAAGATTACCATATTCATACCTATGTAACAGGACATAAATTTTGCAATTTAAGTATAGAGAACAAAGGGTGTAGGTACGCGTATGTTGGAAGACTTTAAAAATATAATGAAAATCTGGATATTGTAATTTATGACTTAAAATACTGAATTGTAAAATTGTGAAATGCGAAAAGTCGTCAGTATTGCTTATATACATTTTTGATATTAATTTAAATTGCATCCTACTTTTGTTTTATTCATCAATGGAATTAATATCATTACAATAACTATCCTAAAACCTTCTTATTTTATTCAAAATGCCCAAAAATTAAGACCCTGTTCTATGAAAGCTATTGTACAAATATTTGTCTTTTTGGTTTGCTTAAATCAAACTAACGGTAATTAAAAACACTATATTAGTAATAAAACACACTAAATAACATTTAATAACTAATAATAGTATTTATTTCACATTTATATAACAATATTTATTTCACATTTCGTCAGTGACTTCAGCTTGAATGTCCTCAATCCCTTACACGCGCTATATTTATATCTTATGGGAAGTACAGAATAATACGAATGAATATTTATAAATTGTAAACAATGCTAGTTGTGCATAGCGCCAAAGAGAAAAACGTATATGTGAGTAAAGCCTTCATACAAAGAATCGCTATCCAATGCTCACATAGTAACGAGAAAATGATTTTTCTTTATTCGAACCTGGTCCTGTCGCAGTTAAATATACGGGCGGCAATACGGGTTTCCACTCTAGTTCATCAGTAATTCTCTTTACGGACTAATTGTATTGTTCTATAGGTATTTGTCAGTACCGCATACAAATTTAAAGAAAAAAAATTATATGTTAATTCTTTTTTTTTATGACGATTATTGTTTTATTATAAATATAATAATTTTACCTTTAAAAGAAGTTTAACGTCCAAAGTATTTAATTTTAGTCACATTTTAATTAATGCAGCATAGGTTTGTCGAAATATTCGACGTAAAGGCTATTATTGATATCCCCCCCCCCAGAAAAAAAAAAACATCGTCATAGGTGCGGCCGAGTATGTTTTTATAAGAAAACAATAACATTCATTATCTATGAACTGGAACTTATGTTAAGAGTATTGTCCCGAATTTTATCAATATTTTTTTGCAGGTCAATAAACTATAATTACAGCTGTATATGGATAAATATTGAATAAACGAAGATATAGACCAACTTTAACTACATTTTGGTCCTAAAAATTGATGCACTACAAAGAAATTTCTTTTTTAATTTTCAGTTAAACATTTATTCATATTCTTAAGATTCGCATAGCTTGGGCGCTATTCAGCGCTAACCCTGTAGTAATTCATACAAGAAATATAAATAATAAGCTAAAAAGTTTAGTAATTTTCTTCTTTTAACAAGGGTGCATATTTGAGTTTTATATTTTTCACGTAAACAATTTATACAATTTAAATGTTCTTCTCGAAACTATACAGTGTTAGAATCATCAGTACTTGATGTCGGGAAGATAATTTTACAAGAAATAACACTCTTACTAAGTTACGAAGGTCATCAAGGTACAACCTAGAAGAACATTCAGCGCCGCTCGTTGAATAATGTCAACATTACGATTGTAAAAGCAACCATCTCTGCCTTCATGAAAACAACAAGACTTGGCAAGGGATTTTCATCGCACAGTCACAGCTGTAACCGACGGAAACTGTATTAACGGGCCTTCACTATACATCGAACACATCCGATAGCGTAGACTGGTTGTCCCATGACATGACTGCCATAGGTTAAGGATGTGTTACTGAAGCAATTTTAAGTCTAATAATAATGTCTAATAATAAAAAGGCCGGACCAGAAAGCATTTTCTCACGAGTAGCGAAGCTTCTACTAAAGAGAAAATACACGCTTAAATGTGTAGTCCATTAACTCCCAGCAGTCAGATGTCGGGATATTGACATTTGACGTGTAAAATTGTGCTTTACTTAGCGGCAGCAACTAGCAATAGATACTTCGATTACGTGCACTGAGGATATCTAAAAGATCGAAACACGTGTCTGTACGTTGCAGGAATCATTACTTATATACATTGTGTATGTTCATATATACTATTGCAAACGGCGGCTTCGTGCTGGATATCGGAATGTGGATGTGCCTCGCTAATAATAATGAAATTATTCTAAGATAAATAAAATAATTAGTAGTGCTGGTGAAGTTTCTTCAAAGGTCCAGAACGTGCGTGATAATTGTTAATTAAAATATATATATAACTTACTTACTAAATAAAGCACATGTTGTCCTTAAAGTTTGTATTTATATTTACATAAGAAGAAATTGAAATTGGTATATTTAAAAGTAATTAAACAAAGTAATATATATACGAGGAGCGGTAATTAAGTAACTGAAAATTAACACAAAAATACTCTGATACGAACGTTTAATTGAGCAGTAAATTAAGGGTTAATTGAATAAGATTAATATAAAATAATCTCTGTATCGAACAATACAGAGTTACCTTTGATTGGCGGCGATGGGCGGCCACGTGGTGCGTCGTATACCTGGACAGATATGCAGACTAATTAGTTTAATTAATATGGATTCGCTTAAAAGAATAATATATATAGAACAATACAGGATTACCTTTTAATTGTGCTGAGATGCAGGGGCACGTGGATCATGCCACCGGTACTTGACCAGTACGGCGGATGATGTTGCACTTTCGAGGGTTCTAACGAGATGATCGGACTGATAGTTTTGTATCGAAAGAACACTGGTTTTGAAAATGGTCTGTTTTATGATCTGAGTCGAAGAGAGGGTCGATATCTTGAATAATAATTAAATAAGAAGCGGGACCTGAAGATGTGTTCTATCGATGGCATAAATATTATTAAAATAACCCTTGTGACATAAGCTTTCTAATGATATGAAACACAACATATAAAAGAAGATGTATGTAATTAAATTAAAACAATTTAAAACGAAATGTAAACAGAAAGAAATTCCACAGGAACGTTAGGGTTGCTGACGGCAGGTAGAAAACGAAGGGTCTCGGTTAAGAATATAATAAAAAACATGCTTTCTCTTTGGACACGAATACACAGAAAAATGTCTAAGTTAAATATAATTTTAAATCGAGATATTCAAAGAAGAAATATTTTTAAAAATAGATTAAAATATTTTTATATGCTAAGCGTAACGATACATATACAGAAACATTTTTTTTTACATTTTCGTATTTTGTACTTACGCACTTGATGTTAATAACATCGATATCCTATCTTTTGTGTGTATCCTATCTATATTGGAACCGCTACGAGTTAATAGACTACACATTTAAACGTATATTTTCTCTTTAGTAGTAGTTTCGGCACTCGTGAGAAAATGCTTTGACAGCATGCCTCTCTAGGCCGTAAGATGTTTCGGAACATTCTCTTGATATTTAACGTGTAAAATTGTGCTTTACTTAGCGGCAGCAATTAGCAATAGATACTTCGATTACGTGTACCGACGAGTTCTAAAAGATCGAAACACGGGTCTGCGCGTTGAAGTAAATATTGCTTGTATACGTTGTGTATGTCCATGAATAGAGATATGTTTTTACATTTTTGTATTTTGTATTTAAAAGCACTGTCAATCAAGATAATATAACTAAAAAGTATTTCTTTGGAGATTGTGATTAAGTAAAAACTTTAAAAAAATATGAAACGCCTTACCACAATTAATACTCGTATCCTAGATATGTATTACGACAACTAAGTTGTCATCTTCAGTAGGTAAAATTAAAAAAATCACAGTGTTGCACATTAAGCACAGTAAAGCTGGTATAAACAATCGCGAAACACTTTACAAGGCGCCCACGTATACACTAAGCTTTAAGAAACTAAAATTATATTGCTTCCCCTCTTCAGATATTTCTCATCTTCTACTTTTCTAAGAATTGCTTGTTCCTGTTGTATGCGCTCTTTTTGTTTCTAGTGATACTTTCCTATATGTCCATATGTCCAGTTCCCTTGGATTGCTTATATTTTCAATAAGTTTTGAACAATCTACCGTGATGTTATGATCAGTTTCTATTGCGTGAAGGGCAACACACGATTTTTCTAGTCTATTGTATTTGATATGCGATATATGTTCTTTGTAACGGATTAAGATTGAGCGTTTTGTTCAACCAATATATTTCAAATTAAAATTACGGCAATTAATTTCATATATACCCGATTTCTCGTTCATATGTAAATTATCCTTTGCATTACCCAGAAAAGATTTTATTATGTTTTCGGACAGAAAATCAACTTGAAGCCTCCGTTCGTTAGCAACCTAATTTAGGTTAACACAGATGTTGCATCAGGACAATGCGTCCACACTCCGTGAAGCTGTTCTTAGCGGAAAGGAGAATTACTGCATTCGAACATCCGCCATATTTACCAGATCCCGCTCCATACGACTTTCACCTGTTCCCAAAAGTGAAAAGTGTATTAAAGGGCATATATTTAAGTCTGTAGAAGAGATGAAGCCAAAGACGGCAGACTTTTTGAAGATGATGACACTTGAAGACCTGCGTCACTGCTTCGAATAATGTAGCGATGTACAGATAGACAAGGGGAGTAATGTTACTGGGGATTACCAGCAATATGTAATACGTTTTCAATAAAGCATATTATTCAGACCAGTCCCGCTATTTAATTTACATGGCCTGTAGAACTTTTTTTTTTCACTGTTGATCAATTTTTTACGTTTTTTCTTGCAAACTTTAGAAAAATCCTTTGTCCTTGTTTTCAATATTTCAAAATTGTTATTGATTAATAACAACATTAATAACGCAAACTAATTTTTACATTGAGGGAAAGTCACATAAACGTGAGAAATACATTAATTACACTTCTTTACAAACAATCGATTTCTCCAAACTTAAAAATAAGCGATGACTGTTGCCATCCTGCGAACGATATATTTCCTTGAATTATAAATTCAACGTGAAAGTTTCTATTTTTGGAAGAATACCTATTACAGAATCATATCGGACGATAGGCATCACAGGTACTCAGATATATTATTAAAATTATGGAGGACTGGTCACTTTATTCCTACCTGGAAAGGCTGTTTAAAAAGGTTTTTAAAAGCACATCGACACTAAATATATTAGAAGCCAATGTTACAGAAATGGTGTAAAGCATGACAATTTCACTTAACCTATGGTTTATACCCATAAAATATTTGTTTAAAAAATGTCTAATGAAGACAAAGGGAATGCCGAAAATACTGTTTTCGAATATTCAGATATGTTACTGTACAATAGAAAAAGTTATTCAATTATATATATATATATATATATATATATATATATATATATATATAGTAAACCTAATCAGTAGGCGATTAAAGGTCTGTATATTACTTCAAAATATATGTATTTAAAAAACTCTACATGTTTCGGCTGTATACGCCTTTTTCAAGAGAATACAAAATATGAATGACAGGATATTTATATCCTGTCATTCATAGGATATTTATATCCTGTCATTCATATTTTGTATTCTCTTGAAAAAGGCGTATACAGCCGAAACATGTAGAGTTTTTTAAATACATATATTTTGAAGTAATATACAGACCTTTAATCGCCTACTGATTAGGTTTACCATATCATACCAAGGTCACGAAGTTATTATATATATATATATATATATGTTCACGTCTGTGAGCAAATATTTTAGTAAATACAATAATATAAAAATGTTAGCAACTTATCTGGACATGCACATACACAATCTTAATCTCCTCGATCTCCTCTTAAATCTTGTCAGTGCACATGGTGAGACACCTATTGCCAGTCTTTGTCGCTAAGTTGAATATAACACAATCTTGCACGTCAAATGTCAAAAGAAAATGTCTGGAGACATCTGGCGGCCAAGAAACGCACACCAGCAAGCGCTTTCTCGTGAATAGTCAAGTTACTTCAGAGGTAACTACAGAGCTAAGAGGAAAGTTCTCGTTTAACTGTATAGTGTACTAATTCGTAGTCTGGATGCCTCCAATATACTATGAAAAGATAACCCACCTATGTTAATAACATCAAGTATGTAAATACAATAATTACAAAAATGTTAAAAAAATATCTGCATACAGATATCTATACGTTACCTGCTGTATGCATACAGATATATGTACGTTCTTGTATACATATTCAGATATGTTTTTAACATTTTTGTATTATTGTATTTACATATTTGATCCTATTAATATCTGTTTCGTCATAAAACTAAATCTGTTACATTGTATATGTTTATATATGTTAGATATAAATAAATTTAGGATAAAGAATTAAACTATAACATTTCCAATTTTATAAATATTCAGCGTGCATTTTAATGTTTAACCCACTGTATAACATAATTTTATTATCCTATTCAAATTATAAAGCTATCTTTAGGTTTTAAGAATTTATCTTTACGAATTCGTTTATTACTTGTAGGCCGCTTGTTTTATTACCTAGGATTATTAGTGAACGATTTCAGTAGACGATGTTTAATCTGACCCTATTTCGTTAAGCTCTCATTTCCTAAATAAGCACAATAGATTCCATTATTGAACAATGGAATTTAGCCGGTACTACATACTTAATTAATAAATGATTTTTTATTATTTATTTATTAGTAAGATTAGAATTTTAAGATCCTATCGTAAACCTGCGTATTGTTGCCAGTAGGTACAATTTCTATGAATTAATAATAACATTAGTAAAGAAGAACAGGCTACGGCCTAAAATTGGAGAAGAAGGAGAAGAAGAAGAAGAAGAAGCGATAACCTTTTTAAAATCCCGTCTGTCTCTTAATATATTCGCAGATTTTATTTTCTCTACATATGATATCATTAATGTGCAAGTGGAATCTCAGTTCCCAATCCACAATAATTACCAAATCTCGGATCGATTCTACTCTCTCAAGACGAGCACTATTCAAAAAGTATTGTGCTGCTAAACGCCCATTCTCATTTATTAATATTGACTGGTATGTGGTTCCTAATAGGTCATGAATGAAAAGCGTTTAAATCTGATTGAAGTGTAGCACAGTCGTTCGGAAAACAAATGCGTAAGAAAAGTCATTATCAACATATAAAAGAAAGCAGCAGAAATGAAGGCAAAGTTTTATATCGTTTTTAAATAGTAAGAATAAAATAGGGCCCAAATGACTCTCTTGAGGTATACCGGATGTAACGACTACATCTCGAGGCATAGTATAAATACTATGACAACATTTTGAATACGATTCGTTAAGTATGTTCGAAACCATGCCCGAACATTTCCAATTACACCGTATTTTTTCAGTTTCAATAGAAGTAAGTAATGGTTAACTTGATAGAATGCTTTTCTAAAGTCAGTGTACATATATAGAATCTACTTGAAATGCCTCTTCGACGCTCTCCAAAATATAATTGCAATATGTTAATAGGTTGGTTTCAGTACTACGACCGCGAATAATAATAATAACAATAATAATAATACTAAATTAGTAATAAGACGTTAAAATAATCGAAAATAATTATCACTTCATTATTTATCTACTTTACTCTCTTAGTATGTGTGGAAATAATGATATCCAAAGCTCTATCTAGCCGTTTACTTTTTAATTAGTAGGGGAAAATATTCGACGGCTTTAAGAGGATAATGTGTCCGACCGGGGTTGATGCAAAACAGTTTTAATGTGTTAGTCATTTATAATCTCGATAATGACCGAAAAACTACACGCCCGTGCATTTCTTGCTAATCCCGGGGCTTTTCCGTACACATTACTTAGGTAAAATAGTGTATTCGGTTGAATGTATACGCCATCCCATCGCAAATCCCTACAATGTTTTCTAAATAGAATTCGTAACGATAACGGTTTGAGATTTCACGTGCATTTGCATTATGCGCTCTTTTAAATACGCAGATTGGTTGCTTGCATAGAGCCTGTAATTTTTCACAGTAACAGATTTTTGTTCACATAGACGTTCATTAAGTTTTTCATCCAATCAATTACAAAGCCATCTTTCATACACATATAAGAACTAAAAGGTAAAGAGATTAGGTTTTCATGAAAACCAGAGGAAAAAGCGGAAGGGACAAAATTTTAAAATAACACCTACCTACAGAAATAAACATAAAACAATGTGACTGGGACTATCTTCAAATATAAAACGAAAGACTGGTGAAAATAATATATGAAGGGAATCGGAAAAAGAGAAGGCAAACTTGAGAAGAATAAATGAGAATAGCATTAGAATGAAAAAGAGAATGGAAAGTAAACCAAACAACCAACAATATACAGTCTTTAGCATATAATTAACACATTTTCCTGTAACTAAATAAAAATGAGTAGCAATAAAAGCATTACTACAACTGCATCTGCACTGGATACGCATAGTAGATAAGAAAATAAAATAAAGTAAATTATTTAGTTGCATTCTCAGCATTATGTAAAAAGGTGTAATATATTTTTGTAAGGTCTATCGTATTACATGGAAGTGCTGAAAAGGACAAAAAGCTCAAAAATTGTGATAATATTAATAATAATAATCTTCGTTCAACAGCAATGGCTACTTACAGGACCAGTAGTGGCATATACAGGGTTAGTTAAAAGTATGGAGACGGCGATTTATTGTCGTTAATATTCATTTTAGGGAATTATGTTTAATATAAAAGTTTGTTAGGATATTTTGATCTACATTTGAGAATATTTGAATTTTTTTTTTCTTCAATTGTTTTTTAGTTACGCCTGTCCGCGCAGTTTTTTTTAAATAGGAACTAGTAAATTTTACTCTACCATTCGATAGAGAATTTTTTTCTCTTTACAATAATATTTTTGTTTTTTTAAAATTCATTTTAATAACTTTTTTACAAGAAAACTTAAAGAAATTATTAACAAACTAAATTAAAGTAAGTGTTCAAATTGTCGTCCATTAGTAATTTGACAATGACCCAATCGATTTACAAAACCCCGAACAGAGTTCCGTAAAAAATCTCGGGAAATTTCGTGTATCGTTCTGGTAATTCGGATTTGTAAATCTACGACGTTATCAGGCTCATCTTTGTAAACTTTGTTTTTTACGTATCCCCAAAGAAAAAAAATCTAAAGGACTTATATCTGGCGAACGGGCTGGCCATTCAATGGTTCCTCATCTTCCAATCCATCTGTGGGGAAAAACGTTGTCCAGATATCGACGAACATTTACACCATAATGTGGTGGGGCGCCATCTTGCTGGATCCAGATACTGTCATTGGGCAGGTGTTCATTGTTTTCATGAGAATAGAGCGTAGCACAAGCAGGTATTATTTCATTTTGCAATAACTGCAAATACAGAGCCGAAGATAAATTGCCATTGGTGAAAAAGGGACCTATAATATAACCGCCTAGAATGCCAACCCAAACATTAACCTTTTGGGGGTACTGCGTATGGCGCTCCAAAAACCAAGAGGGATTTTCCGATGACCAGTATCTGCAGTTATGTCTGTTTACTTCACCGGTAAGGCAAAAAGTAGCTTCGTCAGAGGAAAGAATATTGTTGACAAAATTTTCATTATTATTGCAAATATTTAACATTTCTTCAGAAAATTGTAATCTCCTATCAAAATCATCTTCCATTAACTCGTGTACAAGGTGTACCTTATAAGGTTTAAACTTTTCACTTTTTAAAAATGACACGATCGATGATTGTGAAATATTGAAATTAGCCGCTAAATGATTGGTTGATAAATGGGGATATTCAGATACAGCCAATAAAATATCCAGTTTGTTATCATCGCTTTTTGCTGTTCTAGGTCTACCACTCCTTGGCAAATCTTTAACGCTACCCGTTTGTTCAAAGCGTCTTAAAGTTTTACCAATAACGGATTTAGAAATTGGATTTCTATTTGGATGCGTATCATTAAATAAATTACTAACGTCTTGTAAACTTCTGCGTCTATCCATAACCCAACATCATAAGTATTTCAATTCGTTCAAGTTCACTTAAACTCGCCATTGTTAATATTAACAGCAACAAATTGCACAAGTGAATTATTTCTGTCAAAGATTTGACGTACACAATAACCACTGATAAAATTATGTCGCTCAAGTTTGTTTATCGCTACGCTTTTGTCTATGTGCGATGTACCGAACATCTGTTAAACACATGAGCCGGCCTTTTCTTATAAAAAAGTTATTTAAATGAATTTAAAAAAAAACAAAATATTATAGTAAAGAGAAAAAAATTCTCTATCGAATGGTAGAGTAAAATTTGCTAGTTCCCATTTAAAAAAACTGCGCGCACAGGCGTAACTAAAAAACAATTGAAGAAAAAAGAAATTCAAATATTCTCAAATGTAGATCAAAATATCCTAACAAACTTTTATATTGAACATAATTCACTAAAATGAATATTAACGACAATAAATCGCCGTCTCCATACTTTTAACTAACCCTGTATAATTTAAATTTATGCTGTAGACAGTGATGGTAACCTTGACTCTTACTAGTTCGGTAGAAAGGTCGGCAATATTCGGTAGATTATAGAAAATATCGGTAGATTAAAAAATTTACAGCT
Organism: Melolontha melolontha; assembly: GCA_935421215.2. Lineage (NCBI taxonomy): Eukaryota > Metazoa > Arthropoda > Insecta > Coleoptera > Scarabaeidae > Melolontha > Melolontha melolontha. The sequence continues at coordinate 108,926,777 of OW285240.1, forward strand.
TTTTTAGGAATATCTTCTTTTATTTATTATTTACAACAATATACAAGTAACATACATTAAATAGAATATAAAATTTGATATAAGTAACATATACATTAAATAGAATATAAAATTTGAAAACAATTTTTTTAAATAAATCTCATTTTACAAAAAATTACTCGTTTTCGCCATCTTTATAGAGTGTATGCTTAGCCATTCGCAAAGTTAGTTTTTTTTCAATTGGAAAATCAAGGCAACTTTTATTTCCAATGTATTGCTTAGCAAGAATTAACCCGTTGATTGTATCCGTTCCTAGCTTGCTTTCTGTTTATTTTTTAAATTATTGACCGTAGAAAAAATTCTTTCAACATTGGCCGAAGAATGCGGCAAACAAAGTAAATTAAAAACAAATTTTGTAAGACCAATAAATATACGTGTTCCGTCGCCGAATGTCGTCGTTTCTACTTTTTGCCAAAATAATTCTACATTATCAGAAAAATAGTTAATTTCGTTAGTATTTCTTAAAAGACGCCACTCATTGTCCAAAGTCTGAAGGTCGGAATTGTATAAAAATCCGGGAAAATAAGTACTATGTCGGTAATAGATTGAACTGATCCTGATTTTACAACTACTGGATCTAAAAACTGAAATTTTTTCAAAGCATTATTCTTTAAAGGAGACCGTTTCATTATTTGATCACATCCTTCTACATCAAAATCCAAGCATCTTAGTCTAAAAAATGATAATTCCTCTTTGGTAAGTGACGTGTTGGATATTGTTTGTATCACTTTCGCGCCAAAATACATGTCCTCAATCTGCAGGTAATGTCTAGGATTTTAAAAATCTACGTCTGCCATTGAAATACCTTCAAGGTAATCCCTTTTTATGAAACAATCGAATAACGTTTTTATAATAGAATGTTTTTATATAGACAATGTATTTTAGGGTGCTCAGTTCCATTTCCTTATTCAAGTTATTAAAAAAGGGTAGAACAAATTCTAAAAATTATAAAAATAACTTTGTAACAGGATCATTTAACGTTTTCAATATGTTATGTACAGACATGATATCATTGGTACTATCGACATCGGTGAAATATAACTGTAGAGGTCCATACTGTTCTAATAACCGCGAAACAAAGCTATGTACGGATAACTATCGGGTTCGACATGGGCGCAAAATTTTATGGATTTTTGTATTACAAAATACTTGAAACTCGGTATATTCTCTAATTCGTTTGGGACTATGAGCAAAGTAATTATAGATATCTCTTGTGAGCTTCTCTATATACGGAGGTAGCTTTTCACATGCATATGAAGCTCATAAATGGAAGGAGTGACATATACATTTTATTACAAAAAGATTTGGAATGTAATTTTGCAATAAAGTCATTACTGAGCGATGTTGTCCTGCCATAACATTTGCCCCATCAGATGCAAAACCGACCAGATTTCTATTATACGGAATTTCGTGTTTTTCAAAAACAGTAACAATATGGTTATATATACTATTCGCGTCGGCTGCTTTAATTTCAATTAACGTTTAAAAATGATCACAAATGGTGTTACTGTTATGTATTCTTACGCATATACAAAGATGTTTAATATTGCTCGTATCAGTCGACTCATCAACAATAAGGGAAAATTTGTTCGTCCGGAGATGATCACATAATACTTGCATATTTTCGTATCCCAGTCAATTTTTAACTATTGCAGTGGTTTTCCTTCTTGCACAGGCTAGTCTTTGGGCAATTTTTGAATCATGGCATACTGCGGCAACGACCTCGGTCAAGTGATATATAGTAGTAAGTGGTAAATTATGTGCGGCGATGAAAGCAGATAGACGTATTTCACCTATAACATGTACATAAAAAAATAAAAACTAAAGAGTTATGTTTAAATAAAGTAATTATCCTTTTTAACTTCTTTCTCTAATATAGAAGGAGCAGCAGTTGCAAACGCTTCTAATGTGGGTTGTTTCGAAATCGCTTTGACTTTTGTTTGATGAGTAGCTGAATTATTATGCTTCATGAGGCCATCCTTTCCACTAATTATATTTATATTTTTGTCGCATGAACTGCATTTTGCGTACTGGAACCCCTTTTCACTTTTTTCTAACCAGCCTCTAAAAGCATCTGTCGTTTCCCCACTCTTTTTTATAAGTTTGGTTATATTTCCTTTTTTTAATAACGCCGGAGCTACTACCTTCATTGCTGCTATCACTATCACACATTTTTGTTAGTTATTTAATAAGAAAGCACGACTAGATTTCTACATTCAATCTACTAAAATAAAATGAGGGAATAGGAAGTTGTACGTATATATAGTGTTTGCTTGGTGATTTCCCTATATAAATGTATTTAGGAGAATACCCTTATTTTGAAGTGAATTCAATAAATAACATCGAATAGAAAGTTGAACGTATATATATAGTTTTGGCTGGTGGTTTTCCTATAAAACCATCGGTGAATACCCTTATATTGAAGTGAATTTAATGAATAACAATTGCTGTCTATCTATTTTTATTTCCTTTTCTTTCTTTATTATCAGTTTTAGGTAAATAAATTCTTTCTTAGAGTAAGACAAGGAAAATGAGAAACAGTTTTTCGATAAAAATACTAGTAAAAATAGTAACACCTAAAGTAACTGCTTATCTGTTTATAGGTAGCTAACATCCGTCAGATTGGTTATTCTAATTTATTTATTTGTTGTGCAGATTAGCCATTGAAGAATTGAAATATTTCAGTAGAATTCCATAGCACTTCGGTAGATCGGTAGATTATACCTAAATTCTGTAGATCTACCGAAAAATCGGTAGGGTTACCATCACTGGTAGTAGATTAACATTATTACATGATACAAAAGTATTTTTAATAATATAAAATATTATTAGAAGTCTGGTGTGAAGAACACAAATACAAGTTCAATATTAACATTCTTTTTTTGTGAACGTGTCCGAACATATCCCTCCCAGAGACGCAGATACGTATTCTATCTTTCTACAGATTCATCAGTATGCCCCTGCTGGAGAAAGGATATCTTCAGACACATTCACAAAAATCTGTAAAATCTGTGTTCTTGTGTTCTTCACACCAGATTTTTAATAATATTTTATATTATTAAAAATACTTTTATATTATACAAAACTGGTGGGGCTTTACCCACTCATGTATATTTCAATTATTCTGTTATTATTACATGAATTTTTACGAAAAAATATTTGAGGAAAATGGTAATAATTAAGTATTAGGTTGTTCGGAAAAAAATGTTCCTTTAAATTCAAAATAATTTGATTAGACAAAAAACTTCAACTTAGATTAAACTATTTAATTGCCATTTGCACTAGTAACCCTTTATCATCTTTCTGCCATCAGTATTCCGCGACGATACCAGCCAACTTGTTTGGAATTAAAAAATTCTTGGCATGCTAATTGTACTTCCTGAAGTTAATTGAAGTTTCTGTATCTAAGAAAGTGTTCCATTGAACGAAACATATGGTATAATATGTAAATGCTAAAGTCAATACCTCGTACAAAATCAGCTTTTTAATACATTCAAGTAAATATGTAATTAAAATTAAGATTTATTTATAAACCCATTTTAAAAACCATATTAAAATTTCATGTGTATTACGAAAATGTTTCTTTTTGTTAGAGAAATGTAAATACGTATATTGGAATCAGAATACCCCATTGTATTCAGAGGCGGCAATGTTTATAAACACAAGCGATTAGTTTTCTTATAGCAAGGGTTCAATAACCTGCGTCAGCTGTTTATTTATATAAATTTATACCTATAAATTTTTAAAGCTGATATACTGAAAAACATGCAAGATATATGCTTTACGTGCATTTAAATTCCAATCTATTACCTTTAATAGAAAATTGTAACAATCAGAACAGAACGAACTTAATGCAAGGTATACAATAACAAGACGATTCATATTGTTATTGCGGGTCACCTTCAAGTTTCATGTACGATAGTATTTATGATATATTCAGTAGCGTAACACAATTTTTTTAAATATTCTTGTCATTTCTTTTCTCCATTATGAGAGGTAATTATGGTAAAATATTTTGGGTATATATAATATGTAATTTGATCTTTCTGTTTTTCATTCGTTGTCTTTTTATTTCAATTACACCCGATATATATATACTATAAATACTATAAATTCAAAACAAGAAGAAAATGAAAATCTGGAGTCTCAATCTTCAACGCACCCCTAACGCCGGCTCCCAGTAAATATGATGACAACATATGTCGTCTCAGCATTCTGCATCATGTAACTCAATGGACCTTTCCAAAAGATGTTTGTGTTTGTAATGCAATGCGCAAAGTCCGAATAGTCAATCCGACCACTGATTAATTTATATAAAAACTTGTGCTATGTAGCTATCTGCGATCAGGCAATGTAATACTGCTCCAGCGAAACAGAATAGTCAATTCCACGATCCGAATAAATATCTGAAACTCAGATATTTTAAAAACCGGCGCTGAATTGTCACTACAGCGACATTAAGAGTATCGTAAAAGGGATACCAAATAACAGATCCGTGCGCAAGCTTACTCATACCAAGCAATATATAACGTTTTGAGGAGATCGACGTTATTGAAAAATTTGATGAACCGTAAGATAAAACCTAATGACTTACTCGCTGAAACGCACGTGTTTTGTACGTGAAGATTGAACTTTAAGCAGTGATCGAATGCTATTCTAAGATCCTTAGAATTAAGGGAAGGAATAAGTGTTGAATTTCTAGTAAATATCAAAGCATTTATTTATATTCAAAGACAAATGATTGACACTAGATCGATTAAAGATAACATTTATACTTTCTTGTAGACGTTTAACATAAACATGACTTAACACAAACATTGAAAATTTATAGTTGTAAAAGAGGAGTTGCTAACATATTTTTAAACTATACTACAAATTTTGAGCGATATGTTAAATTCAAGTTGAAAACATGTAAAACAACTTCTAAACATCTTGATAATCTCCATAATTGAGCATCAAGAAATTGTAAAATCTAAGCTCACAAAACTTGTTCTAAAGCCTTCAGTTATGAAACATTTCCAATTACATTCTTGGCAAGTTCAATTCTGGGTACTGGATTGAACCAGTTCTCTGAATAAAAGAAATTCCTAAATGTACCATTTAACTAATTTAATTCATTACCACCTCGTAAATAAACTTCGTATTTTTAATTTATCTATCTTGCGAGCATCGAATACTCTAAAATAATAAACAAAGTAGTTTTTATCATTTCATTATTCAGCAAAAAGCGTTGACATTATAGCAGCATTTTTGGGAATATACATTTAGCCATTAAAATAAATAACAATAAAAACGCGAAAGTATTTTCGTTTCCTTTATCCGAACGCATGTAACTGTCCATTTTCGTTAAAAATAACATCATGCTTTTTTTTAATAAATGTTCGAAAAAGAGGTGATGAACAAATACGTATAACCATCGTTCTCCGAAAGGCTTGAATGATATACGACTGTTGCCTTACGTGGACCATAAAAGCAAACATATGCCCATATATATTTTTCCCGGCTGTCATAACTTACACGATATAGGAACGGGCATGGGCCAATGGTCCGCATAATGTGATTAGTTGATGGCTTGGCGTATTTACGATCACGCGTGTTCGTTCAATGTAGAAGATACAATATATGTTCTGTTACGTTCATATACGTATGCTAGCGATTTTGCCCTAATTCTATCACTTTTTTACACACCTTAGCTCCAGCATAATTGGGACAATATAATAATTACCATTCAAAGGAAAAAAACTAATAAGTCTTATCGGTATTATCAACTGATATTAGAAGTAATTTGAGTTAAAAGACATTTAAATTAAATGTTCCTTAAATTAGTGTTTCTGTATTATGAAATGAATTTAAGCAGCATTTAACTAAATGTTATATTTAGGAAGGTTGATAATACTTTTAAAACAAAATATAAGAATTTAGCACATTTGAACAACCTAAGGTTGTAGACTTGTTGAATTAGTAAATCAAAAAGTAAACAATATTTAATAGTTACATCAATATATTATGAATATTTGCAAGAAGTCAAAAATTCATGCAACTATTCTGAAATTCTATTTAAAAAATAGCAATAAATTTTTAAAATAATATAATATTAGTCTCTGCCAATTGTTATTATTTGCTTTGCTTTATTAACCACTTCCTCTGCTTCAATCAAACTGTTTTTCTAAACAATTTTTCGATAGTTGAATATTTTAATACATGTTTTATTGTCTATTATCATTTGTGACTTAAGCTTCATCGCTTCAGTAAGCATTTGGCCGTTTAACTTAAAGAATTAGTGCGTTGGTGATAGCAAGGTTTAACTCAACTAGAAGTCAGGCTTGGGATGGACCTTGGATCCCCAACTATCGTGGAAGGCCTACGTCGAACGGCTGTGTGTGTTAGTGCTGATGCCACATGCGAGTGCATATTATGCCTACGTGCATTCTAGACTTGCATATGGTGTTATCTTTCGGGAAAATTCAGTTGATGTGGGACGAATTTTCATAATTCAAAAGGAATGTATTAGGTCTATATTTAACATCAACCCACGGGATACTTGTAGGAACACTTTTAGGGATAAAAAAATACTTATCCTACCCGCGGTATACATTTTGCAGTGCGCATTGTTTGTCAAAATGCATTATCCTGATTTTTTTGCTAAATATGAACTCAAGCATAGTTATAGTACAAGAGGGACTTCTGAGTCATATTTGTGTCCTTCACGTTCTCATTTAACAAAAATACAAAGAAATGTACTCCACCAGTGTATCAAAATATACAACCACTTGCCAGAGACTTTAAAATCATTGTCAACAAAACAATTCAAATACCGACTCAACGAACTATTAATAAACAAAGTGTTGTATAAAGTTAAAGATTTTTTTTTAGAAAGAATTATGTAATAGTTGCTATGGACTTGAAAATTATTTTAATTATATGTTTATTATTTTATATATACATATTTTGTATTTTATTTATGTATTTGTGACGTTTCGTATACATTTTATTAACGAATAAAGGTATAATGCTTTTCCAAATTCTCAACCAAAAATAATATTCTGTTATCCGTCAATAACAGCTTGTATGCTCAAAAGCTTCGCTCAATGACAACTGATGTAATTGGCGCATGCTTACATTTGCGGATAATTGACGGACTCACCTCAATAGTTTCATCGGGCGCACACGAATTGCGATCCAAGTTCGGACAGGTAAAAATGTCATTAAAGGGTTTATTAATGCTCTCCCGAACTGCGGTCAAGTACAATTTAAGTAGGTAAGTACGCAAGTGAAGGAAATTCCCGTGTTGATGTATCTAATTAGCTAATGTAATAGCAATTGTATTCGCATTACTTTTTGTATTATGTAAGGGTAAAATGTTGACAAAGAGTGAGGAGTAACATAGGAATCTGGTTAAATAAAGCAAGTTTATACGCATTTCATCTTTAGTTCAAGATATTTTTAGTTATACATTAAACATGGATATTACCAAAATGTTTAATGAACGGGGTCACCCTTTAATAATAGTACAGTGTACTCTCTCTTAAGGGGACAGCCATGGGACTGAAAAATTTGTCCGCTTATGAGAAGTGTCCGCTTATGAGAAAAGTACAAAAAGAGTAAATAATAATTTGTAATATATTTATCTTTAAACAATTTGATTTCCAAAACAAGAACATATATATATAATCAAGACCTTTTCTACCATAAGGTGTAAAGGTAGTTTGGCGCGTTTTTCCTTTAATTTCATTATCTTGGAGATGTATTTGAAGATCAGTAAGCAATTGAACACCTTTAAGGTCGCTATGATACAAAGAAAAAGCCATTCGTTTTCTTATAGCTAAATAAGCCTCTTTAAAGGAAGTTAACTTGTCTTCAATTTGACTTTCTAGCTCATCTTCAGACGAGTTGGCGAGCGTTTCTTGGGAAGCAATTAACAATTCAATATTAATGTTTTCCACATCTTCATCATTAATGAAGACTTCATTATCTAAATTAATATAGTCTTCGACGTCAATTTGGATTAGGCTCTGTACTTGATTAATAATATTGGAGTACTGAGCAAGTGCTGATAGTGGAAGCTCATCTTCAGCGGTTCAACCGCTATCGTCATTTAGGATATCTGTTTTCCCAAAACCAGCTTTCCTGAAACAATGTTTTATTGTCTGGGGACCCACTTGCTCCCACGCTTTCTGTATGAAATAAACGACATCTAACAAACTTATTGATTTTGATAAATCCAAAGCAGAATTTGCGTCTTCCAACTGCAGCAAAATATTTTTTAAAAATATCGATTTGTACAAAAACTTAAAGTTTTTTATAATGCCTTGATCCAGGGGCTGACAAAATGCTGTTGTGTTTGCTGGAAGAAAAATAACTTTAACATTTTTCAATTTAAGATCGCGAGGATGAGAGGCCGCATTGTCTAAAAATAGCAGGACGTTCCGTTCTTGAAGTTCCATTTTTCTATCGAACTGCGCTAGAAAATCAGTCATCAAATCAGACGTCATCCAAGCCTTTTTGTTTAATCGCCACGTAACTGGTAAATTGTTCAAATTAATATTGCGAAACGCCCGAGGTTTTGCAGCTTTCCCAATAACAAAAAGAGGTTTCTTTTCTCCAGCCATATTGACGCAGTGCAAAATCGTTAGCCTATCCTTAGCCATTTTTCCACCAGTGCATTTTTCGCCTTTTAATGCAAATGTTTTATAGGGTAATCCCCGAAAAAACAATCCAGTCTCATCCGAATTATAAATATCTCGTGAATCATATCCTTGAATAAAAGATGGCACTTTTTCAGTAAAACTTTTGACATCATCTTGGTTTACACTAGCGGCTTCTCCAGAAATGGCACGGAAGGTTATGTTATGCCGTTATTTGAACCTTTCCAGCCAGCCAGATGATACACTGAAATCTGCATAATTCAATTTATCTGCAATTTCTTTAGCCTTGCTCCTGATAAGTGTGCCCGAGAGAGGAATACATTTATTTGGAGCCTTCACAAACCATTTGTAACACAATTTATCAATGTTAACGCCTTTGACGTTCAGCATACTCCTTTTTCTATCCGGATTGACATCAGTGTCCCACAATCTTAAAATTTGGTCTCTGTTTTTGATGATACAAGCAGCTTGAGTTTTACTGATTTTACATTTCTTTGCTAACTCGCGTACACTAAGATTCTCATTTTTTTGAATTTCAATGACATTAACTTTGTCTTTAATAGTCAACACTGCTTTAGGCATAGCGATTCAAGTATGTATATAATAAGAGTCTATAAATGTACTATGTATTTACGTACTACATTTAAAACAACAAGCTGTGCGTATTTAGGGAATTCCCCTTTGTACATACACGTATTATTCAATAAGCAACATCTGTACGAATGTACGAATATGAAGAAGAGTAAACGGAAAAACAGTGATACAGTGTTTTAAGCTGTCCGGTTATGGGGAAGTAAAATCACATTCGTGTAGGAAAAAAGTGTCGGCGTCAGGTTATGGGAGGGTTTCCGCTCACGAGAGAAAAATTTTAAAAATCCCTAAGTAATCTTTTGGTACTGCAAAAAGTGTCCGTTTATGGGAGGTGTCCGCTTAAGAGAGGTGTACGTAAGGAGAGAGTACACTGTACTACTTTTAAAACAATTTCTACAGAAGATGTACAGTACATTCACAATAAAACATGTTATGCCCGATTAAAAAAGTTCACAAAGCGGCCGACAAATATTGAAGAATCTCAATAACTACTGAATTCTATTGAAATCAAGACGTCTAGAGACGAACATTTTTTGTTAGTCAACGACACCGTATTTCAAATAAAAATACTTTCTTGTGAAACTAATTTGCAATTTATGTGTCAACAACAAATATTCTTTGTTGATGGAATATTTGGTTATTGTGCCAAATACGTTTCGCAAATGTTCATAATGTTTACGTGAATAATGTTTACGTACCCGTTGGTTTCTGTTTACTGAAGGATAAAACTGTGGAAACTTACATAAAAATGTTTGTAATATTAAAACAAAAGTGTGAAGATATGGGGTATATGTACATTAAATCCGAAGATAATGGTGATGAATTTCTAGAAGACGATTCATACATCTGTCAAGACCGTATTTCAAAACGTTGAAATCGTTGGTTGTAAATTTCACTTAGCTCAGTCGTGGTAAATTTTTTTTCTGTATCTAATTTTCTTGTGGTTATAACACTTATGTGCATTGTAGGTAGAGAAAAATTCAAAACCTGTGACTTTCAGTGGAATATAAGCAAGAAACATGTATTGGAAAATGGCTTCGCCATTCATTTGGTTTGACTTTCTTGTCTCCCCATGAAGTCGGCGATTGTTTCGTAGAAAATCTCATTCCAGACAAACCAGAGGACGAGCGAGTTGATCAGTTTGCGAATTATTTGGTGGAAAACTATATCGATGATGAAAGTTCTTTTCCACCAAACATCTGGACCCAACAGACTGCTTCTCTCTCACGAACAACAAACACATGTGAATCTTTCCAGTCGAAATTTAATAATTACAATTTTTCCGCGCATCCCATAATACATATATGCTTTTTTAAATTCACTGAAGTCTATACAGACAGATACATATATTAGAATTAACTCAGTAACCTTAAACGCAGTTAGAAAAAATAGGAGAGATGTAATTGAAAAACAAAATTTCATTATTGCTAAGATTTAACAGTTGGAATAAAAAAATATTAATAGGTATAATTATATTAAATGTGTTTCTCAGAAGTAATGTAGTATTATAATTAAATTTTTGTATTTTCTGTTTATTTGTTTTCTTTTCTGTATTAATTACACTCAATACCTTAATTCGAGTAAGATTAGGATGAGCCAGGTAAGTTAAAATTTATTGACTGCAATTCGAGAGAAGATTAGGGTGGGCCAGGTAAGTTAAAATTTCTTGTCCGCAATTCGGGTATCAGATTAAAGGACATCACAGCGCTGACAACAGTTCGTGTGCACCAGTTTCATCATAGTTTCCTTGCAACACATTGGATATTCTACTAAGCTGATTAAAGTCCTCGGTTTTCTCTAGAACTTGTGTTAATTTAATTTTGAACCGCTCTCCTATGGTACCTCTCACATTATAAATTTTATTCTTTAAACTGTGAATGAATTCTATCGATTCACTGAGTTCAATATCTTGAGTTTCAAGTTTTCGTAGTGTTTCACTAATAAAAATTTAGTTTGCTTTGATAAAAGCTAACTCTTGGTGAATTTGTGTTTTATTTAGTATATTTTTGCAATCTGCAATTGCGTTTGAAAAAGGAAGAATGAATCCTCTTATCTATTCAAAGGTATGCATAAAATACAGTGGAATCAAGCCATGTGTCCCATCTTGTTATTATGGGTTGTGGTGGCAGTACCAGACCAGGTAACTTATCCGTATGAATGAACTCTCAGCGGTGTTTTAATGAATACTTTTTTCTGTCAAATTGAACAATGAATTAATATCTAACGTATTTCTACTGATATTCTGTTAAAAGCGCGGGTCAAACATGTTACGTGGATCAGATTCAGGTAAAAAGTCTTCAAATTAATAGGGGAGATAATTATCCCCCTTATACCCAGATGGGCACTGTTATTTTACCTAAATTAAATTACACCAACCCTATAATGAGGGTCGGGCATCAACTTTCACTGAGACAATTGTTCTAAAATGGGATCTTCTGAGAAGTTATTGTTTGTGGATTTTCCAAATTTATTATAAATTCTTAAAGTTCGGCAACACTGAAAATAACTTCAATTTTATCTTACAAATAAAGTTTAGCTAGAGGATGCAATTTCGTTGTACTCGGAACGATATATATATATATATATATATATATATATATATATATATATATATCATATCTCTACCTGTCTATTCTGGCATGAAATTTCAATTGAGCGATTTGCCTCTAATGAGGAAGTGAAGGATGCGGTACAAAATTGCCTACCTCGCCAACCGAAAGAATTTTTTCAACAGGAATACAGAAACTACCGGAGCGATGGCCCAAGTGAATTATAGAGAGAGTGCTGTTAGAAAAATGATGTATGTATAATATTAATTTGCAGTTTATATAAACCAAAAAGAAATGAAATGCAGGTCAAATTTGAATTATCCTCGTATTATAGTCTCTACAATAGTATGGCCCTTGTGTGAGAACAATCGAAATTATAAACTCCTATAGAAATTAAATTTCAAAAATTTAATTAACCTTTTCTTTCGTTTAGAAAAACAAGGTAGAACATTTTATATTTTCTCGTTTATACACGAAATATCGATTTTCAATTTTGTTTACGCGACAGTCTTTAGTTCTACAAAAAACTGTATACATTACAAAGATTATTAAATATTTCCTTAGTGGATAAACGTAAATAATTTGACTTAACACGGCGTCATGCCAAACTTTTTGCCGCAAATTGGTTAACTGTATGTTATCAGTGCACGTTAGTAGCACATTAGTTAGCAATCCGCTTGAAGCAATATGCTTGGATAACACATTCAACGTGACGTCGTAATCATCATGTATTTGGGCCCATATTAATTCATGCATCATGCGAACAAATTTGATATTTTGTTTTATAGACTGGTACACATGTTCCGCATGGGTGATTGATAGAGGGCGTGGCTTCCCTTCGTGCGAACACGGATTGCATGTATTTGTGGGAATTGATGTGTATTACACGTACTGATTCACATTATCAAATGAAAATTATGTATGAGCATGTATATGCGTATATGAAAATAGGGCAATATATAGGTATGTACGTTACATTTGGATGTAATGTATGGACAGATTGATAAATGTGTATGCATCAAATGTAGTCTTTGAAAATAAGAGAATGTGTAAATGAACGTGATAATTTCATATCTTAGTGTTTGTATAATATTCGCTAATATCCACGCTTATATTTCTCCGCGTCAAAATGACTTCTTCTCTGGAACATCTACTGTATCCACTAACTATGTTAGTGAAACTATTGTTGCTCTAGAGAGAATTCATAGTCAGTTTTTGAAGTGTCTCACTTTGAAAACATCTGGCATTCATTTGAATCGTGGAATGGAGTACTCTTTTTCACTGGAGCAGTATGGAGTCCTTGTTGACTTTACGTTTGACGATTTTTCTGAAAATTTGTATCCTCGATCGATTAGGGCATGTACTTGGTTCCCTGGATGGCCGAGAGGTGTCTAGAGGTATCTATATTGTTTTTCATGCATGCACTTTATATAACCACGTGTACCAGGTTCGCTTAAGGTGTAAAAAGCATATAAGTCGAAACACACCTCTTCTGTTCAGAGAAACCTCATGGAATCTGTACGGGATTCCAATTCCTGCCAACAATCTCGATTGCTCCCTCCGATGTAAGACCGGTGTGGGAAGTCTTGCTCTGTTAGCCTTCTTGAAAATAGTCAATTTTTATCTGATTCGGGGTGTTGGCCCTCATAGTGGTGCTCATCTTCTAAAGTCCTTCTGTGGGGGCAGCCCATAGAGCTGAGCTAGAACCAAAGGCGAAACAAGGTCTTCACCCGCGAGGGATCAACTCTGGCCATACGGTCTCACCCACATTACCGTAGCAGTAGAAAACAGGGCCATCCGCAGGCCAGTCACTCTCTGATCGCAGGAAGCTACGTAACGCAGGTTTTTTATATAAAGTGTTATGTGGTCGGATTGACTGTTCGGATTTGCTTCCTGGCGTTGGCCTTCGTGTTCCGCGCATTGCTTCTTGGTAATGTTCCACATTTGCTTATCGCACACCAAACACGAACGTTCTTCTAGCAGGCCCCATTGGCTCACATGGTGCAGAATGCCGAGGCAATATACTTCGACATATTTATTGGGAGCCGGCGTCAGGGGCACGTTGAGGACGAATAGCTCAATCTTTCTTTTTCTTTTGTTTTGAATTTATATTTCTTTATTGTTGCTTTATTATTATTATTATTATTTTTATTATTATTATTATTATTATTATTATTATTATTATTATTATTATTATTATTATTATTATTATTATTATTATTATTATTATTATTATTATTATTATTATTATTATTATTATTATTATTATTATTATTATTTCCTCCACTCACAAGAACATTCAATTTGTCCTTGGTTGCCAGTGTGTTAACCCATCGGTTCGTGAGAACAAGATGGCTGGCATAAGTATCATAATATTATTATTGTTGTTTATTATTATTATTATTATTATTATTTCCTCCACTCACAAGAACATTCAATTTGTCCTTGGTTGCCAGTGTGTTAACCCATCGGTTCGTGAGAACAAGATGGCTGGCATAAGTATCATAATATTATTATTGTTGTTTATTGTTTCTTATTTCCAAGTATTTTTCCGTAACATAACTATGCAGCTCTCTTCCATATGGCATGCTTCATTCTTAGTAAGCAGATAATAACACCTCCCACCATGTATGGGGGGTTCATTTTCACGGCCCAGAGGGTCCGGCGCTTTAGTTGTTATGTTATTATTATTATTATTATTATTATTATTATTATCTAGCCTAAATGGGTTTCAGACATTGGTATTAACAGTTAATAAGTCACCAGGCGCTAAGTGCTAGGTAAGCAGTATTATAAAAGCAGCTTGTCTGCTCCTATCAAAGGCAGCACTTAAATACTTTAAGCCGAGGATAAGTAAATACGTAAATAACTAAATGGTAGTAACCTACAATTAGCCAACAGGAACAGCGTTTGGTTTTGGAAAATCTGGTCTTTTTCAACACGTGTAGTGAAAGACGAGAAACAGCCATTGAGAGATTTGTTTCTACCTGTATTTATAAAAAAAAACGGATCCCTTCTTCATATTAACTATAAATTTGTTATTACTTATGAGAAATAAGGCAAATATCATTACAGGAGAGTTAGCTAAGAGCTGTAGACATTTATAATCTGCAAGAAAGCAATATTGTCGAAAAAATTAAAAATATTGTTTCAAAATGTAATTTAAATTTTAGTCAAAGTAGGTTTCTACCGCGAAAATATTTTTTTTTTCATTTTATGTCCCGGGATAAACAAAGCGGTAGGATCGCGGAAAAGTGAAGCTATATCGAACTAATAGCAGTTAAACAAATTAAGGTAGGAAGGCAGTTCTGTAGGACTATGAAGTCCACGATATCGTACAATCGGTAGTGTCAACTTGAAGCAAAACTTTAAACTGAGGAACATCTTATGATAGTAACCGGAAGAAGCTAGCCTTCGTATATTATGTACTTGTGAAAAACTGAAGAGACTCAACAGAAACATTTCGGAGGTGATCTATTGGATCCTACGGGTGTATTTAAATTTACCCTGACAGTGGCTTTTATCTAGGACAAAAGACTAACAGACTGGAACTGAGAGATTTATTGGTGGTGTTTCAAAAAGCACTGTACTCAAGTCTCCAACCCAAAGAATTAAATAGATAGATTAGACATATGATACTTTCGAGAGATCGAGATTCCAAGACAAGTCATGAACAACCTTAATTTTTACTACGGTTAATACGGCGAGGAAGATCATTTCCCTATGACGATAGACGCCTGACCATTTGCGCCAAACTCTTTTGTTTTGAAAATTGCTTGTGATGTTTATTTAGAAATTTGAAATGAAAAATACATAAACCCACATTGTATTCCGTATTATTATAACGCAATCGGAGAGAACAATATTTCCGAGCCATCTTAAAAAAAAATTTCAACAGAAAACTATTAGAATAGTAAATTTACTAGTATACATTTATTTATTACTTAAATATTTATGTACATTATTTAAACAATAAATAATTATTATACATGTTTGGGAAAAATACAAAAGCACTATCGAAATTTATAATAAAAACCAAAACCACTCACACTCAAAAGAAAACAGGTATTTTTACGGAAACATACAAGAGCATCAATAACGTCTAATAAACTGAAATTCGCCTGTTCATAACTATAAAAAATTAAATATTAACATGCAAATTGGCCAAGCGATTCATCTATGTATAGTAGTTTTACCCACTCAAATATGTTTCAAATAGTTTATGTTAAGCTTTTCTTTTATTTAAGTTTTTTAATGTACACCCTGTTAAATATAGTCTATCCTTAGTGTCGTGTGTCTTTGTTCGTTAAAATGAATGCAAATAAGCTTAGTATAAAATAAAAGTGTCTGTACTAAAGTTGATTTACGAAAAATTACTTATCAAACTTTTTATATTTCAAAAAAAAAAGCAAACAAAATCATAAGAATCCACCCACAACAAAAGCCGAACTTCATGATTATCTCTGACTGATGTGACATCATTTATTGGCGAAGATTTAACGGGCGACCAATGGCAAAAGACAGAAGAAGAGACGAGAATGAAAAGCGAGAGCCCCGTTTTGACGCCGCATTTTATGGAAACGCCGCGCCGTAAACATTCCGCCAACTGCCATATTATCTGGCGCTGTCTCACCCAATCAATGATCGGATGGATGATAAAATCGCGCGATTCTGGGCTAAGCTGGCGACAATGTGTACTTTCTGCCGGCATATCGAAGGCAAATACGGTAAAATTACCTTGTTTAACGCTGTAAAGGTTCTTTGTTGAAATAAAATAAATTTCGTAATTTTATTGGTCAGATTGTAGATATTCGTTTTAGACTTTACGAATTTTTTACTAAATAACTGAAATATTCCTTAAATATTTAATATTTGATTATAAATGTAATAAGTAATTGTGGTATTTACTCGCGAGTAGAATAAACAAGAGGAGACTTTCGACTAGGTACTAATTACAAGTTTTACAAGAGAATTCGATTGCTTTAGAAAAAATTAACAAAGTAATTAGAAAGATAACATTAATTATAATAAGAGAATCGAATACATAAAATAAAAGGTTTTATTTTGCAATTGAATGAAATACTTTCTTGAATATTTTAAAACGAACACTATGTTTAAAAAGCACTAATAAAAATATAAGAGAACTACAAAAGCGTTTTATTTTGCCGAGAAAACATGTATAGTAATGTCTAGAATACTTATTATCATTAGAAAAAAGTAATCTTCTTTATTCACTTCAATTTTGTTTTATACAAAGCTTTTAATTATCTGGATCGCGACTATGTCATATTTAACTTAAGGCGTTTCCAATATATCATTACTCATTACTAACCAAATAATATACGGCATCACACGCGAGTATTATATGCTAATTATTTTCAAATGCTTCTGGTATTTCTCAGGAGAGTACATTTAGGCCAATGCTATTCTTGATATTGTAAAGCATGTGCATAAACGATCATAAATAATAATAAGGATAGTCTGTTAGCACCTTAGAAAACAGCACAGGCCCTATAGGATTATATGTATCTCTTTCTAATTATATAAGTAAAGTATATAACTCTCTCAGTTGTCGGGCTCCGTTAAACAGTTTGCATAGAGCGAAATTAGCTGCATTAATTACTATCTTGCTTCTAGTTGTCAAAATTCATTATTTGTTGTGTTTATCTGTTTCATTTTTGAACTCTTGCATTTTATTCTTTAAAGCATCATCTTATTATAATAGTTATTTATGGTATTAGTGTGTTATATATCAAAAAACACATGAGAGAAAAGAGAGTGTGTTATGGCATATAACGCACGAGTGCCATACAAACTTTTATCCAACACCACTTAATAACGCTTTAAATATGCATTTTTTAATTGAAGGACTTGACATTTGAAAGTGACAAGGTGACAAATTTCTATTATAGAAATTTATAAAGTAAGTAAGTATGCAGTTACTGTGGGGAATACATATAATAATAACAACAACAATGTTAAGATATTCCTAAAATGGAAAAATTAGAAGAATTTGCTTATATGCCCGAAGAAATTCTACACTATGCTCAAGCCGCGAGTTGTGCTCTAATACCAAACAAATCAAAAGAATTATATAATAGAGAGCTCGGTAAATTTTAAGAGTGGACAGAACGTCGAGGATTAATTGGACTAAATGAAAATATCATTCTGAGCTCTTTCTACAATTATAGAAAAAGCTTAGCACCTTCTTCACTATGAACGAGGTATTTCATGCTGAAAAGCTTGTTGAAAATATATAAAAATATTTATATATCAAAATATGGAAAACTGGTTTCTTATATAAAAATAGAGAGTAGGTTTCACAAGGCCAACAATGCAAGAATTTTAAAGAGAGAATATATAGAGCAATTCCTACGTGACGCACCTAACGACCGGTATCTGATGATGAAGGTATTTCCATTTTCTTATATTTATCCAAAGTATTTATTTATTTATTTCCCCCATTAGGTCGCATTAATAATGAAAATATCAGGTGCCTGTCGATGTGATGAGATAGCTAAGTTGAGAATTACTGATGTTGAAGATAAGGGAGAGTGCTTATATGTTTCCATACCTGACACAAAGACGAACATCTCAAGAAGTTTTGTAATTATTAGAGAAGAATTTTCAGTAAACTCTTTGAATGTTTACAGAAAATACGGTTCTCTGAGACCGAAAAATGTCCCACATAGTAGATTTCTTCTTTATTATAAGAATGGCAAATGCAGTAGGCAACCCGTTGGAATCAACCCTATATCGAAAATACCTGAGTTTGTTGCAGCGTCCTTGCATCTACCTGATGCACAACCATATACAGGACACAGTATGAGAAGTTCCTCAGTAACATTGTTGGCAAATGCAGGAGCCGACATTACGACAGTAAAATGTCATGGTGGTTGGAAGTCCTCTACCGTAGCTGCATTCAAGATTCAGTTTCGAATAAATTAGAAATAGCTAGAAGACTACTAGGTTCGAATAAGACATCGACATCAACTTCTGCCGAAATACCTAAATCAATTCCTCTAGATGATACTAAAACTACACATAGTATAAACATAAATTCCAATAACCAAAATCATGTTAATAACAAGTCCATATCTTTAAACTTTAAGATTAATATCAATATATACTTGTATGAAATAAATAAACATAGTAAGTGTCAGGTGATGATTGTTTTCATTAATTGTAATTTAACCATTACTTGTATGTGCATTATTTCTTAATTTAATATTTGAAAATGACGCGATGACATACGTAAAATTTGACACAGTTCGTATTCGTGGTGATGAAACTATCTTTTTCCAATTTTACTTATTAAAATGATCATTACATATATTGAATTTGATTATTAAAACAACATTTTAATCATAAAGGTGAATAAAATTAATTAAAACAGTGAATAAAATGTTTCTAGCAAGACTTTATTCACACTGCTATTGACAACAGTAGCAGAACAGTATATCGACGAATTAATTGCTCAAAAAATGTCCACCCCAAAAAAAATTTTGACAGATGTAAATTCAAATGAAAGGCCTGGAACTTCCACTGCACTTGACTCTGACGAAAGTAGAGTCAACTTAGCTTGCACTGTACTTGACTCTGGCGAAAATAGAGTCAACTTTTCTGGTTTAAGAATTCATCAAATTATTAATAGTACAATCAATATTCATGTAAATAAATTACCTAATCAATAAATTTTTTTGAAACTTTTGCAAAATTGGAAAAAATCTTGTATGATACACGTGAATAAGCAAATTTTATCCACTCAAAAACATTTTTTCGTGGATAACATTTGTCTTTATTCACTTATACCATAAGTAGCTATTATAACACAGTTGTGAGTTATAGATGATAACATAACTAGTGATTTATTGGCTACTTTACTTATTCAAAATTACCATAGTTATAGCTTCATAACTTTGAGGTGTTGGATAAGAAATTATTAGAATAGAATGAAAAATACCATTTTCAAAGTGACTAACATGTCGGCTTTAATAGCCAGGACCATATGATTAAATTTTATGCGAATAATGGAATACTTACACTAATCACGTTTTAAAACAGTATATGATTAATTAATATTCCTATGTGCCATTATATATTTCCAGGAAGAAGCGTTAGTAGAAGAAATATGGCAGATGATGAAATTGATGATAATATACAGGAATTACTCATACTAGTAAATGGTGTTATAAGTCGCTCACAGTATAGTAACTAGGATTTAACAGACATACCAGGCCATAATAAGCGATAACACAGGTTCTACAGTGATTTTGATGCAGCTTTCTGTCAAAAAGACAAATATTTCACTTAAAAAAGACTGAGTAATGTATTTTTTTTCCACTTTTTTAACTTGTATTCCACCTTTTTACTCAATAAACAAATAAATTTTTTTAGAAATATCGTTTTTTTTCATTTAATATTTGCAAAAAAACCTTACGTGATACAAATAAATGCATAGAATTTTTGAAATCAGCCTACCAAAATGATATAAAATCAGTTTTCAAAATAAAAACATCTGTCAAAAAGTTTAATTTTGTAGACCTGTGTAATTATTTAAAAATTAACTATTCAAGATTTGTAAGAATTGCAGAATTTTGATGATTTACAATAGTAGTGAAAAATTAATGTTTTATGAAATAATGTAGTATTAATATCTCACATATTCTTTCTTAATTTTTGATCTGGTAACATAATAAAATGAAATATATTTCATATATTTAAATTTATTTTATAAGTGCCCTGGGAGGCAATTACTTACTTGAAAACCCTCTCAAGGGAATATAGGTGGGGAAGTCAATAGGAAATATAGGCCTACCATAGGTCCTCATAGATCACGTATTACATATGCTCATTACAAGCGACAAGGGTGTCGGTGGAATGTATAGAAACACTGATCATCCATAAATTCTTACCAGGCCGGTATGTTATTAAAACACTGATATAATACATAAAAATGCATGCATATTCAAAAACGATCAACGCAGACCGATGAACTAACGCATGTCTCAAAAGTTTTGGCACAAAATACAATAAAAAAAAAAAAAATATTAAAATATCGGGTTGGCTTTGGAAACAAAAGCAATTTAATGATTTGTCATTTTAATGACAGTTCTGTTACAGAAATCGAATGCGTTGTAATGGCTTATCAATTATAGCGTAAAAAAGTGTTTATAATTTAGTTCGACAGATTCCTAAAGTTTAAAATAGTTCAACTTTTTGAAAATCAAAATGTGTCGCGAAGAACCATGTATCGTGCGATAACAGAATGTGAGCAAGATTTTACATAGCTAAATCTTCCGAAAAGTGGAAGACCGATACTGTTAACTGGACATAGAGCAAACCAGTTAGTCGAAAGTGACGAGAATAACATTAGACGGTCATTGTGTTTCCTAGGATTCGATTTCTAGAACTGAAGAGAGGAGGTGTAGAATATCGTAGAAGAAAAAAAAATGTCCTAAATGTACGACAAATCAGTTAGCTAGAATATCGAGATGTTGCCGTGCTTTAAGGTGCAATCATTTTGCAAATAAAAAAGTTATTGCCATAGATGATGAAAAGTACTTTACTCATAAATTAAAGGAAATTACGGTTTTTACGCCGACATTGTAGAAGAATGTCCGGACAATATAAAATACAAACAAATGGCTAAATTTGTTGATAATTTTAGTTTGGTGCGCGATATCAATTGATGGAATTTCCAGACCTTATGTTGAACGAGTCAGAGGCGACTGTGTACAGTTGAAGTTATATTAACAATTGCTTAACAAAATAGATTAATTTTATCCATCAAAATCAGCTCAAGATGGTATTATATTTTGGCCTAGCTTCCTGCCATTATGCACGTGAAACTAAAAATTGACTTAATGCTCACATTATACTTATTGTGTCGAAAAATTACAATCCCCCCAAATATACCAGAGGCTCGGCCAGTTGAATATTTCTGGGCCATTTTGTCTCGAAAACTGTATGACGGAGGTTGGGAAGTCGAAAACGAGCAACAATTAAAATGGTAAATTTTTAGAAAAATTCGAGAGATTGATGCTGAAACGGTCCAACGCTTGATGCGAGATGCTCCCAGAAGCGCGTATTGTCGAAGACTATGGATCTTTACATTTAATTTGAAATAAAAATTTCCTTATTAACCCTGTAAGTGCAGTTGTTGCTCTCAAGCAACGTTGACTTCAAACACCAGAATTTTCGTATAACTCATAATCTATAGCAATAGGACAGTGTGGAATACAAGCAACAACCGTTTTTCTACTTGTACTTTATGGGCGCCATCTGTATTAAAATGTTTGAGCTTGGTAGTAGCATTTCATATTGTGAGATTTCAACGTCAGTGTTGTTGTTGTGACAGTTACAGTTAAATATAAACAAATCGGTGAGTAAAAACTAATATTTTACTATGATATTTTTAGAATACCTTTAGAAAATGTTTATCTATTACCAAAAAGGAGTAGTTCTTTATTTTGTCAAGTAGATTTGGCACAAACTTCATCTGAAAGGTATGTTGCTTAGAGTCAACGTCGTCATTTAGTGGTAATGGTTATGACAAATTGTAATTTTTTTTTTTTAAATGGAAATACCTCCTCTTACATTTTATGGAAGAAAGAGTTACGTAGTTCCTGTTAGGCCATATGTATCAGACACAGAATCTGTATCTGATGACGAGGAGCTTGAAAATAAAAAAATTGAAGAATATCTAGCAGAAGATTCAGACGATGAACATGATGAAAGTCCAATAGCAAAAAGCAGAAATATCGAAGTTGTAATTGAAGAATCTGATAATGAACGGGAAGAAGAGCATCAGGACGAAATTACTTTGGAAGAGCCACTGTAGAAGAAAAAGACAAAAGGAAAGAAGCCTATCGTAACGTACACGTGGTCAGAAGAAGACATACCTACAAATTATGTTCCTGACCTACCTCCATCTCAAATAACTGAAGTTTCAACATCTCTGGAATATTTCTCAAAGTTTTTCTCTTTGGATATAATGAGTGATACGGTGTATCAAACAAATATTTATAGTACCGAAAAAACAGGTTCCTCTCTCAACATAACCAATGCAGAATTTACTGATTTTATTTCGATAATTCTAACAATGAGAACTATAAAGTTGATCAAGTGATTATTGGGCTAGAAATAGTCGAATTGACAAAATAGCTAACATAATGCCTCTGCGACGTTTTATGAAAATCAGAAGATATGTGCATTTTGCTGATAATTCTACACTAACCCCAAACACTAAAGACCGTTTTTTCAAGGAAAGGCCTCTAATAGAAAAAATTAGAAAAAATTGTCAGAAGTTTCATATTGGCAACCAGTATTCTGTAGACGAAACTATGGTACCTTATAAAGGTACTTTTGCAGGAAATCTCAGGCAATATATTAAAAATAAGCCACACAAATGGGGTTTCAAATTATTTGTAAAAGCAACGGTTTCTGGTATTATAACCGATTTTGTAGCTTATCAGGGTGCATTTACATTTAAACAGTTATTAGGTAGCCCGAATGAACTGACAAGTTCAGAAAAGGAGTTAGGTGTCGGGCCAGGTATTGTTGTTGCACTTTGTAAAACCCTTCCAGATCCAGAAAATGCGTTGGTATTTTTTGACAATTATTTAGCAGCCTACAATTGCTTCCATATTTAAAAAATAATTTCGAAATTCACAGTTTATAAACATTTAGAGCAGACAGAATTGCTGGTTGTCCATTGGAAGCTGACAAAATTATGCAAAGACGACCAAGAGGTTCCTATGTCTTTAAGTTCGACTCTAACAAGGGGATAATTCTTATAAAATGGCATGATAACAAATGTGTGTTATTAGGGAGTACTCACTGTGGAATCGAACCTGTTACTCACATAAAAAGATACGACAAGCTTACTAACCAAAAAACTGATGTGCCTTGTCCTTCCATAATTAAACAATATAACAGACATATGGGAGGTGTGGATAAAGTCAATTCTCTATTAGGATTATATCGCAGTCCCAGTAGGGCTAGAAGATGGTACTATCCTTTATTTACATATTTTCCAGATATGTGTGTTGTTAATGCCTGGCTAGTGTATAAACATGATTGTGCTGAACTAAACGTCAAATCAATGCCTTTAAAGAAATTTAAGATGGATATATCGGAATCTCTTCACCAAACTGGAAAAATTAAAAAAATTGGGCGCCCCTCACTGAACGAAACTGTCGAACAAATTGTAAATCCTACAAAAAGTCGACCAAATGATGCCACTAGGAAGGACAACGTGGGGCACTGGCCTATGTATGGTTCAACAGGACAATGTCGATTTTGTAAGAACGGTTACACTACAATTCTGTGTCAAAAATGTGACATGAGACTTTGTTTTACCCCGGCCAAGAATTGATTTTTTGACTTTCATAATTCGCAATAAATTTGTTTTTTTACGTCTTGTTACTGTGAAGGTATTAAACTTTATGATTACTTATTTCTGTAGTTTTCCTTACGTATTTTAGGCCTAAAAAAATTATTTTTGTCAGTACTAGACTCTCGTTTGACTTGTATTAAAATTTGAACCTCAAATTGTTACTGTTGCTTTGGGGCAACATTCTAAATTTACCACTAAGTAACAACGTTGCTTGGGAGCAACATTATCAAACTCCACTTTTCGAGTAAAAATTGCATATTCCGACCACACAAGCACATTCTTAGTGGCTTGAAAGTCACGTGCACGAATTTTTAGAATTTTACTAAAAGTATTTGGAGGTGTGACCCTTACAGGTTTAATAAAGTTATGAATTATATCTGTTCTGAAAAATTGCCATAAAACCATTTTTAATTTTTAAAATGCTCCAAAGAAATTTGTGCCAAAACTTTTGAGATCTACGTTAGTTTCATCTTACGCAAAACGTCTGTAGCAGTTTATTGTTTCTTCTTAAAATACGAGATTGAGGCAATGAAGTTTCATACGTACATATATTTACATTGTCGTATGTTATTTTCGGATACGATATGTGCCATTGTACCCAGCAAACCACATGTACACACGTACACCTTATTCTGAATGCAGGCCTGGCATGTATTTTATCGCTTTGGAAACTTTCGTATGTATACGAATGTAAATCGCGATTTTTTTTGTACGATCGGCAAGTGTAAATAGAATTTATCACGTATTGACGGTAGAGAATGGATTTAGTTTTTGAACAATGCCCGCTCACTAGAACGATACAAAGGCGGTAAACTAGTTAATAAAACTCTCTGAAGTTTCCGAGGTCTGCATCCAAATGTTCCAGGTATCCTTTAGCAGTTTATATACAGGATTGAATTTCACAACTTTAGCTCTTACATTAAATGTTTTTTTAATAAATTTGGTACGCTAAATGGTTTTTATTTACTATTGAATTACAAAGATCAAAGGAATACTGTTTGCTGCCATAGTTTTACGTTGATAAATAAACTAAAATAAAGCCTGGAAAAACTCTAAATTGTTTTAGCTGGTAGAATTAAATTTAAGATATACAGGGAATTCTAAAAAGCATTGACGGTTTTTAATATGGAATAAGTGGTAGTATTGGTTTAATATACAAAAATTACAACGAAATCTTAATCTATAAATCTGAGAGATTTTTAATTTAAAAATTAATTAGCTTAGGTGGCTTCCTTCTTCCGCTACTCATTGCCTAGCATCTCCAGTGGAATCGCTTCAACTTCCTTTACAATGTTTTGTTTAAGATCTTCAAGATTACGGGGTCTATTATTATACTCACGACTTTGCAGATATCTCCCGAAAAAGTCTAGCATTGTTAAGTCAAGCGGTCGAATTGGCCAGATTATATCGCCGTTGCGAAAAATTAAACGGCCTGAAAACATATCATTCATTCTCCCATCCTGCTGAAACCAGCAATTACAATCAAGTTGTTCATACCTTGGCCGGAAAAAAGTATCAATCATGTGAGAATTTCTTCCTGATGTTACTGTTACGTAGTGCCTGTTACGTTAGTGTAACAGATTTCTCCTAACACTGAATCCATTTCTTCATTCCGTCCATAAAAAAACTTCCTTGTTTATCGTTGATCCAATTGCGAACAGCAGCCCGAACTTCAGCGTCTGATAAAAATGTAGACTTTTTGATACGTCCTTTAACATTGTGTACAACCAGAAATCTGAAGCTCCCAAATTAAGATTTTACGGAGGATGCGAAACTACTGTGAATTTCAGAATTGATCATTTCATTACTGCAATGCGGTCTGGAGTTGTCGTAGCGCAAGAAAAAAATTGTTCTTCCCGGTTTTATTTCACGGATAATCCCATCCGTAGAGTAAGTGGTCGTAAAGTTTTGAAGCGGCTTACTGAATTAATCGTGAATCCTTTCCGCAGATATTCGGTGTTGTATTCGATGGTGAGGATGCAAAATGGTGAGGGTAACTTCCACTTATGGAACACTTTTAACACGTGGAGAATCAGGAAAACAATATTCCATTGATTGCCGTTTGTTTTGGATGGGTGCGCATAATGAAAAATTCGATGCGCGAGCAACCTTACAGCGTTAAAAATTCTATCAGTGTTAATGAAACCGTTTCGATTTGTATAAAAGAGAGAGTTTATTAATGCTGGAAGTTAAACAATATCAAACACTTATTCATTAAACAAAATCTTTCCAGTCTTATTACTTGGTAGCACATGCTCTCCTCAGAATCTGTGAATATATCTGATACCTTTCCAGAAGTTGATAGACTTGTATCCTCTTTTAAAAAAGTTTTCAGGAAAGCACCATTGAGAGTATCTCTTTACAGGGAAAACTTCCATCTTTGTCACTGCCTCCCTCTTTAGTAATAACTAGATCATGGTTGGAAGCTACTAGCTTTTAAGCAGAGAATTTTGATAATTAACAAAATTTCGGTACATGTTCAAATGACGATGTTCGAAGTATTTCTGAGTACAAGAAACTAATACAAATTCCAAATTTATAAAATCAGTTGTACTTACTTCACGAATACTTTGGAAATTTGCCGAAACTAATTACTTATTTTGAAAATCAAAATCTCAAATTAAATGATGGATTAACCACATTAGATATGGGTATTAATAACTTGAAAAATATTCCAAGTGACTTCGGATGTGGCTTCGGCAAAAGTTAGACGAAGTTTTTTTTAATATAAATACAGATTTAATAACATTACGGCAATTGTGTATGGGGACAATGCCTCAAAATCTAACTGCTAAATACGCTGAAATAAAAGAACATTTCCTATGCACTTATAACCAGTTGCGATGTATAAAGGTCGTTTTATATCTATGTATTTCATTCAAAGAGAACAAATTTTACAGAAGAGAACCTTGAGAAAGTATTACTAGTTAATATTAATACTCCTTTACTCAACTTGAACTACAAAATGAACAAATAAAAATGTATTTCGTATTTTATAGATCACCACCCGTTTGTTTTCCAATTATATAAATAAAATTAAAAACTCTTTAAAAAGACAAATTTTCAATAGTACGCCCGTGGGCGATGAGTTATAGGCTTCTCGTGTCCGGCCCCTACTCATTAATATACATTTAAAGCCATATCTAATTGCATATCTAATACCATCATTTAATTCTTTATAAGTAAATTGGAAGCAGATGTACCTTTATTGATTATTGTAATTATGGTTATGGCACTATCAATAACAAGATTATTATTTATTCAAATTTATATATATGTTCTAGCATTTTTATTTCGTATTCGTTATTTTACAACACTATTCCTACTTCAATCTGTTCACGCATTAAATAATCTACACAAATGGATGACACATCAAAAATACATTTGTTACTATTCGTTGGATAGGGATCCATTCGTAACGAAAACCATTAATGTTTTATTCTAACACGGTACCCGACCTGAATTTTAATACTTTCTTTGCGCGTCCATTCCCAACCTTCCAAACACTCACGGAGACCACATATCTTGTTTTGCCGATTGAAAAGAAGTCTAACGGAATATGAGCACAAAATATTGACATCGTGAATAAAATTTGAATACATTTTTCACTTGCCGGAAGAAAAAAGAGAAGAAAGCGATCAGTTTTTTTATGTGTGGGCGATAAATAACAAGGAAAAGGAAAAAAAAATCTGTATATCAAATTGGAACAAATTCTTATTCGTCCAGGGTTTACGAAATATCACGGGATAGAATAAGGTTTCTATAAATAAATATATACTATTTCAATATTTATATTTATATAAAATTGAAGATTAAAACTAACATTAATGCTTAGCTACTATTAATAATATAAAGAAATAATTTACCATAAAAGACAATAATAATAATGGAACAATTCGTTATCCGTCAATTAGTCGAAAAAGCGATCGAATTTAACACTCCAGCCTTTATGTGCTTTGTTGACTTACAAAAGGCATTTTATCGGTTGAATCTACACGACGTGATAATAATACTACAGGAGAATAACATATCAAAACAGTTGATACCTATAACAGAAGACTTAAACACAAAAATGAAGACCAAAATACAAACAAGGAAATTGAAAGCAGCAATGGTACCCGACAAGGCTATTCTCTAAGCCCAATACTTTTAAGATAACGTGAAAACATGAATGGCTACAAAATATAGACAAGCAATCTGACAATTTTACGTTACGCTGACGATGCGGTGCTAATCGCAGATACTGAAACCAACCTACAGAGACTTCTCCATCGATCTTTAAAATCGGCTGAAAGATACAACATGCAAAAATCCACAGAAAAGACACAATCTTTAGTGATCGCAAAAGGGTCAGTCTATACGATGTAAATTAGCAATATGCAATGAAACCATCGTACAAGTAATGTCCTTTATGTACTTTGAGGTAGAAATATTGAGTGAACGGAATATCTACAGAAAAATTAAGCAACAGACCAGGAAAGTAACACTGTCTGGATATCTAAATACCTCACGACATAGAGCAAGGTAAAAATATATAAAACTATGGTAAGACCAATAATGACGAATGTAGGTAAAACCCATGCTGACACAAGCAGAATTAAACAATTGATGCAAACAACCGAAGTGAACACTTTAAAAATGATAGTGGGAAAGATATGGAAAGATAGAGTTAGGAACGAAGCTACAAGAAAAGAATGTGGAATCGGAGATGTTGTTAATTTTGCCAGAGAAAGGAGAAAAGCATGGAAAAAGTACGTCCAAACAGCAGATGAGACCAAGTTGATAAAAATGGCAAGACACCCAAACGAGCAGGAATTAGAAATCTTAGGAGACCGTTAGAAAGATGGAAGAAAAGCTGGGTCTCCACTTCCACTGAAATACCATGATGGATGCGTAAAGAAAAAACAGGTTTCGACCTAAATAAAAGAAGAAGAAACAATTCAAAAAAATATTATTACAATGATAGAAGTTGTAAATCCAAATCTTTTCCACTTATATAAAGCATCCAATGTTACTCGAAAATATGATTGAACCATCGTACTAGGTCATAATTATGTAAGAGTTGAAACACTTCAACGTTAGGATGCTTGTGGAGCCTATCCTCATGGCTCCTGACAATTTTCCAAATTTCATCTTTTACTATCCTCACCTGTATTTTCCGGAGAAGATCTTGATTCCGAGCATACCATGGAGCACTGTTTCTTAGCACTCCGCTTTGGAATAGTTGAAAGTGTTTGTAATTGCTTTCTTTGGTAAACTAGATCCACTAGTTTTTTAAACAATAGTAAACTAAAATCCGAACTAACACGTAGAACTAGCTCCGCTAGCTTCTTCAATCATAATCAACTAAAAGTAGGTAGTGCTGTACTAATTACGCTGTTTCGACTAATTAATTATTTCTCAAATCTTCCATTTGTGTCATATATAATAACGTCTTTATCGCCACATACCAAAAAAATAATACAGAGTCAATAATTTAACCCCTTTTGCTTTGAGCAGTAAGTAACTTCCTTGCTTTTATAATAGGTTAGTATAGTTCACATTAGTTTATCATTTTTTAGTCGGGAACCCTTAATAATTTCTATGATCAGTTTACAGTTTAGAATTGTTAATACCGATTTGTAATTATTATTGTGAATTTATGACTTGCGATGATGCATTTAGTTTATATAAAAATTTGTCGCCCCAATTTGGTTAAAAATAACGTACTATCGTGAGCAATTGAAAGTTAACACTTTATTATGTTGGCATGTCGAAATTTCAAAATTTATCTAATGTATACAGTACTTTTGAAGTGTCAGTGTCAGCATTTAATCATAACATAAATGACATTAGCTTGACAATTTGGTAAAATTTACGCAGCTATAATAGTGCGTTTACTTTCAATTGCTCACGATAGTACGTGCCTAAGGGTGAATGTTTTATCTATTTATAAGGATGTATATCTTTTTATTATATAGTAATAAGTTTTCATGCATAATGCTTAATTTCAATTGTGAATGCGTACCTGAGATCTCACGTAATCGTATAGCGCTTTCCTTTTTTTTGTACACTGATACATACAGTCTGGTGTTACAAGAATTTTGTTTCTTTTTGCATTTCGAATTTAAAAGTAGAGAGTGTTGATGTTTAACATTCATAGATTTATTTAAATTAT
Organism: Melolontha melolontha; assembly: GCA_935421215.2. Lineage (NCBI taxonomy): Eukaryota > Metazoa > Arthropoda > Insecta > Coleoptera > Scarabaeidae > Melolontha > Melolontha melolontha. The sequence goes on from OW285240.1 coordinate 108,957,158, forward strand.
TATTAGATACCTAGGCTTAATTTTATACAGGTCTACACTCATTCTCGTATGTTGAAGCGAGATATGTTTTCTTTTTTGTTCTTTCCTACTTTAACTTGTAAATTTTTTTTTCTAAGGAAGCGTTTTTAATAAACTTAGTTCTTTTTTTAATGTGAGGACATTTTCTTTTACTTCATCTCCTTTATTCGGACTAATTATTTGTAGTGGGTACGTTAGCGCAACTATGTTCTCCGCGTGACGTATAATCCCTAAGGTAAGCAGCCCTTAAAACGCGCTGCCGTTCTTTTTAAATTATTGTCAATTTAGCAACGTTTGGACAAGAATCGCACGACCATCTTCACTGAGATTTACGCCATTGGCACTGGCTAGCTGTCATGTAAATTTAAGATCATCCCGCGCCCACGAAAGGTAAGTCCAAGGCTGGTTGGCTGGGTGGCTGTCTTGCTAATTTAAGATCATCCAGCCCACGCAAGGTAAGTCCAAGGAGGCTTGTTGGATTGCCCAAAACATAATTAGAGCCAGTTTTTGTCTTCTGTTTCTTGCACTTGGTATAGGTTACGCCATATAGGAGAGAGGTACTTACCTCTCTCCTATATGGCGTAACCTCTTACCGTAGAAGAATAAGTAAGCTTTAATATTTAAAAATTATAACAAGAAAGGCCGCGGTAAATCATAGTGATAAAACTATAGAACTAATCAGCGTAATAGTTGGAATAAAACTAAATGTAGTGATAATGTAGGATATTGGGATAAATAAAGCTACCAGAAGGTAGACGTTGCTACACATTATAATTAACAAGTACTAAATGATAGCTGCTTAATCTGTATCAATTTGACCAGACGCGCCTGACATAAGTTTAAACCTGGAGTGCAATCTATGAAATTAAGAGATGTGTTTTTAGTAGATCGTTTAAGTTATTTATTTCAGTAAATTCGAATAATTAGCGTCGTCAAATGTATAAAGCAATATTTACATTCACAATACTTCAAGAAAAATGCAATTAATTTGCAACAAAGGCCAATTACAGGCAAAACATTCGCATCTGTTTCCTTAATGTAACTTAAGACTTCCCAGTATATTTGGATGCACAGTCCTTGATAGCTCAAGTGGCAGAGCAATGGTCCGGTAAACCATGGACGTGGGTTCGAATCCTGCTTAAGGGCGAATTTTTTTTCGATTTAAAAATTCGAATAATTAGCGTCGTAAAATGTTGAAAGCAATATTTACATTCAGTAGCCTCTTTTTGGTTCAGTTGTGTATATTGCATTTTCATATAAGAGGCACAATCGTAAAAATTCAACGCTTTCATTTTAATATCCTTCGCTTCCTGCAAGCAATTCCTTATTTGTATTTATATTTACATTCATGTTCAGTTAAAATACTACAATTATAAGAATTCACTTTATCAGCAGGAAAAAGAATTAAAATTCTCCTCCGATGAAATTGAATTTAAAAGATTCCACGTAAAAACAAAAGGTAAAAAAGTTTAAAATTTAATTGAGAACTTATTCCACGAATCTCTTTCCGTACTAGAATTCCTCTTTCTCGAACTTTCTTACATTTGCCCATAGAATGGAGTGAATCGTAAAACCCTTAAAAGATACGCCGGAACCTCAACATTAACTGACCCCTCTTATCAGCAAAACGAGTCCGAAAAACTTTTTCCTTCGAATGCGAAAGAGTCTATTGCCCGAGCAAACAGGATCAGATCGAGACAGGACGACATTTTGAAGAGCCGATCCGAATCGATAAACAAAATTATTTAAATGAGAAAAAACGGTGAACGAGCAATGTTTGGAGTATGGTAGGAGTAAAGAGATAAGATCTAATGGAACTGGCGTCCCTTCCTTCCGCTTTTTCACCTCGCATCTCTTTTCAGGCCGCTTTGTCCTTTCGGACGTGGTAAAGGAGGCGCGCAAGGGATTACATGTTTTGTTTCTACTCTTTATCTCGCTCTCATCTCACGGGATATCGAGTTTCCGGTTCGGGAAAACACTTTTACGCAGCGGATGTTTTCAACTTACACAGTAACAATAGATCCTAGGTAGGTTTCGGGTCACTTATTTTGTAACTTTAAATTCTTTTTAGAATCGCCTTTACAAAAGAAAAGCAACATACACAAAGAAATCTTGACATTTTTATGTTTAATCGTATCAACGGAGATTTTTTATAATTTTGTTTCTTCGTTAAAATACATAGAATATACTGAAATAAAACCTTTGTAAGGACGCTAGTAAAGCTTGATAAAGTGAAACATGCATTTATAGTTTATCGTCATGCATGTCTCAATACATCCTTATCTGACATACCGTAATCGACAAATTTTAATTTCTGGTGCGAAAGTAGAAGTGGAAAAGAGCGCGATAGAGAAAAGTAAAGAAAGACATATAGCGAGATTGCCAATGAATTGTAGGCAAGTAGATTAAGTGGGGTACGATAAGGTTCGGTCAGCTTATAGCTAGTCAGTAAGTCTATAGCTTTAGAGGTTGTAGAACGCATCTTAGAAATACGTATAAAGTTCGCCACGAATATTTACAGAAAAATATTTATTTCTTAGTGTATTACTTTTATGAGGATGTACAACAAAGCTTATATTTTCTGCGTATAAATAAAATGAAATGAAATATTAATTATAAATTATGTAAAAAAAATAAATTTAACCCTTATGAAAACAAAATAAATTAACTCTTCTCCGATAATAATAAAAAATAAATATTCTAAATTAAAGGTTCAAATAATCCACCACATTGTTCATTGCAGTATGCCAACCTATAATAAAATTCTTGGCGGATATTACTTAGAAAAAACCGACAATTGAATTACTTAAAATACCAGCCCATAGATTTAATTTTTGTGGATATCGGGTATGTACAAGTACATTGAGGTGTCTACCGGCATAATAGCATTTTATGATTTGTGTCATATCTTGAGTTGTAAAAACATGCATGTTGAAATCGACTATTAATATACTCATGTAGAGAAATAAGTGTTGTACACCGGGTAAGCGTTTGTTAGGGAACAGGGCATGTTAAATATGTATGTGTGTACACCACTATGCCTCTCTCTCACTGTTTGAAAGCAGGCATCGTTGGATATATCAAGCATGCACTATACACGCAAACAGAAATTAAAATTTAGTCATCTACGGTATATAGGGAGTTGAGATGGAGGATAAAGCGTAATTCATCCAATATTATTCAATGATTATATCTCAGACATGGATAATATTATGTAAAGTGACTCGGTCAGTTTTGGTAGTATATACGTTCCAGAACGAGTAATGTAGAAATACCGAACTCAATTGTGAGTGCAAATGGCAACAGGTTGGTTGATCCACTTTCAATAATCAATGGCTTTCATGAGTATTTCCAATCCACTTATATTCCAACTTCCCTTCAACATTACCTTCAGCATCTTCTCTTTTGCCATGTAATTCATTAATTGATGTAAGATCTGTATCTGAAAGCGAGGTATTTCAACCTCTTAAGAAATAAAAAGTGAATTTTGCAGTTGGTTATGACAGCATTCCTTCATTTATCTTAAGGGACTGTGCTGCTGTTTTCTCTAACGCGCTAAGCTGTTTATTCAACTTATCGCTCAAAACTTGTACTTTTCCGGATATCTAGAAATGTGCTAGACTTACTCCTGTTTAGAAGAAAGGTGATCGTCACTCTATTGAAAGCTATAGACCTATAGCTATTATTAACAACGTAGTCAAAGTATTAGAATCTTGTTTGTATAAGATTATTTATGCTCATGTCATTTATGCTCAAATCCAAACTTTAATATCTCATGATCAACATGGTTTCATGTCTGAGCGATCCCTAACTACCATTACAGAATATATATACGAGAAATTTCATAGTAATAAAGAAATTGACGTTATTTGTACCGATATGACAAAAGCTTTCGACCACATTAATCATTCTCCACTCTTAATTGAGTTAGATGCTCTTAGCCTTTACCTGTCGCTGGTTACATCCTTCAAATCATACCTTACCAATTGTAATCATTATGTAGCTTATAGGGCTCATGTTTCCAATAGTTTTCCGTCATCTTCAGGTGTTCCTCAAGGAACTAATTTAGGTCTTTTATTGTTTCTCTTATTCATTAAGACTTGGCTCTTGAGCTTAATTGTTCAAGGTTGCTCTTTGCAGACGATTTAAAATTATATGCTACAATCAACACCATCGACGATTGCATATCGCTTCAGAATCAGATTGAGGAAAATATCGCAGAAAAGGAAGCGGTAGAAACAATCAAATACGAGGGTCTTCTTTTATGTTTTGCATACTGGGACATAGAGGGCGTCGCTAATCAAATGTCAGTGCTAAAAATTAACCTACATCTTTAGTTAGCCTAATTCCAAAGTTTTAGTGCGATACGCGTAGTGTTGTAGCTACAATGAATTGTCAAAGTTGACAAGTTAGTCGAAAAATGGAAATAAACCATGAAAAATTTAAAATAAATTATAATTTGTTGGTACGGAGGATCTAAACACGGACGGATTAGTCTTAGCGGCAATCTAAGAGTCATTCAGGAAAACGTCGATGCTATGCGCAAGTTCATCAACGAAGAGTAACATGTGATATATCGCGATATTGAGGCATCATTGGTGATTTCAATTCTAAAATTTTGCATGAAGAATTGTGTGTAAAAAAATTAGTTTCCACTTGGTTATAGCATCTGTTGACCGAAGAACAGAAAATAGCTAGGGAGGATTGGTGTCAAAAAACTTCAACACAATAATCTCTAAAAATGTATACAGCATCGTGAATGGTGACGAATCTGGGATTTAATTATACGTCAGTCGTCTGTTGGGATGTTCCAAGGTGAAGAACAGCCGACAAAAGTCATCCGTTTTTGAAGTGTCTCCAAAAAGATAGTTGCTACATTTGTCTCGAAAGCAGGTCATGTAGCAGCAACAACTTCTCTACAAGATCAAAGAACTGTTATTGCCAATTGGTGTACAACCATTTGTTTGCCGCAAGTCATCGCTGAGCTGCGAGAAACAAACCCATAACGAATCATCCTCCACCAAGACAATATAAGTTCGCACACACCTCTCATGAGAATTGAATTTTTAACAAAACAAAATTTCGAATTGTTAGATAATCCTCTGTACAGTCTCGACCTGAGTTCCAACGATATCTTTACCTTTCCGAAAATCAAGGACGGACGACTACGTGGTCAGAGGTTCCAGTCGTCACAAGGAGCAGTCGATGCCTCGAAACGTAATTTTGACTGTACCAACAAACGAGTAGAATAACTGCTTCAAGAGTTGGTTCGAGCAAACGCAAAATTGCATTAATCTTCGTGAAGAATACTTCGATAAACATTAAAGTCTTTAAAAGCTATCTACTGTTTTATTCCAGCTCTATATGCTAAATAGAAAAGACAACCCTCGTTCCGTAACCTATTATTTGAACTGCGAAAAACCTATGCGGATTACGAAATATTATTTATACCGTTGATGATTTTCGTTCTTGGAGGAATCAGTGAGAACAACCAAAAATTTTCTTGGATGCAAAAAAATAAAATCAACTGAAGTACGAAAACTTATAACTAGCATGCAGAAATATATTATTCTCGGTTCCTTGCGTACCTTAACGACCCCTAAAGCCAGCTGCACACCACCACATGTTGAACCACTCGAGTAGCTGATTTCTTGGATCCGAAGCTGTTCGTGTATGAAGAGTTACTGCTGCGTATTAGCGAGCTGCGCAGAGGCAACAACATCTTATCCCTGCCTGACCCAATCACCCACCAAGTGATTACATATGATGTCGTTACTGTTACTTTATAACTGTTTGCTGCTTGTTGTTATTGTTACTATTGTTATTGTTATTTATAGCCAAATAAAAAACAAGTTCAACAGGATGGATCCATAAACAACAATAACAACTAATTAAAAAAAAAATACAAACTTCATACAGGAATTTAGTCTATAACATCATAAAAGTTAGTATTGCCAATAGAATAATCTAAAAATTTTAATAACCTTTTCTTAAAAAAGGAAATTGTAATCAGTAATTTGTTCCAAAAATAATACGCGTCAGGAAACATTGATTGTATCTGCAACTTCTGACTCGGTATTTAACTTCTCGTAACGCATAGACGGAACTTTATAGTGGATAGAGACTTCACTTTGCTCCCCGAACTTGTACTTTCTTGAAAGTTACAAAACTGAATTAGGAAGTTCCGTATCTACCGGGTAGTTTGCGGGAACCCTTGACGATATACGAGAGGTAAAAGTAAAGGGACTCAATGGCATGCGTGAACCAGCCTGTTAAAGTTTTAAAATGACTACCCACTTCCAGGTAAAAGTACCCGATCGGAATACGAAAGTAGTTCTGAAGTAGTTAGGTGGGGAAGAAGTAATGGACATCAACCACTATATTTCAAGCGGTTGAAATTCGATAATCGGAACTCTCTTAGGTGTGACAACATGAGTTGCCCTTGAAGAAACCTCCTAAGCATTTGCCGAGATTAATACGAGGTTTACTGAAAATTTTTTTGGAATCTAGTTGTTTAAGTAGTGTCCGCGATATATTTCATAAATTCTTACAAATTAAATCAATAGTTTAGTCGACAGTTCATATTTAAGGGAAATAGTTTTATTAATACAAAGGTATTTTTAATAATATAAAATATTATTAAAAATCTGGTGTGAAGAACACAAGTACAGGTTCACTATTAATATTTTCTGTGAAGGTGTCCGAACATATCCCTCCCCCAGAGACGCAGATACGTATTTCGCCTTTCTACAGGCTCATCGGTACGCCCCAGCTGGAGAAAGGATATCTTCAGACACATTCAGAAAAAAGAACCACATCGCCATATCACAGAAATTATCGAGACCGAGCGTAGAAGTAAATTCACACGAGATTTTTAATAACATTTTATATTATTAAGAATACCTTTGTATTATACAAAACTGGTAGGGTTTCACCTACTCATGTATGTTTCAATTATTCGGATACATTACACATGTGGTTAGTCCGTAGTATGAGTGAAGACACAAACAAAATGCAGTTTCTCGAGAGACGGCTGTGCCATCTTTGGAAGGGGGTCGTTGGTTGGCATTGGTTATGTGGACAGCGCGAAGTACTTCGGCTGTCTGACAACAGGCAGCGCTGAATTTACTTCTACGCTCGGTCTCGATAATTTCTGTGATATGGCGATGTGGTTCTTTTTTGTGAATGTGTCTGAAGATATCCTTTCTCCAGCTGGGGCGTACCGATGAGCCTGTAGAAAGACGAAATACGTATCTGCGTCTCTGGGGAGGGATATGTTCGGACACGTTCACAAAAAATATTAATAGTGAACCTGTATTTTGTGTTCTTCACACCAGATTTTTAATAATATTTTATATTATTCAAAATACCTTTGTATTATACAAAACTGCTGGGGTTTTACCCACTCACGTATGTTTCAATTATCCTATTACTAACTAGTTTTATTTGTGCAACATTAAAAGAAAAATTTATTGTAAAAATGGAACTTTCCTGTGAAAATTTTCTGGCTATGCTCTTTTATGTTGTGGTTTAACATTGAGAAAATGCATCAATCAACTTTATTTGGTTTTTAAAGAAGAAACGCTATTCCACAATAATTTCAGTAGTTAGTTTGCCGAATTTCAAAGTGGACACACAATATTGAGTGACGAATTTCGTAAAGGTCGTCCATTGACGTCAGCTATTGTCACTAGTACTGATTCTATGGGTGAAAAGACTGAACAAAATCGACGTGCCACATACTGTAAAAATGAAGCATCCTTTGATATGGTATGAAAGCAGTACATGCAATTTTATATGCATATTTGAACGTACCACAGTGCAACGAAATCCTAAATTCCTTGCCACACCTAGAAAATCGAGAATGATCATTTGAGCACGTGCATTTGAAAATCTGATATAGAGGGCATTAGTGTATAAGATTATGAAAAGGCAGACGGCTAGAATAAATGCTTGTCTCTACACGACAGCTCAAACTCGCCATTGCCCGAGAATTTACGAGATATACTTATTCATGTTGTTTTAGACGTCGCGATGAAAAGTCGTGTTGCTTCAATATCGAGTTTCCAAAAGTAATTTTTCGAAATGGAAAATGTTTTTCGAGGTACGTACAATACATTCATATGCATCACATTCGTGTTATTATAAATATCTAAATGTGAATCGCCATAGAATATGACACTTTCTAAATTTATTTCTTATTGACAAAACGTGACATGAACATACAAAATAGATGTGAACCTGTGAGATATCACGTTGCTGTAAAGTGTTTTAAGTGTAAAAAAGTGAACATTTTGAGAATCACAAATTGACGTCATGCACGCAGGAGAGCGAATCCTGGCGTAGAACATGCTACTACCCTGAAATGAATTGGAATCTGGTGCATTTTCACATATATCTTTGAACGCTACTTTGAACTTTAAAATTTGAATATTTCATCTATCATCAGTAAACCCAATGCCAAGGAATATACTCATTTTATTTCGTAAGCGAATTCGCGAAATGTTTCACGCACGAAGTTTGTACAATATTTTTTGTACGAGAACTATAAACAATAATAATATTTAAATAAAATATAAATATAATTTCAAAATTTTTATATTTATAAGTATTTTTAACAATATTACTTAGTATCTGTCAGGATTGCCGAGCGGTCTAAGCCGCCAGACTCAAGGTTTACCTTGCCCTCGAGTTATGCCCTTGGTTCTCGAGCGTTCTGGTCATCTCTGAGGGCGTGGGTTCGAATCCCACTTCTGACAATTTTTTTTTTAGTTTTCTATAAATTTAAAAAATAATATTTGTTGCTGTTCTGACATTGAATTACATACCTTCCAACTATAACAATTTCTATTTCATTTCCTTTTATTTTCATAGAAAAACAACGAACTGGGTAGCATATTATTAAGGTTAGGGATTTATGATTTTAAAATGTCACTAAATTAATCAAGTTCCAGGAAGTACCAACTTTACTTTTACGCACTCGTGTTTAAAGTGACTTTTTACGCACGCAAATCGAATCGTGAAATGACAGGTTTTGATAAGCGAGTACAAAAAATAATTTATACACTAATATTTAAATTTTTAAGCCAGTCCACTGCTGCAGGAGTTGCTGTACTCAGCTCGTGGATGTCATTAGAGAAACTTTTTCTGGGGCGGTCGTTGACTATGTGAACCATCGCTTCTCCATATTTTCGCAGTCGTAGAGGTTAATATCTGCTAGTTGCCATGTATGGAGTATCGAGTTGCATCTTCAATGGCCTGTGCAAAACCGATATAATTGATACCATTGCCTAAGAGCTTCGCCCGGCAGAGGTCACGGAAGAGTTAGAATTAGATCCTTATTTCTTAATTCAGGATGTTATTTGAGGAGAACTATACAGTTATCACTCACATTGATGGGCTGCTAAAGTTCCGTATCCAGCCCAATTTTGGATGAAGGGAGACTTCTGATATCCGGCCCGCAATGGTAGAAAGGATCGCTAGTCGAAGATTAGGTGTGGATCTAACAGTACCGGTGATGATCTTCATTGTATCGCTACGTTGTATATTTGTTAGCTTAATGTGAGAACTTAGACGCCAGATAGCAGCACGGTATTCAGCAGAGGAGTAAGCCAATGCAATGAATGGCTGCCGCTCAAAAGTTCTCCCCATTCGCTCTTCATGAATTCCTGGCTAGTTTATGGTATATCTTATTGCGAATCTTCACCTTTTGATTAAGATAATGAAAAATGAAAAATGTTGATAAATTTCGCTCTTATTGGAACTTGTCAACACACAGTATCCCGGACTGACATAACAACATATATCATTACTTCGCGTATATATAGTTAGTATAATGAACTTACTGTTAATGAGAACTATGGGAATTCAATCTCACAAATGAAATGCACATGATTCGTATTTCGAACAGTTTGATTGTCAAAGCCATTTCTTATAATATTCGTCTAAAACTTGCAGATCTTTAGGAAGTTGTAATTCTCCATCCCCTAAATTATTGGTTTGTGTGCATAAAGCCAAGTCATCGTCATCTGAATACAGAAATTTTCTTGATTTTTTGGGTGGGAGTAAATGTTGAACATTAGAGGAGCCAGACCCGAGCCTTTAGGAAGGTAATTTTTCAAGATATTGCGATTGCTAGTTCGTTTGTTTACTGCAATTCGGCGATTATTCTGGGTAAGTTGCTTAATTTATCACATCGAATAATTTTTTGCAATTTGAAATTCATTCCATTCTCCCAGACTGTATCATAGATACTGGAAAGATCGACAAAAACAGAGGATGTTTTCAGCGCCTTCTGAAAACCTGTTTCAAAATGTATTGTTAACGACAAGATTTGGTCACAGAAGTGTCCTCCCGTTCTGAAATTGGTTTGCTCCTTATTAATAGTCTCGTCAACGGTGAGATTCTAGATATTCTAAAACCGTTCTATAGGTTTCTAGCAAACTGACAAGAGAGCTATAGATCTGTAACTTCTAGCATCTTCTTAGGACAGACCTCGGAATCACTGATTTTAAGCAAAAAATATAATTAAATAAGGCCGCCGTCATCGGTCTAGTGTTTTAAATTTTGAAATTTAAAAATTTTGTTGCCCATAATTTGATTTAAATATTTCAATCTTTTAGGTTTTGGCCGGAATCTAGGATTTCGTGTCACTGTATGTACGGAAGCTTTGCTATCGTTGGATCCTATACAATTTGAGAGAAACTCAAAAAGAGGACAGTGCCTAATAGTGAAATAACTTTTGATCAAAAAGTCTTTGGATCGCAGTAGCCATGAAGTGTAAAAACCATCTATAGAATTATTTACTTCTGTACTTCTTTACTTTTAAGTACACATAAGTCACAAATGAAATAGATCTTAGGCTATGGTATAATAATTGTATACATGTTTGAAACATTTTGAATTATAACCAGCTTACTTGAAAGTTATCAAGTAAATGTCAAAACTAATTGAAATAAATAATTTCATAGATACCTCGCAAATTTCACGCAATAGCGATCCAAAGACTTTTTGATCATACGATTTCTAAAAACATTAATCGAGATCGTTCAAATTTCGTCAACAACATTTGTTATTGGTGACAAAACTTTGATTTATCCGTACGATGATATTCGTATTACCAATTTGACTAAAATATTAATATATCTGCGAGATTTTAAACAGACGTTATTGTTATTAATATTGGGCTGCCCTGTCCTGGTGTACCGAACGGCTCAAGTTGTAATAATAGTCCCCGCACTAGCCTTCCAGGCCTTTGGGGTAGCAACATGGTGGGTTTTAAAATGATGCTACTCCAAAGGCCTGGAAAGCTATTGCGGGGACTATTATTATATATTGGCCTGTCCAAAGCTTTTGACTTAATTGATCATAGCATTCCCTTGAATAAACTCATGGTTTTGCTCCAACTGAGGCAACGAAAATCTTATGTAACTTAAAGTGGATTTTCTTCTAATTTTGTCACGAAGGTTTGTAAGTATTTCAAAAATATTACGATTATAGAGGCTCTTTACTTTGCTTACTTCGTAAGTAAACCTAGGTAAGCTGCTTTAATATGGCAATCGTTAATGACCTACTAAGACTGAAACACTAAAGGCGAAACACATAAAAATGATTATTTTATTATAATCCAGCAAAGAAGTGGCGTACAAAAGAGTCAAACTACATTAAACAAAATTTCACTTGCGAAATCCAACGTGATGAGACTAGCACCAGTATACACTCTCTCGATGGTTGAAAACAAACAACTTAGTGATATATTTCGTTAATAGTAAAATTTCATTAATTTTCTTTCTTATATTGTCACGTTTATCTCGTTTCTTAATAATTACATATTTACCATACAGTACCATTTCCGGAAACAGTCAATTTTAAAAACAATTTTAAAAAAAGGAAAAATGTGAGAGTTTACACAGTAATATATTTTAAATAAAAAAGGTTTCGCTATCAAACATTTGTGAAACTTCAGGCATTGCATATTCCTTAAATAACGATTGTACTTCATTAATGAACACGATTTTGTCATAACTATTTCAATTAAAACTTTCGCTTATGTCTATTAATGCATTTTCATTAAATATCAACACATTTGTAGTGAAATGAAATAGACATGCAATATACATATCTGTAACTGTACACATGCACAATACACCTCGTATTTTCAGCATTTACTTCTGCTTAAGACACGTGTTTCTGCCATCTATAGGCGTCATCAGTCAAGCTAGTGAAGCAATGTAATACAAATGATACAAATCTTTTTAAGAACATATTTGTATCTGTATATACATTTACGCTGAAATCGCCTACAAGATATAGCAAATTTCGTCCTATAAGGTGGCACTACACACTACAGACATGCAATATACTATATTGCATGTCTGACAGACATGCAATATACTGTATATTGCATGTCTGTTTCATTTGTAACAAATGCGTAATACGTGCATAACGTATTGATATACTTAAACCTTTTTGTATATTTACCGCCATCTGGCTCGTGTTAATGGACTACACCTATAAGTATTTTTTCGCTTATGTACTAGCATAGCTAGTCAAGCGAAAGGTCGCCTTTTTCGGCATAGTCTCTTTCGTCCGTCAGATGTCACTTATTAAATAGTGCCACCTTATAGGACGAAATTTGCTATATCCTGTAGGCGATTTCAGCGTAAATGTATATACAGATACAAATCTGTTCTTAAAAAGATTTGTATCATTTGTAGAAACACATGTCTTAAGCAGAAGTAAATGCTGAAAATACGAGGTGTATTGTCCATGTGTACAGTTACAGATATGTATATTGCATGTCTGTTTCATTTGTAACAAATGCGTAATACGTGCATAATGTATTGATATACTTAAACCATTTTGTACATTTGTAGTGATTGTACTAATTTTCTGACTTTTCTCTGTTCATTACAGGAAAATTTGTTTCCACTATATATTCTTTTATTTTTTTTATATCTACTGTTTTCTATTACAATTTATTAAAACGTGTTATTATCTATTATTATAACATCAGTTTTAAATTGCTTAAGTAAAAACTTATTGATAGTGAAGTAACTTAATGTGCCTTTAAGGACTGAAAATATGTCGATTTCTAAAGAAATAGAATTTACAACAAATTCTCCACTTGCATACAGTCATCAAGTATTTATTAAACCAGGATCTTTTTAATGATAAGACCTGTTCAAATCGATAAGTCTCCGACTTTGGTAACAATGATAATTGATGAAATGAAGCAGCTCGTCTGAAAGAGATAAATCACCTATTAAAATAGTAAATTACGCGAACCATTAGCGCAAGAAAAGTTGCACTAAATAACGGAAACGCAATTAGAGATGGAATCCGATAAAATTGAAATCTCGACGGCTTTGAAATATAAATCCAATGATACTTTAACGACGTATTAAACGAACGACGCGGTGCCCATTAAGCGTCACTAGCTACCTTTCATTTTAATTGCCTACAATTTGTCTAATAACTTATCAATTACATTTCGTTCGAAAATTACGGTCTCTCTGCTAGTTCGGCTCTCGTTCACTATGCTATCTATCTACCTATTCGTGTTATTTGTGTGCTCACGAACAATTTTCCAACATTGGAAGCGCAATAAAAAGCATCGCGCGTGCTGGGGACCGCCACATGCTACCTCTGAACGTGACGAATGCACCGACCTCACCGTCGAGCCCTTAATGGTCCCGACGGAGGCTGCACCTGCCCGCCTATTAAAGACTATTTGCCAACATCTGCGTCACCTACACTCTCATATTTTCGTCATACTGCATTTTGCATTGACGCTGGCTGAGGGTCTAGACGCAGCTACACCCAAGGTATATATAGTAATGTTGCTACTGCAATGCTACTTTTTTTTGCTCTTCTTTTTTTTCACCAGTCTGTGCGTGATATTGATAAATTGTTAGTCTGAGTTTTGTTATTGATTTCTCTATGGTCCGTTGATATATTGTCCTGCTTCCGCTTACTGCTCGTAAGTAATAAATAATGATAATGCGGAATTCCTTTTGTTTTTCTTATAAGTAATAAATTAGAACTAATAATGCTTAACAAACACTAACTAAATATAAGTAAATTAACAAATTTTACAATTACGTAATTTTTAAACAGCCTTTATAAGTATTTAGATAGGGGTTAATTATGTGAGGGAGTTTTCCTTGATTTAAGCAAAGCTTTCGACATTGTATATCATAATGTATTACTTGAAATATTGAATTAAAGACATAGTGCTAAAAATGCCTTGAGTGCTATCTTTAAAATCGAACATTATTGAAATAAATGGAAGGTATATTCCAACGTTAGAGATGTTTCAATAGGTAGTGTATAAGATCCACTATTATACATAACGTATTGTTACATTCCGTATATATTAGAATGTTTTTAATTCTATTTTATATTATATTCCCAAATATATCGAATTTCAAATATTAAGAACTTCTAACTATATTCTCGCATATTTTATATAATTCGTATTTGCAAGAGAATACCTTTCTTTTATATCGCCCTGGTCACAACGACCCTTCCGAAAAATCACCTATCGAACGGGTAAACCCAGGCATTTCATATTCTCTCTTTCTTGTTTCAGAGAATTTTAAATTAAGTTATTAATTACTTACGTAAGCACTGACGTTTCCGCAATAAGATAAAACACATGTCTGCTTGTCTGGATATATTCTTTTACAGATATATGAAGTTGTATTGTGTTTCCCACACACGATTATTAATAATATTTTATATTAATAAAAATGTTTTAATCTTTAATTCTTAGACATCGCTATTTGGAATATGATTGGTTAGCTTTAAGCTAGATCATAAAACCTTTTTCAACAACGGATTTTCTTTTATATAAAACTCTTCCCTTTAGTGTCCAATCCTCATGCGGTGAACACACACTGTGAAGCGCTATTTTTTTGTTTTGTTTTTTACCACATGTCCGATCGCGACATTACCCAAAGATAACCTCTGTATTGCTCGATACAGATATTATTTTAATATCATTCACCAAGTTATTAATTTACGGAATAACTAACTTATTTTTCAGTTTGTAAACTGTCCCGTAAAAAACGCCAACAATCATAATTCCGTTATTTATTGTCCGATTCTATTGAAACAAAAATAAATTTAATAGCATGAAACATACTGCGAAATAACAGTGTTTTATTTGTTCTCAGTTGTTTTCATTAATGTCAAACGATAGTCAACTTTTTTTTAATGGAAACATTCATATTTTTGGCTATATTCGGATTGAATTTCTTTTTCTGAATTCAATGTATAACATGTCTATTTTTTATAAACGTTTATTGAAAAAAAAATAATAAAGCACAATAAATTTCATTTTTGTCTTCCATTATTTATCAATTTTCGAGTCTGCCATGAAATAACAAAAATGCGATAAACGTGAATAAGTGTCAGTGTAAGTTCATCAAATCTTCTTTATTGTCCTGTTTGAACATCTCGCCACAACAAAAACTTATTTTTGTAAAAATGAATATCAATCAGTTAACGGACATGTTACAATGTTCTTTGAATGTAATAAAAATCGTCTTCAAGCGATTCGTCATTACAGTGTTCGTTTTCCGGACAGATAAGTTCCAGATTCGAAAATATTTCAGAGAATTAAAACGAATTTAAGAAATTATGGATCATTTAGCAAACCTAAAACACAACAACGTAAATTCTCCGATGATATGGAATTAGATGTTCTTCTTGCTGTAGAAGAAAATTCACGAATTTCAACTCGCGAAATTGCATATAATATTGGGGCATTAAGAACTACAGTCTATAGTATTTTAAGAAAACACAAACTTAAACCATACATAGCTCTAGAAGTTCATGCAGTAGAACAAAATTATCCTGGCCGAAGAATACAGTTTTGTCAGTTCTATTTAAATGCATTAGAACCAGAATTTTTACCGGATGATAATTCGGTCTGATGAATGCACTTTTAGCAACAATTGTATTTTTAATAGAAACATACATCGACAATGGAACCTAGGCAATCCGAGATTTGTCATTGATAATAATTTTCAAAGACGTTTCAGCGTAAATGTTTGGTGTGGCATTTTTCGCGATCTATTAATTGGGCCATTTTTCATACATGGTTGCCTAAATCAAGAAAAATATCACACTTTATTAAACGAAAATCTCCAAAACGTTCTAGATCAATTATCTTCGGCAGATTTAAATAGAATATTTTATCAAAAAGATGGAGCTATCGCGCACAGCGCCAGAGTAAATACTGATTGGCTAAACACTCAACTTGGAAATTGGTGGATACACACATCCGGTCCTATCGAGTGGCCTGCGCGTTCATCGGATCTTACGCCCCTCAATTTTTAGTTGTGGGCTTATCTACAAGATCGAATTTATTTAACAAATATAGAAAATAAATATTGCAATCCATTTAAATTGAAAAATCTTAAGGTTGGCGTGGAAATTTGTAACACCCTGTATACTCGTAAGTAATTTTACAATATCCGCTGTGATATATTATATCCGTACAGAAAATCTTACTTTCCTAAATTTGTAAGTCTTCACGCCAAACTCCGCCGACACACTGTTGGTGCAGCTAGCTTGACTATACTTCTCATAAAGTCGAAATAAAAGAAAGGAATTAACAAAGCAGAAGAACCATACACTATTAAAAAGTTTATGGCCGAATTCAGCGTAACAGATTTACACTATTTACTCTTAACCGCTTTACGCTTATTAAGGGGAAGTGTTGTTATTAATCATGTTATACTTTAAAAATAATCCTTACACCGTTTGGGCATTTTGAATAATTTATTTAAATTAATTGCTAATTCTAGGTCATCATAGGCTATTTCAAAATTCAATATGTTCATTTAATATAATTTATTTACTTTAATTGCTAATTATCGAATATCATAGGCTATTTCAAACTCAAATATCTTCATGTAACGTTTGAATGTTAAAATATCTTGGATGTCACTATAACCCTTTCCCTGGAGTCGTTTGTTTAAAGCGTTTATTTTTAATCCGGAGCCTTGAATCTACTCATGTGCAAGTTAGACATCTTGAAATATTATGCGAGTTATCGTTCGTACATTTGAATTTATATTTCATTATCGTTCCTTTTGGGCAATGTTAGGTAAACAGGACATCGTTATATTTTTTATTAGAATTTTGTAAACATATTAGGATCGTTTAACTCGTCGTATAACCATTTATCAATTAATCTGAGTCTTTACATTTTTGGTTTGTTTGGCAAGCCATCTAGGCAAGACTCTCCTAAACTATTTGTTCTAGATCACTGTAACGGTTGGTATAATTTTAATCACTTAATTAATCCGAATTAATTAATTTCAGGTTGTGGCTTCCTCATTTGCATTTTAATCATGTCATGATATCCGAGTAATTATAATTATCAATCTTTTATTTCAATATCCGTATGGGGGTAGTACCTTTTCTTATTACCAATGACGTATCAGTTTATTCCGCCTAAATTAAAGCACAATAATTCTTGGCGTTCTCTTCTTGTTAGTTCCGCTTTGAAGTAAGTCGACGAGTGTAAAACTGGGAAGTCAATTTGAATTGATACAGTGTTATCTGTTCTGCTGAAGACGGGCTTTGACAAATTGGCTTGTTTCATATAAATTCACTAGTTGTAGTAATATTTTAGTCGAGGGTATTGTTCCTCGGATTGGAAAAGTTTTACGCCCACGTATTTGCTTCAGGTGATTTCTGAGATAAGTGGACGGCTGTAATTATATCACGCATTGTTCTCCATTTTGTTATATTACTCTGGAATCTTCCACTTATTCTTTTCTTTTTCTCATTTATTTAGGGCTGATAGTATCTGCTAACAAGGGCAATACAGGCGGAATTGCGTTAGACTGGTTATGCTGTGAATTTCGTAGGTGAAATCTACCAATTAGACAAGAGATTGATTCATCCGTAGTCATCTAATCGCCCGGACACAGGAAATCAGCGTAATCGGATTTAAGGATCATCTTTCACTCAAGGTAGTGTGTAGAGGGTAGCATTTTTGTGAGAGAGTTCCGGAAAACAATATTAATAGTGATTTTGAAGGAACGCATGGCGTTCTAAAACATGGTGTTCTACTCACCATTTTATTTTTTTTTCACTTGCCTCATTGTAAAATTTAACTAAGTCCATTTTCATATATTAATCGCGTAATCAGTTTTCTAATTAAAATTTTAGTCGTATCTTTTTTAATAGTATCAATCTCGCATATCAGATTGTTTAAAGTAAAGAAAATTGAGTAAATTAAATTAGTATTTTTTTTAATCAGTAACGGATTCCGATGTAATTTTAATATCTAAATTTTGTTAAATAAATATCTTTTCCCTTTATTGGTAATCATTCACAACTATAGAATAACATTCTAGTTATTTTCTTTTATATATCTTAAACACATTTTTGCATATACAGGCTGAACCTGTTTTGATTACTATCTGATTGGAGTATCCAATTATATGAATACATTGACGGTTAATTATTTATTGAACTATTAATTTCTATTTGTGTGTACCACCTAAGTACGTATTGCATATACTGTGTGTATCGAACCTGTGTAAGGTTGATTAAAGCTTTAATGGATTACCGATGCCATACCATATAGTTTTAGGTACGATAATTAATTTTGATCAATAGTATTCCAACTGTGGAATAGTGTATTTTTTTTGTTCTATACATATACCCCTCTGGCATAGCATATTTACATTGTATTATTCGTTATTCTGAGCTGTTAGTGAGGTTTCTTACTAATAAATATAGTTGTTACTGTTATGAACTCTGCTTTTTTTTTAATTTTATTGTCAACTTATTTAGTAGTACTAATTTATCCACTTACTACGGCAGAGTCTGTGTTCTCTGTTGGCTAAAGGAAAAACATGGTGGCGCCCTTTTTATGTAAGAACCTCCCCTCAACTCGCCTCTATAATTGAGTTAGGCCTTTAGCCATAAGATCTCCGGGGCAACCATAAAGTTGAAGGTAAGTTGGGTAGATTTAGGATAGTATTCGTCGGCATATAGCAATTTTAAACGCAATATTTTAGCGAACCCTAGCTCTGAATACCTTCTAGAATATCGCTAGTTATGAATCTCTTATATTTATAATCCATATATATGAATAAAGTGGTATATATAACAAAGTTATTGATTTATTTTATTTTATTTTATAATCCACTATTGCTTATCTTTCATGCGTAACATATTAATCATCTCAAAAAAAAACCGATAAAAAAACCTAATTAATAAATAATGTAGAATATGTGGAAGATGAAGAAAATGTTAAAGAAATTCAGGTCTAGCTTCAGTATCGTTCGTGTTTTTAGAAATCATTAATTTCGAAAATATCCTTTAGAAAGTACTCGATAAACCTATAATTTACCTATACTGACGGAAACTTTAGACGTTAAAATTTTAAAGAGATACTGGGAGTAAAAGCCGCAACACGTGTTCTCTGGTTATCTTAAATAACTAAGCATTTTCGATTATTTAAAGCTAGTTTTAGTGAAATAAATCAATGACACAATTTTGAATACAGTCACTATGCAACAACGAGGTCGATATATGTAAAAGATTATAAATGATACGTAGTAATATTATATCAAAGTCAAATATCTAACTTAATGATACATTTCTTCTTTTATTAGCATCTATAATTCATATTTCAATTAACACACAATTCGAAAATGCTATCGACAAATATATCAGAAATTAACTCGATATTTAACGTCCTTTCCGAAGTCCTCTCTTTTCTATTTGCGTTTTTATTAAATCGATAATTGCGTTCGGATGGATTTTATGTCGGGTGGAAAAATGTCCGAACAACTTCCGCCCTGAACACGTAGGCACGGTACAAAATGAAAATAATTTAAGCGACAGGTAAAAGCTGTCAATTGAAAATGCGGGCCGAATTTTCTATAGAAATTATTTACAAGTGGTGTTCGACATCCGGTTCTAAACAACCGATTTAAATGAATGTGACGCAAACAATCACCATTATTTGTGATATACGTAAATGATTTTAATCAATAAAAATAAAGCAAAATACTTTATTCTTTTAAATATGTATAGGGTTTATTAAATAATATATTTTTTAACTTATTTAATAATTTTAATTTTGTTATTCAACATAAAGACGATATATTAGTGAAATAGAACTTTTACTGGAAGAATATGGTATGTTTTAACCAGACCAATAGCGAGATTTTTTACAAATGAAACAGACATGCAATATACATATCTGTAACTGTACACATGAACAATACACCTCGTATTTTCAGCATTTACTTCTGCTTAAGACACGTGTTTCTGCCATCTATAGGCGTCATCAGTCAAGCTAGTGAAGCAATGTAATACAAAATAATACAAATCTGTTAATAAACAGATTTTGTATTTGTATATACATTTAAACTGAAATCGCCTACAAGACATAGCAAATTTTGTCCTATCAGATGGCACTATATAATAAGTGACATCTGACGGGCGAAAGAGACTATGCTGAAAAAGGCGACCTTTTCCTTGACCAGTTAAGCTGGTACATAAGAGAAGAAAATACAAAAAGGTTTAAGTATATCTGTTTACATATCTGTTTCATTTGTAACAAATGCGTTATACGTGCATAACGTATTGATATACTTAAACCTTTTTGTATATTTACTGCCATCTGGCTCGTGTTAATGGACTACACCTATATACGTATTTTCTTCTCTTATGTACCAGCTTAGCTGGTCAAGGGAAAGGTCACCTTTTTCGGCATAGTCTCTTTCGCCCGTCAGATGTCACTTATTATATAGTGCCATCTGATAGGACAAAATTTGCTATGTCTTGTAGGCGATTTCAGCTTAAATGTATATACAAATACAAAATCTGTTTATTAACAGTTTTGTATTATTTTGTATTACATTGCTTCACTAGCTTGACTGATGACGCCTATAGATGGCAGAAACACGTGTCTTAAGCAGAAGTAAATGCTGAAAATACGAGGTGTATTGTCCATGTGTACAGTTACAGATATGTATATTGCATGTCTGTTTCATTTGTAACAAATGCGTTATACGTGCATATCGTATTGATATACTTAAACCTTTTTGTATAGCGAGATTTTTAATACCAGTACGCGCCAAAATATACAGTACTGGAGCAATCCATACATTACTTACGAGAGATAAGCTGAATTTATTGAGAATAAGAAAATCTAGTAGATTGTGAAAAACTATCATACAGTATTTATTTAGAGCAACTCTTTATCTGTGATTTGACGTTTTTTTGAAGTTACATTCGTATGACGAACGTAACTTTAAATTTCATAAATAACAGCGGTCACCAATTTTTTCCAAAATAGTGACAGTTGACGAAAGCTATATTCCCTCGTTCGACCTTCCTACTCGCTAAGAGAGTCGTGTATGGATTCACGAAGATGAGGAAACTCTTACAATGACTAAGAAGCAGCCAGCTGTAAAAAGGATCATGTATGCGGTATTCTTCAGAAGTACGGGCTTAGTAAATGCAATTAAGCAAGATGGAAAAATAGTTACAGCTAAGTGCTACACTGAAAAATGTTTGCCTGAAGTGTTCAGTAGAATTCCAGACAAGGGAATTATGCTCCACCATGATAATGCATCATCCCATACGGCAGGTTTAACTCTTCAGTTTTTGGCTGGAAATTATTCTATAACTGTCTTTGAAATAGACAGAACTGTCTTTGAAACGGACTGACCTGTCTGTTTCAAAAACAGGTCCGTCTTTGAAACAGACAATCATGAGAATAACGCCCTTAAAAAGATTAAGCAATAACTCGATAAGTCAATTAATGAAATTCACGTCAAAACTTCTAAAGAAACGAATAGGTATATTTCAATTGTGCAACAATCACCAATCAATTTTAGCAGAAATAAATTAAAAATAAAAAAAAAAATTTTGTAACTACAATTGTATTCAAACTCTCCACGGTTTTCTAGATATTTACGAAAAACGATTTATTTTGCTTTCCACAGTAAATTTTTATTAACAGAATACCTGGGCGGCTATGGAAAAAAGCTACTCATTAGTATGACAATGTTATTAATTATTCTGATATTCGGTGACATCTTCTGCATAGTATCTTTCCTTTGTAATAAAAATGAAGTATACGATCCAAGAATCAATTGACATGATTTATATCCTCGGAGTATGCTTAAAGAATTGTCTTCTAGCATCCCGAGTCCCGAGTGTACAACGAGAGGATTCCTGATAGAAGGCACTCAGATGCAAGATCATTTCAAAGATTGATGGATAGATTTGAAAGAACCGGGACAGTTAAATATGAAAAGCACGAGAGAGTAAAGCGCGTTGTAAATAAAGAAAATGAATTTAACATTATTGCAAGTGTTGTTGAAGACCCATATAGATTGACATTTAAACGAAATTTCTAACTTCATTGGTTTAGGAGTTATCGACCAACGCGCGCTTAGCTGACAACCTGGTATATAAAAATTCAGCCTCTGTATGTTTGCGTTCGCAAAACTCGAAAAGTAGTCGGTCGATCGACTTGAAATTTTGAAACAACGTTGCATTCGAATAAGCGAGTATTTTTATAGTAAAATGATTTTTTTTTAAACGTCGCGACAAAAATTTTGCCGCACCAATGGAATCTATGATACGCGTCAACATAAGTAAGGTAAACAAATACTTGATTTAGTCATACTTTACGAGTTAACGTTTGCTAATCATATACTCTACTTACGCTAACATATTGTTAAAAGGAAAATATCTTTGATTTAATCTTGAATGAATTGTCATACATGAAAACTTAAAATAATATGTATAGGTTATATGTAATACCAGGAAGATGTTATTTAAAAAAAAAATTGAAAGGCGAAAATATAAATTATATTGATATTTGGAAAACAATTTGAGTTTTTGAAAAAAGAAAAAAAGGAAAAATTTTTATTAATTGTCGACATATACGATATGAACAAATTCATTTTAAACAGAATCGAAGGTGAAACAGTGACATACAAATCCATTGACTTCATGATGAACCAAAGTGAAGTAATTAATTTTCCAACGAAATTCTCTCAGTGGTCTGGGATTACCGTCGCATATTTTGAATTTGAAAATTGGAGTGCCAATTTTATTATTACGAAACATCAATTCGCCAATTTATGCAATGACACATGATTTGTAGTTAAAAAATTGATGAACAATATAATTGAAACAATAATTCTGAATGGACCTCATAAAGGTGAAGAAATACTACTCCCACGAATAGTACTCATTCTGACTGACATGGCGCCTTGCATTCGCTATGACCATCAATAAAGCGCAAGGACAATCTTTGCAAGTGTGTGGTTTGAATTTAGAAAACTCCAGAGTCGGTAAATCGTCTAAACTTTATGCTTTTGCAGAAAACGAACCAACGAAAAATGTAATCCCCCAGGTTTACAATAAAAAACGTATTTTTTTAAAACATCTTTTTTCTTCCTTTCCTTTCATTCCAGATAGCTATAGCAATGGAAGGCAGGATATTGAATTGAATGATGTGTTTTCTCGGTGAATTTGTGTTCGCTACAATACTTTTATTTACTTTTCCATTCATTTCATATCAGACTGAGCCACAGCGAAGCGGGGCACTGTTTAGCTAGTATTAGATAAAATACCTTTTATTAAAGTAAGTCTATTACATGGAGGTCTTTACTAAAAATAAAATTTATGCCTAAACCATATTAGAGTTGTTAAAAACAGGCTATAATTGGTCCTTGAGTATCCCAGATCTATACTCACATAATCCTCTATTGCAGTTCGATTCGAAAAACTTAGCTGCATGATCTCCCAGAAATTCAGAAAGTTTAAAGAAAGCATAGATAGCGGCCGCATCTGAAATATACCAATCTGAATACCGCAACTGAATACCAATAAATAGACAGAGTGGCTGCTACTATTGATAATTGACAATGTTTTGTTTTACCTCTACTTAGTAAATGATTGGAATTTAAAGCTAATATTAAAACTACTTTGATGTTAGATGCTACTACCTAGAATTTATGACAAAATTATGTATTGTAGCATCCATAACTTCTCAACTATCTACTTTCGCGTAGATTTTATTTATTGAGAAAACATTAAACGAATATGAACACTCGGTGCAATGGCTTTACAAAGTAGAGAAAACTTGGGAAAATATAATCAACGAGAAACATTATATGTTTAGGACACAATTCCCGAAATTAATTACCCGCGAAGGAAACCGATATTATACGGAGAGTTACTTCTTGTCATTTTGTTCTCACAGTTAATCTCCTTACTTATATCCGGGGCTTACAACGTCGACGCTGATAATTATAAATTGAGGCGAATGCTGGACTGTTGTTTCCACGAACGTGAAAACTATTATAGACGATCAATGTTTAGCGGGACTCGCACCGCCCAAGTGAAACTTTTAATTAATTTTTTTCGTGAAGATATAATAACTTGATGAACAGTATCGCAAGTGGTAAACGAATCGATGCTAGTAAATATTCTATCAACGTTTTCTCATTATTGTTTTACAGAGTTTTACTGTACATCAGGAATGTTAATTATATAATTCGAAATCGGTTACTTGATAACTTCCAAATAATATTTTGAATAACAAATGAAATATTATAAATAACATTATTTACTATACTGAACATATTACGAAATTCAATATATTATTGTGATGCATTCTATGGTTTGACGGACCGTCAAAACCGACTTCTACTTTCAAAACTGACATCTACTTTCAATAATTGACATCTGAATCATAAACATTGTCACCTTATAATGCGTTTCTAATTAGCTTGAATCAAAGTCTATCGTGGCTTAGTTGGCAGCGACAGTCCGGCAAACCGTAGAGTTGGGTTCAAGTCCCAAAGTAGACAAAAGTTTTAAATTAAATTTCGTATGACCTGCGTTGTAATTTGTAGACAACAATGTTTACATTCACATTTACTTTAGAATTCCATACTAATTTCATAATATTTATAAATATTTCATATAAAAGCCGAAAAACTCCAAGAATATATAAATTAATATATTAAATGAACGGCTAAGAAATTATCTAAATATATATATATATATATATATATATATATATATATATATATATATATATTTATATAATATTTTCGTGACCTTGGTATGATATGGTAAACTTAATAAGTCGGCGATTAAAGGTCTGGTTTATTACCTCAAAGTATATATATTCAAAAACAACCCTACATGTTTCGGCAATGATGCCTTTGTCAAGGATATAAAAAATATAAAATTTATTTATATTATATTTTTTATATCCTTGACAAAGGCATCATTGCCGAAACATGTAGGGTTGTTTTTGAGTATATATACTTTGAAGTAATAAACCAGACCTTTAATCGCCAACTTATTAAGTTTACTATATATATATATTGTGGTGGTTCCCAAGGTCAGGAACTGGAAGAAACAAAATAAATTACATAGAAATATGATTTTAAACAAATAAAAGGAACCGGACCATGCACATGCAATGTAAATTATTAGATAAATTAATACCGCGTTTTTAATTAGAAAATTTCTTTGTAATAATTTCTATTATATTTATGTAGGTGATTTCACTTTCAAAATTCTTTAAATTATTTGTAAAACCGAAGATAATTAACTTGTTTGATAAGAATTAATGACATATGGAAACCTATTTTACCGACCCGTATTTAGTTTGAATTTGAATTAGTTTTACCGCGAAAGTCACTCATTATGTACTATAACCATATGACATTAAAGACGTTGAAAACGTTTAGATAGACGTTTAAAAATATAATTTAAGATATTCATAATTAATAATGTAATTTTTCCTTCTGTATAACGTAATTTCGAATATAAAAACAACCTATTTATACAAATAATCCGTACAAAAGACGAGATTAATAAAAACATCCGAACAGAGAAAAAAGAATCCCTGAGAGAAAAAAATTAACGACGATATAGAAAAGCACGGTAAAAAATTCTCCAAAAACTAATATTAAAACTTAAATGGTATATTCAATATTGACTCACCTGAAAACACTATAGTTATTTTTAGAAAGTGTTTATTCAACGATCATCATATAAAAACAAGCAACATCGAAGATTTATCAGAAGAAAAACGGAAAGATCCCTGATCTATCCCTATCCGATACGAATCCCAGAGTACCGTGGAACACCACGTACCATTCTATAGGAAGACAAGTAAATACCTAATGAAAATTTATATTTTATATCCAAAAATTCGAACATAAATTTAATTTATATTTAGCTTAGAAAGATTAATTATATACCCTTACCTTGCTACTGAATGGTCGTTCCTATAATTTAGTACTTACTTAAATCAAGCATATAGTTATCACTTTTCACTTAATTTAATGTAAAACTCATTTATATTTTGATTTTATGTATGTTTAGTACTACATTTGGTTTTAATATAACGTTTTTGTATGTGTTCTGCACACAGTAAGAACAGCTGTTTTGGTTGGCTACAAGATAGTAATGAATACTATTTATGTTAAATTTTAAGCCTGTTAGATATTCATTACTCATACAAACTTTTATTTATGCTTTACTTCATATTAATATCTTGTTTGTTATTGTTAATTTTGAATCCTTTAATTAAATTTTCATACTTTTGAATCAACATCGTTTCTGTTATAAAATAAGCCTTGATATACGCTTTTTAAACACATTATTATACAGCAGGACCGGCTCTCTGATATAAGATCTCTAGCTTCCGCAGCCGCAGGTAATTAACTAAATTGATTATTGCACCTTTGGTCTATAATCTGGCGCCCAATTAACAACGATAAATTAAAATCAATTTATTGTAAATCGATTCGCTCAAGTACAAATTTGAGTGACATCTAACTTTTATAGAAATAAATAAGTATAACCGAAGGTAGGTAGAATTCTATCAAATATCATTTATCTTCGTAGTTTTATACACCACTAAATTCGCATCTTTGAATATATTTTTATCAATCTATGAATCACTTAATTAATCACACAACAACAACTGCTATGTATTTGTCTTCCATACGTTCGGATTATAATTATTAACAAACATTGCCGTTAGAATTAATATAACAAATTTTATCTGAGAATACTTGTCATTAAATTACACCTTGATTTAGTCTCTAATAACATTAGTAATGAATGTAAAATATTTGGCAGAAACTCATTGCATAGGTTAAATGCAGATTATCTAAATTTATTATAAAATCACACATGAAAATTATGTTCTAATTTATGATAGCTCGTAAATACCAAACTTACTTCTCCTTTCGCATTATATTATTGTAGATCTCTAAAATTTCGTGAAACATAAACAAACAATAATTCATATCGCGACAAAGTTAGTCACAAGATGGCGCTCGTATCTAACCGATAAATCTTTCCTTTGACATATCTATCTAACTTTTGATTTGTTGTCTTCCATACGTTCGGATTATAATTATTAACAAACATTGCCGTTAGAATTAATATAACAAATTTTATCTGAGAATACTTGTCATTAAATTACACCTTGATTTAGTCTCTAATAACATCAGTAATTAATGTAAAATATTTGGCAGAAACTCATTGCATAGGTTAAATGCAGATTATCTAAATTTATTATAAAATCACACATGAAAATTATGTTCTAATTTATGATAGCTCGTAAATACCAAACTTATTTCTCCTTTCGCATTATATTATTGTAGATCTCTAAAATTTCGTGTAACATAAACAAACAATAATTCATATCGCGACAAAGTTAGTCACAAGATGGCGCTCGTATCTAACCGATAAATCTTTCCTTTGACATATCTATCTAACTTTTGATTTGTTGCTTTCCGTTGATCAACTAGAACGAAAGAAGAAATCATTTTGAGTCCGCTTCTAATTCGGCCCGTTACTTGACAGATCGCTAAAATCGACAGACACGCGAACTTAAAATGCTAGAAACGTCATCATTATGTATAGGGTCGCTAAAAATAAACAGAAAATAATTTTTTATGATGATTCCGCGAGCGATTTTGGACGCTTCTTATAAACACGTAAACACATATATTCAATGGTTTTGGCGCATTTGTCGGAATGATGAATGAGCATCGTTACAAAAATAATGGTTCCTCGTCAAGGATAAGATGCGCTTTAGTGACGCAATAGTCTTTATTAAATATATACTGAATAATTCAATTTTATTTATAGAATCTTCAATAATTTGTTCTACTAATAGAGCATATAGAAAAGATGGTTGATTTAAGAAAAAAAAAACATTATTTACCGCTTTAAACACGCCCGCTTAATCTATTAATTAATTTAAACCGTTTAGTAGTAGAAACAATTTAAATTTCTAGTATATGGAAGGTTTATACGAGGGACACCTTTTATATTTTTACAATCGACCACTAGATGGTGCTTTTGACATATTGCAGTGAGTTGTGATGTTGATTGCTTATTTAACTTTAGTTCACAATACACAGTAGCTTGCCCTGCTATACTCTAGTCGGATACGCCTTCCTGGAGCTCTTCAATCTTCAGAGTTTACCCTCATAGGGTACGTAGCACAAAAATAAAAACAAAAGGTATTAGGAAAACAAACAAAGATTCACCCCTCAAAATTTTTTTATCCCATAAAAAAAAAAAAAAGAAAAAATTAAACTTTATCAAGTATAAAGTTGTACTGAAACATCTATCATGTGAGGAAAACTTGTGTAAAATATGACTGGTACACTAGGCTAAAAACCTCACTAATATTGACCGCGAGCAAATAATAAATTAAATATTTAGAAAAAACTATCAGATGTTATCAATTACGTTATCCCAAATATCAAACGTCAAACAGCACAATAGCTCTTTGTACACGTACTTAAAATTCTAAATCATGCGCACATTTAACATGATACAAATACCTTTTCCCACCAATTCTAATCTTCTAGAACATATTATTTGAAAAAACTCACTTCCAAAAATCTGATAACTTTTCTTAATATACATCTGATTACAAATATTTTATAAACCTAAAATTACAGACTTTACTGAGCTCAATTATCTTAATAGTATTACAAAATTATTTCTAAATACATAAATATAATAGCAAAATTATACGTACATTAATTAATGTAAACGTCACTTCACAAAAAATGATTACAAGAGAGACTACAGATAGGTCATTTGAATCAAAATTACAAGTATACAAGACTCGTAATAAATCGAGAATTAACTTTAAACACATCAATAAAGCACCACTAAAACACAAACCGAATTTATCTAAAAATATCTGAATAATAAGAAGTTCTATTCAGCAGAAAAAAAAAACTAGACCTATCTGTTCAATGACAGGTAAATCTCTGCATCTCCATCCTCCCGGAAACGGAATCATACCCCTACCTAACATAAAGAAAAAGAGCTACAATATGAAAATACTACCACTCCATCCGGAGTGCATACATCAAGCTAAACTCGCAAGATATACAAGCGTGGACATAAATATACATTATAATAAAATATACATAAAATATAAAGTATCCTCAAATATTTCTCTGGAATAAAATACACATAAATATATTGTCTTTTATAGTTTCTTTTAATTTCTTTCTTCGGGGAAAAGTTCATAGCAATATGTAATCACTATATTCTTAAAGTTTGACATTTGAGTCAGTAGTTTGTTGACAGTGGCAGTTTTAAGACAGTGACTTTGTAAAATAATGGAGATTGCTCGTGAAGGTTTTCGTTGGATGATTTTTTACGATTATAAAAAAGGCTTAACTCCACAAGAATGCATTATATCGCGTCGGGCAACCTTTGGTAATGAAACACCATCAGAGAAAAAAGTTTAGAATTAGTTTGCAGAATTTTGTCATGGTCAGCATTTTTTTAACTCCCTTTATTTAGAAATCTACATAAGAGTAATAATCGATTAGTTTGATACTATAACAAAGTGACTTGAATAGACTGTTTCCAATGAAACAATCTACATGCTACTAAAACTAAATACTTTTTATACAATTTTTATATAACTGTATGTATTTATGATTGTAGCACCATTATATAAGTTTTGTCCCTAGATCAGAGGGTGTGTTTTTTTCAAGCGGTCTTATTTCCCCATTTTGTCTAAATAGCCGTTTGACTAGCACATTTGGGTGATGTGTCATTCTGTCACGGTATTTACCACTGTGGTGAGCAATAGCTTCTAGGATGGTGGCACTCGGGAGGTCACGTTGGATAACGTAGTTGGGTACATATCTTGGGGCGTCAAGCATGACACATATCACTTTATTTTGGAACCTCTGTAGGATCTCGGTGTTCGAATTACTGGCGGTCCTCCAGAGCTGGTTACCGTAAGTCCATATTGGCTTTAGAACGGATTTTTATAGTAACAGCTTATTGTCGAGAGATAGCTGTGATCTGCGACCGATTAGCCAATTTCAGGCATTGAAAGACAACATTTTTAAGATTGTCAGGGAATTAATACTCAACTCCTGCTCAGAGTTATAGAAAATTTTCAAGATAGGATAAGGTTTTGTTTAGAGATATTATTTTTTAAAAACTAATTTTTAACAAAAAGTAAAATTGCACAATGAAGTTGTTATATATCGCAAGTTGGTTTAATTTCATTATTTTTCAAAAATTTTACAGCTTTATGAAAATGTGTGATACCAGCTGCTAAACCCTGTAAAAATCAAGTAAATGTAAATTTTTCTTCCCTCAACTAAAAGTCGATTTAAAACAAGCTTTTAAGCTCAATGATACTTATGGGACGAAATATTTCACTAAAAGCCTTTTAAAAAAAAGACGGTTCTGGTAAAAGCATTAACTAAATTAAGTCAAATGTAATTAAGAAAAAAATCGGTTAAAATTGCATAATGCAATGCAGGCTTTTAATGGTAGGCCAAGCAATAAAATTGGAATATTTATTATTTTACTTTTTTGGGGTTAGAATTCAACAGGGTAACGGTAAATTGACTAGAATACAAGAATATTAAATGTTGGAAAGTACACGCAGAATGGGGTATAAAAACAAAAAACGACAAACAAAAATAATAGGGGTGGTATTGAGCGGACATAAAAGGCCACTTTATACAAATCATGGCGATTTATCGGCGCGCCAAAACGGGCATGAGGGTGGGCACGATGTCGAAACTGGACAGACAGGGGAGGAAAAGGAGGAGAGTGTCGGTATCCGAAAGGAAGGTAAATTGGAACGCACCAGTCACAAACAGTTCAACGTTTGTGGCGGACAGTTCGGATTTATCACACACTTAACTCCCGAAAACCGGCAAACCGCAATATTAACAACAAGAATCTCGGGAGCAGTATGTTGCCCAGGCATTAGTTGGCCCCGAAGGACGTCTCTTCTCTGTTGTTGCGAGGAGGAAGAGGGGTAACAGCATGGAAATTTGTTCTCTGCGGATGGTTAATTTAATAAGATACATATTCAGAGCAACAACTTCCAGTGTCAGAATTTATTACCACTCACATGCACGCTGGTTAAGATGAATCGAATTGGGAATACAGTTGTGCTGGAAATTTATGGAGTTGCAGTTGTATAATTGATTTTAAAATGTGTGTGTATGTGTGTATGCATGTT
Organism: Melolontha melolontha; assembly: GCA_935421215.2. Lineage (NCBI taxonomy): Eukaryota > Metazoa > Arthropoda > Insecta > Coleoptera > Scarabaeidae > Melolontha > Melolontha melolontha. The sequence continues at coordinate 108,988,755 of OW285240.1, forward strand.
TGTGGTTTTACACCGCGCAAATAACCATGTGTTAACTTGGAAACATAAGGTGCCTCTGGTAAATATCGCTGCAATTGAGAAAGAAAAATCACGCAAAGTGAATTTATAAATAATAAATAATTTGTAATGAATATATACTTAATTATAAATTTTAACATAATTAATACAAAGGTATTTTTAATAATATAAAAATATTATAAAAAATCTGGTGTGATAAACACAAATACAGGTTCACTATAAATATTTTTTGTGAACGTGTCCGAACATATTCTTTCCCAGAGACGCAGATACGTATTTCGCCTTTCTACAAGCTCATCGGTACGCCCCTGCTGGAGAAAGGATATCTTCAGACACATTCACAAAAAAGAACCACATTGCCATATCACAGAAATTATCCAGACAGAGTGTATAAGTAAACTCAGCGCTGCCTGTTGTCAGAAAGCCGAAGTACCTCACCCTGTCCACATAACCAATGCGAACGAACAACGCCCTTCCAAAGATGGCACAGCCGTCTCTTTAGAAACTGTATTTTGTTTGTGTCTTCACTAATACTACGGACTAACCGCATGTGTAATGTATCTTTCAATTATTCTGATACATTAACATAATTATAACACACAAAAGAGAAATAAAAAAAGAATATATTTGATTACCTATACATACCCAACTCTTTTTGAATCATGAAAGATATCTGTGAAATAATTATCAGCTTTTCTACACATATTATGTAAAGGTGAGTTTATTAACAAATTGGCTCTCGGCGTTGATAATACCAATGTTAAAGTATCTAGATGAACGGTTAGGAACATTGAATCCAAATTTAAGGAGTAGACCGATACAGTCAATATAAGGGCCACATTTTATATTTTTACAAAATCTGGGAAGAAAACAACATTTTTGGGAACAAATTAATTTATTGTTATTATAAATATTCGCCTTTATGGTGCATATACTTTTGCATGCGAACGAACCAGTTCACAAAACATTTTTTCGACTCTGAAGGTATATCAGAAACATGGTTATTAAAGGCATCGACTACTTCCTGAGGTGTTGAAAATCGCTGTCCACGCATTTTTTGTTTCACTGTTGGGAACAAAAAGAAATCATTCGGCGACAAGTCAGGTGAATATGGACAATGAGACATTATTTCAACACTCTTCTCCTTCAAATAGTCAACTGTTAGACGTGCTGTATGGGAACTCGTATTGTCGTGATGAAGGAATAATGCGACGTTTTCCGTTGTTCTTCCTGATTTCGTCTATAAATTTTGGCAAACAAATTCAGTGTTAACAGTTTTTCGATCCTCTAAAGGAATTGTTGCGATGTAACCTGTACAGCCGAAGAAATAAGCGATCATTTTCTTGGAAGAGCTCCTTGCACGAACAACTTTTGTGGGGATCGGTTCGTCTTGGAATACCCATGCAGTAGATTGTTGCTTGGTTTCCGGCTCATACGCATATATCCATGTTTCGTCATCTGTGATGATGTTGTATACGGACCTTGCGGTTCCTACGTCGAATTTTTTTCGCATCTCTTTACACCAATTTACACGAGCTGCTTTCTGTGCTTCGATCAAGTTACGTAGAATCCATCTGGAACATATTTTTTTTTACAAATAAATGTTCTTGTAAAATCGAATGAATTGCAGTCTGCGATCTGTCAAGAAATGCCTCTACCTCACAACAGTTTTTGGTCGACCTTTACGTAATTCATCACGCACGACCATGACGAAATTCTGCAAACCAATTGTAAACTGTCTGATGGTGTTTGATTACCAAAAGTTGACCAAAGCGATATAATGCATTCTTGTGGAGTTAGGCCTATTTTATAATCGTAACACATCATCCAACGAAAACCTTCACGATTCCATTATTTTACAAAGTCACTGTCTTAAAACTGTCACTATCCACAAACTACTGACTCAATTTCTAAGCTATCGCGGATTTCTCATTGATAAATGTCAAACTTTAAGAATATATTGATTACATATGTCAAAAGCACCATCTAGTGGTCGATTGTAAAAATATAAAAGTGTTCCTCGTAATAATAATAGTCCCCGGTACCCTTTACTAGCTTTGCAGGTCCTTCGGGTACTAACATGGTAGGTTTGTTACATCTTGAGCCGTTCGCTAGACTAGGATGGTAACGTGACTAGCGCTACACACCGACCACCTACTGTTACATCAAAGTTTTACCTCCAGGTTCTCATTTCTATCAGTTTGAGTCGAGCTAGGAACGAAAAGACACCATCGATATTATTGGCTAGACCAGATTTTGAACCCGGTTCATCAGATTCATAGTCTAGTGACATATACCTATCCACTAGACCAACACTGCCCAGTCAATAATCCAAAAATATTGATCGATCTCTTTTTGCCTCCGTTTATGAATGGATTGGAAACCATGATGTTCCAATACTAAATTATAGTCGATGCCTCTGACAGGATATTGACCGTCAGTCCTATCGAGACATATTTCAAAAATTCTCGTTGAACCTTCTCAAAATCTTAATTGATAACAGAAGTAATATAGTGAATAGACAATGGAACAATACTCCAAACAGCACAAAACAAACGCCAAATATAAGGACTTTAGAGTCCTGAGGTCACTAAATTATCTGGAACTGCGTACTATAAATCTTAAAAGTTTAGAAGGCATTGTAAAAACATATCAATGTGATTCCTAAAACTTAAGCGTCAATAAAAAACTACACCTTTAAAGATTTTTAAACGGGTCAGCCTTTGATAATACTTTTTCATCAATATTATATAATTAGCAAATGGTTGCACTTTTCCTAGTATATTTAACAGTATGAATATTTAGAACGGATTTAATTTGCACAAAGACATTAATTTACGATGGTATTGGAATTATTTTGTAAAAAAAAAAGTCTTTGACGTTATTCTTTTCACACACCTCTATAAATCATCGGCATATACAAATAGTTAATAAATAACAGTAACCGAAACGGTCCTAAGTAGGAACCATAAGGAACACTAGTTATGGTATAGAATTAATAATAACAAAAACCATTATACGATACATAATAATTTATTATGTATCGTATTAAGCGTATTTATTATTAATAAATACGCTTTGTTAAATATGAATTCATGAAATTCAAAGTAGACGGCATAAAGCTAAAAGAGCTAAGTTTAGATTATAGACACATATAGCTAAAAGTGCATGTAATAGAAATAATTAATATTATCTTTTGAACTTACTTATTTAGCTACTCACTGACATTTATCCGTTTTTCTCATACATTTCTTATAGTTAGGATTTCTGCAGTAATATGCCGTTTTAAACCAAACTTCATATTTAATTCTTACTTATTGCAAATCCTTACACCTTTAAATACACCGTGGAAGTGAGGTAATTATGCTCCGGTACAGTTGTGTACACCCCATGACATCTTATTGAACAGTGTGGGTAACTATATACCGCAAATTAATTAAGAAATAATCACACATAAAGTTAAGAAATAATGATAACAGATATGAAGTGAAAATATAATGGCATTTCAATTTTATTCACCAACCATTGACCAACGGCTGTGCCTACGAGAGGTAACAAGTTAAATTCAGTAGGATATCGACACCTCCCACGTCGTTCAATTTGTTTGCTTCCAGCGTGTATATTTAAGGTCTTACATCGACAAACTACGAGTTCAATATAAAAATGGACATGAACAATATATTTATAAGAATCGTCGAATATTTCTGCTTTATCATAGTGTCATGTAATATTTGTAATTTATTTAAATGTTGTGTGTTTATTTAAATTTGCACATAAATTAATCCGATTCATGAAAATACATTTTTTTAAGATATTCCAATTACTGTCCAGCTGCGTTGAAGTTAAGAATCTACAAACTGTTTCGAATGTGTTATGCTGAATAGGTTGTTAAGTCATTTAATTTGAAATAATATAATTGCAGGTACACAATACAGATTCATTTTAATGAAGTAGTTGAGCACGTAGACAGTATCCTGCTGGTATTTTTTTGTGACCAGACACATGTCTTTGATTGCATAAATCACATGCGGCTAAAAAACTTTGGAGGTACATTGTTGGTAAACTTTACCAGAATTATGCACTGATGAACCTATAGCAAGATGAAGCACGTGTCTGCATGTCTGGAAAACAATTTTTACACAAATATAAACTTGAATTCCATGTCCGATTTTTAATATCTTTTTATATTATTAAAATTATATATATTATATGTTAAATATATTAAATATGTTAAATATGTTATCTTATATGTTAAATTATATTTCAAAATATTTTGTTTTCCATGATTCCTGAGATTATAGATTTCTATGGTGAGGTCCTTAATCAGCAATTCGAATTAATTATATTTGTAAAAATTAACGGACTCTACTACATAGATTCAGTATTATTTATCGCTGCATTACTACAATTGTCTCAAATGATTATAATTACCTTCCAAAGCCCACTCTACGAGTGAGAAAAACAAGAAAGCAATTAATTTCAAACGCAGTTTATAAATTAAATAAATTTTTTGTCGAACAGAAAATAGATTTAAATATATATAAAGTCAGCAAGATTAGCATTGTTTTGCAACGTTTTTTAAAAAATCTAAGAATTTACACAAATATTATAAGTAGTGAGAAAATGTGACCCATCTGATCGGCTCTAACTATTATACTATAGGATACTAAACATGTTTACGCATAAAATTTTCTTAATAAACTAAATGTACATTTCTATTATCATCTAAACAGTTTTTAAATGAATAAATTAAACAAACGCGAGTTATTTAAATCTAATTAATCAATATGGATTTTCAAATTCTACAATTAGAAAACAAAGCCAATAAATTAAATTTAGGGGAAAGATTAGAAATCAATTAATTATCAATACCAAAATATCTTTTGGTATTGAAAAATACTTGCTTTTCGGGTTCTTTGTAAATAAAACTAAAGGTAATTAAAAACACTATATTAATAATAAATATTCACTAAAAACACATAAGAAGTAATAACAGTATTTATTTCAGAATATTTATATATCAGTATTTATTTATATAAGAGTATTCGCCAACGGTCGCTGGTTCTCTGTCCTGAATCTCTTCCAAACGGTATATAGAGTCCTGGAGGTTTTTTTCTAATGTTTTCGCGAGATATACTAGGACGGGCTGGCGCTTGGCGCCAGCGGTGACGTCATCGCCTGACGTATCCTCGGATGATTCACATCACAGTATATTGAGCCATCTAGCTGCGAGTTAATGGACTACACGATACATGTATTTTTTCTCTCCTAGAAACGACTTAGCCGACTTAACGACTTAGTGAGAAAGCGCTCTTACCGACAGACTTTCTTGTCTGTCAAATGTCACGAGATATCTCTCGTCAGCTTATCTTAGGATCGAAACTTAAAACGCCACTTCATAACTGCAGTGGAGAAATCGTAAGCTCGAAGCACATGGGTTTGTAGTTGAAGTGTAGTTAAATACGTTGCGTATGCCCATATGCACAGATATGTTTTTAGCATATTTGTATTAATTTGTTTTTTGTATATACTGGGTATCCTTGAATTAAAAAAAACAGCATTTGAAAAACGAAAAGCTGTAATTATATAGAATATAATTCCAAAATATTTTCCCAAAATTCCCTATCATTAGCGAAAAAAAAAATTACGAAGATATTTAAAAAAGTTTTGTCACGCCACTGTGTGATCGACTATATTATGAAATATATCTTAAAATAACAAAAAGTATGGTTTTGTTATTTTCCATTTCACCTAGCTGTTACGTATATAAACATACGCTGTAGCGTATGTGTATGCAAGGTATTTATTACAGTGGACCCCCGCTGTTCACGGCCCATGTATTTTCGAATTCGCTTATGCGATTCTGTTTCTTGTTATCCGCTCCGTATTCGTGGTTCAGTATAGGTAGTTCCCGTAAAGTTTCGATATATCCTTTGTTCACTTACTTCTTTAAAAGTTCACAAACCGTATTTGGCTGTTATACACAATATGTATGTGCGTATATTTATTTATGTCGATTAGATACATACATATAGAAGAAACGCGTTTAAGTCCAATTGTACGTCATTGATGACGTATACATGCTCTCATAACTGTATTAGAGAAACCAAAAAAATTAGTTTGTTAAACTAGATTTGAAGGCTTTTATTTCGTTAACTTAAATGCAAAATGTTATATATTGATGATAATATAGACATTCATGGCAAATAACACATAATTTCCGTTTCAATACTAAACGTTTCTTCTTGTATATATTTTTAACAGGGTAATAGTTACTTGCGGTGTTGAAAGATAACCAAACTTTGCCTTGGGTGTTCTTTTCAGCTTTACTTGTATTAGTTTTATTTTGTTTTTGTTTTTGATAGGAAAAATAAAGGTCTTTACTATTATTATTATTATTATTATTATTATTATTATTATTATTATTATTATTATTACAACATATCTGTCAAATAAGCCTAATTTTGTGTATTTTTATTGTTTAAAAGCAGTTCCTTTTAGAACTACAGTGTGTTTCTTATCTCGTTGCGTCGTTTGGATATAGTACCGAAAGGTTTCTGTAAACAGGCGCAGCAATTAATTGCTTAATTATTGACCTCCTTACAATTGACATCTTGCCGGCAACATATAGAGGATGTGCCATCGTGGATCTAGCATGACGTACAATTGGATATAACGCGTTTTCTCTGTAAATACATGTAGTTTATACGTAAATACATACCTATTATTTTTGTACACCGGTATTCGCGAATTCAATGTTCGCGGTGTTTCCTGGAACGTAAGCTCTGCGAAAAGCGGAGTCCACTGTATTTATACACGTTCTGAATATTTTGAATACATAGGTGTCACGTCATACAATTTTTAGGGTGCTTTTAATTTCGGGGCTCGCATCGTAATTAACATTTATCATAGGTTGTCTCTTTATTTCAAGGACAGCCTGTATGTACATACACATTTTTTTAAAGTATAATTGTTTATTTGTGACTCACCTTTATATTTTTTGTGAACAACTAGTCTATTGTTGTTATTACTTTCTTGTCTCTATTACTTACACTTTACACTTATATATTCTCATTCATTCTTTCCGCTTACTCTAAGCAGTGTAACTCTTTTGTTTATTTCGTGTTTCTATTTGAAATAATTCTATTTTCTAATTTTCTCTCACCGTCTAACTAAGATTTCCCTGAAATTGTGCTTAATAATTTAAATCGTGCTGCTGTAATTGAACTCCTATATTTGGGTGTCTTATCCAAGTTATGATTGGTATTCATAATTATATACTTGCACGTCATTTAATTTGAAATCGATTTGAGTTGACCTCTCCAAATCAATTCGGAAATAGACTATACGTCGTTCAATTTAACTTTCTTAAACTCAGAGTACTTCAAATTGTAATACAAAGTAAAACTAATCGAATACGTTATTCTATTTTAAGCAATTTCTACTAAAATAAACACGCGAATTTCACTAAAAATACAGATTAAAACTAACAGCCCGATCGATAATCCTAAGTAAATACACCCTTCTGGACATCTCAGCGGGGTATTCACGAATTTGTCTGCTCGAATTTGTACACGTAAAAAAAATGCGGTGCCCAATTGTGTGTTCATTAGTGTTCATTATCATTGTTTCTGATATTACCTGTCGGCACGCAAGGCGAGAGCCGCCAAGAAACGCAAAATGTGTGCATTAGGTACAAGTTAATATCCGTTTTATCTGTTCTCCCGCATTTTTTTCTTTGTACATTGTTCTAGATAATATATGTGAATATAAAACATACGAAGAAAAGTGCGAAAATTATAACTTAGCACGCGAGAATCGCGTAAATTTTTGACATTTTATGTATGCACTTGTCCATTAAGGCGCGTTGAAGATAGTAAATTTTCTAGATAGGTAGTTGATAAAAAATAAGCTAGAATTAATTTATGAATTTAAACACTTGTGAATGAAGTTAGAAGTTATAACTTATAACTTCTAACTTCATTCACCTAGTTCAAGTAGGTAGTATATATAAAATATATGCAAAATATGTGCTGCCAGGCTTTGAAAGGCTGTGTGACAAGATTTTAATAAATCGAGGTTTCTTTTGTTTTCGTAGATTTTATTGCATTTGGTTATAAAAATAATATAATAAATAGTAATAAACACTGCTTCTAATCTAGTAATATATTATCAGAATGTGGTTTTCTGGATTTTAGTTAAATTTACACCTTGTTTTAGAATATTGTGAATGAACACTTTACAATTGACTACTTACAACATGGAAATTCAATGAAACTAAAACTTCATCACTAATAAAAGGCCTTTGTTGTTTATAATAATAGTTCTTAACGACAGTAATAAAATTTTCTAAGAATAGGGGCTTTACTTCAGCTCCAAAATGTCCATTTTCGATCAATTATGGAATTTATTCGTAGAGTTGCACACTTTGTCTCGAATGCAAGTATTGTAAGGACGGCTTGTCGTTAAAATATTACGATTCGTTTTAAGTTTAAATTGAATTCACAACCAAATACAAATACATGCGTATTATTATTTATGATCCATAAATACAAATGGCTATTATTATTTTGTATAATAACAATATCCAGTGCATACTAAAATATCACTCTATTAATTTATGAGATCCGGCAAATCATTTCAGAGAATATTTAGATAAATAGTTAAATGTGGGGATGCACTACATACGGTCCTGCCGTACCGCAAACATCCTCAGCTCTAAACATTACTATGAACAAAATAAAATTAAAAAAATTAAAAACTTAAAAATTTAAAAATCCCTTACCACAATAGAATTTAATGATTCTAAATATGTATTTCTACAACCACGTTGTCATCTTCAGTAGATGAAGATGACAACGTGGTTGTAGAAATATAAGGGTTTTTTAATTTTTTTTTTTATTTTATTTTATTCACAGTCTCCGATTTGTTAGTTAATTACTATGAACAACTAAAATTTCGTCAAGGCGTTGCTGTGTTAAATTAGTTCTTTTAGATCACCATTTTAGATAGAAAATGTCCGTTTCACATCACAAATGGTGATGGGTACGTGATTAAAATGTTGCAAAAGTGCACCACACTTTGAATGTATAGATTTTTCAATCGGCTCTGTGCAGAATTGATATAATATATTCAAATGTAGATTTCTGCTAAATATGACATCAACTTCTTGTTTCAGCTTGCTTTCAAATTCAGAAGCTATACTTTTCATTCGATTGGTAACGGTTTCTAAGTTAATTATCGTCCCTTTTAGGTTAATATCTTGATTATGCATGTAAGTAATCGTATCTGTAAGACACTGGAAATTAGCTTTAATAAAGTTTAGCTGGTTTTGTAAATTTTAAATTTGAATCAGGTGTTTACAATTAGAAATACTTTGGGTATCATCATCTTGAAGATGAAAATCAATGTTCTTTAATTGTTGTTTTATGGGTTGTGAATAGACAAATGTTCCTTCTAGCCATGTTCCCCACCTAGTTAATACCGTAACTGGGGATAAAGGCAAATTTGGAAGTATTTTGCTACATAACGCCAATCGTGAAGGTGCTTTGAGAAATACCTTTTTAAATAATGAAACTAACTTAACAACATTTGGATAATGACCCCTGATGTATTCACATAGTCTGTGTAGTGCATGTGCTGCACAGCTAACGTGTAGCATATTGGGATAAGATTACTTTAATAACTTCTCTGTTTTTAACATATAAGCTGCCGCATCAGTCAAAAATAATAGCATCTCGCCTTTATAGTTGTTATCCGATGACAAAATATTATGAATGCATTGATCAATTACTTTTGCAACTGTTTCACTATTTACGACTGGCAATGTTTTAGTTGCAATTAAGTATGGTTGGTATGAAGTTGCCGAATGAAGAATACCAACAATTACATTTAACTCATTTCGTCCCATTACATCCATTATTTGGTTTGCACTTTCTCATAGTTAATGATCAGATAGGTTGGATCATATTTTTTCAATGGTTCTCAAATAAAATTTTTGCAGGTGTTATTTAAGTAAAATAGATTCATCTGGTATATGACAATCAATATATTTTGTAAGAAACCTCTTGAGGACTGGCTTGTTAAGCTTTTTGAATGGGATATTGGCAGCCATGAAAGCTTCACACAGTTCTTCGTTAAAAGTGTCAGGTGCAGATGAATTATTTTGATGAGTTTTCGAAGAAACATGTCTCTGCATATTACATTTTTGTGGACGCCTTAAACTTAATTAACAGGCACTGCAATATATCTCGGTATCATTAGGAATATACAACCAATCTGTATGGCGTTTAATCCATCCTACCATGGTTGAACTACAAGAATTCTCCATTATTAATGAAAATAAAGAGAAATACTATGAACAGAAACAAATGGACTAAAAAAATTAAACGAAAACTACTCCAAAAATAAGGCAGTAATAAAATTTAATATTTATGAAAAATTTTAGGATAAATATACAATATAACAATATAAATACTTAACGTTGTAAACAAATAACACTTGAAAGAAACGAAACCAGAAACAATCCTTTATAGAAGAGAATAGAAAATATACTATCTCAAGAACAATAAATACATATAATTATGTATATGCATGTATAACAGCATATAAACATGAAAATACACTTTGAAAATTAGCGGATATAATTTTTTAAACGATTATTTCAATGAAGTCTGAAGAAATAATATATAAATGTATATTCCGTATACACGCCACTGTTGAATTGAATTTATGAAGGAATATATACAATGTACTATTCATAACGATTGAAAAAACAACACCTGTTTAAGGAATGCAATCGAACAAGCAAATAGTGGGGCTGTTATAACATCCATAACTATACCTGAGAACGACACAATGTTTTGTCGGGGCAATTGATCATTCAATCACTTCAGTCCGCTCTCTACTTATAACAATATAAAACTAGAAATATCAAGACAAAAATCAAGAAATTGTTTAGAAAAGTTGAGGGGATATAGAGAGTAAGAAAAAACAAACAAAAATAATATGTTCTGCTGAGTTCATTAAATTTAGTTACGCTAAAATGTTCATTTGCAAGCCGGTTTTTTCAATAAAAAAATGTCGTTGCCAAAAATATGTCACCGCCTTCAATGTCAGAATCCTAGTGAAAAGTGAAAAGTTTCAGATTTATGTCAGTAAATTTCGAAAACGTCCCCGTTCTACCAAAGAGATGAAAGTGCGGATTTGAACGGAGTTGGAGAACGAATGGTGACTTGCAGCTGTGGCAGATCATTTTAATATTGCCTGTAATACTGTATTCTTAATAAATAAAAGATGGAAGGAAGAAAGAACGCTAGAGAGGAGAGAGAGGATCAGCCAGACCGAGAGTTTCCACCTAGGTAGAAGATGCGATTCTTATAGAAAGACTGGAAGAGGAACCATTTCGAACGTCAAAGCAAGCAAGAATTTTATCTCAGTTTCCATGGAATAAGAAAACAAAGTGTCGGGTTGCAGCTATTAGAACAGAAGTCACCCCACAATAAAAACAATCGCGTTTTCTTTTTGCACTAAATTTTGTCTACAGAGCCAAAGATTTTTGAAATCGTGTGATATTCCTAGCGTTGAGAATACATTTAAAATCCTTCTCCTGATCACTACCGACTTCTACACATGTTTCTGAAATTGAAAACCTTGGTGAAAAGGAATCGATTTCACTTCTTGGGAGATATCCAGGTAAATACGGAGAAGGGCCTGTTTAAGTAATAACATTTCTAGTAGTGCTTTCAAAAGTGGAGCAAAAGCACCGTTGGGTCGGTGTGTTCAGTTAGAATGGGGCTACGTTGAAGGAAATCCATCGTATCAGCCTGTACGAACAGCCATTATTAAATTACAAGCGCAATCTTAAAACTTTCGAATCACACCTCGTATACATATTATAATTACTTGCTTTAAAATGATTAAATATCCAATAAACGTTTTATATGAGCCATTTTTTAGATCAATGCTTCTATATCTATTACAGCTTCATTAATATTTAAAATGTTTTGTAAATGCTTCGCTAAAAGTAATTATTGTTTTATAAATATATAATCAGCTTTATTTATTTTCAGTTGTATTTCTATTTTATAGGTATTTACTACACGCGTAAAATTCAATTTAATTCAATGATCAAATAATATAAAATTCTGTCGCTTCTTGCATAATGCACTAGATTAATAAGTAAAATGTAATGCACATGAAATATACAAATCCATTTATACTTAATGACAAATGATAGTATTTCTGGCAGGCAACCTACATAGTAAATGTAATTTCAAATACATATTGAAGCAATTTCTCAATCATTGATATATGTCGGCATCAATTGTTACTAAAGAAAGTGATTTAGTGTTGTTACTAGTTTTATTATACGAGGGACAAGCTGAAATTATTCAGAATAAAAAGAACGCTTAGTATTTTCTAGTATTTTATTTTATATATGCTAATTACTTTCAGCACTGATACCCTTGACCATTCTTTCTTCAAACTGTTTAAAAGCTCCCAACCAACCTTCTTTCGGAATACCTTCAAAATAAGCGTGAATTGCGGTATCAATCTCTTCTTCAGACGAAAACCTTCTACCCCACAAATCGCGTTTAAGCTCAAAGAATAGCCAAAAGTCACACATTGCTAAATCATGTGAGTGCGGCAGATGTTCTATTACTGTTATATTTTTCCCAACCAAAAACTGGAGAGTTAAAACTGCTATATGGGACGAAGCATTATCATGGGGAAGCATTCACCGTAGCTGTTAACGAAACGTACGGAGAAAATTTCTTTGGAGCGTGACTCTACAGTTCGGAATCGAACATTGATTGCCTATTTTATACTTATTGATGAATTAAGACCCGTGTTTTTTGTAAAAATATTCTAACAATTTCCATCGTTTCTCGATATTGTTGTACGAGCGTGGATGACCCATGGCGTCATTATAGACAAAAAATTACACCTGCGCTTGCATAGTAGTGTGTAAGTTTGGTGTTATTATCGTAGTAAATGTTGGCGGTCTTTGGTAAATTATCAGATTCTTTGATTAGCTGATCAGGTGTACCTACTAACATAATTCCTTTGAATAATTCAGTCAAAAATGTCAAACAATACAATTAGAGCTCTAGACGACATACACCTTTGTGAATGTAAAAATTTACATGCAAATTTATTACAAAATTTTGCATTGTGTCATACGGGCCTAAGAGACAATAATCACGAAAAATTTCGAAGAACTTTGTCAAAATGTGTTAATTAAAATAAAAGACCAAAAATTAAAATAGATTGTGCAGAAATTGATTTATAAAGTCAAATAGTTTAATAAATAAACAAATAGGGATAAGCAATTCACCAATAATACATTTGTCTGTTTAACATAAAAAACATTTAACAGTATCGAAGGACGTATTTCCTTAAAATAACATGTTTGTATTTCGGTCAAAAGTTTATTGCCCATTGTAGAAATACAATCCCCTTAAAGTTTTGTTAATTTTGTTTTAGTTTACTTACAAACATTTGTCAGGTAATGTACAATAATTAAGAAATATAAAGTTAGTTAAAATATCTAGCATCTGTGTGTTTATTAATAATGGATATGAACATGAATTTTTATGAAGTAAAGGCTGACCCAATTCAATATTAGAAACTTTTTACATATCTAGTTTCGACAAAATACTTGTCTAGAACTCTACTGATACTTCAGGCAAATATTTTTTAGTGTATTACTTAGCTGTAACTATCTTTTGTATATCTCTTTTATATATCTGAATTGTATTTAATAAACCCGAACTTCTGAAGAATACCTCATACATTACCTTTTTCATAGCTCCCTGCTTCTTAGCCATTGTAGGAGTTTCCTTATGTTCGTGAATCCATACACAACGCTCTTGATGGGTAGGAAGATCGAAAAAGAGAATATAAGTTTCGTCACCTGTCACTATTTTAGAAAAAAATTGGTGCCCGTCATTATTTAATAAATTTAAAGTTTCATGGCAAATTCTTACACGCTCTGCTTTTTGACAATCGATATCACATATCATTGAAAACATACCAAGGAACGCACTTTCTGATGCCGTCTATACCAGAGAACAACGACTAATACTTATTGAACAACACGGGGTGGTCATATTTAACTTAATCTTATTTCTTCTTATTATAATAGAATTCCGTTTCTTTATAAACAAATTAGTGCTATTATTTTTGTGTACATTAAAAATTTGCCAAACCTATGACCATTTCAAACTGGGAACTTACTTTAGAATAACCCTATATATCGCAGGAATTTTCTATTGAGAATGTACAACGTCGTTTCTTGAAATTCTTGATTTAAATACTGGAATGTACCTGGACTGAAATGTTTCCTACGACTAACTGATACTACATTTTGGATTTCAAACACTCACTGATTGGAGGATTAATTAAAGTGCTCATTACATATTTAAACTTATCAGCAATAGTATTGATTGCGCTGGATTATTATCTGCTATTCGATTTAATGTACCTTCAGTTAATATTCTCCATACGAATACATTCAATCTGTGTACGCTGAGGATCAACATAATGAAAACACTTTTATACCACATGATGCGAAATGATGCATTATCTGCAACGACATATTTACTGGAGAAATCATTAAATATTTGGTGATATATCAACGTACATAGTTTTTATTGCGTTATGTTTATCTGTAATTTTATTTTTATGTTTTTTTTTTTATTCTCCCATATGCATGTATTATACACTTTTGCCCTATTACTGGGTATGAACCTGGGCAAATACACCATTATTATTATTATTAATGATATAATCTAAATATATTACATATTTTAGTTGAATAATATTGTCAAACAATTGATTCCTTGGGATAATTGTATTTAAAATACAATATAAAAAGGAAAGATCTGTAAATATTTCCTTTGTTGTAGATAACAGACATAGACGTTGATAGCCATTAAGCTAATGGTCCACAGAAAATTGTTGACGCGCCATCATTTTTGTGAATTTCTTTTGTCCTCCTACTAGGTCCTTTTCACAATAATTTTCTTATTGGCACTTTCATGATTACTAACGCTATTACTAGTAGGGAACATTGAAAAGCTTATATGACGTTTGCTCACGATGAGCTGACTTCCTAGAAAGACCATACTACATATTGCTCTTCTCATTCCTCTTACTTTTTATTTAAATCGTCTTGTCAAACTCTAACGGCATCGAAGATCACTAGAACCCCTTTACTTCATAAAAATAATTCTTGAAATGTGTTACGCTTTAATTCTCTCTTTCTTTAATATCGATAAATAGTCTTTATTTATTTACTGACGAGTCCCGGTATCTTTATTAACTTAAATTTTAAATATATTCATTTGGATACTTGTTCCGCTCCCTGTGGTCAAAATTGGAACTATGTCACCCCTTCCACTGGACCGCGGTTGAGATTCAAGGAGAAGCAGGCAGACTTTGACAGTAGAAAGTCGCTTAAAAATTACGATCGTAGATCGCCGTACTAGAAGTTAAACTCACACGCCTCTGACTTAAGTTAATTTATCGTATATTACGTATATTATGTCAGAGGGTAAGATATAATTGTGGAAATAGCCAATTTGCGTTTATGATTGGTGTAAGTTGAGGAAAGTTATCCCAACTTTGGTTTTGCTTAACGCTCCATTCTCGTTTCCGAAAAGGGAAACAAAAACTAGCTTCCGGTTGAAGAGGTTTTGAATACTGTAGCCTGAAAATCTAGGGCGATTGATGGTCGACTAATTCCCCAAACACTCTGAGGAATTAATTACTATCTTCGAGGACGGGATCAGTATTAAGGAACCAAGTATCTCGTTTTTTTTTCAATTATTGTGTAATTTAGATTATCGACTTATAATATTATACACTGTGTCCATAAAGTATGGACATAAGCCCGTAATAACGTTATTGTGCATTATTTGACAAAATGCAAAGATATATCGATTAATGTTTTTTGTTAGCTATATTTAGATGCTACCATTTTGTTTTTTCCGTCGACCTTGAATAAGTCATTGCTAATTTTTTTAAATGTCAACCCCATTTTTTTTTGTGGATTTTAAAGCCTTTACAATTCCTTATTCGATTATGTAAAAATTTTTGTATGTTACATTAGAA
Organism: Melolontha melolontha; assembly: GCA_935421215.2. Classification (NCBI taxonomy): domain Eukaryota; kingdom Metazoa; phylum Arthropoda; class Insecta; order Coleoptera; family Scarabaeidae; genus Melolontha; species Melolontha melolontha. Next base: position 109,004,892 of record OW285240.1, read on the forward strand.
AATTTTTGGGTAATCATTTGTGTCCATAAAGTATGGACACAAGCCCGTAGTAACATTATTGTGCATTATTTGACAAAATGCAAAGATATGTCGATTAATGTTTTTTATTAGCTATATTTAGATACTACCATTTTATTTTTTCCGTCGACCTTGAATAAGTTATGACGTCATTGATATTTTTTTAACTTCCACTGCGTGGGTCGTCACCTGTGCTTGTGCGGCCACGTTTGAACTCGCTCACCCAGAAGCCGATGGTCGAAAATGATGAAGTAGATCCGCAATGAACCTCTAGCAAAATATTTCGAATTTCCGTGGCCGTTTTCCCAGACATCCAGAAGTGTTTTATCATTGCACGAAATTCGACAGTAGACGTCTGAAATTTTGACAGTTGCCATAAAAAAGGTTGCCCTTGCCAACTATTTAATCCTCTTCAACCTTCGTGCGCCATCTCTTGCTGATTCCGGAAACATTTCAGGTCGCTCTCGTATATACAGACAATTATTCAAATTAATTATAAACATTTTTTTTTATTATTATTATTCTTCTTTCTCGTGAATATACGAATTATTTGTGTATGTTTTTTTTGCTTTGGCACTCCCCGTCGCAATTTCTTTTCAGGTATCCTGGGCCGCAATTTTGGAGATCAGTACGTAGGTACTTAGTAAGTCCAAATATACAGGTGAGTTGAGTAGATTGTATGTGCATGCGCCGAAGATCGCGCAATCTCTTTCTCAGTTTTCAGTCTGAGCTTCCGTAAGCAAAACTAAGTGACGCTACCCTCTAACTTTTATTTAGTCACCCACAACCGTCTCAACTGACTAAGGGCATATAACGAGCCATCGAAAAATTTCATAATTGTAGTAGACTGTGAAATTGGGTTGATACTTTAACCACTTCCACATAATGACATTTATTATTTGACATTGAAGCTATAAGTTTGTGTCAAATTTTTCAAAACTCTTATTAAGAAAATTATTTGTTTAGATGTAAATGGACAACATTTTCAATAACTTCTGTAGCTATATGTAAATTTTGATTATGATTTCGATATTAAATAAATTATTTGTTTTCTTTTTTGTTGTAGTATCATTTCAATGCCATAACCTTTTTTTACAATGAAACCAAATGAAACTGTCAAGCATCAAGTAATGTGTCATTATGTGGAAGTGGTTAAAGTACCAACCCAATTTCACAGTCTACTCCAATTATGAATATTTTCGATGGCCCGTTATAATAAATAGAAGCACCCATACTCTATGCAATACAACTACGGCTATTCTTTTTTTGTCTCGGCCACCTTGCGACGCCTTCGCTACACCAGCTTCGCGGTAAGGTAGCAAATGATATTAGCAATTATATAATTTTGTAAAAATATTTTATTTTCATACGAGGCTAGTCTGTAAAGTAATGCACATCGCTAACGAAATGTAATAAACATTTTTTCAAAAACTAAATTACCAATTATTACACACAAATTTTTGTCATGTTATTATAATTTAGAAATTTTAAAATGACATAACCAAACTATTAAAATTATACTTTTGTGACAGATTACGTGCACTATCACCAACCATTAAAAAAAGCATTTCCGTCTCTATTAAGGAAAGTTTTTGAAGGCATCATTTATCGATTTGGACGTAAGATTTTAATGTCACAGTTTAAGTTTGAGCAAATCGTCATCAGTTTCTCTACGTTTAGAATATTAAGATATTTGAACTGCAATCAAAGACTTCGATGACACAAATTATGCACTTAATAAGTAAATAGTATATATGAATAAAATTAAATTAAAAAACCCTTACCACAATAGAATTTAATGATTCTAAATACGTATTTCTACAACCACGTTGTCATCTTCAGTAGAAAAAACAGTGTAACACTTGAACGCACAAAAACACACACAGAAGGATTGTTCTGAACGTCTTCTAGTTTAACACTAAATTCTTCAATCATAAATGCTACAAAAATTACCTACATTTTGGTAAACCCCACCTATTCATGCAAGAGCATTAACCCATTATTTGTAAATTCTATAGAAAAACCGTTTAAAAATATTATAAGAGCTGTAATTTAACATACATTAAGAATCCAATTATGAAACTAATCCTTAAATTATGTTGAAATATAAATTTGGAAATTAATGTTGAGTCAGAATAACCGCAGATTCAAACCATACTTTTCAGAACAAGAGTGCCTCTTTCAATTTTGTTATCAATCGTTTGTTAAGCATGCCATTGACAAAGGATAGATATGAAAAGGAATTAACTTTAATTAAGAAAATCGCGAGTTACAACGGTTTCGATTCAGAAATAATAAACAAGCTAGTTAGAAAACATAAAGCAAGAAAAACAATTCAGGATTCCACATGTTTGCTACCTCAAATTGATTCGAGCAAAAAATTTATTAGTTTACCGTTTCACGAAACTACGAAAAATGTAAGTAAAACCTTTAAACAGTATAATGTTCAAGTAGCATTTCGGTCGAATAACTCCCTAAAATCTCTCTTAGGCAACGCCAAAGACAAAGTTGAGGTAAACAACAAATCTGGAATCTATGAAATAAATTGTAAGGATTGTGATAAAAAATATGTCGGCCAAACAAAACGTTCGATTCTAACTCGTTATAAAGAACATGTTTCGCATATTAGATTCAATAGACCGGAAAAATCAAGTGTTGCCCGACATATTCTTGAATCAGATCACAACGTAACATTTGACTGTCTGAGATTAATAAAAAACGTCACACGCCCCCGCGAATTAGATAGTTTTGAGAGCATTTTTATCTTTAAAAATAGGAATAACGTAATTAACGCAGATTTGGGTCCTATACCAGGTTCATCTTTATTTGAGTTAATTGACATGTAGATGTTATTCAAGCAAGAAAAATAGGAAAACCATTAAAAAAATTCGAATTCATGGAATTTATTTTTAAGTTCGTTTCATTACAATATTTGCCATTAAAATATAACGAGTTAGAATCGAACGTTTTGTTTGGCCGACATATTTTTTATCACAATCCTTACAATTTATTTCATAGATTCCAGATTTGTTGTTTACCTCAACTTTGTCTTTGGCGTTGCCTAAGAGAGATTTTAGGGAGTTATTCGACCGAAATGCTACTTGAACATTATACTGTTTAAAGGTTTTACTTACATTTTTCGTAGTTTCGTGAAACAGTAAACTAATAAATTTTTTGCTCGAATCAATTTGAGGTAGCAAACATGTGGAATCCTGAATTGTTTTTCTTGCTTTATGTTTTCTAACTAGCTTGTTTATTATTTCTGAATCGAAACCGTTGTAACTCGCGATTTTCTTAATTAAAGTTAATTCCTTTTCATATCTATCCTTTGTCAATGGCATGCTTAACAAACGATTGATAAGAAAATTGAAAGAGGCACTCTTGTTCTGAAAAGTATGGTTTGAATCTGTGGTTATTCTGACTCAACATTAATTTCCATATTTATATTTCAACATAATTTAAGGATTAGTTTCATAATTGGATTCTTAATGTATGTTAAATTACGGCTTTTATAATATTTTTAAACGGTTTTTCTATAGAATTTACAAATAATGGGTTAATGCTCTTGCATGAATAGGTGGGGTTTACCAAAATGTAGGTAATTTTTGTAGCATTTAAGATTGAAGAATTTAGTGTTAAACTAGAGGACGTTCAGAACAATCCTTCTGTGAGTGTTTTTGTGCGTTCAAGTGTTACACTGGTTTTTTCTACTGAAGATGACAACGTGGTTGTAGAAATACGTATTTAGAATCATTAAATTCTATTGTGGTAAGGATTTTTTAATTTTATTTTATTCACTTATAAGCCACAGTCTCCGATTTGTTAGTTAAATAGTATATATATTTTAAGCTCACTTTTGGATATACTCTGCAAGTTTATCAATTTATTCTTGGCAGCTACAGTATTTGCAATACTAGGCAACAGATAAAGTATTAAATTAAAATTTGTTTTATTTTGTCCCGATAAAAGAGAAAGTATTTATTTTGAAATTAAAGTTATACGTTTGTGACAGATTACATGCACTGTCACTAACCATTAAAAAAAAGCATGGCCGTCTCTAATGAGGAAAGTTTTTGAAAGCACATTTGTCTTGTTTACTCAGTTTTTCCTTCATATTTATATAATAATATATTTCAATAAATTATTAACTAGCTGTTTTAAATAATTACTGGAGTGATATAAAGCAAGAGTGTCAGTATCTCTCGCAAACTGCCAAAATAAACCGAATTTCAAGACAACCCTCATTTAATGTTCGACTACTAAATTTCGCTCGTAACTAACATTCTATTAAAATGCATAAAAGCTTATGGTGCTTGGTTCTTCCTCAGTAGACAAATTTAATTTAATTCCAGGATGCGACGCCATATTGTAGCGTTAGCATGCACTACGCATTTTATGAGAGCATTAAATTTGGTCAAATTTATTACCAACTCGAACAGCGCGCTCTATTTTCTCCATACGTGGTTAATGACTCAAACTATTATTAACAGTAGTGTAATTTATAGGTATACATGCGACATAACTATTGTACATGATTTGGAGATGAAACAGCTTTTGCATGTATATATCTAATGATTAAATGCTGTCTCTGCTTGTAGGGTTTTCAGTTGTATTCTGCATTTAATCAACATTTCTAGAAATGTAGATGATATATTGTCAAGTATTGATGCTTTTAACTTATTTTTCATTAATTTATTATTTACTAATCATTTAGTAGAGAAATTAGGTAAATTATTTTATTATTTTTTTATGTTTCACTCACACCAGAGATTATAGAATACTTGAATGATTCACATGATTTGTTTTCGTAAGATATCGATATACAGGGTTACTACTAAAGAATCATCGGGTTTGAGAAACCTATATTTGAGAAAGTATTATAAATAGAATTGTAAATGACATGTCTATGAGCAGAGAAAATAATCAAGTTTGTGACCATATCATTACAAATGTTCAATGTGGGCTCCTCGAGTTACACGATAGTCCATACACGCTGCGATATGTCTCGGTCGATACTGTTAACAGCAGCAGTAATGCGTCTTCTGAGTTCCTCAAGTGTTGTAGGTAATGGTGGTACGTAAACCCTGTCTTTAATATACCCCCAAAGGAAATAATCGCACGGGGTAAGATCGGGAGAATTGGGAGGCCACGCGTACAATGCCACATCCGTTTCAGCCCAATGGCCTATCCAATGTTAAGGTAGCACCTCGTTTAGATACTGACGCATTCATTATACAAATGAGGCGGAGCACCATCTTGTTGGAATATAAAGTCCTTTAAATCATCTGTCAGTTGCGGAAATAACCACAATTGCAACATATCGAGGTATGATATACTGGTCACAGTTTTTTAACGGAAGAAAAACGGTCCGTACACTTTTGTGTTGGATACAGTACAGACGATATTCAACTTTGGAGAATCCCTTTCATGTTGCACAATGACATGAGGTGATTCCGCACCCCATATCCGAATGTTATAACGGTTCACCTTGCCGCTTAAATCAAATGCCGCTTCGTCTCTAAACACGAGATGGTTAGCAAATTCGTTATCCTCTGCAACAAAACTCGGTTCGCTTGATATAGTCGTCTGGACGTAAACCTTGCTCCATGTGTATACGGTACGGCTTGAATCACAAACGCTTCCGCAAAATTTTCCAAACAGTTTGCTGCGGAATACCAAGTGCACGGCCAGCGCTACTGGTAGATTTGTTGTGGCGAACGCACGAAGCGTTGTATAACCGCATCCACCGTTGCTTCAGGCACTTATGAGCGTCCGGTGCTTTTACGTTTAGTAAGTGAACCTGTTGTCTGAAATTCTCGATACCATCTGATGACCTGGGGCATCACTTTTGTATTGCCGTCGGAACGCACGTTGCACCGTAACAAGCGAGAAACATCGCGCGTACTCCACACGCAAAACGCTTTTTGTTGCCTTGTCACCATTTTGCATACTGCGTGCTGGCTTCGGTGTGTGCATATCAAGCGATGCAGGTAGGCGCACGTTCTAAACTTGAAGGTTGTCGCTGACTATAGACATGCCTTTTACTATTCCATCTATAATACTTTATAAAATATAGCTAAAAGAATTCTAGTCATTCCGAATAAATATTAAATTGCCTTTCAATTTCTCTCTTCGTATCACAAAGTATGCCGCAACTTTTTAATTTTTTTAATTTTAAGTTCTGCTTTTTGCAGAACACCAGTTTATGAAAAGATTATAGGTACTATGATAGCATTTTTTAGATTTTTCGGGAATAAAAGCAGAAAGCCCTACATTCCAAGCGTGTTCTATATCTTTTTCAGAATCGCTATTTACTACTCATTATCGCTACATAAAAATCCTACTTTCATCAAAAAATTATAATGACAGTAAACTGTTTACGAATTTTTATAGCAACGCAACTCACAAATTGATTTCATGGCAATATGATTTGAAGTTTTAAATAAAAATAAAAAAAATTACTGTAATTAATGTAATATTGAATAATTTATAATTAAATTGCACAAAAAATGTCATAAGATTCATAAGCATCATGAATGGCAAGGAAATACCGATCTCAGACAACAATTGGAGTCGTCGCTTCGCTCCTCCTCAGTTGTCCTCGATAATAAAAATTTCTTAACGTTCTTGATACTTAATATACTATTAATTAACATTCGTAATTAATTTCTCTCCATATTTACACAACAACGAAAACAGTTTGCTTTAAATGAGTATAAAACACAACTTATCTATCAGATACGTTCCAAATTTTGGCAGTAGACATCAGAAACATAGCGGAAATCAGCAACATAATCATCGTAGCGAAAGTGCTGTCAACCTTTGAGAAGTCACTATTTTTGTTCATGGAAAAATAAATCTCGGAACTTTTTACCGAATCGTATTGGCAAATTATATTTGACTTTAATTGCTCTCGTTGAATTATAAACAACCAGAAACCTAGTTAATGGACGAAGGAGATACTTGTTGAAACTTCATTATAACGCTAAGAAATAAGTAATTCAACTTCTAGTTTCAAAAATTCTTTTATTATAAATCACTACAATATTGTTTCCACCTGATCCATCATCCACCTGATGAAGCCATTGTATGGCGAAACAATATTGTAGTGATTTACAATAAAAGAATTTTTGAAACTAGAAGTTTAATTACTTATTTCTTAGCGTTAACCAGAAACCTAATATTTTTGTAACAATTATAATAAGTAGCTTGACAGTTGATTAGATAACAACCCGCCATCATACCTATCAAAACCTAAAGCAGTGATTAAAATGTAAATATGATATGTATTTATTCAAATATAATTAATAATGACAATGCATGCTATATAGGGAATGTCTAATCCATTTCAGTGCCTTTATATTTAGTATTGTTTCGTGATGACTTTTCAAAGTGAATGTAATATTAAAAGGTAATTTTAAGGTTAACCTGTTAATTTATTCAGTACTAATGTGGAATTGATCGTTATTATGACGGAAAGGGACTTTACTTAACGCAAGGGAAAATGGGAAAATGGAATATAGAGAGATATTATTTATGACAATAAACCTGTGGGGAAAAACCATATGTTGTGAGGTATTCTACTTAAGAACAATAGTAAATAGCAATCAAGATGTTATTTCTGCGATTATTTTCCTTTTAGAGACTAAAGCACATTGGGTCGTAATAGTTATTTATATAAAGCACGTAAAATGTACATTAAGTGTAACATAATATCATCTATAAATATCTCCATTTTCATTGGTAATATTATAACACTGATATTAATGGAATTACCAATAAAATACTTAGGAAATAAACACAAATAATAATGTAAAAATTACCAGAAAATAATTAAATATATAATGATCGATTCGTTAAAACTATTCAGATTTTATAACAGACATATAATAAAAAAGTGATTTATTGGCTTTAGTACATATATATATATATATATATATATATATATATATATATATATATATAGAGAGAGAGAGAGAGAGAGAGAGAGAGAGAGAGAGAGAGAGAGAGAGAGAGAGAGAGAGAGATAATTATTTCGTGTTATGGTAAATTCAATTTGTTGGCGATTTAAGGTCTGGTTTTACTTCAAAATGTGTATATTTAAAACAATGGCAAATGATGCCTTTTTCAAGGAATATAAAATATAAAATATAAAATATGTATGTATATATATATATATATATATATATATATATATATATATATATATATATATATTATATTCCTTGAAAAAGGCATCATTTGCCGAAGCATGTAGGATTGTTTTAAATATATATATTTTGAAGTAAAACCAGACCCTAAATCGCCAACAAATTGAATTTACTATATATATATTATATATATATATATATATATATATATATATATATATATATATATATATACATATATTAAAATAATAGACTTTTTCTTGGTTTAGCGACCTTTAACGAATTTCAATTTTTTACTACGACGTTTCGACTTTTTTAGTATTAAGTCTTTTTCAAGTGATTAGAACTAAAAAATTAATACAAAGAAAGGTAAGAAATATATTTACATTTGTATGAATGAATTAAAATTAAAATTAAAATAATAATTAAAGTAAGGAAAATTAAGGGATACAAAACTCACCAATTTCTTTCGTGTCAAAACACATATTTTGTGTAATATGTATGGCCAGACATGTCGAACCATTTTCTGGGTCGACTGCCTTTCTCGGAATATTTAGTGTAACTGAATGTCTTTGTGCAGAAATGAAGTTGTTTATTTCGTTTTAAAATTAGTTTGGTCAGGCCACGTGTTTGGGAAAATACAGTATATTTACAATTGGAAATTTTTCTTTGTGTGGTTGGGGATGTCTTCTATTGTTTAATGAGCGGATAATAAAGTTTAGAAAGTTCACCAATCTCGTTACGATCGTTGATTGTTTTGTTGTTTTTGAAAATATGAATCATTTCTAAGACCTCCCTAGCCTTTGTATTTTTTTGCTTGGCTTTATTTTTGTATTTTCAAAATCAAAATTATGTTTTAATGTTATCTGGTGTTTTTTTAAAGCTGTCTGATTTTTTGCGTATTTGTGTCCTTTTAATCTTTCCTGTAGTAACTGTTTTGTTTGGCCTATGTATACTTTGTCACAGTCTTTGCAGGGTATGTTATATATTGTATGTGATTGTTTAAGTGTTGGTGTTGAGTCTTTTAGTTTTGTGTGTAGGAATTTTAGGTTTTTTCCGCTTTGATGTGCTATTTTAAAATATATTCTACAGTAAAGTATGCATTCGAATACTTTGCTAAAATTGGATAAGATACTTATAGGTCTGTAGTTCGCAATATTTGACTTGTCACTTTTTTAAAACACTGGCACAAGTTTACTAATTTTCCAAATCTGTAGGAACTTCGGAGCTGTATGATATCGTCCTGGTTAAAATGTTTTCGTTTTTACTTTTCATTTATGCTGTTCTTCGGCACTTTCTGATATCAATGTCTAACAATAATGAGCAAGTACACTTGACACTTGCTTCTGCTGGTTATGTAACATCACATTCTTCACTCAAAACAGCTATGAGTCTTGGTACTGGCAAGGCTTTCCGAATGAGGTACTGAACGAGTAGCAGAGGGCAGACTAGTATAACTAATATTTCATTAAGAAAAAGTAGCAATCAGTCGCTTGTTCATGCTAACACACGTGCGAAGCAAATGCTGGGAGCCCATGGGTTGTCTTAATGTTCTATGGTTAAGCCAAAATAGTGAAAATAGAATTTTTCTATTAAAGGTGTAATATTCCACTTATGCTGGTGGGTAGTGAATTCTCCACATACTTAACAGAAACTATTTGGATTATTTATACACATACGCGACAATTATGAAATAAAAAAACGGCCAGCTATCACAAACCGACTTACATTGAATTGAAAGAGCCGTGTGTAGCTCTTTATATACCCACATAGCTAGATATCTACCAATTTTTAATTTGATTGGTTCCAGAACAAAAATAGGTGTGATTTAAGTACTCTGATGTAGGAAACATGCAAGGACATGTTCAGACATGTCCACCCAATGTTCGCCAGAACAATATCTTTCTTATATAAAAGTAATTTTGAAAATTCGTTTTTTGAAAAAAAAAAATTTAATAGAATATGTCAAAATTCTGACGTGATGGAGCAAATTGTAAATCAGATTCAAAATCAGCATTACAGAAAACCAAACTGTGTTTCCAAGTGTATTGGTAAAATGTAAAATGTTTTTATATCTACCTCTGCGGTTCCCCAAGGCTCCAACCTGGGCCCTTTATTATTAGTTGTTTAAAAATGATTTATTTGACAGTTTGCCTTGGGTTATGTTGACGTTATTACAATTATCAATGTACTGTCCAGTGTTTCAACCGTTTAAGAGGAAGTGTTGATTTTATCATTGATAGTATCAACCATTTTTCACTGAGTTGAATCATAAATGCTTTATCACGTCCTTTCCTAAGAAATTAACTCTTTTCTTCTATTATGCTATCGAAACCTATGAGGGATTTTTGATTTTAGAATACCTCAAACTTCTCGTGATAAAATATGTGCTTCTCAGTGGTTAAACCAGTAGGTTTTTATCTTACGATTTACCAAATTCTTCAAGAGCATCGATCGGTATTTAGGAGTACCGACAATAAATTTTCTTCTAAAAGTTATAAACTGTAGGTTTATTATGTAATCATCAAAGGACGGAGAATATTTAAAGAAAACCAAATATAAAATATTTTTGCGGCTACACACATAACACAACTAAAAACTAATTTTTAAATGACTTTGTGGTAGTTTCACTCTGAATAAATATTTTTACATATTCTAATATATATTTCTAACTTGCTGAATTACTAAAAGTTCCATGACATTTTCTCGAAGAAGAAAAATAACGAAAATAATATGGGATTGAAAGGCGATATATATATATATATATATATATATATATATATATATATATATATATATATATTTGTACGTCTAAAATCTATGTCAGTAGAACTCATAAAACTTATCAGAAGAAATATATATGAAAAAGTTTTTCGACACAGGAAATCATAGCCGCAGATCTCTTTTAAATGGAAACGTCAAAAAATAAATTACTTTTACGATGTCATCTTTCGGCTATATATTTTTTTCATTGGCATGTATGTACGGCCAAAATTAAAATTTAGTATCTCATTTTTTATGTATTAGATAAACGACGTGGAAAAAAATAATTTCGATGTGAAATCATGCGTTACGGGAAATCGCTGGCTTTTAATATAAGAGAGATTATAAAATGGTATGAAATATTGGAGACTTTTATGTATTGAGAGAGCCTTCAATATGGAATAAGTCATGCGTAATTTTAGCTTGGAAAAATAGTCGAGTGTATCAATTTTGAGTCATTCATATTAATTCAGAATTTTGTTGTAAACATTGTAAATTTTCGATAAAATATGTAATATATAAACAACCTTCGTCGTTATTTTATTTATATCATTTTCCATCCTGTAGATAATTATACATTCGCTTATATATTTTTTCAATAATAAACTATTAGACATATTTTAAATATATATATATTAATATATATATATATATATATATATATATATATATATATATATATATATATATATATATATATATATATATATAATATATATATATATATATATATATATATATATGTGTGTGTGTGTGTAATTTTTCTTAGCTGTTCTCTTAATTATAAATGGTTAATTATTTCTTGGACTTCGGCTTGATTACTATTCATAATAAATAAATGCTAATTTTAATGTTTCGACTTTTATTATCGTCTTCATTAGAATAATTGTTTACAATATTATATTTTTTTCGTAAATAAAAATTTATTTATATTTTATGGTAGGTACTTACAATTTGTATTCTTCTTTTTTTAATTTTTTATACAGTTTGAGCTATTTATTTAACATATATTGTGGCATTTGTACTTTCTACATATGGAAATAGACTGAATTTTAGGAGAGCTAAAGTATATTTTTTTATATATTTTTAAAATATTAAGAGTTTGTAATGAAATTTAATTTTTGCTTTTCTTATGTTATGTTATATTATTGGGAAATATAATTTTGCAAGATTCAAAATTTCATGACGGTTATTCACGGTTTTCTCAATTTTTTTAATATGAATTAATTCTAATACTGATCTTGCTTTGTAATTTGTTTCGGTTTGTAGTATTTTAAATTCTTTGTAATTGAAAGTGTGGTTATTTTTAGTTTCATGTTTTTTTAAAGTTGTGATGTTCTTTGAATATTTGTGATTCTATCTTTTAAATGTTGTTCTGTTTGACCTAGATAAACACGACTACAACCATTACATAATAAAAATAGAATAATAAAACAAAGAGTGCACAAAATGTACAATTACTAACAATATAGAGTTAATAAACTAGCAAACACAATCAATACCGTATGTTTCTCAGCTATCTCAAAAATTAAACAAATACTTTAAAAAAAATATATGATATCCACATTTATCACAAAAATTACAATAATATAAGCTACACTGAAACAAAATTAAAAGCAGCCATTCCACTGGAAAAAAGTCACATGTAGTTTATAACATACAACAACATTTTAAAGACGGAATCAACGGCCACAAATATTCAAGAAACATAACAACTTCAAAAAAACGCGAAACTAAAAATAACCACACTTTCAATTACAAAGACGTGAAAATACAACAAACCGAAACAAATTACAAAGCAAGATTAGTATTAGAATGATTGTCATAAAATGTCATATATTTCAAAATTATATTTCCTAATAATATTACACATAATATAAAAAAAAGGAAAAATTAAATTTTAATACAAACACTTAAATATTTTAAAATCCACCCACTATGAAGCCGAAAGTATCAATTTATAGGCAAGGACAAAACACAAATTTTAATTATTTAATATTCTACAAGGGTTTGTATACGAATCTACTCTTCATAAATCATAACTAAAAATTCTAAACTAACATAAATTAATTATTTTTTTCTTGTTTCTTAGGATCTTAATTGCTTAATGAAGACTTGTAATATAATATATAATACGTATTAGAAGGAATTTCTTAATTTTCTTGGCCGTATTTATAATACGAAATAAAACGTAAAAACGTAAAAATGTTTCTATGGGAGTAGCGACCTGGTAATTAAAACAATATTTAATCCATAGTTACGTTTCGGCCCGATGTATACCACCTTTTTTAAAACTATTTTTATTAATTTCTATCAGTGAATATAAAATGTGTTTGTTGATTTACCTGTTGAAATAAAAGTTGCACTGCATATTATATATGATGATATATACAGTGTATTATGAAACTAGCCTTAAAATTCTTAAGGCGATATAGTACGCTCGATAACAAGGTTAAAAATCTTAACATATGTTAGTCCACAAATCAACTGTTCATGAGGTAATAGCGATTTTATTGGAATTCCAGAATAAATTTCCTATATCTATTTAGTTCTATATTTTCTAATAGATTAAGTTGTTTGCCATTGTCTTGTAACAAGTGTTCATTTGAAAAGTCAATCTAGTAGCATGTGATTTACTGAGAACATTTTGAAGTATGTCGTAAATTAAAATTTACTTCTTAACCTACGAAGTCGTATATTTTGACAGTTTCATACATACAAATAAATAACAAATAATAGGTATTTATTGAAAACTATAACAAATGTTGAAAATGTTGTCCTTCAAGATCAATGCACTTTAAAATCCTCCGTTCAAAATTTCTGATGATATTCTGCAACATTACTGAATTGTTATTAATTTCCATGCATTTCTGTTCGATTCTCTGTAGCATATCATTTAAATTCAATATAGGTGTTCGAAATATGTTATTTTTTAGATAAGGCCACAAAAAGAAGTCGCAAGGTCTTAAATCGCATGAACGCGCAGGCCAGGCAATTTCAGTATTTCGACTAATTATACGCTCATCAAAAAATTCTCTTAAATAATCCAAAGATTCTGCAGTATAGTGATAAGGTGCTCCGTCATGTTGGAAATATGCATTTTGAAGTTCATCATCATGCAACTGATTGACAAATGATTCTAAAATTTCCGTACGGTACCTTTGAGCAGTTAACGTTCCCTGAAAAAATATTGGTCCAATGATTCGCCTTTGGCTTATCGCTGCCCAAACACCAATTTTTTCTGGATGTAGCGATTCTTCATTAATTACATGTGGATTTTCACTACTCCAAATTCTTGTATTTTGTGAATTTAGGTATCCCGTTTTATAAAACCATGCTTCATCAGTAAAGATGACTCTTAGCGAAAGTTCTCCATTACTGTTCATATTTACAAACCAATTACAAAACTGTAGTCTACGTGGGTAATCAATTTCTAACAATTCTTGTACTGCTATGACACGGTATGGATAAAGTTGCATATCTTTTTTTAATAACTTGTGAGTTGTACCAACAGAAAGGTTTATTTATTCCATTATTTCTTCAACACGATTGACAACTTGAGGTATACGTTTCTTAACTGCTCCGCTGCCTGATTTTCTTAAGAGACTACCAGTTTCAGAAAAAAGTTTTAAAGTTCTATCCAAAGTATTCTTAAATTGTATATAATCTATTACAAAATGTGGAAACTCAACTTGAAATTCTACCATGCAATCTTGAACTGAATAAACCCATAAACCATCAATTTATTACCACTGCGGAAATAAGTCTGGACTAAAAAAAAATTATGTTCTAAAGTGAAAGCCATTTTAAAACTGAGAAGCAATTTATTTAAACCAGAATCAACGCACGATTATTTTATGCACTAACTGATATTTGTGATTGACATTATCAAATGTCATTTGGATTTACGTTTACGGAACAACAAACACATATTAATATTAATATTAATATATTTGCGTCTTATTCTATCAAAATTTCAAAGTAACCTAGATTGACTTTTCAAATGAACACACGTTACATGCAGAATTTTGAATTCTCTATTAAATTTATGGTTTGAATCTAAACAATGGTATGAAAAAGTTTAGTCAGTCTTTTTGTCTTTGTAGCTTCTTTCATGCTCCTTGGTTCTCTGTTCAAAGGTACTGTCTGACCAATATAGATCTTATTGCACTCGTACGTCAACATATAAACCCATTGCTTAGAGTTTTTTTTTGAGACTGTGGTTAAGTAAAACTCAAAAATGTATAAAATCCCTTACCACAATGAACAATTGTATCCTAAATATGTATTTCGACAACTAAGTTGTCATCATCAGTAGGTAAAAGAGTATACGTGGACGCCATGTGAAGTTGCTGCGCGATTATATGTGCTAGCTTTACTATGCCTCATGTGCGACACTTTGATTAGTGGTTTTACCTACTGATGACGATAACTTATTTGCTGAAATACGTATTTAGCATACGATTATTAATTTTGATAATGGGTTTTATACCGTTTTTTTTCCATTGTTTAGATTTAAATCATAAATTTAATAGAGATTTCAAGATTAATCATGTACAAGACAAAGGCAAAAATACATAATCTGTTATATAATAAATTAGGTTTAACTCTAAATGAACAAACAGAATTCAATAACACCCCTCTACTACTTATATAAAATATGTAACACACCTCCACTTAGAATATGTGCATACACTGCAGTAAAAGAAATATATGTAAAATTGTTTAGTTTATCATTACCTGATGAAGCCAAAGTTTGGCGAAACGGTATTGTATCGAACAAGAAAAAAATTTTAAGACTCTGGTTTATTTTATTACTTTAAAATGGAGTTCACCAAGTATCAGTCCTTTCAGTCAACTATAGTTTTAGACTTTTATTTTCTGAATGTAGATATAAAATTAACATTACTTGAAACAATAGAAATAAACAATTATAATAAATGTAATAGTTTATTAAATGATCAAGTAGATTTGAATAATTCCCCATTATTAAACTTAGTCCCTTGCAATTGTATAACATCCACACCCTTATATTAATTTCGCTGTCTAGAATATATTCCATTCTGTAATAAGATTTACCTATTAGTCTGAAAAAAGCCACAGTGTTGGTGAAATAATTTTTACTACGAGTATAATAAAATATTTATGAAAATCAAATAATGTTTTGTGTTAAATTTTTGTTCACAATTGGATACAAAAATTATTTATATTCGACTTAAAATTAGAGAATTTTTGCAACAATTCATTACAATGTCTCAATTAAGAATTAAGAAATACTGAAAAAACAAGTCAATCAACGGGAGGAAACGTACAGACGGCGTTTCGTTCTGATTGGAACTTTTCAATGCACGGTATTCCTCGAAGACGGACATTGCTTTTTCATTTCTATACTTTCTGTATATATAGTTAACATTTGGAATTTACTGCAAGTGAGAATTAATGAATATTAAATCACATTCTTACATGTAAATGTCGACTTATATGATGCGTTCGTAACTACAAACGCATGTCACGTAGTTACGAACGCATCATATAAGTCGACATTTACATGTAAGAATGTGATTTAATATTCATTAATTCTCACTTGCAGTAAATTCCACAATGTCTCAATATTTACTTCTTAATTTTATCAATTCATGAAAATTAAAATAAGAAAGAAATATTTTGCGAGAATTATATACATCGAGTAAACTTTCCTTTAAATCCCCAAATTTTCGGATTGGGAATCAGTACAAAATCTTTTCCGGACTTCTCAAGAATAATGGCTTGTTTTTCCGTCCGGAAAAATGGAAAACTTTTCTCACATAACAGACGTACGTATATATACGCCTACATTCACTCACGCTGCTTTGCAGAAGGGGCAAATACACACATACATACACACAAATACACACAGCTAATGTGCCATTTCGTTGAATCGGGACGATGGAAATTTTATTCATGACGGCCGTTTCTTCTCCCACCGGGATAGACCACAGGGAGGTTTTCGTAAAATTCCAGACAGGCTCACCTACGGGTACTGTTGCCGTCGTAACAACGACGCCGCCGCGGCCGCGCCGTCACGAAAATTTTCCCGAATCCAAACAACAGACCCAGTCAATAAATTACCATCGAAATGAAATAGATCATTAATCTTTATTATGGCCGGTCAAGAATGACATTCTGTCTATGCGGAAAAGTTTATTTGACATCTAAATGCATTATACGCATTTCTATTAGTCCATCGATCGTAGCATCACCTGATGTGAAATTTATATGATTATGTTGATGGATGGAACTTAGGCTAGTAAATAATATAGTAGATATGAACGAACGTAATTTTATGAAATACACTAAAATGTGTGAATGTTATAGTAAACGTTTATACGACCTAACTGATGGTATTGTACTAGATATTACATGGATCTTGTGACCTTCCCTCGGGATTGACTTCTGTAATTTTTTCGCCAGTTTTCGTTTGTATATAATTTCTTATAAATAAGATAATAGATTTTAGATACACACAACTAAATTCTATTTAAAAGTTAACTTCTAAAGCCCTCAACGCATTATAGCATTAAATTCTGGATACGTCTTCTGCCAACTAAGATATCTTCATGGTTTCGTCTTTAAAACGACAGTTATTCTTTATATCGGCTTATTCAAAAGTAAGTTACATTTTGAAACTGCTATAATTTCCTTATCAAGTAACGTATACACAAATTAAAAACTGGTTCTTATTGGTAAAATATTGGAATTTATTACAAAGCAAATCACTTCGGTGCAAATTTTGAATATGTTCACCATCTTGTTTTTCAACAAGAAACAGCCTTTCATCTATACTGTGGACAAAATCGTTGAGTAAATTAATTGGAATAATAGCTGCCACTTATTTTAAATTGATTCTTTGAGCTGCTGGATAGTCGTAGGATGACCTAACAAAATATTTTTTTAACATAGCCCCATAACCAATAATCTGCCGGATTAATATCTGGAGAACACGCTGGCCAAGGATTGGCAAAGTTTCTGCTTATGATACGATTTCCAAAAGTGTTAATTAACAGTTTTTTACTGGAATGTAAATATAGGGAGTGCGCCATCTTCCATGAAGATGATATTTTCAATATCGTAATTGTGTAATCTTGGTATAACATAATTTCGTAGCATGGTAAAATATCGTTCTCCAGTCGTGTACTGGAGAATGATATTTTACCAGGCTACGAAATTAGAAATATATCCGTTTTTCAGTGGAGAAAACCGATATATTTAAACCTATCAAATATATTTCGTTAAGTATATTTTCTTCGCAACAAGCATGCCCTTTGTTGTTTCAAGTATATGCAAAAAAATAAACGATATTGATTGAAACAAAATATTTGGTTAGAATGATTAATATATTCAAACAAATTATTCAGTTCAGTATGGTTTTAACACAATAATTTAGTTCAACAGTGTCAAAACGTTATATTACTTCAAATATTTTTACTTATTTGAAATAAAATTTTGTTAACTCAAATAAATTTGTTACTTCCGGGGAATAACTGTATATTTGGGCGAAATATAAAGTCAGTTGGGCGTTAAAATTTATTTCTAGCCAATGAAATCTGCGGTTAGCCACCTGCGTCTTAGCATATGATTCTAACGTGCAGCGACTGGTATTTTTATATTTTATTCTCATGAGCATGGTGTTATATTATGTTTAGTGTGGTTTACTGGATTAATTACAATACCAGGTTGTGCTCGAACCATCCTGGTACCGTCTTCGACTTATTCTAAACGTAACAGATATAAGGTAAGTAATTCTGACAAAATTATTGTTTGAAATGAAAAGGGAATACAGTAGCCTGAACTAAATATTTAGTAAAATGAAGCACAATATATATTTTACTTAAAATAAAAATATTGTTACTGTAAAAAATATGTATTTCAAATAAACAAATACATCTAATTGTTATAATAAATTGTTTTGTTCTTCCGAGTGTTATTCCTGTTTGTGTCAATAAAATTTATTGTTTGAAGTAAATATTCCATTTGATCAATTTTAGAAAATTTTATTTGAACTAAACATATATATCTGAATTATTTCAATGAAATGATTAGTTATTTTAAGTATTACATATTTTGATGAGTCATCGATGATCTCACACGTCGAGAACCGTCTAGCAAATGTAAATATGTAACACATGAAAAGTCTAGGCGAACATCTAATATGCCAGAAGTTTTCCCGTTAATATAAATAGCAGTCGGGAGGGATTTATGCCATTCCATACCAAATCATCGCCGAGCGAACTTATATAAATATAAATACATAAATGTGCTTATTGTTAGTAATTAGTTTTTAAATTGTTATTCGTTTTTATTATTAATATAGTGTGTGTCTAAGTTACCGTTAGTTTTATTAAGGACCCAGACAGATAAACATTACAATATATTCGATCCCATAAAACTTTATATTTGAACAAAAACATTCTATTTGATTAATTTCATTAAAGCTATTGTTAAAGCAAACAAATTTTATTAACAAAATTATTTGCTTCGCTCAACAATATATTTGTTTGCCCATATTTAAACAAATATTTTAGTCACTACAACTAAAATTTGGTTGAGTAAACAAAATGGAGTTTTCAGTGTAACTGCCCATTTTGATTTTCCTCAAAAGAGTACGGTTCCAAAATAAATCGGAATGTGAACCCAATCCACACGGTTACTTTCAAATCATGAAGCCCTTTCTGAATTACAGTCTGCGGAAGATTTTCCGACCAAAATTTAATTAATTTTTCGAATTTCAAAAACCTTTGTCATTTTTTCCAAAATTTAAAATAAATTCTTATTATGTTTAGTTATTCCTCTTGTTTTTGTAAATTGAGCCCTTCTTGAGTAATTTAAGCCTAATATTGTTTTATTTGATTTGATTTATATGTGAGAATCTTCCTTCAGTTGGTGTAGAAAATCCCGATGTCTATGAATTCTGTTCGGATGATAATTTTGTTGGCTGGTTAGTATGTATTTTGGTTCCTTCTTTGACTTCTAACTGTTTGTTCTTCTTTTAGAGGTAGATATGGACATTATTTTGTTTAATAGAGTTGGAATTTGACTTCACTAGGCTTTTTTCGATTGAAATGTATTTTACTTTTACAGTATTTTTTTGGTTTTAATAGTAATTAAAGAGGATTTTGCTAATTAAAATCCTAAAATGTCCCATCTTAAGGTAACCCCTGTCCAATTTTTATTTTACGCTGAACACCCCCCTGAAAATGTGCCTCGTCGGTCCATAAAATACTATCCAGCCACTGCGGAATTTGTTGAATTTGTGCTAATACATGAAGAGCAAAATAATACCTAATTGTTTATCCGTTTCTTTAAGTTCAAATAAGACTTGCATTTTATACGAATACATTTTTAGATGTCTTCTGAAAATTTATTTGGAGACGTTTTGCAACTTGATTAGCGCTACATATTCCGTAGTTATTATTTCCGACTACTTCTTCAGTCTCACGTAAAACTTAAGCAATAGTAATATCATTCGCTACTTTATGTCTTCCAGATTTTGCTTTATCAGTAACGCAATCAGATTCTCCCAAAATTTACGGAATTAGCTTGCGGTAAGCCTGTAAACTGCCCGACTCGTTTCTCAAGTTATTGTTTCTTCTGAATTTTCTTATACCCGCTACTAAACTTCTTGCACATTCATAGTAGCACTGAACAAGGCTTATACGATTTTTCAATGTCAAAATTTTTTCACAGGGGAATGTTTGTCAAATTAAATATGAGAAGCTAACGTTTCTATTTTTAACAACAAACTTGTTGCCATTGTAACGGATATAAATATGTTTTTATTTTGTGTATACTATTTAACAAAATGACGGCTATTTCGCTTTTGAATAACCTTTTATATCTCATATACATAAAAATGAATGTATGCCTGTATGTTCCGTGTAGACTCTAATACCGCTCATCCGATTTCGATTAAACTTTGGTAAATCGTTGTTTTATACCGGCGATGGTTTCTGTAAAACTATAAATAAACAAAAAAATCTCTTTCCTTAAGTCAAGGTCAACCGGTTGAAGTGCCGTAAATATGTTTTATTTGTTACTCATTTGTAAACATCAATTTATCAAAACGCTGTATTAATTACGAAAGTATATTTTTACAAGTTATTGAAATTAATTAATACCAATATTTACATTAGATAATTCGGTTTTATTTGTATCATCGATATTAAAAATCATAGTGCAGTTGTTGTATTCGTTAATACAAAATTTGGACAATGAATTAGTTGAAATTATACCATCCGCTGGTACAGTGAATTCTGAAGTAAACGACAACGATATAGCATTAGACTCATTACTATGAAATAAATAAGCATAAAATGAAGCGTCAAGAAAGATGCACTCATCATTTAAGCAGTGAAGAAGTGGCTCAAGTAGTCACTTTAATGATTAATTAATTAATTAAGGTATGAGGAATGTTGCCAAAACTCTAAATATCCATCCTTAAACCATCAGGAGGTGTATTCAAAGGTTTAGTGAAACGCATAGTAACAAAAGGAGGTCTGGACAAGGCAGAAAACGGTCAAAAAACATCGTGGAAGATCGTTTTTTGAGATTGTGTACCCTCAGATTGCGGTTTGTTACTGAACGGAAACTCCAGGTTGAGTTATCCAACGTACTGACATGTTATGGATAGTATATAAGATTATTAAAAGAAAATTTAAACCCAGAAACGATGAAACCGAGAGGAAATACTTCAACGTAAAAGAAAAATTGAATAGGGGTTACCTTAAGATGGGATATTTTAGGATTTTAATTAGCAAAATCCTCTTTACTTACTATTAAAACTTACTATTAAAACTAAAACGAAAAAAGCTTCGTGAAGTCAAATTCCAACTCCATTAAACAAAATAATATCCGTACCTACCACTAAAAGAAGAACAAACAGTTAGAATTCAAGGAAGGAACCAAAATACACATTAACTAGCCAGCAAAATTAACATCCGAACAGAATTCATAGACATCGAATTTAAGAATCTATTTGAAATTTTAGAAAAAATAACAAAGGTTTTTGAAATTAAAAAAATAAAGTAAATTTTTGTCGGAAAATTATCCGCATACTATACTATACTGTGTAAACTGGACTAATAAATATTCGAATACATTATCGATAAATCGAAGGATTCCACAGCGGTCAATATTAGGTCTGCTGCTCTTTCTAATTTACGTGAATGATCTGCCTTACCATCAAGGAAAGTTACCCAGTTTGCGGATGATACATCCATTTTGGTCCGAGCTCAGGAAATGGGAGAAGGGTGTGTAACAAGCAGTAATGGAAGTAGATAAATAGTTTGATAGTAACCTCCTGAAACTAAATCAAAATAAAACACAGCAGTTAGCATTTACCACAAAAAAGATTTCGAATGAGAACAAAGAGAGTATACAATTTCTTGGTCTACAACTCACCACTGACATGAGCTGGAATTTCCATGTAGAAGATCTGTGTCTCCACCATCCTGTAGCCGTTTATTCTATTCGTAGGGTAAAACGGTGTTTAAAATGCAAAAAAGTGCCGTTAAGGCTCTTAGTAGTGTGTCCAGCAAAACTAGCTGTAAGCAACTGTTTAAAACACATAAAATACTTACTCTACCATCCTTGTATGTAATTACCTGTCTTGAATACGCACACAATACACCCAAAAAGTTCTCCTTAAATAGTAATCGCCACAATTACTACACCACTAATCGAAATAACATAGTAATAACATAATAATCGATTACAGAAATGCCAAATATGTACAAATTACTTAAAAATTGACAATAAAATTCCCAATGGAATAAAAGACCTGGACCGTGGAAAATTTAAAATCCAAGCCAAAGACAAATTGCTAAAGGAGTGTCTTTACTCGATAAGTAATTTTTCCAATCATCAATTTTTTTTTATTGTTATTTAACAGTGAATCTTTCATGTGCATATATACATCAATAAATATTATTATTTTACTTTATAAGGAAATTACAGCAATTTCAAAATGTAACTTACTTTTGAATACCCCTGTATATGTACTTAATCTCACAGTGATAGATTTGGTGTATAGAATACACCGCGAGGGTAGTTACGTGAAAGCTTAGGGCGCTGGTAGTTAAAGATTAAGTAATTTTTGAGGACGATGTAGTTTTTGTCTGAGTAAAGGTTTGTTCCGCCGTAAATGTGATATTTTTGCTAAATTTCAAATGTTGTGATAATTTTTTGGCGCTGTGTATTATGCTATTAATGACGAGGTGGTGCTATACAGGGTGTGTGTAAATTGTCGCAAAAGCTACACGTAGCGACATTCTTCGTTCGGTTCTGAATAAAAAATCTTAATGTTAGAATGTCGTATCATGCTTCGTAAATTCGTAAATGTCAAAATTTTACATTAATGATTTTGATTGAAATCACTTTGAAACACAAACTTATTGTTCTACAACGTTGCCAAATGTGTTTTTCGTGGAAGTACGTTAATGAATAAATGTTTAAAACAAGCTTCTAAATAAAAAAGAAAACGTTTACGAAATAATACTAGTAAAATTTTTTTCTTTAAACTAAATTGCATCTATCTCTATTAACAGATATCGAAGAGAAAGGTTAGTTACGCACTAAAAGTCTGAACTTCAAGAACCCCGTGAAAACAAACGAAGCATGATATGATATTTTAACATTAAGATTTTTTATTCAGAACCAAACGAAGAACGTCGCTGCGTTTTGCCGTTTTCAATTAAATTTATATCATACCCTTAAGTTTGCGATTGGATTTTATTAAAGTCAAAGTACATATTTTATTAGCCAAAAGCAATCGCTCTATACTATACTGCATTAATTGTCTTTTTTAACATGTACATGTAATAAAGTGCAACAGCACTTGAATGTGATTAATTCCTTAAACAGAATGAAGTCGTATTTGTTTCGGTAAACAACTCGTAAATTCCGTGACACGTTATTACATCTGTTCAAAAACCGCGCACCCTAATTCGTTCCTTACTTAAATAGCCTTAGCATTTACGGCTTTACGTAGTACAATTACAAAGGAACGAGGCAAGTTTAATATTGGACGTCAGCAGGAAGACAGCCAGAGAGAAATTACTGGTGAGCTTTACGTGATAACGTCTGCTGCGATTATTGGAGACTGTGTGGCGTTGCCGTATTACGCTATACGGATCAACATCAAAACAGGGCCACCAGCTAGATAAAGAGAAAGACAAAACGAAAGAGACAGAGAAGACAAGTTAAATTTTGAGCTTGTGTGTTCAACGCACACATACACACACAAACAAATACACGAACGCTAGGATATTCCTGTCAAAATATCAGAGGCGACTCTGATGTTGATGATGGTATTAAGCGTGATATCTGGCGTATAGCAGTTCACCTTCACTTTAATGTGTAAATACATAGGTTCGCACGTACGACACATTAGCTTGCATGTAGATGTTTCTGTTGATGAAACTGTTAGTGTCGGATTTCGTAGTCAACCGTGTTTCTGCAATATGTTTATTGTAACATCGTTAGTGTTTGAAAACAGCAGTGTCGGGCGTGTATAATGTTACAGGAATTACGGCGAAATTTAGAAGCATAAGAGATATTGCATTTATTACTCGCGACGTTCGAAAATAGATATTTCGCTTATTATTAAATTCATCCATAAATACTTAATTACAAAATAAATACTTTATCTTTTGCCTAGTATTGCAAGTACTATAGCTGCCAAGAATTAATTGTTGATAAATTTACAGAGCATATACTAAAGTAAGCTTAAAATGGCCATCGCCTTGTAGGTCGACTTGTAGGACGTCTGTGCCAGCACGTCAAGCAGTTATTGAATACCGACATCGGTTTCCCGATCTACTTTTTCGAGCGCTTGACGCCGTATGTTACGAAGGTGCGCTCGATGTCTCACATATATCTTATTTACTAATTAAATGCACAATGTGTGGCATCGAAGCCGTTCTAAGCAATTCAAATACCGTAATGTACTAAAGGTAGAGAAACTGATGACGATTTGCTCAAACTTAACACTAGAACGCCCGTAGCGGTCAATTTGACCACTCGTGATCTTTAAAGTGTGCTTTTTCTGAGAGCTTCGAATTTCAGCTTCGTGATATGATTTTTTTCTAGCTTTTTGTATATTACCTACTAATATACAAAATTACAAAGCAAAAGATACGGCTTTTTTTTTTGGTTATTTTTTATAGTATACCTGTAACCACTAAAGCCGTCATTTTGATCGCTAATATGATTTTTATTAAATTTTTGAATATAGAGGTATACACATAATTCTAACAAAAATTAAAATATTTTGTAAGTGCAGGCTGGCCCAAAATGACCGAAGGGGTTTAATTCCTTATAACTTTTTTATTATAATTTTCTTTTGTTTTCAGTATTTTGTAAAAAAGACTTGGGGAATTTAAAATGGAACAGTACACAATTGAACAAGGTGCCAAAATCGTTGAACTTTATTTCTCAAATCAACGATCCATTGTTTTGGCTCAGCGTGCATATCGTCGTTATTTTAATGTGCGGGTTGGACCCTCAGAGTCAACAATAAACCGTCTGGTTGCAAATTTTCGAGAACAAGGGGCAATAAGGAACCTTCCTGGTGCCGGCAGACGACGAACGGTGCACACGGATGACAATATTGAACGCGTACAGGAGAGTATTCGGGAAGATGGAGAAACATCAACCAGGAGACGTTCGACACAACTTGGCCTCTCAAGAGGGTCGCTGCAGGAATTTTGCATACAATAAGAATCTTTCCATACAAAATTCAGCTAGTCCAACAATTGAAACCGACAGATTACCAGCAACGACTTGATTATGCAATTTATTTTCGTCAAAAAGCAAAAGAAAATCATGATTTTATTCATAATTTAATTATGAGCGACGAAGCCCATTTCCAATTAAATGGGTTCGTTAATAGGCAAAATTGCAGGATATGAGCTACGGAAAATCCAAGAGTAGTTCAACAGCGAGAATTACACCCACTTAAGTGTCCCGTTTGGTGCGGTGTTTCGTCGGAAAGGATAATTGGCCCATATTTTTTTGAAAATGAACACTGTGTCGCCGTTTCCGTCACTGGTGTTAGATATCGGACAATGTTGGAAAATTTTTTAAGGCCAGCCGTGGAAAACCATCCGCAAGTATGGTTCCAACAGGATGGAGCCACAGCGCACACTGCGAGGGACACAATGACTCTTTTACGCGACATCTTTGGTGAACGAACTATTTCCCGTACAAGCGATTTTAATTGGCCTGCACGTTCACCGGATTTAACCGCTTCAGACTGTTTCCTTTGGGGTTATTTGAAAGGAAAAGTCTATATTAATAAGCCTCGAACTATACAGCAATTAAAAAATAATATACGCGACGAAATCAACATAACACCTGAAGTTTTGCGAAAGGTTATGGAAAATGTTTTGGAAAGAGCACGAATATGCGAAGCAGAAAATGGCCACCACTTTCGAGATATAATTTTTCATAATTAAATTAAAAATATTCTCCATTAATATACTGTATTTAAAATTAAAAAAAATTAATAATTATGTCTTAAATAAGATGTAATAATGAACTCAAACCCCTTCGGTCATTTTGGGCCACCTGTATAATTACGTATGATTGCTGGGCTGTTGGTAGCTAGTTTTAAGTTGTCTGGTCTTGTCTGAGATTTTGAGTAACTGCGGCGCGTTTGCACGTCTGGTCATGTTTACGCAAGTAAAAGCTTGCAAAGATACATAATGGTACTTGCTGTAGGGTTACCATATATTTGCGGAACAGTGGAATTTCAGATTAGTTCTTGGGTGCACGTTCATACGAAAAGCATACTTCAGTAAATTTCACGGTACTTCTTACATAGAAAATGTGTTCATCTCTCTTTCTCATACAGTAGCAAGATTTCTTTTCTACCATAACCAAGCATTGGTTATGATGGAAAAAATGGTGAATTGTGGCCAATATGTGGAATGGTGATTATGTGGAAAAATAATTATGTCACTGCCGCCAGCTTGAAAGTTAAAGACCCTTAACATTCTAATTTCTCTAAATTTCCTAGTGTAAAACTGTATTTCAAGGAAATTTAATACCATATATTTTCAAACTTCAAATTTTGATAAATGATAAACATTAAATTTTAATGTAACTAATCCATACCATACAAATAATGAACTTACACATGTTTTTATTGAATAAGATTGTTTTTAAATTAAGAAATTGTTTGGCTAACTGAAATATAATAAAACACAACTAGAATTTAGAATGAAAGCAGATCTGAATTATTTTAATATTTAGTCCATGCTCCATTGGCGTCGATGACTTACTATAAACGATTCTGCATTGACGTAATAAGTTTTCTTGTATATTCTGGAATCAATTCTTAACATGCTTCCTCAAATCTTCCTCAAAGCTCATCTGGGTTTCGGGCTCTAAAATGATTCTTGTACAAACGTTTTTAGATCAGGACTCTTTGATGACTAGGGAAGAGTATTAATGTTGTTAGCGGCAAGCCACTTACACACAACGTTGAAGGTATGAATTCGAGAATTGCCGTGCTGAAAAATAAAATTATGACCAAACAGCTGGATTACTGAAGGTAACATAACATTTTCCATAAGATCTATGTAATAATTTCCAGTTAATCTTTCTTCAAAATTCGAGTAAACACCAGGAGCCAAACAACTGATCCAAACTCACATATGCACTGACAATCTACCACTATGTTGCGTTAGCTTTATATACCGTTCTTCATAGTGCATATATGCAGGTCTGTACGCACGCATCGGGCCGTCGAGAGATGACTGACATATCTTTTCACCAGAAAATACAATGCGTTCCCAGAAATGCCCGTTCATTTACATATTCATTAACATATAGATTCGCAAAATTTGATCTATCCTGTTTATGCTATTGCTCTAAGGCAAACTTCTTGTAGGCAGAATAATTTTTAATCCCAAAACACTTTGGCTTGATATTGAAATTGAACCCGGAAAATTGATTTGGTATGCCGTTTGCATCGCCGTCCCAAAGGGGTTTCTTTGAATCCAATTTAACACTGAAGTATCATCCTCCAATCTTAAAATTTTTCTTGCTCCACAACCTTGCACATACGCTAGATCAATCCCGTAGTCAATCTTCAGCTTTATTTTAAAAATGCAAGTTTTACGAACATGCAGAAAACATTTTAATTATCAAGTTTAATTATCTGTAAGACGTATACATTTCTATTTTCTTTACTTTAAACGTTAATTTTTATTACAAATTTATTTTATATTTTGAAATTTGAATAAGATCTATCACGAAGAGTTCGATAATTCGATACTTATACAAAGCTCTGTATAAAACACGGCCCACAATAATTTGAAGAAAAATCATAAAATTTAGAATAAATATTTTAAGCGTATATGGATAATTAATTTGTAATCAATTGCGGGAATTGTAATTTGAAATATATAGCTCAAACGAAACGCCCAATAATAACCCGTTTGAAAGAACACATACCGCATATTAAATTTAATACCAGAAAAATCGAGCGTCGCTAACCATGTACTGGACACGGATCATAGCGTCACGATTAAAGGATTAAAAGTTGTAAAAAATATCAACATCTCCAGAAATCTCGACGCATACAAAAGCATTAATATTGTTAAAAACAAAATTCATACGTTTAACTTGGACAACAGTCCTATCCCATGCAGTTGTCTTTTCTCGTTCTTAGAAAAGTAGGTAGAAAAAGTCGAGGGCGTGAGAATAAACACATGGTACTGCCGCTTTCTTAAGAAGGGTAGGTCGACATAATTTTAGTTTTGTATTTATTTTAAAGTCAATGTATACGTTGACGCTGTTGTAAAGTTGTGCGCGCTTCTATGCGTTAGCTTTACTGTGCCCCATGTTGGACACTTTGATTAGCGGTTTTACCTACTGATGATGAAAACTTAGTTGTCAAAATACGTATTTAGGATACGATTATTGATTGTGGTAAGGGGTTTGATACCTTTTTTGAGTTTGTAATCAATTAATTATAAGTTCTGTTTTGCAACAGAATAATAACGCAAGGTATCTTAGTGAACACGTAGGAACTTTAATAATTTTATGATATCTGTGTTTTGTTTTGTAATAAGGATTCATAAATTAGGGATCTGATTAAAGGTTTATATAGTGTGGGGATAAATATTTCATTCTGTAAGGATTATATTCCATTAAACTAATACTGAATAACACACTCCTTTAGTACGATAATATCAGTAAATTTAAAAGATCCACAAAGCTTATATTTTTATTGTATTAAACAAAATACCTTGTGTCATAGCTTGGAGGGTTTTTGGTTTTGATCCCCTAGTCTAGGATAATACACAAATCTGCTGATTGAAAGATTTATAAAACCTGGAAAGGACTTCAAAGATATTCGTGTATACTCCTGACAATTCTCATAATTTTATATTAGTTTAATAAATGATTTATAATATTCTATTGAATTCATAATTTATATATATATTGACAATATAAACAATAAATGAATTTTATTTGATATCTTGTATTATTTCTTTTAGCTTACATTGGATGTTAGGTTTATTTATAAAGAACCCGAAAGCAAAACATGAGGGCTGTACTTATTCAAAGAGTCAGAGGTATATGCGTGGGTAACGCTTTACATTTTAAATAATTGTAGCCCAAGCTATTAGAGTCAAACTACACAGCAATATGTTTCTCTATTTGTATTTTTATATTGTCTTTTCAGTAGATTTACATATCTGTTGGATAACATGGTAATAAGACTATTATTATTACTATTACAAAAAATCGTAGTGAAAAGTTTTTCTGCTAAAAATCTGATTGGTTCTAAAACAAAATGTCACGAATATAATTGAATAAATGTATATTGGAATATAAAGGTGCTGCGTTTAAGTTTTCCTGAAAAAGCGGCACAAACTTTCGAGACAACCCCTATATATATATATTGTAATAGCTATTTGCTTCACGTAGTATCGTAAAAAAAATGTTGATTAAAGAATGAAAATAAATAATTATTGTAAACGTATGTCGATGATAATATGTTATTACATTTAATTCGACACGTCTAGTGATATATCGAAATCGGAAATACCAACAGTACGGTCTATAAATAGATCAATAATAGAAATGTCTTCCGAAATTGGCCTTTGCTGGAGAGCAAAAGAATATTATCTTTCAGAGGGTGTGGTACTTGTTAACTTTAATAGCTAAGAAAATCTTTTTAAATAACATAAACTATTTATTTTCTATATGAAATTAGGTCTGATATATATAGTTATTAACAACTGTGGCTATTTCTAATATTATAAAAAACAAATTTTATTGTTTATATTTCAGATATAACAAAATTTATGAAGAGAAATAAAACCTATGCAAGAGGTTTGAATCTAAGAATTAAGAATAAATGACTATATTAAATAAAACTGGTAAATCGTGATTATTGAACACTTAAATGGTGATTTCTTGGTTTTAAATATTTTTAGTTTATCACTTACTTACATGATTAGATTTATTGTACAATACTTGGAGAAATTTAGATACACTCGGATCAACTGCTAACTACTTCTACTACGAAGAAAATCTCCAATTACTATCCTAGCTATTGACGAATCTAGTAGTGATTTGAAAGCAACCAATCCTTAACGTTATAAATGGATAAACTTGATTGAACAGCTAATATGTTTCCAATTCCTTCGTTACTAAACCAGTTAACAATAAACCTTCCGTAGCCAGGAGATTATTTTCTAAAATACCCCATATGTATCAAAATCTGGTCTGATATTTAAATTAATGGTGATCCAGCCTTCTGGGTCCCTCTCCAGGTATTTAAAATTATAAAATTGCTATTTTTAAAATTCACCTTCTAAATTTCTGTGTATCTTTTTCACAGGTCAAAAAAATTCTTCCTTCTTTTTTTTAATTGCCATGGTTATCTTATATACTTTCATATTTATCAAAGCCAGTTAGTTATTTTTTTAAATGCCGGTTTTATATTCAGTAAATCTAAATACCTACCTTTTCTTTTTTTTAAATTCAAATTCGAAAATGACATTCATATATGTAGTTAATTACGAATATTAAAGCTACTCACTTGTATATGTTAAATTTTACAATAATTTATATAAATTGACTAAATATAATTTTCGCGATTATTCAATTTTAAAAATATAATTAACTAAAAATATATACCAAGATTCAACTCTAATCTATATTTAAAACTAAGATATTTAAAATAAAATATCCATTATAACCATTTCAAATTCAAATAAATCAAATATCTTTTGCATATGTTAAAATTTAAAAATCGCATAGACATAATATTAGAAATAGCTCATCAATATAATGGAGGTTTATCCCATTATAATATATATATATATATATATATATATATATATATATATATATAAATATAATAACTTCGTGACCTTGGTATGATATGGTAAACCTAATCAGTAGGCGATTAAAGGTCTGTATATTACTTCAAAATATATGTATTTAAAAAACTCTACATGTTTCGGCTGTGTACGCCTTTATCAAGAGAATACAAAATATGAATGACAGGATATAAATGTCAAGTAATTAAGTTGCTATGGTTTAAATTATTCAAAGATACATTCTAGTAATAATAATAAATCATGCCTTAGTATTCCAAAAAATAGATAACAAGGTGTGAACATATGTGTTGTTCGCTGCTAGCAATTTGTGTCTCCTTCTGGGTATGAACTTGTGTGTTGGTTGCTGCTGGCAGCTTGCGTCTCTCTATGGGTGTGTGGTTTTGTGTGAGAGCGTAAGTGTAGGGTTTTGTATGTCGGTGCGTTCGTGCGTGTGTTTAGTGATCGGTCGCATGAATTTAGAGAGGTCGGATAACCAGCCGTTGCGTAGGGCCGCCAACCCTTTCCCGACAACTTCTTTACAATTCCGTGCAGTACTTCGACGGCCTGACCCCCGCCCCAACGAGGCAAGGCGCAGGCAGGCGAAGCGCACCCTGTACGGGGTTGCTCATCGCAACTAAGGGAACACTCTTAGTGGCTACCTCAGTCGACGATGGTCACACTTATGCCATCTTAACGTTTTCCGCCGAAGCGGGGGCATAGCACACACGTCGAACGTGTGTGTGCTGTTAACGGCAGCCTAGCCAGGTTGTCGCCCAGGACCGGTCCTAGTGGTGTGTGCATTGCGCGGCGACGAGATAGCGTCGCGTAGCATGGTTCCTCACTCTTGCTGGAAAGGCGGAATGGCACCTGACTGCCCAACGGGAAGACCCCCCTAGAGTTTTGTAGCGCATATGCTAGGCTGCAACCCAGTAGAGGACCACATCAAAAAAATTAAAACAATCCTAACTGATAATAATTATCCACCACAACTTATAGACCAAACTATTAAAAAAAGAGTACACCAAATATACAACACTGCAGACACCAATAAAAATTTGAACAATGACACAACATATATCACAATTCCATATGTTCCACAACTATCGGAAAAAATTAAATACACTTTAAAAAAATATGATATAGCTACAACATATAAACTTAGTAATACTAATAAACATTTATTTTCAAAACTTAAACCTAAAATAGAAAAAAATCGAGAAACACATGTCGTATATAAAATACCATGTCGCGATTGCGATAGTTACTACATAGGCCAAACGAAACAATATTTATACAAAAGAATACAAGCCCACAAATACTCTAGAACAGACAAAACTGCATTGTCTACACACAAACTACAACGCGATCACCATTTCGATTTTGAAAACACACAGATAATTGATAAAGAACAACACACAGTGAAAAGACAAATTAAAGAAATGATCAGTATTAAACAGGAAAAAAATTCAATTAACAACAGAAATGATATAAAAAATCTAAGCAGTATATACTATAATTTAATTTTGTAACGATCTACAATTTACCATCATATTATATTTTTTTTTTTTGTTATATACCTTATGTTATTTAAATATCATTTAAATATCATATACTTTTGCTTATCATGATGACTGTTCCGTGTTTTGATTCCTGTCTAGTTGTCCGAGCAGGTTTTCGTGGTTTTCCTTCTCGTTTTGAGCGAATGCCGACAACTTTGTATCTTAAGTCGCTCCACGGGCGCATACGTAATAATACTCATTTCTTGCTTTTCCCTGCCTATCCCTGTTTTCTGTTTTTTGCTGATGTGGTCCTCTACTGGGTTGCAGCCTAGCATATGCGCTACAAAACTCTAGGGGGGCTTCCCGTTGGGCAGTCAGGTGCCATTCCGCCTTTCCAGCAAGAGTGAGGAACCATGCTACGTGGCGCTATCTCGTCGCCGCGCAATGCACACACCACTAGGACCGGTCCTGGGCGACAACCTGGCTAGGCTGCCGTTAACAGCACACACACGTTCGACGTGTGTGCTATGCCCCCGCTTCGGCGGAAAACGTTAAGATGGCATAAGTGTGACCATCGTCGACTGAGGTAGCCACTAAGAGTGTTCCCTTAGTTGCGATGAGCAACCCCGTACAGCCCCCGCTTCGCCTGTCTGCGCCTTGCCTCGTTGGGGCGGGGGTCAGACCGTCGAAGTACTGCACGGAATTGTAAAGAAGTTGTCGGGAAAGGGTTGGCGGCCCTACGCAACGGCTGGTTATCCGACCTCTCTAAATTCATGCGACCGATCACTAAACACACGCACGAACGCACCGACATACAAAACCCTAAACTTACGCTCTCACACAAAACCACACACCCATAGAGAAACGCAAGCTGCCAGCAGCAACCAACACACAAGTTCATACCCAGAAGGAGACACAAATTGCTAGCAGCGAACAACACATATTTTCACATCTTGTTATCTATTTTTTGGAATACTAAGGCATGATTTATTATTATTACTAGAATGTATCTTTGAATAATTTAAACCATAGCAACTTAATTACTTGACATTTATATCCTGTCATTCATATTTTGTATTCTCTTGATAAAGGCGTATACAGCCGAAACATGTAGAGTTTTTTAAATACATATATTTTGAAGTAGTATACAGACCTTTAATCGCCTACTGATTAGGTTTACCATATCATACCAAGGTCACGAAGTTATTATATATATATATATATATATATATATATATATATATATATATATATAATGGATTCTTCAAGGATCAAATTTGGGTCCTTTGCTATTTGTTTTGTTTATGAATGATCTCCTTCTCCAAGTGAAGTGTGCCATTCTCACCTATGCAGATGATATAAAAATATATTCTGAAATTTACACAATTGACGATATCGGTAAACTATAGCAAAATCTGGACGTATTAGTTGCATGGTGTGACCGTTTCAAACTTAAATTAAATATTGACAAATGCTATGTTCTCACTTATGCTCGATCTGCTACGCCTCATGAGTCCTGGTATTGTATTAAAAACAATATCTTAACCAGTAAGACTGGAATAAAGGATCTTGGAGTCTCATTTGACTCAAATCTTACGTTTAGATCCCATATAATCCTTATGTGTTCCGATGTCTACTAAACTCTGGGACTTGTATCAAAATACTTTAAAGATATCACTTTGCTTAAATCATTGTACCGTGCTTGTGTTTTGGGCAAAATGGAATACGCCTCACTAATTTGGTATCCCGTCTATGCTTGCGATTCTATTCCTTTGGACCATGTTCACCGTTTCCACCGTTCAAGTTTTTGAAGTACCTCACGTTCAAGATTGATGATATCTACCCAGAACGTGGTGCATCCCAGGACGATTTGCTTTTACGCCATTGCATGTCATCTCTAAGCGTTAGAATGGAGAATATTTGTAGGAAATTCCTAACTAAACTGATCAAAAACATTATTGACTGCCTGCTCATATTGGAACGAATGTCATTTTTGATTCCTGGTATGAACTCCAGGTATTAAGTTCCATTTATGGTTCCCTTCGCGGAGACGAACATCTTGAAACGGACTCCTACCTATATTCTCTCCAACGTGGCCAACAGAATGCTGGATAATCTGTTTGAAAATGGCTCGCCGGATGGACAGCACTATTTAAGTCCATAGTTTATTTAATTGCACTGTAATGTTATTTATATATAATGTACCTTGTAATTGGGCCTAGCCTGTTACGTATTAAAGTATATTATTATTATTATTGTTATTATATTAATTTTTATCTCAAATTTCATCAATTTAGCTACAGTTTAATTTTCTAGTTATGGTAATTGCTACATAATAATGCATTGTAGTTATTTTAATGTAAAGCATTATAGAAATTGTATACATAATAACTGCTTTTAAAAAATCTGTTATCATACGTTATTTTTTCGCAAGTGGAACTGTTTCTGAGCGTGAGTACGAAGCTGTAATGGAATCTCTGTAAACAAATACGTACGTATGTGCATGCAAATAAGTGGAAACATTACATGAAATAATCATTTTGGTGTTACAAAGGAACGACCGCAGAAAGCGAGTAGAAGAAAAAACAACGTAAATTCACTGAGAGCCACTGTGCCGCATTTTAATGCGACGTAATTACCGAGTGCTACAATTAGTGCGACTGGAAAGAGGCCAGAGGGCGCACGAGCGTTAAAAGAAATCCCCATGCGAAACTGTGCAAACACGGGATTATTACAAAAAAAAAGGCAGAGAAGATATGCAATCTATTTTTTAATATCGCTGCTGCATAAATCAAAATTCACAGTCTAGCTGAGAGAAGGTCATAAATTTCAAACTGTACTAGTAGTATAAAAGGAAACATTTATAAAGGCATTTACATTTTTCTTAGGTCGCCGCGTGTCCGTACAGAATTAGCATCTAAAGTAACGACGGTGGCGCTGCAAGGATTTAATTTAAGAACGTCTTAAGGCGAGTGATTTTATTATATGACATTTTTTTCGCAGTTTTCGAACTCAGTTCCGTGTTAAATCGGATTCTGTTAATCGAAATGATGGGTCGAAGATGCAAAGCAGACGGTTTTCGAAAGTTACATTATACAAGAACTCTGAAAACTAAAATATAATTATGCAAACAAAGTTGTGAATTTAAGTGGCTACTTGAATTTTTATAAAATGTTAATAAAAATTGAAAAATGAGAGCATAACTTTTTAACAATTTCATTACGAAATAATGTTAACACATATACTAAAAATTACGTGGCGTGTCTTTTGAGTAAGTATCGTTTTGCTAGCGTTAGCTGCAGCTATGTAATCGACATGTACGCGCATGCGTTCTAAGTATTCAAGGATAGTAAACGTCTAATAAGATTGCCAAATATTCGTAATGAATTTCAAGTCATGTAATTACGTGACATTAACATTGTGACTTTTTAGTTTTTTGGTGAGGTACCGTTCATCTGAAATTTTTATGTACAGCGTTAGGCAAATGTATGGATCCATTCGAATATCTATGATATGGCTACCTAGATTTTAATAAAACTTCCCACAATTAATTAAAACTAAATAGGGGATTCGATGAGTATAACTATATCCGAATCGGACTTCCGGATTAGCCGGAAACGATGTTAATTTTTTTATTTTAAATAAAACTCGCTGTATATTATCAGGAATTTTAATAGAGCTTAGCTCTAGGAGTTTAGCAATAACAAGATTTGACACTCTTTTATTCAACAACTACAAAGATATTTAAAAATTGAATCGATTCTGCTTTTACTTGATGTAAATCCATATCAAATGATAAAAAACACAAACACTGTTGTGTTAGATTTACACTTTATTTAATAATAACTATATGACAGCTGTTTCACCGTACAACGGTATCTTCAGATATAACAGAGCGGTACTGTAAACATTTTACTTAAACGTATATACGTATATATAAGTATATACGTTTAAGTAAAATGTTTACAGTACCGCTCTGTTATGTCTGAGATACCGTTGTACGGTGAAACAGCTGTCATGTAGTTATTATTAAATAAAGTGTAAATCTAATACAACAGTGTTTGTGTTTTTTATCATCAAAGATATTTAATTCAACCTGATATTTTAAAATCACATTTATATCTAGTAAGCCATGGACTTAAAATTCAGTACTTGACTTAAACTGTCAGAATTAACTTTGTAGACCTCAAAATATTAATAATAGTTCAATTAACTGAAAAAGAACTTATTGAAATTTTGAAGATGATTGATTTAGGTGACCGTGTCAGAACTCATGGAGAAGTATGCAATTTATTTAACAATTTGCATCAAGATCGGCATCCAATATCACAAACTGTCGTTGGTGAAGAGAGAATTTTTTACAGAAAAAAAAATTTAAAAAAATTAAATAATTACTTCGCGAAAATGCAATTGATTTGCTACAAATTTGCCGACTACGGGCAACAATATAAATAAAGCTTTCCCGACGACTTGAAACTTCAGTCCTTAATAGCTTAATGGTAAAAGCAGTGGTCTGGCAGACCAATGGATTGTAGGTTCGAGGTAGGTTCCTGCTTAAGGGCGAATTTTCTTTTCGGTAAAAAATTCGAATAATAAAATTAGCGTTGTAAAGCGTAGAAAGCATTTACTTCACTCACATTACTTCGCAAAAATGCAATTGATTTGATATACAAATATCTTTCAAAAAATGTTTCTAAACAATGGTTACCGCAAATCCCTATATGTATATATATATATATATATATATATATATATATATATATATATATACTATTATACAAATTGGTATAATAAACCCACAGCTTCTTTTCGATATATGAAATACACCTACAGTATTCAATAAAATGATTATAAAAAATCTGAATGATAGAGCAGTAAAACTGTCACATACTCAATACAGAAAAGATAACATCAAGAAAATTAAAACAATCTTAACAGATAATAATTATCCACCACAACTTATAGACCAAACAATTAAAAAAAGAATCCACCAAATATACAACACTGCAGACACCAATAACTACTTAAACAACGACACAACATATATCACGATTCCATATGTTCCACAACTATCAGAAAAAATGAAATACATTTTAAAAAAAATTGATATAGCTACTACATATAAACTTAGTAATACTAATAAACATCTATTTACAAAACTTAAACCTAAAATAGAAAAAAATCTAGAAACACATGTCATCTATAAAATACCATGTCGCGATTGCGACAGTTACTACATAGGCCAAACTAAACAATATTTATACAAAAGAATACAAGCCCACAAATACTCTAAAACAGACAAAACTGCTTTATCTATTTACTTATTTACTTATTTATCTTTACCATTTAGATTTTGAAAACACACGGATAATTCATAAAGAACAACACACAACGAAAAGGGAAATTAAAGAAATGATTAGTATTAAACAGGAAAAAAATTCAATTAACAACAGAAGTGATATAAAAAATTTAAGCATTATATACTATAACTTAATTATGTAACGATCTGCAATTTACCATCATAATATATGTTGCTGTTATATAATTATATATCTCATGTTATTTAAGTATCTATACATTTGCTTATCATGCTGACTGTTCCGTGTTTAGATTTCTGTCTATTAGTCCGAGTAGGTTTTCGTGGTTTTCCTTCTCGTTTAAGGCGCATAATAATAATAACTCATGTCTTGTGTTTTCCTGTTTTTGTTGTTTATCCATTTTTAAATACCAAGGCATGATTTATTATTATTAAATTGGAATGTATCTTTGAATTATTTTATCCATAGCAACTGCAAATGTATGACATTAATATACGGTCATTTATATTTTGTATTCCTTGAGAAAGGCATCATTAGCCGAAACATGTGCATGTAGGATTGTTTTAGATATATAGTTTTTGAAGTAAAACCAGACCTTAAATCGCCTACAAATTGAATTTACCATCTCTCCTTATATATATATATATATATATATATATATATATATATATATATATATATATATATATATATAGAAGGGAATTTTGGGGAATCCAGCAAAATTAAAGTCTATTTGTTAAGTCAGTTCTTTATTTTATCTCCCAATATTTCGCATACAGATTGTATGCTTCTTCAAGGGTCAAAATGTGAACTTTTTATCTATGGAGAAATTGCCCGCCTTACTATACGTAACGTTTACAATATATTCCAAATAATCTGACTGATAACAACTAACTTCAACATAATCGACTGCCAAGTTATAAATTAAAATAACGGACAACACACTTAAAAGAACGAACACGTGTAAAACGAACGAAGAAAGAAATATTCGCACTCATCCAAGGTCAGGCGGGTAATTTCTCCATAGATAAAAAGTTCACATTTTGACCCTTGAAGAAGCACATAAGCTGTATGCGAAATATTGGGAGGTAAAATAAAGAACTGACTTAACAAATAGACTTTAATTTTGCTGGATTCTCCAAAATTCCCTTCCATAGATGTTCTAATGTCAAAGACTCCTGGTTTAATTATATATATATAAAACTTATTTTTCTATTTTTCTTAGCCGTTCTCTTAATTATAAACCGTTAATTATCTCTGATGACAAAATAAAAAGTCAAAACTTTAAAATGAGCATTTTTATTTAATGAATAGTTATCAAGCCGAATTCCAAGAAATAATTAACAATTTATAATTAAGAGAACGACTAAGAAAAATAGAAAAAGAAGTTATTTTGGCCAAGAATGAAAATTTGGCATCCATCAAGATACTAGATGTTGATACACAGGTTAAATTCAAAAATATAGAAAAACTGCACCCAAAAATAAACAACATGAAAAACAGAAGATTGTTCCTTTTACAATGTAAACACCTAGTATGTATCAGAATAATTGAAACATACATGAGTAGGTAAACCCCACCAGTTTTGTATAATACAAAGGTATGTAATTCAATTTATTTTCTGATGAAGACGAAATAAAAAGTTTCAACGTTAAAATGAGCATTTTTATTTAATGAATAGTTATCAAGCCGAATTCCAAGAAATAATTAACGATTCATATACATATTTATATATGTGTATATATATAACGGGTGTTCATTTGAAAAGTCAATCTAGTAGCATGTGATTTACTGAGAACATTTTGAAGTATGTCGTAAATTAAAATTTACTACTTAACCTACGAAGTCATATATTTTGACAGTTTCGTACATACAAATAAATAACAAATGTGATTGACATTATCAAATGTCATTTGGATTTACGTTTACGGAACAACAAACACATACTAATATATATGCGTCTTATTCTATCAAAATTTCAAATAACTAAATCCAATAATTGATACTAAACTTTCAATTGTATTCATTTAATCTCTTTTTAAATCTAGTAATAGCAAAGAATTGCCGGGCTCAGATAGTAGATTTATAAAATTTATACGGGCAGTTTCAAACAGTTTCGGATTGTTTCACCAATCACAAATAAATT
The DNA here is from genome assembly GCA_935421215.2 of Melolontha melolontha. Taxonomy (NCBI): domain Eukaryota; kingdom Metazoa; phylum Arthropoda; class Insecta; order Coleoptera; family Scarabaeidae; genus Melolontha; species Melolontha melolontha. Next base: position 109,045,167 of record OW285240.1, read on the forward strand.
AATTATCAAAATTCTGTATAAACTGGTTTAATGTTTCAATTATTTTTATTAGTTCGTTATAATAGAATCGCAGTTAAAATAAAATCATGGCACATTTAACATTTTGTAATACTTTATAAAGTAATCATACCGAAGCAATACATTTCCGTTAACAAAATTTAAACATTTTGTCACATTAACTAATAACTTTACAAGATTGAACTCAATTTTCAACATCATGTTAGACCATATATAATAAAAGAGAAACTTACAAGAGGACCCTCGTGAAATAGTCACGCAACCCGACCTGCAATTAACAACCGCGATAAATTATTTTAACTAACCATTTCAGCACTTCTCTCGGACATTCTCTTTCTCATTAAAACAAACTAATATTTCGGCGAAATAATTTCGGAGCCTAGGCATAACGTATTACCGCCGCGGTAACATTCCTTATTTTATCCCCCTCATCAGAATTATTGCACGCAGCCCGACAGAGAGGAACACCTTCGTTCCTGTTTCCTATGGAACGCGCGCTCGGGTTCGGGCATACGCACGTCTCAGCGTTCTCGTTTAATTGGAGCAATACAAAGAGACTTAATTAATTCCCTTCATGTGTTACGCCGCTCTCGTGTTCGTTTGGCCGCAGATCTGAGGGATATGGGTTTTATGTGATAATAAAGGGACGGACCTTAAATACGCCGAATATTGGCCCAGTTTCGGTAGACACGAAATTATTACTGAATTTTCACGTGACTATCAACTTAAGCACGTATATCTCCAGGAGATAAATAGGTTTCCTTTAGAAGGAATGGTTTCTGTTAACAGAAGTTATACTAATTTATAAAGTAATAAATAACAAAAACCATAATTTACTATTTAGTATTATTAAATTACTAGTGTGTAATAATAATAAAATTATATTTAATAAAGTTATATATTTTTACGTATGCGTATTTAAATATTATATACAATTTAGATCTACGCGACAAAGAAAGATGATGGCCGATATATATTTCTCTTCATTTATATGATTTAGTACCCTGTTCTTTTATTCGAAATACCAGTAATGTATAGTTGTTTTCAAATTATAAGAATATAACTTTGAACGGCTCTAATGCTGTTACTGCACCATCTTCTGTGATGATAATTATTACACCTGGTCTCCTTATTGAACGGGTACGGTTTACATATTTGCAACGTATGAATCTAGGGGCCGTATTGACTATAAATTAGGGCCCTATAATATAATAATAAAACGCTGTTAATTTCAAGTATGTAATAAAAAATATCTGTACATTGGGTTTATATACAAAGAAAAAATTACAAATCGTGTGGCAACATGTGTAGTGAATACATATAGATATATAAAGCTAATTTATTTGTAATACACAATAAAATTTTTATGTGTCACCGAATTTCATAAATCATCTGTGATTGAGTCGTCTTGCAAATCGGTGTCTGTGTCTGAATCGTGTTGAAAATTTATAATCAATGGTGCCACTATTTTGTACATGCGCATATATTCGTCCTCTTTTGCTATTGCGTGTTTAACAGCATTTTTCCAATTTACTGCAGTTATATGTTCAATAGCATTTTTATGTGTGTTACACTGCTTTCACTAAATTTCAGTGTTTGATTTGTTCGTCTTATGGTATTTTTCAGTTGGGCCCTTATCAAAATCAATGAGATTGAAAATGCAATGGTATGGTGGTAAACGCAAAATTGTATGTTCTGCTTCTTTAGCTCTGTTATCCACATAATAATCCTTTAAATATTCTTTTGTCTTCATCACCTCTATTAATCGTTTTTTTGTATAATGATCCTCAAAATATAAATCATTTGCTTCTAAAAATGTTTTAATACCTTTCTTATTATTAATTTTGTAGGAACTTTGGTTTGCTGTCGAGAATGATACGGAGCGTTGTCCATCACTATCACACTATCTTTTGGTAAATGTGGCAGCAAAGTGTCACAAAAACATTCTTCAAATAAAGATGAGGTCATATCTTCCTGGTAATCTAAACTTGAAGATTTAACATTTTTAGCAGATAATAGCGGCTGTCCGATCCATCCTTTTTCTGACCCAGCATGAAGAATGATTATTCCCTTCCCTCTCGAAAGCGGCGCGTCCAACTGACACATACTTGAACTATCCACCCAACTTTTGCAAATTGTGTCATGGGTGTCATACCACGTCTCGTCTAAATAACATATTAATCGTCCTTCCTGTCTATACCTTCTAATTGGCGTTAAGTATTCATATCGAAGTTACTGTAACCTCGGGCTTTCCATAATTGTGCGACGTTTGTCTATAGTGCCAAACTTAAAACCAGCTTTCTTTAGCGTCCGCCACAAGGTTGCTTTAGAACAATGAATATTTATAGGCTCATCACTGATTCTTTTATGTAAGCAGTCAAGTGTAGATACAACATTTCCTCTGTAGAAGGAGTATACTTGCTGCCTAATACTATCAATTTCATACAATTCATACTAAATTTTTCTCGGTGCCGTTTGTCACTTCTTTGCTTTCGAGGCCCTGCGTTATTCTTAATTATTTTATATATTGTTCCAAAAAGCACCTTGGTTAATTGCGACGTTCGTTGAATGTTCTGGGTTTGTAGTTCGTTATTTTCTTCCATCAGGGTATGATAAACATTGAAAATTATCTATTTTGCATCTTCTGATATATGCTTTCTCTGTCGTGCTCCAACAGTATTATCGCTATCCATATATAATAACTATATATTCAAATTAACAACTGTTTGTACTTATATTATTATTAAATTGTATTTCATCTAAATTGTAATTTAATGACTATTTAACTATATATAATAACTATATACTCAAATTAACAACTGTTGGTACATATATTATTATTAAATTATATTTCATCGAAATTGCAGTAATTACAATTCACTTAAATTTTGTCATTACGGATCTTAGCAGTTTGTTTGCGTAAAAGATAATCGTATTGAGCGGCCAGGTAGTTATTGCCGTAGGTGGTGCAATAAAAGCATTAGAGCCGTTCAAAGTTATATTCTTATAATTTGAAAACAACTATACAAGTGTTAATTTTCACTTTTTGAATTCAAATAAAAAAAAAACAATCGACCGATTTTGACAAATTCTTTATTAAGTTGAAAACAAAACTTTGGAAATTTATTGTTTAAAAATTATATTGTCCAAATGGTACCCATTTTTCTCCTGGCAAACTTGAAGTCGGACTCTAAAATTTGCAATCATTGCTCCGATATGGCTACCATTTCTGCCCGAATATTGTCCTGCAATTTCTCCAGAGTGGCAGGGCGGTTGCGATAAACTCATCTCTTGAGATATACCCATAAAAAAAATTGGCATTGAGTAAAATCCGGGCTTCGGGGATACCAATTGATGTCTCTTCGAGAAATCCGTCTTACAGGAAAAAGAGCTTGAAAAATGGGCAGAGATCGATTTGAAGTGTGACTTGTGGCTCCGTCTAGTTGAATTCAGGTTTCTTGATCAAATTCAGGAAATTCTTGAAAAGCAGGTGTTAAAAAATCACATATCATATCGACATACCGTTCGGAATTCACCGTTATGGCGTTGCCGCGATCATTTTCAAAATAAAACGTACCGATAATTTCTGTTGATGAAATAGCGGCTCAAACTGCGACCTTTGGGCTATGCAAAGGCCTTTGATGTTTTGTTTTCTGGTTTGTTTCACATTAGTACCGACAATGCTGCTTATCGACGAAGCCATTAAAATGGAAATACGCTTCATCAGAGAACAAGATGTTGTCGAACGATTGAAACCGATTTAACATTTAGTTGGCATAACAGTCTCCCAGTGTAGTTGGTCTGCTTCAATTCACCTGAATTTTGCAGGCGTGTATTCGTCAACCTTTCTGGAGAATTCGATGCATGAGGGGATCTTTTCACATTCAACGTAGATGCACGCTTGCGTATCCGACAAGTTTGGTTCTTCTCGCACAGACACCACCATGGCTATGTTTTCAGGGTTTCTTACTGTCCTTACATGGTTGATTACGCGTTTATTCGTCATTGAAGAAACTTACGAATCCATGACTTAATTAAATTAATGCCTGGGCATTGTTGAATGTCGTGTAAATTGTAATGTCGTCTAAACAAACGTCGAACGAGAGTGCACGAATTGTTGTTTCGGTAAAACTCACGCATGTTGTTCTCCCGTGTAACACTGCATGATGACTAAATTTCCATAGACCAAGCAGACGTTTAAGAGCAACTTCACCCTTCCAAGCCACCTAACTTTACAGCGCGATAGGAAATGAAAACTAACAGAGATACCTTGTATTAACAAACCATACAGATTGTTGTTAACCCTTAATTACATACGGTTGCAGAAATGCAACAAAATCTTTTGAATACCTAAACTACAAGGCAAAATAATTTTTCAATCTATTCATGATGTCGTAGAGATGCCACAGTGTGTTAAATATGAGCCTAACGACTGTATAAATTGAAATTTTAAAAATCTTGAATCAGTCAAGTTTCTCACAGCGGTAGTCATATATTCTAACACTACTTTCGTTACTGAACATTTATAAACGTTATAAAGTGAACAAAAGGCGTTCTTCTAGTTAATAAAATTGTGCTTTATGCCAAGGTTAGTACTGCAAGCATTTTATGGTGTTTTGTGATAAAGCATGCGTGATGTTAAATTTTTCTTAAAAAATTATATATTGCTGAACTGCAACATCATGAGCAGCAACTGATTTACTTTGGATCTATTTTTACTAATCGTGTGGGTTTTATGACATTGGTGTTTTTATTTTTCTATTAGCCATGCCGAATCACGATCGCAGGAAGGCGCTAACCGATGAAAACTTGCAATATTTTGCTGATCATTTATGTGAAATTAGTGACGATGTAAATGTAGATTTGGATATTTTAAAACGAAAATTAGTGCAATTGAAAATTCCGCACAAACAAACCAAATATCACTAGATAGATCTTTTAGCACAGATCCCATAGCTAGAACAGTCATCTTCATTGTATTGTTTTTTGATGTGATACATCTAAGGGCGCCCACAGGTGTAAATTCGGCTCTTGAATGTCATCACGAGACAACCGCTCAGTCAGCGCTCCCCACTCTTCGCCATACTGCTGGCGCTCCCCTCTCTCCGCAGCGCCTATGTATACTGTGTACGTGTATCGGTGATGGCTAAAACATGTGTGTATGCAGGCGCTCTCCACTATCCCTCAAGCTATACACGAAACGCTCGCCGCTTTTACGTGTGTGTTTGTGTGTTTTCATCGGTACGCGCTATAGTCGCTTTACTTGTATGCACGTCACTGTATCGAGTTTTAAATTAAATCGGAGCATAAGAAAGTATTTCTAACCGAATACGTTGCAACTATTTATTTAATCAAGAGTTTAAAGCTGTGTATGGAAAAACTGTATTAGGCTTTAGTTGAAACAGACTTTACTTTATTGGTACTTTCTTAAACGGTACGAATAAAAACTTTGCGAAGCACGTGTATGACTTACAATTAAAAATTACAAAGACTTATGATTTTATATATTCAAGATATATTTTCTTAACTATATAATTACATGTATCGGTTGGACAAAAAGATTAGTAATATACACTGCCATTCTATATTATGGACACTTGATATTTATTTAAAATTTAAGGAAACCTTAAAATATGCACAACAAATTAAAAGAATATATATTGATCTTTTACTTATTACAAATATATAAACAAAAGAATAACTCATTAGATAACAAAAACTACTTTCTGTTCGTAATAAATCTGCGTATTGCATTAATCACACAATTAATTATTTCTATAACTGTTTCAACGTTATTCCCTCTATTTTTATTAAGCCGTATTTTTTTCAAATTTTCTCTAATGTTCCAGCTAAAGAAAAGTAGTTCCATATAAGAACCAACTATTTGTACGCTTAACAAAAGTTTTGTGTTGTTGACTTCAACATCTCGTATTGTCGATTCTTCAGTTTATAAATCTCTTAATACACCATCATAGAAATACATGTAAAAATTGCAGCGCTTGTTGACACAATACACGTTAATATTTAGAATCAACAATGACAAAGGGGAATGGCATTTTGTTGTTGGTGATATTAAAAAAATATAGGCAGTACCTGAAGTACCTTGAAGTAACTTCTTTTGTGTTGTCTGTTTCAGATCTGCCAGGCGTCTCGTGACGGCTTTTTTTATCTACTTCTTTCTAGCTACAGAGCCAGCTTCTACAAATTTCTTAACAAGTTTTTTCAAAAAATTAATAGTGTGATGTGAGTCATCCGACGATACGTTAGGCGAACGGCGTCACGCGCCAAATACGTCATCAAGTCTCCAGTACCTCCTAGAAAGGAGCTTCTGGAAGGCCCTCGAATGAGATACATTATAAAAGAACCGCTCCGAAAGGATTAGCATTCATTCAACGAGTAACCGCCGTTGTGTGATATTATATAAATGTAAATAAATACTTATTATGAAATAAATATTCTTATTATTAGTTATTAGTTTTTAAATTGTTATTTAGTGCGTTTTGTTACTAATATAGTCTGTATTTAAATTACCGTTAGTTTTATTTAAAAGAACCCAGAATGGCAAATATTTTACAATAGCGATATTAATGCTGGGGAATTTAACATTAAATTTGTTGATCGCTGTTTAATATGAAATGTCACCAATTCCATAACACTTAATCAAATAACTTCGTTGTTGCAATGTAAGTATATTCGTGATCATTCGTGATTGCAAATGTCATTTCAAGGCAATGCTATAATCAACACCAATTTGAACTTGGTTAAATTTTTGAATTTAAGCAAACATGTTTTAAATATTTAAATGGATACAGAAGCTAATCAGTGTATTTCAATGTGATTTCTAATAGTTTTAAGGCAAGCAAAAACTTTCATACAGAATAACTTTTTGTAATAAAAGATTTAAAAAAGATTTCCTCTTGTGCACCAAATCCGTGGACATACTGTATACTAATATTTTCATACTGCAAAACCACATACACTTCTTCCAAAATCATTAAAATAAATCTTTATTCTTCCCTTCTGCGTATAAACTCTCTTATAAAGTAATTCGTGTCTGCCACATCAATCTTGGCACATAATATTTACGCTTTTTTGTAGCTTCACGTTTTGCCATAAAGAAAGGCATGCTATTGGTGTAAGAATGTGAGGTGGGTCGTCGTGGCAGGGGATGGGACCGGGTGGCTAGGCGATGGTGACGAAGCGGGCTCTCTTTATTGGGAATGTGTCGTCATGTTTTTTTATTCATCCATAAAACGGCGAGGTTATGGTTTTTGATTATCAACAAAACCAGGCACACAGCTCCGGAATATAAACGCTTCGCTGATGCGTCCCTGATTTGATACTTAATTTTTTTTACAACAACTCGCAGATCACATAATACTGCCTTATTAGCAATTATTTTTCGTATTATGCTCCCATTTTGAGGAATAAAACTTTCACTTATATATTTCGAAGGCAAAGACCCTATTAAACAATCTTTTGGAAATCATAAATTCTTTGAAAGCATTTAATTAATGATTATTTAATTAAAGCCAATTTACTGAACTTAGATTTTGAATCACTATACGTTAGATCCCGCTGTAATATCTTTATATATTTATATATTTTGATACACAATTTACAACGCCCAGCTATGGATCTTTGATCTTGATAACATAAATATAAACACAGCTACAAAAATCGAATGAATAAAATTCGAAGTGAAAAAAACGAAATGTTTCTTAAAATTTTACTACTCATCGTAGCATGGGAATCGATTATTTGATTGACATTTTACTGAGAGACAATATTTCAAACTACCTACAGGTAATTCTGAAAACCCTGCGGAAAATGGTAAAGTGTTTAAACAGCCATATGTATATAATTATGGCCTTTAGATTTTATAGCTTTTGATTGTACAGGATGTCCAGAAAGGGTAGGAACTATTTGTAAATTCAATAAAAAAACACTACATATCAGAAAAATATTTTTTTATTTTTAATCTTTAGACAAAGTTTTGGAAAATTAAGTGCCAAAGATTATGTTGTCTAAATGCTGACCCTCGCGCTGCTGGCACTCCTCTAACCGAACACGGAAATTAGTCATCACGCGCCAACAAATCTCTCTGGAAACAGCGGCCATTTCAGTGCGAATATTGTGCTTCAATTTCAATAGAGTTCGTGGTTTGTTTGCATACAATTTCTTTTTACGGTACTCCATAATAAATAATCAAGGCGTGTAAGATTGGGGCTTCTCAGGAGCCACTTGATGGTGTTTCGACGTGAGACCACTTTTTTCCGGAAAAAGTTAATTGACAACCTCAAGTGATTGGTTTAGGGTGTGGCAAGTGGCTCTATCTTGTCGAATCCATGTTTTCACATTAAGACCTTCAAATTCCTGCAGTTGTTGAACAAAAAAGTTTCTTAATATGTCGCAATATCGTTCACTGTTTACCGCCTCGACGGTTTTCAAAAAAATAAGGCCCAATAATGCCTTCACCAGACATGACAGCCCACAAAACAACTTTCGGACTATGTAATGGTCGTTCATGTGTCTGTCTTAGATTTTCGTTAGACCAGCATCAGCAGTCGTGTTTGTTTACGTGACCATTTAAGTGAAAGTTCGCTTCGTCACTAAACAAAATGTTTTTGAAATTTTGGAAACGTTGTGCAAAATTCAGCCGGAGAGGGGAGTCGGTAACATTCAGGTTTTGAACAATCTGAATCTTGTAGGCTATAAGTGGTAAATATTGCTTCAGAATCTTGTGCAACCACAATTTTTTAATGTTAAGTTCTTGACTGCATTTGCGAAGTGATTGAGACGGAGTTTCACGCACTGAAACTATCGCTTCTTCAATTGTTTGTTGGCTTCGAACAGAGCGCGGGCGACCTTGATTGACAATACAGTCGAACCACTATTTTCAAACATTCGAATCCATTTTGCGATGGTATCGCCCCTGGGTGCATTCCGTACGTTAAATTCTGCAGGATATAAACGTTGAGCTGTGATTATCCAATCACCATTGCGATAATAGGTGCGTGCGCAAAAAGCCCGATGGTCTCTCGGGTACACTTCCATGGCTACTATATCTCCAAAGAGCAAAGCAAGGCAACAACCTATCCTTACCGCGCCACTCCAAACAGCGCCGTTACATGAGCGGCGCAGACATAAAAACCCTCTACCCTTTCTGAACACCTGGTATTAAAATAGGTAATATTGAGCCATTTTCTGACTTTAACGTCAAGCTGTTATATTGTCTTGAGTTAAAACCTAAAGAGACCTGCAACCATAGACAATAATACCCTAGTTTACAACTTTAGCAGCTGATTGACACGTCTGCCTACAGAATAACGAAGAGCATGCTACAATCATCATGTTGTCTTCCCTCATGCAAATCTCGTCTATATTCAAACATAATTGTAGCTCATCACTAAAGAACTTTAAGCGATTATCAAATCGCTTAAAAGTTCTCTTAGTGAGCTTCCGTGAAATAGCAATTTCACGGTAGCTTTCTCTTTACTAAACAAAGTCCCTGTCGATGTTAATGAGTCAGCAAAATTGTGCGATATGACATGTAAAATAAAAGCCAAAAAGCTCCGATTCAATTTTAGGCTGTTGTTGTTTTGCTGCCTAGTATAGTCAGTTATGAGCATTACACTGTAGTATGCTTTCTCTAAGTCCTAAAGGATTAGTAGCAATCGACCAAAATGTCTTTAAAGTAATTAAATTGATAAGTTGTCAGCCATGTAACCGTTTGTTTTCCAATTATATAAATAAAATTAAAAACTCTTTAAAAATACAAATTTTCAATAGTACGCCCATGGGCGATGAGTCATGGGCCTCTCGTGTCCGGCCCTTACTTCTGGAACATACCTCGTGTGTCTAACATTTTTTTCAAGGCACTCTGACTCTAGAAACCAAAAACTCTACGAACTTTTTGTACCAAATTTATTATGTCCTGTTTGCCAATAAATTATTATTATTATTAGTAATATTATTATTTTATAATTTTGTTTTCTCTTAAATTTCCAATATTTTGTAATTTATAATCAAACTATTCACAAATACTTACATTTTATATTCCGGTTTCAATAATTTTATTAACATCATTGTATTGCCAATGTTTTATGTTTATCTGTACACATTTTGTAATAGATGTGAACAATTTTTCAGAGATCTGAAATCTATGAATAATGTACATTCGTTACACGTTCAACATTGCCGTACTTCGATCTGTTTTAGCGGGGTGGCGCTATTATATTTATAACCGCTGTGTTGCGTCAGTATGCTGTAGCTGGAGTGAAAAAAACGAGAGTTGGAAGCGGGCCTTACGGAGGGAGGTAGCACCAGATTTAAATGATTCATTGAGTCGATTAAACATGGCCATATATTTCAGCTTCGATATTTCCGCGCACGTTTTAAGAACGGTAATTTATTTTTACTACCTTCACTATAACATATTTTCCATTATTTATGATATTTCGAGGGGCATATGCCAGACAGGAACGAAAGATGTATGTTTTGGTGTATGTGTTAGTAGTATGAAGGAAGAACGTTTCTGATCTTGCCACTACAATCTACTTTTGCGCATAGATCCCTTTAAAACTTCGAACAGAGCTTTTCATTTAATTTATATACAGTACGCGAGTTAATCATATCATACATCGAAAAGAAATATTATGTTCAGAGTAGTTCGGTTTTCCCTATTTCCGATTCCAGCTGGCCTTGAACGATTGCCAGAACCATCTGAATGATTTTAATTTAGTCATACATCAAGTATATCGCATATTGAATAAAGATTTGGCATGTCATATATACGATAGCCAGTACATATGTGTACTTACGCGAATATAATCGTTTCCAACTACATACATTATTAAGTACAATGAGGACGTCCGAAAAATATTGCTTTTCGCAGGTATTGACTGCCAATTTTTAAGTAAATATATACACTAATTGTTTCTATTTTTGTATACCAGAAATTTACGTAGTAAAAATTTTTTTAAAAAATATAAGAATTCTAAAAAGTTCTAGAAAATATATGCCTTTGTCAAGGATATAAAAAATATAAAATTTTATATTTTTTATATCCTTGACAAAGGCATCATTGCCGAAACATGTAGGATTATTTTAAATATATACACTTTGAAGTAATAACCAGACCTTTAATCGCCGACTAATTGAGTTTACCTTATCATACCAAGGTCACGAAAATACTATATTTATATATATATATATATATATATATATATATATATATATATAATCCAGCTGGATTCCCCAAAAAACAATTATCCTTCCATACATGTTCTAATGGCAAAGACTACTGGTCTAATTATATATATATATATACAGGGTGGGGCACAGGAACCGGATGTTTTTAGAATGCATAATATTCGACAATTAGAAAAGGAAAGGGCATGTGACAGGTGGGATACCTTACCTGACTCTAAGCATTTTACTGTCAGTTACTGTCATGGAGCCGTGGATGCTAGAACAGCGCATATTTGCATATGATTCTTTCGTTAGAAGTGGTGAATCAGTGACTACGGTTCAACGTGAATTTCGTCGGAGATTCAATATTAATCGAAATGACTCTGTCCCCACGCATAACACAATCCTACGTTGGGTTCATAATCTTCGAACACGAGGCTCAATACTCAAAATAAAACCGCTCGGATCCCAACGTACAGTGCGCACTCCAGAGAACGTTGAAAGGGATTTATTAAATGTTTAGAGATTTCTCAGAATATCATACCTTTCACTGTATTCAGTAGTAGTATGTAGTAGTATGTAGTGTAGTAGTATGACGCAGTTCAGATCAAATACGCCTGAGATATGTGGTTTTAAATAATACATTGAAAAAAAAATTTCACAAAAATCAAAATAATTCAAAAACGGCAAAAGAAACCTTAATATAAAGTGTTATAGTACTTTACAAGGAATCTAAAAAAGCAATAAAAAGTATAATATTTCATTTAAAATATCGAAGTTGGCTATGACTTCCGGTATAACCGAAAGTGGGTCATGAATGTAAATATTTTATTTTAATACATCAAGTATACAGATTACGTGCCATAAATTTTCAAAAGTATCCTAAGGCGTTAACATAGAAAACTTCTAATAAACGGGTTGCGTGAAAACCCCTGTCTATATATATATATTTCGTCGAATGTTTTCGCGGTCGTTTGTTGAAGCGTTGATTTTCGGGATATTTTGCCCCATTTGGATAATTTCGTACTGAGAAGGACAACTTTCTTCCTGACGAACATCACTTTCACCTTTTCTTCTTGAGGATCTTCTCGTTCCGATGGTAACTTCAAGTGCGTCGATTTTGCTGTACTGCTCGTATTATATGGTCCCGTAGTAATGAGGACGCGTGTGTGGCTCCTTGTGATTGGTCCGTCCTTTGTTCTGTCGCTTTCGCCTATTGATCGATCGGTTTGTGTTGGGTATATGTTTGTGTAACTGGTCTGTCGTAAGTTATTATCATTACGTCGCTTATGTGTAATCTGTCTATTAAACAAAGCTGCCTTGCTACCGGTCGTTGCGTTTGTTCATACAATTTTGTCATTTTTCAATTTCTATAGCCTCTCTATTATAAGAAATAGGTGAAAGTGATGTTACCGAAACGTCAGGAAGAAAGTTGTCTTTTTCAGGACGAAATCATCCAAACGCAGCTCAATACCCGAAGAACAACGCTTCATATATATATATATATATATATATATATATATATATATATAAATATAATATTTTCGTGACCTTGCTATTATATGGTAAAAAAAGCCCTAAGGGTTTTTTTGAATATATATATTTTGAAGTAATAAACCAGACCTTTAATCGCCGACTGATTAAGTTTACCATATATATATATATATATATATATATATATATATATATATATATATATATAAGGTAAATTTAATAAGTCGGCGATTAAAGGTCTGGTTCATTACTTCAAAGTATATATATTTAAAACAACCCTACATGTTTCGGCAATATGCCTTTGTCAAGGGAATACAAAATATAATATATTTTGTATTCAGTTGACAAAGGCATATTGCCGAAACATGTAGGGTTGTTTTAAATATATATACTTTGAAGTAATGAACCAGACCTTTAATCGCCGACTTATTAAGTTTAGCTTATCATACCAAGGTCACGAAGATATTATATATATATATTGTAACAAACCAAGTAAACAGGCTTCCACGTACGGCGCCAATATTGTAACAGAAATTAGTCTCACGTTGGGCTGGCAATATTGTAACAACTCCAACGAGTCCTTAAGATAATAGGACCAAAAGATATGGTTTTCTTTTGAAAAATAAAGTAAATAAATTGATTACATTGAAAATACCAATTATTTTAGTATACACGTAAGGAGTTATAAATGATATATATAGATGGCGCTTCGTTGCATTGATACAGTTGACATAAGTGCAATATATTTTAACATAGATATTATAAAAACAACAACTTATACTTAACTTTTACTAATCTCCTTTGTGTGATATACTTATTATTAAATACTTTATTGGTGTTGTTCAATGCACCGGCTAGCTCTTGTATATTTTGATTACGATTAACGTATGTATAATTAGTAGGTTCGGTACGTTGATCAAATATAGGTATAAACTTTCAATACAAGTTATTCGAAGTGGAAAACCTTCCGTTGTAAATAACAATAATAAAACAAGAGGATTAACTGTTGAAATCACAAGTTTAATCTGAATTTTAATGCAACAGGTAAGTTTAAATATATGATATAACAGAATAATAAATGCATGCAAAGTCACGTGATCTGATATAGTTAAATTAAGGTTAAATATACTCTTTGAAATAGCAAAAACTCAAATAAACACTAGGTTGAGGTAATTTAGCTTTAAAAGAACGGAAAAGAACTGTATTTTTCCTATATTACTGTAAATGAACTAAATACTAACAATATTAGTATCCATATGAAATATGAACGATTATTCTTTACGTGTAAAAAAAATTATGGTTATGTTTTAGGTAAAATAAAATATAAACAAATACTCAAAATTGATGTTGATGGTTTCTCCAGGATGATCAATGGGAATTCAGGACTTTATAGGCAGGAAAAACGGGTTCAAAGGTAGGAGAAAAGGCTGGTATCGTTATAGTCGGGTTAAGCGTCCCCTCGAAACTGGATATTCTTTAATATGCGATTTGGCAGGTCCAGGTTTGGTTAAACTTCGTAAAACTATCTTTGGTGGATAGGAAACTTGTATATATTTTGGTGAGAATTCATTAGTTTATTTACTCTTTTTCACTTAATTTTTGCTTCATTAATTTTATATGAATTCGACGCGTTATATCCATTTTTTCTTCACCCACACTCTTCTGTTTTTCTTGTTGATTTTCCAGGCTTTCTATTTTGAATGTTTATTTATATGTATTTAATTACGTTAATTGATAAATCAAAATTATTATTACCAATCGTTTTGACATTTCATATAAATTGATAATTTAATTTTACAATTTATAAAAATATATTTAGAATGTTAAATCTCCGTAAAATACCTTAATTACATTAGGGATTATTCCCGCCTTATCTGATTCAAAAATAAAGTACAGCTATGTCCATAATATGACATATAATTCCAATCAATTAAGTTAAATATCTTCGGTGACATAAATATGTAAATGAAAATAATTATAGATATAGATTACAAGCAGTACAATGAGTGTGTTATACAAATTTGATAAATTAAAAACGCGGTATTAACTTTATTGATTTGGCATGAGAAAAATGCAGTTCTGACAATGACTTATTCTAAAAATTAACAATTAATATCTTAACTCTATATTTTTGTTCTAGGCATCCTTTTATGTAGGCTTGAATCACTACAATATATATATATATATATATATATATATATATATATATATATATATATATATATATATATATCACCTAGATACTAACAAATTCTATTCAAATTATATTTCTTACAGGACATTTCTGAAAACAGAAATAATAATGAGGTAATTTCTATTCTTTGGATCACGAAATAATTTGCTGTTAGTAACTTCGTATACAAAAGCAAAATTAAAAATATATTTTACATTATACTGGATTTGTATGAGTTGTATCTTCAAAAAGAGGAACTCTCGAAAACGAAATAAAAATGTCAACATTTTCCCGTCTAAATTAATGTGAAATTTACGCGCTGACGCGAGATGACGTCGTAGTCGCAAAGCTCGAAATACTGCACATGTTACCGCTTCTAAATCGAATTACAGCTTTCATCTTGTCGCTGCAAATTCAATATAATTTTACAGTGACCCAGCGTACTATTTCATTGTTTTTCTTTTCTTTAGCAAATCTAATAAAAATATAAGCAAACTAAAATATATACTTTAATCAAATCTTTAAGACAAAAAAAATATAAAAAAAGTAAAAAATATGAATTATATTTTAATCAATAATTAAGTACCTACAAATAATATATTTTATTTTTATTCTTTATTTAACTTCTACAAATTGGCAAGTCGATATTTGTGGTTTGATAAACTATTCTCGCGTAATCCAACATTCTCACATGGAAGAAATTATTGACTTAGGTTATTGTTTTGGTGATAGCTGACAATGTGATCAGAAAAGTAAAAAAATACAACAAAAAATAAATGCGAAAATCTAAAGATGTGTTGAGAAGAATATATGTGAAAGTAAAATGAAACGGTGACAGCAATGCCTTGCAATATAATCCAGGAACCAGGAATAGACAAAATATAGAAGAAGGTGTTGAGCTGGTATAGACACATAGGAAAAATCTATGGGAAAACAATCATTCAGAAAAGTAACATGAGCAAGGGTTAAAACAAAAAATGAAGAGATACTCCTGAGAAGGCAATGGCCAAAACAAGAAGATCAACCTTGCAGAAAAGTTATGGGTAATGGAAGGACGATACATTCGATGCTCTGCTAGGTTATAGAACCATCGGTAGAAGCCGAATGAAGTAGATGAAGTTTCAAGAAGTTTTATTATAAGATATTGCTTCTGACTATTAAAGGCTGACAGAGATTTCAAAGCCTGAAGGAAGAAATACACAATAAATTCTGACCTGCAACAAATTACACAAAAACTTCAAGCAATACAGGTTTCTATTGATGCCAACCAAAACCATTCTGCACTGGAAAGTGGTAGAGGTGACGCCTGTATGAAAAATCGTAAGAAAGTTAGTATACCGTCAGGTAAATGACTGTCCTTCATTTTTTCCCTCGTGGCTGGATTTACTCATTAGAGCTTCTTGTCTTAGAAATTAAAATTTCTTATTTTGTGCCTTATTTATACTGTTCCCAAGAGTAACAAGGAAAATAACAGTTCGTACGATCAGAGCCTAGTTTGGCCGTATTAGACTAAATATATAAAGTGGTTTCGAATAATACCTTCAAAGAATGTTAGACTTAAAGACCGCACTAGCCTTCAGTGACGCAACTCTTGACCAAAGCCAAGTTTTCAATGTTAATAATTATAAATAATTACATACAAGCAAATCCGTTTTCTCTAAAAAGCTATTTTTAATACGACAGCAAAAGATTTTACTATTGAATACCTTAATTATAAATTTCCGATAAATTATTACTTTTGTTTCCAAAAAAAATTATAATTCACTTATTTTCTCATTGATATTCAAGAAACATCAACAAATTTACCAGATTTGCTTTATAGTTTTGCTGAAAACTAACGATATTATCAGGAAGAACCCTAGAAGAGAGTTGAGAAGGATATCTGTAAAAGCAAAATGGGACAGGGAAAGGAACGTTTTCAAGTATATACCAAGAATCAGTAATAAACGAAGTAGAAAATAAGGAGTTGAGTTGGTATGGACACATAGTAAAAGTGTATGAAAGAACAGTGATCTGGAAAATAATGTTAGCAAGGATTAGGAACAAAAGAAAAAGAGATAGAACTGAGAATGCAATGGATGAAACGAAAAAATTAGCGTTGAACAAGAAGATGAAGTTTCAAAAAGTGCATTTACTAAAAGTTTATCAGCGTTTCAACATGTCACCGGTACCCTTGTTGTAAGACATTGGTTCTAGTCATTGAGAGGTGGAATTTGCTTTAATCTCTGACTGAAATTCTGAAAGCTTGTCTTTATTGTCATTCAACGTCTCATTAGGGTAATTTCTGTTATAAAAGCTCTAACCTAATTCCTTTAATTAAACTTTAATTAAGCCTCTAGAGAAAATTATCTGTTTCTTTAGCTGGATTTGCTTGACTCCTTTGTATATACCTGGTTTAAATGGCTTTTCAACCAGATGAATGTAATAATGAATCAGGGCCATCTACCGAAACAAATAGCTGTGAAAATCAACATTGTAGAGGAAGTAAATCTGCCCATCATCAGATTCACTTCCTCTACAATGTTGATCCTCACAGCTATTTGATTCGGTAGATGATCTTAATTCATTATTACCTTTGTAACCTGATTTACTTTTCGGGGCTTCGATATTGTCTACCTTCATTGTTTTAACTCGATTTAACAACTTCAACAAGAGAAAACCTTCCTTGATCCTCCTTTTTCTAGAGTTGGTTGGCCTTTTGTGTGTGGTTGGTGAAGTCAGTATGGACTACAACTCCTTTTGCCTGTATGTAGTCCTAGCCTTGACTTTCAACCCTTGATTTTAGGTATATTAGCTGATTGGCTTTGCCTGTCGGTTATCCATCACACCAATTTCCGCAACGGTGTTGCCTTTCGAAACCTTGTGTTTCTGTATGACTGGTACATCCTTGCCTTCGTGGTTAGTTTTTACTTGGGGGCTTCCTGATTTGATACTTTATAAGTTCTTGCTTTATATCTTATCTATTCTACTCCCATTGCTCCTACGAGTTGAAAGGAAAATAACAATCAATTGGATCTGCCCGATCAGAGCCCTTTGACCGAATAAGACTAGATATAGAATATAAAGGGGATTTTAAATAGTACCTCCAGCAGAATGTCAAAGATCGTATTTACCTACACCTTAGTTTCACAGCAACGCTAAGTTCTCCTTTTTAATAATAAGTAATTACGTAAAAGCAAAAATATATCGTTTTTTGTATAAGAGAACTAATTTTAAATATACCGAAGTAGACAAAAAACGCCTCAAACATTATCATGCATAAGATAAGAACAGAGATGTTATTTAGAATATTATTAAGTTAAGTAAAAGTATGTTAATAGGAAATAAGAAACTTGTATATAATAAATGAACAACTATTCTTAAGGTTTAAATAATGCATGTCATATTATTGTAATTTTGTAATTTCATTAATGTTTACCATATTTTCAAATAGAAAATAAGGAAAGTAAATAGATAGAGAGATTCTTGATAAAAGAAAAACCAAACATATTATGTTGGTTTTCCTTTTTCCCCAAGGGGGCAGGTGTAATAACTCGATATACGGTCATGTGTATGCGTAACACTTTGGCAAGGCGACAGCCTCGCCTGTAATACAAAACATTAACGTGTTATCCAAACACGACCTTACTCCGTATTTGTTGCATACACAAGGCTATGCATCAGGGTTGTACATTTGTTCTAGAAACAACTTGTAAGTAAGACAAGGATCTTTCTCTGATATATAAAGGCGATAGTTTAAGTCATAGGGATAGTAACAACCAGTGAGTGGTACGAACTGTGGGTACATCTTAATAACCACGTTCTACCCTGTCTTAGTTGAACTAAGTATAATGTGTATATCTTGTAAATAGTATTGTTATTCATTTTATAAGCGTTGATTAATTATAGTATGTAAACCGAACTTCGAATGTGTATCATTTAATTCTCCGCTCAGCCTCGAACCTGCACAACAATGTGGCCGCACAAACGGCCCCACATTACATTACTTCTAGTTCCAAAAAAAAGATAGTAATAATTCATGTAATTTATTCGAAAAATCAGGAAATCTACAAGATTTTAAACGCAAAAACTTCCACATTTTCTCACATCTTTTTTACCTGCTGGTATAGTATCTAAGATAAACGTGGATAAATTTTAATATTTTAATGTCGGAAGTTTGCAGGTTCTTTGTGCAACAGACAAACTTTTATCTCTATATTCAATTTCTCATTGATATAAATATTTTCCTAAAATCTATTTGCATACATGTTACTGTGTGAAATTTATTGGAAACAACTCGATCGATGGATCCGTACAAAAAAAAAGGAGAGAGCGTGAAGCGGCTGACATTTTCAAAGCTGTCCAACGGAAATTCAATTTTGTGAATTTGGAGTTATCCGGTACCGGCAATCGATATCGGAATGTCATTGCTGGCCGCTTCCAGTAAGGTTTTCTAAAAACCACGAACGTTCTGCAGAAGAATATTTATCGTTTTTAAAGGAAAGATTTATGGAAACCTCACCGAATAGTGAATCCATTCCGATCGAAGTCAGTCTATGTGCATGTCTGTAGATGGAACTTACCTGTAAATAAAGAAAAATTTGTTAATTATATTTGTAGTTATGCCAACAATAATAGAACATTTGAAAACGACATAAAATTCAAGATACGTATTTCGATACTTATAAACATATATACTAATTAGGTGGTGTAAACATTATTTCGTTGTTCAGTATAAAATTTTAATAAAGCAGAGAGATACAATAATAACTAGATCAATCAATTTAGATCAAAACACTGTCCATTATATTGAGTCATTGTCTGAGACGATTTTTAATTGCTCGCGTATATCATTCCGTTAACTTAGATTCGAAGACAATTGGTTGTAATTCTGTGCGGGTAAACAAAGTAAAATACAGCAACTTTGCTCCACTAAAAAAACTATTCTTTTCTGCATTTGCTGATTTTCAGATAAAAAAAGGCAAGTAAACCCATTAGATTTTAAAATCCAAAATTATTGAAACATAAAAAAACTATTACTTTATTTTTTATCGGTAGTCGTTTTTTGCTTATTAATACCATTAACTATCGCGAAATAACGGTTTCCACAATCGATTTTTTATAATTATTTTTATAGGGAGAATTTAAAACGTTCCCAATACACAGAGAGCGCTGCATAAAGTTTAAAAACCTAAATTTAGTAAACTTCCCTAGTAAACGGTAGTAAACGCTTGAATAGGTCAAATTAATTTGTTTTGAAACAAATACTTTGAGACCATATCATTTTGCCACCTCGCTGTTTGAAGTTATGGCGTTAGAGACTTTTTTTAATACACCTTCCCTTTTTTGGCGGATTATGGAAAGATTCTGGATAGATTCTGATTTAAGTAATATGCACATATTCAGCTTTCTGGTCAATAGTTATCGAGATACTAATTTTTAAAAGTAAAAAATGTAGGTTATTAGTTCTAATACCAATTGTGCTATTTTGAAGTGAAGAATCGGTTATCACATAAAAAATTTAAAATAAAATGTTTGGGCGGGAATAGTTGGTGATAGGATTCATTGATGGCTCGTTGACAGGGCAAAAATATTTGGAGCTATTCAGAGATTAGCTCGTTCCAGATTTAGTTATTTTATTCTTGACAATCCAGATGAAGACTTGTGGTTCCAGAAAGATGGGGCTCGACTTCATTGTAGTCAAATGGCACAGGACTACCTGAACGAACTCTTCCAAGGCAGGTGGATTGATAGAGTGGGTTTTATTGAACGACCAGCATGGTTCCCAGACTTGCATTAGACTTTTTCAGATAATAAATAAACCACAATTGAACAAATGAAGGCTCCAAGCCGAGATGAGAAAAATGCAGCCAGAAGTTCTCCAAAATGTTTGTCCGGCATTTCGACATCGATTGGCATACTCCAAGAACAAAATGGTCAACAATTTGACTATCTAATTAATTTTGTGTTATCTTTATCTATGTAACATTTATCTTAAAACAAGTCTTTAATTTCGTTTCTCCATCATTCCTTTTTTTTGTGATAACTGATTCCCCACTACAAAATAGCACAATAGGTACAGATAACCGCCGTATAACACGGTACTTTTATAGAACGGATTCACTCTAACACGGTTCGAAAATTGGGTAGAACCCTCGTGCCACACAAAATGTAATAAAAACTTTTAAAAGTTAACGTTATCTAATTTGAAATTAAGGAAAACTACTTAGAACAGAAAAATGTGTCACAATATTCTTTTTACCTCCAAATACAACTGCTTTACCCCAACTGTTAGATCAGGAAATTATAGCTATGTTTAAAACTAGTTACATTAGTAGATTATTACAATAGGTTTTGAACAAAGTCGATGACGAATATGGATGTCAGGGAGGTGTGGAAACTCTTCACAATTTTGAACTGCATTAACTTAATAAAGTTATCCATCAGAGAAATAAAACAGGCGATATTAAATGGTTCTTAGAAAAAAATATGGTCGGTGTCAATTGAAAGTGAAAATCTGATCAAGTCTACAGAAAACAGAATGTATGCAGTAGTAGAAGTCTCTCGGAGGGGAAGATTTTGACGATATGACTGTATAAAATATTCAAGAATTGCTAGTGAGAAAAGGAATAGATGAATCAGGTTTGGTGGAAATGACATCTGGAATATAACACTGTAGCTCAGAGAACGATAGCACAGGTGAAGGCGAAGAAGTTAAACAGTTTACTCTGCAAAGCGTAAAGAAATGTCTAGGCATAGTCGAACAAGTCATATTTTTTAATGAAGATCCTTCCAATGAAAAGAGCATAAAGTTAACAACAAAACTTTAGCACCATATAAGGAAATTTATAAAGATTTTTTAACTAAATGTAAGCGAACTAAAATAACATAATTAGAATATGGATCAATGTGAAAATGATCAAAGGATGAGAAAATGCTCTCGGCTAATAGTGACAAGTGATTATAAAGAAAACATTGTTTAATTCTTATTAATTAGTATTACTTAAATTTAAGAGAGTTGGTTTAATAAAGATATTTATCTTAATTGTGTAAATGTTATAGTATGTGGCTTAATTTTTGGAAACTAACCCCCCCTTTTAGTAGTAGTTCTTTGTTTTGTATAACACGGATTGCTGTAAGTGTAAGTGATGTAAGTGCAGTTAAAGTAAATACATACGATTTCGGATTCAAGGTTGATTCGATTACAAATTATCTTGATCG
The DNA here is from genome assembly GCA_935421215.2 of Melolontha melolontha. NCBI lineage: Eukaryota > Metazoa > Arthropoda > Insecta > Coleoptera > Scarabaeidae > Melolontha > Melolontha melolontha. Next base: position 109,067,245 of record OW285240.1, read on the forward strand.
CTCGTTATTTTATCACACAGAAAAGACATTTACCAAATAAAATGTCTACAAACGACTATGGGCCTTTTAATGTATCTATAGTTTGAGAAAATACGTTAAATTTAATCGAATTAATTAGATCTGTTAAAAAAAGATCTAATTCCCTATTCATTTTTGAGTAGTTTATTAATTGTATACATCTTTTAGTTTCAAAAATTAATATTTCGAAAACTATTGGACAAAAAACTTAACATGTGCATATTACTTAAATCAAAATTTTATGGTCTCTCCAAATCCAATAAAAAGGGAGGGTATTGTATTTAAAGGAAAAGTTACTGACGTCATAACTTCAAAACAGAGAGAGAGGTGAAAAAATAAAAATATTCTCAAAGAATTTGTTTCAAAACAAATTAATTTTGACCTCTTCAAGGGTTTTCACAATCTCCTTGGGAAGAACAAATAAATCCACGTTTTCTAACTTTTTACGCTCTCTGTATATGAAATTTAGTTTCAACATTTCATAATGTACTAATTATTTTCGAACTTTTATTAACGCATCTAATTTATTGAATATTAAGATCTGCCTACAACAACAATAAATTTTCTGCAGTTTTGTATTACTTACTTCGAAAAGGCGGCGGTTCAAATAGAAGGTATATCGTGTTAGCAAGCAGACATATATCGCAATCGTAGAGAAAATATTGAATATTTGACGGTAATAATTACGCCCCATACGAAACTTAAACATTCGTAAATATTTATTGAATAGTTGCCTGCGGTATAGTCATGAAATTTTAAACATATCAGGTTTGAAAATGGATTCAAGTGCTTATCGATTTCTCGTATAATAACTGTAAATTTGAGCGAAAACCATCTCTAAGGTATATTCAAGATTAAATTTTACTATGTCGTAAAATGAAGGATCTCGACCTTACACAGTGAAAATGAAAAGAAACTTTCAGATATTTGTAGCAGAATCATACAATGTGAGTAAAATAATAACTGAAATAAGTTACAGGAATTATAAATAAAATGTCACGTAGCTTATTAGATTCTCGAATTTTTTTAGTGATTGTTAACTTTGGTAAATTTTTAAAAATTTTATTTCACAAAATTTGATTTTAGTTAAACATTAAACCATACTTTGGAGAATATAATTTTAGAAGTATACAGTATAGATAAATAAATTACTTGAAGTGGCTATAGAATATCGTCTTGCACTGCGAGAAATTAATGAGTCTATGACCTGTTCATTAATTTCTCCGACCCAATGATGCAATGCAGCAACTCCGTTTGAAATTTCGTAGTACTTAAGGTTACTTTTATCATCGTCTTTTCCTTGAGTGAAACACTTTATTCTGTTTTAGGGTGTGCCTTTTTCCAATCACTCGGCTTCCCTGTGATGGGATCTGCCTTGGGTTCATCTATCAACTTATGATGCTCATAGCAGTGGACTTGGCTTATAGGTATTGGCGCTGGCGTTGGACTAGCCTATACGTTACTGGACTTTGCTTCTTCTAGTATGTAGATATCTATTGGTGGCCAACCCATAGGGTCTAATTATCCTGCGTATTGTCACAGAATCCTTTTGGACCAAGTCTCCAGCTGTTCTCATACATTTGCCGACACCTTCACAAGGCAATCAATGGTGGCTTTATTGGTGATTTTGGCAATGTAAAGATACCACATAAGCCTTTGATCAAACAGTATCTCCAAGTACTTGGCCTCCTTGTCAAAACCGTGCAAAATAATGACTCTCAGCATGCGTGAAACATGGTCTGATAATCCAATGATTATCAATGCCAGGAGGCGCCCCTAATAAGGTTCAAAATCATTGATGTAAGGTTTTACAACCGGTGCCACATTCATTAAATTTCGCGAACTTCTACCAAATATATAAATATTTGTCTTTATCATTTTCTTTTAAGTGCTTAATCAGTGCTTAAACAACATTTTTTTACCGCAAAGGAAAATAAATATTGTATTTATTATCGTTTATGCCTAAAAATTATTTACTTCAATCATGATTAAATTTAAAACTGTGGCTATTCTACAAAATCCTAATTACATGATTCAACAGGATTTAACATCTTTAGCAGTAGAAAATATTAAATACTTTTCGTCATTTATTAATAACTTCATCAGTACATGCTACAAAATTGCAATACACACTTTACTCTTGTACTAATACATCTCAGAAAACTTACAGCTAGAGTTAAGCGTTGGCAGTCTTTATAAATTTACTCACAATTATATCCAGCAACCCACAAAGGATACAAAGGACTTAAAGATAAGACAGCCAACTCTCAACTCTAGCTGTAAGTTTTCTTTTTCATTGTATTAGTATAAAAGTAAAGTTGTATTGCAATTTCGTACCATCTCCTGATGAGGTCATCAATAAATGACGAAATATTGAGAACGAACATTTAAGTTTTGATGTGGACAGATCGATAACCCCAATTAGTGTATTTATATTAGTACAGTCAAGAAATTTTCTATAATAATCTATCGATCGCAACGGATAAATTTAGTCAATAATCCACGAACTTGAGGTAAGAGATTATAACATAATCTTATGGTGTCTGAATGTATAGCAGTTATATTAAGAATTCACACCTCCTCATCGTCATATTAACATATAAATTTCAATCCACGTAAGCCAAACACTAAATAAATAATAAATAAATAGTAACCTTAAACTCAGACCATTTAGGCTTAGAGATGAAATTTTCTATCGTTCAAGCTCTCCAGTTTTATATCCGGTACTCTCGCAGATACTTTTCCACAACATTTCTCTACTTTACGGCTTTTCTCTAACCTTCTACCTTCTTGTCTCTTCTGGCTACATTTTTGACCTTCCTATTATTCTTCATTTTTTTCAAATGCCTCCAATCACCACAACCTTCTTCCTTGAATAAACTAAGTGATTGAGTTTCTCTCATCAAATTCATATAGTTCAGAATTAATTCATCTTTCCCAATCATATATATTTTTGCAACCGTAAGATTTTTCACAAGCTTCCTCTTCCAAGTTTCTGGCCCATTCTCTCACTTGTTGATTTTTACGATTCATAACTCAACATTTGGCTGTAGTATTGACTGGTAAAATTATTAAATCTGTCTTAAATCTGATTCTAAAATTTTATTTGACCCTCCTACACTTTCGAGATTGCACGGCACTATTGTGGGTATGTGTTCTCTAGTACAACTAAACAAAAAAGTTCATCTAAACATATGACACAAATGAATTTATTGCCAAGATTGCCAAGTTAAAGTTAAATATCTATTTATCTAAAAATCATATGTTAATTAAGTAACCGTGGTATTAGAAGTTTTGAAACAATTGAATATCGTTTATTTGTATGACAGGTAATTAAAAATCCTTTAATTAGTATTAAGTACTGTTTATGTAAGTTACTCATCTGTGCTACTAGTTCTGTGCATATTCGTGTGACTGAATACTGTGAGAGAATCATGGGAGACACCATAAATTTGTCCACTTTTGCAGAACAAACAGACATGCTTTTAACTTATGGCGAGGTAATGGATTTGGTGCGGGTGCTGCTCGAAGATAACATGGAAAATTTCCCAACTAAAGAATACCAACTTCTAAGACGTTTATTGCCATTGAAAGATGTCTTAGAGAAAGTGGTACGCTGAAACCTGTACGAGTAAATACCGATGGACAAAGATTTCGACGAATTGCAAACATTGAAGAAGAAATACTCCCTGCTGCTCAGTTACCTCCTAATACAACACATGTATTAATTTCACGTTACGCCTGTGTAAGATTTTTTACCACAAGATTATAACGAACGCAGAAATTTCTCGCAGGGGTTAATTACACAATGCACAGGAAATCCTAACATCAAGAACTGCCTGCTGCTTACCAATGAATCTTGCTTTACAAAAAATAGGATTTCTAATCTTCGAAACAGCCATACTTGGGCCGAAGAAAACCCTGATACGACTGTTACTACACATTACCAACATACCTTTTCACTAAATGTCTGCTGTGGTCTTCTTGGCGATAGTCTCACTGGCCCCTTCTTTTTGCCACATAGGTTTTCAGGAACATATTGCATTTTTTTGCAAAATAATCTTCATGAGCTTCTAGAAGATATTCCTCTTGCCAATTTGCAGGGATTTTGGATTGTACATGACGATGCTCCAGCTCACTAATCTCATATTCTCGTTGATTATTTAAACACCACATATGGTAACCGATGGCTTGGTCGAAACGAATCTGTTCAATGGTCACCACGATCTACTGATTTAACGCAGTTAGATTTTTTTCGTGGAGCTAGATGAACCCTAGGATTTATTCTACGTCAATTGACACACAAGTAAAGCTTAGGAATTGGATCGTGGAATCCGCAGCAACTATTGAGAATCGTCCTGATGCTATACGAAGTGCCAAAGAAGCATAGATTCGTCGTGCTGAATGTTGCATTCAACGAAACTGTGGCCATTTTTAACAACTACTCTAAATGTTATATTATTAAATAAATATCTTTATACTCCTATATCTTGGTAATAAATTAATTATGTTTTATGTTAAGTATGTTTTATTATATGTTTATATGAACTTTTTTTGTTTACTGTGTGTGTAGAGAACACATACCTACAATAGTACCGTGCAATTCTGAAACAGCCTCTATATTCTATCTCTTCATGGTATCTGTTGGTTGTGGTTAATAAATAACTAACGTGTGCTCATTTGAAACGTGAATCTAGGTTAATTTGAAATTTTGATAGAATAAGACGCAAATATATTAGTCTGTGTTTGTTGTTCCGTAAACGTAAATCCAAATGACATTTGATAATGTCAATCACAAATATCAGTTAGTGCATAAAATAATCGTGCGTCGATTCTGGTTTAAATAAATTGCTTCTCAGTTTTAAAATGGCTTTCACTTTAGAACATAAATTTTTTTTAGTCCAGGCTTATTTTCGAAGTGGTATTAAAATTGATGGTTTATGGGTTTATTCAGTTCAAGATTGCATGGTAGAATTTCAAGTTGAGTTTCCACATTTTGTAAAAGATTATATACAATTTAAAAATACTCCGGATAGAACTTTAAAACTGTTTTCTGAAAATGGTAGTCTCTTAAGAAAATCAGGCAGCGGAGCAGTTAAGAAACGTACACCTCAAGTTGTCTATCGTGTTGAAGAAATAATGGTAAATGAACCACAAAAATCTGCTCGACATTTGAGTCAACAAATAAACCTTTCTGTTGGTACAACTCACAAGTTATTAAAAAAAAAATATGCAACTTTATCCATACCGTGTCACAGCAGTACAAGAATTTTTAGAAATTGATTACCCACATAGACTACAGTTTTGTAATTGTTTGTAAATATGAACAATAATGGAGAACTTTCGCAAAGAGTCATCTTTACTGATGAAGTATGGTTTTATAAAACGGGATACTTAAATTCACAAAATACAAGAATTTGGTGTAGTGAAAATCCATATGTAATTAATAAAGAATCGCTACATCCAGAGAAAATTGGTGTTTGGGCAGCGATAAGCCAAAGGCGAATCATTGGTATTTTTCCAGGGAACGTTAAAAGCTCAAAGGTATCGTACGGAAATTTTACAACCATTTGTCAATCAGTTGCATGATGATGAACTTAAAAATGCATATTTCCAACAAGACGGAGCACCTTGTCACTATACGGCAGAATCTTTGGATTATTTAAGAGAATTTTTTGATGAGCGTATAATTAGTCGAAATACTGAAATTGCCTGGCCTGCACGTTCATGCGATTTAACACCTTGCGACTTCTTTGTGGCCTTATCTAAAAAATAACATATTTCGAACACCTATATTGAATTTGAATGATATGCTACAGAGAATCGAACAGAAATGCATGGAAATTAATAACAATCCAGTAATGTTGCAGAATATCATCAGAAATTTTGAACGGGGGATTTTAAAGTGCATTGATCTTGAAGGACAACATTTTCAACATTTGTTATAGTTTTCAATAAATACCTATTATTTGTTATTTATTTGTATGTATGAAACTGTCAAAATATACGACTTCGTAGGTTAAGTAGTAAATTTTAATTTACGACATACTTCAAAATGTTCTCAGTAAATCACATGCTACTAGATTGACTTTTCAAATGAACACTTGTTAATTTGTTCTATTCTTAATATATAATTATAATGTAGTTTAATGGCGGAAATAGATGGTATAATATTATTTACACATCTTTTACTCATAATTTATGACATTTAGTGAATTCATTAATATGTAAGTATGTTTTTGCAACCACTGCTAGTTTCATAATTAATTCATGGACTAGTTTTCTATTTTGAATGTATCATTTAGCTCAAACTTAATAATCACATTCTACTTCTAAGTGTCGGCCTTATAATATTTGTGAAACCGGCCGTGAAAGTATACGAAATCATTTAAACTTTTCAAACAATTAGAATGTGCGGAGTTTGTAGTTGAAAGTTACTGATCTATGTAATAAGTTGGCCATGGATATTACATGTTCATTGCAGTTTTCGTATAAAATAAAGAAGGCATTCTCATTTCATAAAACAATCTCAATGTTTTCTCATTTTACATTTAGACCATAAGCGTTGCAGTGTCATCGGAAAAGAAGGGAAAATACCAATCTACCCATCTCTTTCTCCGTACATATATATATATATATATATATATATATATATATATATATATATATATATGACTGTATATACGCCGCAATAAAAAGAAAATTTCGTAGAACTTTTACGATTACAATTTGGATTTCTAACTTTCTGGTTTTAACGAAGGAAGAAATTGCAATTGTATTATTATGGCTTTTAATAAAAATGCCTCCTGGGTGTACGAAGAGGGACTTACTACGCTGCTAAAGTACAAATAAAATGGAATGAAAAGGAGACGAGGATAGGAGAAGAAGGGGTGAAACGTAAAAGGAGCGAGACGGGAGTAGAAGAAGAGAACCATAAAATCTTTGAACATGGTGGAAAACTTTTGCATCGCGGGCAAAATATCTCAATATTTCAGTTTCCGAATAATGAATTGTGAGAATGGAAGTTTTCACAGAAAGAAAAGTTAAAGTATTTTGCAGAAGTTGAGGTGGAACTTCTAGTTGGTTGGACCTGCTTGATGTATACTTATGGATACGCTATCTCTGCAAATATGCATTAACATTTTCATATAGTAAGTAAAAGACACATGTAACATTTACTCTAAATAATGGAATGCATAACGATTTAATAAAATAGAGCTATGGCGATAAATAATATGTCATTAGTAGGACCACATCCTGAACATCATATCGAAAGAATGCGAAATATCAAGCGATACACAAAATTTGTATTCTAGGTAGGCCATGAGCGACTGAGATAGGTATATAAGAATTGGCGAAGTGTCATTTGTAAATAATCGTACGTCAAACCTGACAAGTTGAACGATATCTATGCAATTTATTAGCTATTTAATAATGCGTTTATATTTAACGGACAACAGAAACGGCATGTGGTTGAAATTTAATTTAGAAATGGTAGTAAAATTAACGGCAAATGAGTTTATTCTATCAGGAATGCATATCAGATATTGCTATCCCATCAGTTTTTCACATGCATTCGCCGTTTTGTGCAATTATTCAGGGAAACAAGAAACGTGGATCGCAAAAGAAGGGCAGTGGTAGACCAACAGTTCCAAATGAAGAAATTGTTGAAGCGGGAAGGCAATTCGTAGAAGAACGTCCTCGGGCTTCTGTGCGACATTTACACCAAGATTTAGATCTTTCTTATAGAACTTGTAGACGTATTCTTAACCATGATCTACATTTACTTTCTTTGGACAGACCGAAACGACAGGAATTTCATCAAAGATTATTGACTATTTCTTGATTAACGATGGATGCATTGAAAAGGTTATGTTTACTGATAAATCCTGGTTTCATCTGGCTATGTAAATTCTCAAAACATGAGGATGTGAAGCGCAAATAATCCGCACTTTTTTGTGGAAGCACCACTGCATCCACAGAAAACTGGAGTTTGTACAGGTATTTGTCGCAGTAGGATTATTGAACCTATATTTTTTGAAGTTATTTGGATTCAAAATAGAAAATTTTAAAAAGTAGCCAAAAAATGCTTGCACGTTTAGGAATATTAAACGCTGCGCGCTGCAGACTGAAAATCTTGATACCATTTGCAAATATGTTACACGATGATGAATTACACGAAGGCTACTTCCAGCAAGATGGAGCTCGAGTATACTACCAATGAAAACATTGTTCTTCTAAGATAACTTTTTGAAGATCGAATTATTAGTTTAATTCCAAACACAATTTGGCCACCTCGTTCCTGCGATTTAACACCGTGCGATTTCTTTTTATAGCCGTACTTAAAAAATTATATTTTGTAACACCTGTTTTTGATCTTAACGACCTGCAATAAAGGGTTACTAATAAGATCGTAGAAATTAATAATTCACCTTGGATCCTAGAAAATGTTATTAACTCTGCTTGGCGAAGAACTTTACTCTGTATAGATAGAGGCGGTGGCCATATTACGCACCCTATTTAATGGATATGATTTCGTAATAGATTGTGTTTTGTTCTTCTTTTGATATAAACAATAGCGTAAACGTATCATCAAAATTCCACACGACAAACTCTAATGGATGACTTCACAAATGACGAAGATTAATTTCTTCGATAAAAACGTTTCTTTTGGGAACCAACACATTCGCGTTAAAAAAAATATTAATGAATGCCTCAATGTCATACTTGCTTGTTTTGTATACTGCATTAATAAATTTCTGTGCTTACTTTAATTATTAATTCATCTTTATTCTGAATATTTCGAGATTTTTCATACGTTAGTTTTCAAATTTTATTTTTCGGTATTTTTTTATTTTAAAACACACAACACTAAAAAAAACTATATTTTTTATTATAAATCGATCTTATTTAACATTTGAACAACCAAAACTTTCAAATAACCGTCTTTTCCCTGAAATTTAATTTTTTGCGTAGACTTAAATATTAGGTTAGCTTAATGAATGTCACTTGGCAACTCTTATTTAACGATTTAACCTATGACTACCAGTATGACATATAGGTTAAATCACTTAATCAATCTAAGACATAACTGATTTAGTCCATGGCATACTCTGAAAACTTTTTTGTGGCTCACTTAATATAACACAGGTCTGCAAGAAAACAACTGCACAGTATTTTGAAACTGTTTCTTATAGATTTTTACTCACTAAATCCTAGAAAATATTCGAACAAGCTAGGAATCTTACTGGCTGGGTTGAGCAAATTTATAGAGGGTGAATTACGGGAAACGGATGCTTTTCAGGAAAGTAACGAGTGATCATTAAAATTTTCGCTCAAGTAAGCCATGTACATAAAAAGTATGCCCTAACTTAAGTTATTAGAGGAGATCTGTCATTATAATTTCAAAAGTCATGATACTCATGATTGTTAAAAAATAATTTGAAATGCTGACTTTTATATTAAATATATTTATAATTTTTATACAAAGTAATAGAATATTATAAAAAATGTGTAAAATGATGACCATTCTCCACCAAGCATAATCGCACTCTATTTCGTAGAGCATTGAAAACATTGATCAGTATTTACGGTGAGTTATTGATGTGTTCACATTTTTCAATGATTTTATGTCTTAACTCTTGTAGATTATTAATTGGTGTTTCATAAATAATATTCTTTATATATGGCCACCCAAAAAAATCAATGACTATTAAATCACACGATCGTGGTGGATATGGAATCGCTGTATTTCTACTTATTATCCTATCGCCATAAAATTGTTGCAAAAACTGAATATTTTCAAGTGTAACGTGAGATGTAGCCCCATCGTGTTGAAAATATCCGACCTGGAGTTCATCATTAGTCAATTGATTAGTAAAAAACACTGAGAATTTCGTTACGATATTTCTCCGATGTTATCGTGCCCTCAAAGAATATTGGTCCTATTAATCGGTGACGACTCATACCTACCCATACGCCTATTTTATCTGGATGTAGAGGAACTTCTCTGTAGAAATGAGGATTTTCACTGGACCACATACGCATATTTTGCGAATTAACATAACCTTTCAAATAAAACCAAGCTTCATCGGTGAATAAAGTATGATTTAAAAAATTGTCTGTCATTGTTTGAATAAACCATTGGCAAAATTGTGTTCTTTTTTCATAATCCGTAGGTAATAGATTTTGTACAAAAGTTAATTTATATGGATACATGTGCAAGCCCTTTTTTAAAATTTTTTGACATGTTCCATACGAAAGCCCAACTTGTTGCGAAACTCTGCGAATAGATGTTTGAGGAGATTCGTTAATAATTTGTCTGTCATTTTCAATTACGACGCGACTTCTCTTGAGAGGAGAACCGCTTCCTTTTTTCCTTAAAATACTGCCTGTTTGACGAAAAAGATTTACACAATGCATTAGCGTATCACGGAAAGTTTTATAGCTAGGAACAGTATTTGGATATCTCTCTTCAAACTCCGCAAGGCAATTTTCTATTGAATGCTGCCAAATACCATCACTTTTTCGAGATGTCAGGAAGTAACATTCTACCATAAACGCTTTATGCATATCATTAAAGGCCATTACTTTTTCTTTTGATGAAACTTTAAAATATATATTTGACACTGACAGATGTTTGAAATAACATCTTAATGACTAAAGCTACGACATAATTTTTATATACACGGCCAGCTACGAGTGAAAATTTTAATGATCGCTCGTTAGAAGCAGAAAGTATAAACAAAATATTTTGTTTCAAGAGAAACAATCATTAAGCTATGCAATTATGGAATGCTTATGAGCAAAAAATTATTTCTGACCATTTTCACGAATATAAATTTGAAGTCGCTTTCGAAAGTTAGCGTTCACTCTTGCCAAAGTTTCTTCATCGATTAGACCGATTTTTGGCACGTATGGCAATTTACAATTTTTCACGGATAAAAATAGCACATATGGAAAGATCGCGTGGGCATGGAGGCACGGAAGATCCCAAAGCGTGAAACCACATGATTAGGGAATGCAGTTCGAATAGCAGCCATGGAATCTCTCACTGTATAGGCAGTGGCTCCATCTTGTTGAAATCATACTGACGGAAACAGATTTCAAACATGTTGACATAGCGGTCTGAAGTAACCGTTACTGTCACTTTTTTTTCTTAAAAAAAGGCCCGAAAATTCCGCACTTCTCAGAACCGCACCAAATACTTTTGAGCTGCATAGTGGTCGCAGATGTAATCCATGAGGATTTTGGGAAGATCAGAATCGACAATTTTGTTTATTTATTGTCGCATGGAGATAAAAATGGGCTCCATCGCTGATTATGATGGAATCATAATCCTCATTTTCTTCAAAAATATCAAGCAATTGTTTGACAAAAAGTGAGACGTTGTTGGTAATTCCACACATTTAACTGTTGGCTACCGTAATTTTATATGGGTCTTTGTGTAAAATTCGCTGCACAGTGCTTTACGATAATCGCAGTTCCGCAGAGTGCCGTTCTAGCAGAGCGACCGGGACTTCGCATAATTGCCTCTCTTACCCGATCCACATTTCCTGGTGTTCTGGTGATTCTAGCAAGGCCGGATGGTTTCCTTTTCAATAATGAACTAATCGTTCTCAATGCATTAATCCACCTAAGAATAGTATTGTGGCTGGGTTCATTACCATAACGACCGATATGAAATTTTCGCCTGAACGAACGCTGAATAATTATCAGTAATTCACCATTTTTTATGTACGTGAATGATGGATATTTAATGGTAACTCCAGCTGCGTTAAAAGCCAGCTACGCGCCACCCATCCCCTCCAGGAACTTAGTACCATGCTTCCCACGCGTGACTCACCTTGTACATGTTTGACAGGGTATTAGAAATGAGTATAAACAAGTGTATTGTCAGATTTGATAATGTTTCAACATGATAAATAAATTCAGGATCTTAGTTGCTGTATAAGCCACACTCAGTGTGGCTTATATATATGTATAAGCCATAATGTAGGCGCGTCCTTGAAATAAAAAGAAAACGTATGTAAAATGGAAAGATCAAATTGTATGGAATATAGGTATACCAAAAATATTTTCCTAAAATCCCTGCTCATAAGCGAAAAAAAAAATTACGAAGATTCTTATTACGCTACTGTGCGATGGATTATATTATAAAAGACAATACCTTAAAGTTGAACGCCAATAACAAAAAAATAGTTTTGTTATTGTCCATCTCGCTTTAAGTTTCGTTCAATTGTCGCACAATTGTTCGATACAATTTTTCGATTAAAGATAGATTGTTACAAATAGAACTTTAAATGCCTGTAGATCACACATTTTACATCTTCTTTTAATACGTCTTCTTCAGAAAATTCATGGAAAATTTTAGGGTTCCGGATATTCTGTATGCTTTATTGGTTTGGCTTCTGACATCGTTGGTTCTATCTTGACTTGAAGTAAATTCTACATCCAGGAAATTTAATCTCATCATCTATTTCATTGGATTGTTCTCGATCACGAGTTTGCATCTTATTCGTTCTTTGGCAATAACCAGCAACTTTTTTTTGCCGTAGATATTTTCATGTTTAGGCTTCTGGCACCGTGCCACGTTGTTGTGTTTTCTTTTATGTAATAAATTGTAGTAAATGAACGGGTTAACAGCCTGCCTTAAATTTTAAATAAGCCTCTGAAAAATATATATGAGAGGTGATTTTTATATTGTCTAGCCATTAAAAAAATAATTTACAATAGCTAACTTTTGTTGTAAAATATCTGTTGCATTTGGATTTATACTGTTACAAGAACGCTAGGTTGGCATGGTGTATTTTATCACTTGGGAGCACCAAATTGTTACAAGATGGACGCTTGTGGCTTGTGTTAATTTCGGGCTAGCAGTAACGTTCTAACTATAATGTAAATGGTTTAAAATAATAAATGGTGCAATATGTAGTATGTAGTATGCTACAATAAATGTTCACTTCCTTACTAGCGAAAATAATGTTCTACTATTGATAGTTTCCTGTCAGTTTTTAGAATAATTTTCAAAATGATTTTAATAAGAGTGCAGTGTTAGCATGACACTTAATTACAAGCAAGTCAAACGTAGCAAATGAACCTAGCACACACATTTTATTTTGGCGAATTCCTTACATATTAAATAAATCAATTTGGTTTTATAAATGACAGAGTTGATTCTTTATTGAAACGTATTGTTTACAAATCTTGTTATTTTCATTCATTTTAATTTATCTATGGTACTTCCTTTAGAGGAATTCCTTATACAGACGTTTTATTAAATTTCAGTCGAGCACTACTCTTAACATCCGATGCAGACGTATCACGTAACGAAAAGTAGAGGAAGACACATCCTCTAATCATTTCGCTTCAGTCACCAAACAAGGATTTTATTAAAGTCGTCCAATTCGCGTAATTAAATAAGCTGACATCCCGATAGAGCCGAGCGACGTTGAAATTTGATTACCCCGCCACCTGGCGGATTACGTCCGACGTCTCTACAAAGTAATACTAATATCCCGGCTTAATACCAGAATGTAAACCCGCGCCTCATCACCATAACATCCTCATTATTCTTCGGGAGAGACGACGGTAGTCCGCCGGATGAATCCAAATCCAGTCTACGTGCCCTCTACTACATTTGTCTCTATATCTGCTCATGTTTCGAGACACTACGAACATTAGGATCGTCTGCGTTGGTGTGCTATCATAACTGCTATCTGATACATAATTTCGCGCAGTAACATCCGACGTCGGGATGCAATAGTCTCTCTCTGAAGCAAAAGATATAAGGACAAAGTCTTGGCCAAGCTGTTACTACATTTTGTACACTCGCTATTGTATATGTTTCTCGAGGAAACGTATATATCATCCGGGATATAGGATGTTGTAATTGCAGTTTACATCATGATTGCATACATTGTGAATCTTAATACAGTCTTATACATAATTGTAATATTTTAACGAATACCGATATCATCTTTCGGGCGTAAACATTATCATTAAATTAGTTAACTAAACTAATTCTGATTTATATGGGCGTGTTTTTTTAAATAAGTATCGTTAAGACAATTTTTTTAAACATTTTATTTTTACATGAAAGCCTGGACCTTAATTTTATTTTCAACATAATTTCAACTTACCTATATTATTTAGAATATTCATATTAAAAGATTTCGAATACATGCATACAAATATATAAAAAAAACATATCTGAACCATTATACGAGGGATGTTTCCAAAGTTCTGGAAATTGTGCTCTAATTAAATTACGCAGAACTTATAGACAATGGTGTTGATGATAGACAAATCTTGACATATTTATGACGCTATCCAATGCAATATCATTCAGTCTGATTCAGATGTCCGACCGATATTGACGCATGTTCATAGCACTGTCTGCGTAACCATGGAGGACACAGCTAAATCTCAAAGAGAAATATTTTTCTTTTTATGGAAAGAGGGTGTGAAAACTTCAGAAATTATTAAACATCTGCATCTGAGTCTGCAGAATCTAAATGTACCGTATATCAATGGATCTATCATTTTAAAAGTGGTAGAATATCATTAGAAGGTGACATTTACCAGCTCGTAACGGATATAACGAAAGTTTTGGACTATTTTAAAACGTTTTCTTCGAATACATAAACACAGTTTTGAAGAGTAATCAATGGCCATGTGTTACCATGATTACATCGTATATTTATTTCACATTTTTCTTCTCGGTTGTAGTAATATAGCTTATAAATTAGAGCTACGAAAGCATATTCATAATTTAGTTGGCAAAATGCCCAAACGGCAAATTGTACACCTTTTTGACAACGAAAATATATCTCGAACTACCACACATCAAACAATCCGTGAATCCGAAGAGGTTATATCCTGTCAGAACTTACCGAAAAGTGACCGACCACGAAATCTCGCTGCAGCCATAAATAAAAAAAGACTTCACTTTGCTGAAAACCATATTGGAGCGTCTACCCGTAAATTAGCTCGTCGTGTTCATGTTTCTAATACCAGCATTGCAAGAGAAATAAAAAAAATACTTCAAATGCAGAAATAGACAAAAGTGTATAAAATACACGGCAGCTCAACCTCAAGAATTCCTAGAAGTTATTGAAATTTGAGACAAGAGCATTTTGCTGGAAACAAAATAATCATTATGGAAATAAAAAGTATTTTCCGGTAGCAATACGGAAACTCTGGGTAATGCTGGTTTTTACACAAGAAATGTGGATTAAACTCCTGATGAAGTAAAGTATAAAACAAAAGCAAAATTCACAGAAAAAATCCTAGTCTGGTGCGCTGTTTCTGACGTAGGTATTTCTCGACCTTACAAAAGCCATGTGAGAGGAGAAGCAGTAATCACCAATCTTTACATTCAACGTTGGTTGCCATAATTAGTTGATTTCATCAATGAACATCATCCAAACGATGATACCATGTTTTGACCTGACTTGGCTTCAAGTCGTTACGCCAGAGAGACAAGACAATGGTTGGAAGGGCAAAACATAACTTTTGTGCCTCGTGCGCATAACCCGTCAAACCTGCCTCAAGCTAGGCCTATTGAAACCTTACGGGCATTATTATCTCATAAGATCTACCAAAATGGTTGGGAAGCACAAAATGAAGATCAATTAAGGAATAGGATCTGAACCAAACTTTATGATATTCCTCTAGAGTACTGCCAAAGACTTATGCAAGGCGTTTGAATAAAACTGCGTCGCATTGAACAATTAGGACTGTTAAATATTTTATAATATGTATTAAGTTTAGAAAGTACAAATCTTGTTAAATGTTATGTGAAGAATTCTAAATAGTAGAGTTTTCCGAAGGTATAAAAGTTTACATTCGAAATAGTCCGAAACCCCGTTATTAATCTCCAAGAATTGTAACAAGTCGTTCTTTTCGAGTGGGATAATATTCTCCAAGAAGTAATCCAAAATTTGATCGTGAACTTACCACGACGAATACAAGAAGTTATTAGAACTAAGGGAGGTTCACGCGTTATTAACTTTTATTCTGTCGTACCTTTTTTCTTTGTTTTTAGAATTTTTAAGATTTGCCAAAATATAATTTTGCAATTCAATTTACGAGGGATGTCAGGTTACTAAGGCACATTTGTGAATTCCAGGCAGACTACTTTATTTATAGAAATCAAACATACACTAAGTAAAAGCATGAACTGTTAGCTACTTTTCAACATAATCGTCGTCAATGTTAAGGCACTTATCCCAGCGAGGCACAAGCTTCTGTATACCCTCTTCGTAAAAGGTACGATCCAAATTTCTAAAATACTGTCGTACTTCATCTTGAAGTTCGTGGTCATTTTCAAACCTTTTACCCGACAAATGAGCTTTAAACGGCCCAAACAAATGAAAATCAGAAGGAGCCAGGTCTAGACTATGGGGCTGATGGACAATAACTTCCCAACTGTGACCAGGCAGGCCTTCTTCTGATTTGATGTGTGCGGTCTTACATTGTCATACAACAACCCGTTTCCTATCGTCAACCTTCCTCTTCATTTCTGTCGAATGGCTTGGTGTAATTTTTCGAGAGTTTGACAATAAATATCGCGCTGATTGTCGTTTTCAGTGGTAAAAACTCTATGAACAAAACGCCTTGCATATCCCAGAGCACAGTTGCCGTTGTCTGTTTTACAGACTGTTGAATTTTTTCGGTGCAGGTGAACTTGGATGCTTCCACATCATCGAATCTTTTTTTTTATTCTGGGATATGGTGGTGTACGCACGTTTCGTCTCTTATAACTATAGACTCTATAAATAGGTTTCCTTAACGATAGCGCGTTAAAAGCCCGCCGCCATTCGTTGCATTTTGGACAACGTTTTTGGCACCCATCTCGCGGACACTTTTCGATAGCGTAATTCAGGTACGATTTCATGAATAGAGCTTTTAATAATTCCGGTCAGTAGGGCAATTTGCCGTATTTTCAACGGGCGATCTTCTCTAATTAGCGTATCGACCTTTAATTGATTCTCATCCGTTTTCGTTGTTGATGTTTTTTTTTCACACACCTTCGGGATCATCCTTCAAAACTGTGTACTGTTTGCACCACACACTAACTTGTTTTCGACTCATAACGCCTTCTCCGTAAGTCTCCAGTATTTTTTTGTGAATTTCGGTAGGTGTTTCATTATTTGCATGCAAAAAACGAATGACCGCTCGCACTTCCAACTTAGAGTATATTTCGATCGAAACTGACATTGTGCGTCTCGGCACACGTTGTACTGAACCTAAGGCAATGACAATAGTCACCTATGCAGTACATATGCGCATCTAAAATGCGTGCAAGTTTCAACCTGATTGGAGCGACGTATGCAAACGTACCTTTGGAACCGGACATCCCTCATAATTTATAATGTTTTCCATAAGTTTCCATTAAAAAAAAGTATAATTATCTCCAGCTCAATTGTTTTTGATGTGGTTAAAAATTAATTCACCAATAAAACAATTTTTTAAAAATTATATCAAATTATTTGAGTTTGGCCTCAATTTCATTAGTGTTCGGGGATTTTACCCACTAATGGTTCTCATTAAGAAAGAGAAAGAGTCTTAGTAAACCTACGTCATAAAATCAGTCGTTTCGGAGATATTCCAATGTTGTTATTGAATAAAGCTATTTAGTCATTAAATGCTGTTTTAATAAGAAAACATACATACAAAAATTAGCAACTCAACAAGTGATGCTTAAATTAAATGTTCTAAATGACCTCCTTCCATGTGCGAACATGCTTGACATCTACGCACAAAAGAATCTCGCACTCTTTCGAAGATTCCTGGAGAGTGTCGAATTGTCGCACATGCGTTCCGTATACGTCGCTGGAGATCTTCTATGTCATTTACAGATATGGAATAAATTAACGACTTTAAGTAACCCCAAGCAAAAAAGTCTAGTGGATTCAAATCAGGAGATCTAGCACTTGGACTCTCCCCTCCTATCCATCTACCATTAAATTCATTATTTAAATAATTACAAACAATGTACACGAAATGTGCAGGCCCGCCACCATGCATGAACAACATCTGTAACCTATCCTGAAGAGATACATCTTCTAATAACATTGGCAAAGTGTTTCGCAGAAATTTCAGATAAATTTCGGCAGTTAAGCGATTAAGACGAAAAGCTGGTCCTATCAGTCGATCGTTTAGAATGTCAAGCTAAACATTAACACAAAAACCTATGCTGACGCCTTGATTCTATATGGGTGTGAGGATTTTCGTCCGCCCAAGCGTAACTGCTATGAAAATTAATAATGCCGTCTTTAGTAAATGCAGCTTCATCGCTGAATAGAACTAAAGCAGGAAAGATTGGTTTTTCTGCAATTTTCTGCAAAATCATTTTGCAAAACACACTTCACGAAACGTAGTCAGAAGCGGTTAGTGCTTGCACTCGTTGAAGATGATAGGTTGCAAATGTTGCTGGTGTAAAGTCCTCCAAACTAGAGGAGGGCTAATATGTACTGCAGCAGAGATCTTTCTAACACTAATACCTGGATATTCTTCAATCCTTCTTAAAACATCCTCTTCTACTGCAGGAGTACAAACAGATCCAGGTTTACCAGCATCGCTATAGATTAAAAACCCACCTTTGGCAGACATTGGTGTACTTTTTTAAAAAAATTATCACTAGGCAAAATACGGCTAGGTTAACTTTCCGCATAAAGGGAACGCGCCTCATAAGCATTATCATTAGCAGCACCATACATAAAGTGAATGTCTGCCATTTCTGCATTCGTGTATATATTCATATTTAACCTACAGCAAAAGGGAGATGGATACGACATATAACATTACAGTAAATAACGAAAAATAAAAGCTAGGATACACATTTATTGTACATGGGTAACATAAGCAAAAGTCTAATTATGCTTTTGATGAAAAAAAATGTAAAATAAGTTATAACTCAGAAATGATTTGAGGACCTAGGTTTACTAAGACTATACAAAAATGTTTTAAATATGTCTATACGTTATATGCACGTATAAAGCTTTTGTTTCATTATGAAACAGACATGTAAATAAATTTACATATCTGTAACTGTATACTTGGACAATATACTATACTATACTATACTATATATACTTGGTATAGTCTCTTTCGTCCGTAAGATGTCACTCGTAAATAAGTGCCACCTTATAGAATGAAACTTGCTATATCTGATGAGCGGTTCGGCTTAATGTCATATACAGATACAGATTTTGTTTATAAAGATTTGTATCATTTGTATACACTGCTTCATTAGCTTAGCTGACGACGCCTATAAATGGCAGAAACATATGTCTTAAGCAGAAGTAAATGCCGAAAATACGAGGTATTGTCCAAGTATACAGTTACAGATATGTAAATTTATTTACATGTCTGTTTCATAATGAAACAAAAGCTTTATACGTGGATATAACGTATAGACATATTTAAAACATTTTTGTATATCTACCGCCACCTGGCTCGTTTTAGAAGGACTACCCGTATTCCTTTCGGTTCGTATGAGCATAGCTTGTCAATCGAAAGATCGCTTTCTTTGGTATAGTCTCTTTCGTCTGTAAGATGTCACTCGTAAATAAGTGCCACCTTATAGAATGAAACTTGCTATATCTGATGAGCGGTTCGGCTTAATGTCATATACAGATACAGATTTTATTTATAAAAATTTGTATCATTTGTATACATTGCTTCATTAGCTTAGCTGACGACGCCTATAAATGGCAGAAACATATGTCTAAGCAGAGGTAAATGCCGAAAATACGAGGTATTGTCCAAGTATACAGTTACTGATATGTAAATTTATTTACACGGCTGTTTCATAAAGTTTACTAAGACTGTTTTCTTTATCTTAATGAGAACCATTAGTGGGTAAAATTTCCCTTTTTCAACACCCTGTATAACTGAAGCAAAAATCATCAAAAACCAATAAAAAAGGGATAATGTACAAGGCGCTGCTGCTGTCCAAAATGCATAGTCAGTTGCCCAACGTATACCGTAAGACCATATATCTTACTCTTCTCTTGAAGCAGGTGGACGTCCAAGATGCAACGGGCTCTCGAGACGTAATTTGTGAGTCTCCATTTTTTTTCTCGTCTACACTTCCTTCCACATCCGTTATACGCGAGCCCTACTACCAACAACGGTAACAGACGCGCTACACAACGAGAAGGGATTGACGGACGCCGGCAATGATGAATGATGAAATTATGTAAAGCACCCGTCAAGCACTTGCTCACCAGTCGAGAACCAGACGTGAAAAAAGACGACGGGAACGAATAACACATGCACAATAGACGCATTAAAACTGACATAATTACGTTTTGCGAAGCCACTGTTCCCGCTGATGATATAAGACGGTATAACAAGAGAGAAGAGTCGCGTGAAATGGAAAATGGTTATAAAGAAGGGTGCAGACCGCGGCGAACTTCTTATTGAAAAATAATTCATCGTTGCGGGGGTCTCTCTTTCACGGGCATTGCTCGATTGCGGCAGGTAATAACCGAGGCGGCCACTTTGCGGAATTATTCACGGAGGCAGTAAGTGATTAGTGTGCATTATTTGTGACATGCAAGTCCGTTGGTAACAATGGACGAGAACGGAACTCCGATAGCACCCTCTCGAATTAATGAATTAATTAAGGAATTGGACGTTTCTCGTGAATATGTTACAAGAACAGGATCAATCTGACCTGATGCCGTTTTCGGTAGGGTGTAATTCTAGGAATTTATACGATTCTTTCTGTGAATTGAATGTATATATCAGAACGGTGTATATTTATTTTATCCGAAAAGAAGAAATTATAGTGGCACTATATATAATGGGTTTTTTTTTTATTTTGGTGGTGGAGAACTTTAAATTGGCAACCTTGTTTTCTGTGACAGGCGATTTTACAGTTCTCTGTCTGTTTGGAGCTTAGTTTGATTTGGAAATTCATCATAAATAGACTCACGCTGAAGCAACGGTTGAAAATTGTTCAAATTTATTTTCAAAAACATGGTTCAATTCGAGAAACTCATCTGGCATTACCAGCAATATATGGTGCTCATAATCGTCCATCAGAGCGATTAATTCGAGAACTTTGGATCGTTTCCGCCATACGGTGTTATGCGTTCAGCGTATGTATATTTTTGAACTGTGTGGTATAATTAAAATCGTTTGATAAACCGACCTATATTACTTGATTTTCTTGTTATTTACTTTTGCATGTTTCGGTATATATCTTACATCTACGAGTCACCTCTGCTTTTATTTAATTTCTCAAACATCTATTGGGAACTATATTGTATAAGTATTTAGATTCTGTCGTTCTTTGGAGACTGTGGTTAAGTAAAAACTTAAAAAAGGCATATAACCCCTTACCATAATTATTAATTGTATCCTAAATACGTATTTCTACAACTAAGTTGTCATCATCAGTGTCCCATGTGCGACATTTTGCTTTGTTGTTTTACCTACTGATGATGCCAACTTAGTTGTCGAAATAAGTATTTAGGATACGATTAATAATTGTAGTAAGGGGTTATATACCTTTTTCAAGTATTTAAATTCTGTTATCTGTAACATTTGAAATGTCTCATCAACCAGAGATATTGTTTTACATTTAGTTAATTTCAATACGTACTAAATTTAGATTGTTATTTATCTCATCGTACACGTAGAATTTTGTTGACTATCTTATTCTTCTTTTGGTTAGCTTCAAGATACGTATTTTTCCACAGTATAAACATCAGATTGTGTAATATATATTTTTTTTCTTAGTTAATTATTCTGCAAAGGGTTGTCTGAAATTCTAACTTAACTAAGAGCTAATTGGAGATTGCTTTATAATCACCTTACATATATTTCGAACATTGTAAGGGCTTCCAGTTCATTTATAATATATCTGTTTGGTATTGTCCATTTAGAAAGGTTGGAGTTAGTCGTATATTTACTCCACTTGACGTTTACACATACATGTGCGTATGTGTGTGAGTCTGGTAAGGGTTATAAAATGACGGACTAATATATATTGAAGATTATTAAAATAAAACGGTGAATTTAATTTACTACAGTGCTGTTCACTTATACGGTTATTAATTTTTTTTATTGTTTTGTTTTCTTGTTGTTAATAAACTATTTCTTGTTATTGTTATACTACTTGGTGTTTTATTGTTATGGTAAGAATTTGTCAACGTATTTAACTGCGATTTAGTTAACTTACTGTCGGCGGTGTCTGTGTTTGCTATACCGGCTCGAAAGTATAAACACGGTGGCGCCTAATATAAAAGAACCTCCCTGGGTTGCTCCTTAACTGAGTTGGTCTCTCAACCAAATATCTCCGGGACAATCGTGTTATTGGGGTAAGTTGGTAAATCAAGTAGGTATTACCGTGTGTATGTAAGCGCCGAACTAGTACTTAGCAACGTTTACTCTAAAGCATAATACGCATTTCGTAAGGCGTCGTACAGTCAGGTCACAAACAAGCGATTGATAGAGTTGTTCCTAATCCAAACGCGTCAATTCGTCGTCGTACCCAACAATTAAATTTGTGTCCCTCCACTTTATGGAAAATTATGCGTAAAGATCTTAGTTTACGTGCATACAAAATTCAACTTGTACAGCAATTGAAGCAACACGATCATCGTTCGCGCCGTACATTTGGTGATGGGCCGAACGAAACATTGCTATTGATCCACAATTTCATTTGAAAATTTTGTTCAGTGATGAAGCACACTTTGGGTTAAATGGCTATGTCAATAAGCAGAATTGCTGCATTTGGAGCGATGATTGTCCACAAGATATTGTTAAAACATTATCACATCCAGAAAAAGTCGCTGTTTAGTACGCTTTATGGGCTACTGGAATGACTGGTCCATAAGTCTTCTAAAATGGTAATGGTCATAACGTTACAGTAAACGGCGAGCGGTACAGAGATATGATTATTAACTTTTCCGTGCCTCAATTGGAAGGCAATTGGACGGCGTCACATGCCAGACAGCGCGCGATACAATTAATTTGCTGAGAAAAATCTTTGACGAATGATTAATTACACGAAATAAACCTGTTAACTGGCCACCTCGTTCGTACGACTTGAGACCATCAAATTACTTTCTCTGGGGATATGTAAAGTCTCTCATATCTACGCCGATAAACCAGAATTAATTGAGCACTTGGAAGCCAACATTTAACGTGTTATTTCCGAAATACAACCTGATTTACTGCGAAGAGTGTATGAAAAATGAACCTCCAGATTACACCATCTACGACCCAGCCGCGGCGGCCAAATACCGGAAATCATCTTCAATCATTAATGCCATAAAATTGTCTTCTTAATAAAGTCAATTTCATGGATATTAAAAACATTTTCCTGGGTTTTATTTCAATTTAAAGTTCGCGCCCCTAGATAAAAAACCAGCCTTTACTTCCTGGCTTAAATAAATCTAAAAATAGAAGACTTGAACTTGAACAATTTCTCTGAGGCTTAGCTTTTAAAACATCGATTTTGCCGTGTGTTATCAGACATTAGATACCAAATTTCTTTAAATCTCCAAAAAATTGTTTTGAAGCTTTAATGTTCGCATAAAAAAATTATTAATAAGGGAATCGAAGAATTATTATGCGAGGTTTCTCAATTTAACTATTGTGTTTCTCTATGTATTCTTTTCTTCTTTTAATTTAAAATAAAAATTATTCTTAGAATTCATAAGTCTAATTAACGATATATTGAGAGTTCATGGAAGCAAAGAGCAAACAAAAGGAGTTAAATATAAATGATCATGGTCTTGGTAGTCTGTAAACACCTTAGCGAATTTATGGCGCCGTCGATTAAAATTCAGGAAACCATTACGAGGAAGTACTTTTTTGCAGTCATCGGCTCTTGGATATAAAGAAGTGGATATACCATATATAGCTACCATCAATCAGCGGACTAAATTGTTCCGATCGAGTTATTTCCAGAATAAACATCTCAGAGAACTTTGAATCATCTTGATCGCATAAAAATTGGCGGTGGTAGATCAAAGATTTTTAATGACGACGCATTAGAACACACAGTTGACTAGACATACAATGCACGAATACCCGATTACGTAATTGGGACAACTTTCTATGTGCTACTTTCACAGCAATTAATTGACGGAATTTATTATTTATATCCAATGTTTTAAAAAAGTTTCGGAATATAGCACAACTGATTGTTGCACATTATGGCAATTTCAATATAGGTTGATACCTGCTCAATCTCGCACTCTAACTGGCATCTCACTTTTTCTGTCCATTGCTCCCAAACTGTAGCAGCGCGCACAACACGTTATGTTATCCAGGTCAAAAACTGAATACCAGAAAATTTCAGGCTACAACTTTTCCTGTATATTAAATATTGATCGATGATTAGCGAAATTGGCTTCTGTACTGGAAGACGATTTTCCATATCGTATGACCGTATTCAGGTGGTATAATGAACTCCGAGGAGAAAGTTTTGCGCTTGGACAATGCTCCGAAATTTGAACTCTCTAACCAAGATGAAATGAATTGATGGTAACAAGAAGATGCTCGATTCCGATATGCATGTAATATGTATGTGAACTGAACTATGTGAAGGCGAGATAGAAGTTTGGGCATTTACGCATGGACTATTCGCACCATATGGCACGAACATTTTTTGGGTCGGAAAAACTTCCTTTGGATACTCCTTGCCAATCGACGAGCACATTTCTTGGCGACGCAAAATGCTTGAATAGTTTTAAAATGGAACATATCTATGCCAACAGCATCATGGAAGATGCCAAAAACAGGTTCTACTACTATAACATCCCACGAAAACTCAAAACTCAAAAGTCTTTATATGTGTGTTCGAGAGAGAATGACTTTATCGAAATTAAGGCGTGTCCGTTTGTGCCCGGAGGTCTGGATCCATTTAGAAGAAAATAGACGAAATTTTGTTTACGAAGTGTTGTAAAGCGCTTGGAAATTTTTTTAATTTTTCCAATTAAATCTTATTTCCAAAGGACGTGTTGCAGCAGTCTCTTACCAGCTTTTGTGATTATGTATTACAATTTGTATTATATTGTATACGCCCTTCTTTTCACAATATCTTTGATATTATTAAAAATGTGTTTGTTTTAGTAATTTCGTTAGCGGAAGAATGGGTTCTTTGAACCTGAATTAATTACTGAAATTTTCTGTTATCTATTTTATATTGAAAATAAATATTATTATTGAATGTAAGTATTAATAATTAATCTAAACTTTTTTTAAATAATCTTCGGATCCAGGATGATCTCTGTAAGAGTACGATAAGCATAAAAACTATATTCTCATAAAAATTTTCCTTAAATATTAAAATGGTTTTCGCCGAAGTTGTATATTATGAAACAAGTGTTGCGAATCTTATAAATATTTTAACTGTTTTTAGCGTTAAGAAGAGGGGTGCGATTGCATTTTAAAATTCGGGAATCATCCCCATGTTACGCATAGATCTTCAGCAACATCCAATTTTTCGAAAGTATAACGTCACACAGGTCGCCATATTCAATGTATCATCCGAACTTTTAATATTCTGTGCGGCATGTTTTACAAATTATTATGAGCCCTGTTGGCAGTAAATATAAGCCCTTGCCGTCGGCAGGCCGACCGTTATTAAGTATGCTAAAACTTCAGAGCAACTTACGAAACTTTGTCACTATATAATTAACGAATAAGTTGAAACGGGAACAACCAGTCCATTTATTATGCAATTATGGGTCACGCCATTAAAACACTGTTAAATATTTAGTCATTGCCGAACCTAAAAGCATTTATTAATCAGCGGATTATCGACAGCGATTGTTTCGACATGACTCTAACTGCCTATCAACTTACCAATCGCTCGGATATGTGTGATTCAAGTTGAAGGTCAGTGAATGTTTGGTTCTAAATTAGCTGATGATATAAAATTCAAAGGCAAATACCAACTCTGACAACGTATCTAAAGTATTTTTAGGAACTTTAGGGAAAAAAGGTTACATTCACTTCGGAAAAAGGGCCCTTAAATTTGTTATATTTTTAACATTCGCCATCACAATTTTTACAATTGAATATGAAGTATTGAAATTTACTATAATTTCCGAAAAAAAACCAGTATGGATTAAAATCCTTAAAAATTTCCTTACCTTATTTCTAATTAGCATACATTTTGTAGTCCCACTTTAGTTTTCTTTAAAAAAAAATGATTGAATAAATTTTTATCACAAGTAATTCAGTTAAATATATTGATATTTTCTGCATTAATCTCTTTTCCCCTTTTTCAGGCACTAGACCCATCCTAGATCATTTTACTGTTTAATACTAGACTTTTCATGTAAGCAAAAGGTTTATGTTTTGTTTAACCATATTTTTTTTCCTCAATTTAATTTTTATTTTTTCATCAGGATTTGATAGAAACTAAGAAGGACCCGTTATGACACCCAGTGCTTTTGATGTTGAATTTTAATATTTTAGTTTTAAATGAAAATACTTATTTATGTACCAAGGGCATTTAAAAAAGGTATATAACCCCTTACCACAATTATTAATCGTATCCTAAATACGTATTTCGACAACTAAGTTGTCATCATCAGTAGGTAAAAACTACTAATTGAAAGTCGCACATGGGGCACAGTAAAGCAAGAGAAACGCTTACGCACAACTACTATACACCGCGTCCCCGTATAGACTTCAGTCTATTTAGGATACGATTAATAATTGTGGTAAGGGGTTATATACCTTTTTTAAATTTTTATTTAACCACAGTCTCCATTGAAAGAATTTTTACCAAGGGCATAATAAGGATGTTTATACCGGGTGCGGCAATAGTGTGTCGGCGGAGCTTTTTTTAAATTGAACCTATAATTGTTTTATTAGTCCGCAAATTCCTTGTATAATTGCCGTTAAAATGGTACCAATAACATAGTACTTATTTCTAGTATTTTCGAAGTTATAACATAACCCTTTAATGGGATATACCTATGTTTATAATATTCAATATGCGGTGCTGCATCTAATAGTTTGTTGGTTGGCCATGAAATGATATTAAGCAAAAATTGCTGTGTAACCATAAGTCAAATATCTACTTAAAATTTCCGTATAAAGTGTTTTTCTGTAGTTCCTCTTTGCTGAAATCGCGTTTAATTGTTATAATTTAAGTTCGGCTAGTTAATTATCAATTTCCATTTGTTCGTTATTAGTTGTTATCTTGTTGTCAGTTATATCGTTTTGTTGTCATTATTTTTTTATTTACATGCCGTAATAGTTTATAGTTGAGTTTCTTTAGAACGAACTTTTCGAAAGAGGAGCTAATAGATATGGTATTTGCTCTTGGCGCTAGCAATAGAAATCCACTTTTAGCATCAAGAACATATGCTATGGAGTATCCTCACCGAAGACCACCAGACATTAACACGCTTGAAAATTTGTTGACAAGGTTTCTTCGGGCGGATTCAGTGAATTACGTCAAACATGAAAGAACTAAGACTATGGTTACAGAAGATAATGAAGTGACAGTCGTCCAGTCCGTTGTGGAAAATCCGCGCGTATCTACAAGGATAATTTCGAAAGAACACGGCATAGAAGTCACTGCTGTAAGAAAGATTTTAAAAAAAAACATAAATTTCACCCTCATAAAATTCAAAATCATCAAGGCTTATTACAAACGGATTTTGAAAGGAGACTTGTTTACTTTTCTAGATGTAAAGAATTAAAAAACAGGTGTTTGTAAAAGTTACTTTGTTTGATATTATTTCATGGCCAACCAACTATTGATGCAGCGCATATTGAATATTATAAAAATCGGTATATCCAATTAAAGGGTTATAACTTCGAAAATACTAGAAATAAGTACTATGTTATTGGTACCATTTTAACGGCAATGTTACAAGGAATTTGCTGACTAATAAAAAAATTATAGGTTCAATTTAAAAAAAAAGAGAAAATAGCCTTTAAACTTCGATAACTTTGGCACGACATATTTAACACCCTGTATATGTTGTCACGTTGTTCACCCTCAAAACATATAACGTGTAAGTCCATAAATTGGTAACAAAAGAGTTACTTGAGGCACTGCACCCATTTTCAGGCTAAGACTTAAAATGTTAGACGCTGCAACTGTCAAGATTTTAATAAAATTTGCAATAAAACCAAAACTAAAAGCGTATTAATACAAGCAAAGTTTACCACAAGTCTACTTTGTATTTGTACGTAGACGTATGACGATTGAGTGATTTATTTATTTCATAAAAAAAAAATACGAAGTGTGTGATAGAAGAAGAAATTCCGGAAGGAATACACGAACGAGCATTAAAAGCTGATGGGGAGTTACTCCCCAAAAAATCACGACCACTTTATGAGAGAAAATTCTAAAAATGTGGAGAAGCAAATATTCTGTCAAAACTGTCAATGAAACAGTTCTAATATTCAGATTCTTGTATTTTTTACTTTTTATTAATAATAGCGGGCGTTATGTTAACGCCCGCTTATTATGCCCTAGGGAGAAATGAATGGAGTTATATATCGCGTATCACAGATATAAACAGCCAATTATAGACAAGTGAAAAATAAAAATATTTATAAATTTGAATATTTTCATTGAGAACCTTAAAATATTAATTGGAATTCATATATTGATAAAAAGAAATAAAGTAGGTGGGGTGCTCTAAAAAGATATAAAATGAATAAATAAAATGCTATTTACTTTACACAGAGATATCACTCTTGATTATCTTTGATTAATTAAATTTTCAGGGCTATTCAGATTTTTGAAACGTGCAATAAATATAAAAACACCATAGAAAGAAACAAAGTATGTGACCGCGTTCATATAAAATCTAAAATAACCCGTTGAATAATTTGGGACGATATATGTAATAAATAAAAGAAATTAATAAAATTAGAAAAAAAAATTACTTGATCCATGAAACAAATAAAATAAAATTAATAAATTATTAAAAATAAATGAAGATTACGATATGTACTAAAATCTAATTTATGAGTTCTTTTAAGGTTCATCTAAGTACATACTAGTTGTACCCTTCAAAACTCTCAAGAAACGCTTAGTAAACTATGTACTAACTAACGCAACGCTGCCCGTGATGTATCACTTTTATTTAAAGAAAATAAATCGTGTAATTAAGTACAATTTATTTGAGCTAAATAAACTAGGCTGCGTTTAATATTAAAAAAGTTCAATTATGACAATTTACTTAATTTTACAAAAGACGTACGAAGTGTTCTCCATTGCTGCTATGCAAGCATGCACGACGCATCATTGATTGTCTTACCCTTTCAAAGATATCTGCATTGTTTCGTATTGTTGGCAAGAATTTCTAACCCGTTCTCGCAATTCTTTAACATTATTTAGAGGAGAAGCATACACTAATTGTTTTAGATATGCCCATAAAAAGAAATCCAATAGGTTGGCATTAGGCGAGTGGGCAGGCCATGTTGTCGGTCCACCTCTACCTATCAATTTCGCAAGGAATTGCTCGTTAAGGATATAGCGAATTGTAATGGTGAAATGCGGTGGAGCGCCGTCATACATGAACCACACGTGCATTCTTATCTCTAAGAGAACATCTTTTAGTAATTCTGGAAGAGACTCTTCCAAAAAATCTCGGTATAAAGGTCCCGTCAGTCTGTCAGGCAAAAAGAGAGGATCTATCATAAAATCACCGTTGATGCCCGCCCAAACATTTATGGAGAACTTGTGCTGATGTCTATATGCCATTCCAAATAAGAATGGACTAGACGGCACTGCAATCTGAGTGCAATTTACGCAGGAATTTGAAACAAGTTAGAGCATATGGTTGCTATTATATATTGAGGTTATATACCTACATATCTATATGAAAGATTATTTTTGGGATTTTACGTTTGTTTATTATTATATTTATTATTAAGACGGCTTAGACATTCTTTAAAAATATTATTCAAGCAAGAAGCGGCAAATATATACCAATTTAAGGTATTAGACAGGTATAAAATACTTTAATCAATATCTTATAACTTGTTATTCATTGTTGGAAGGTGTTTCATCTACAATAAATTTGTGTGTAAATACAGTTAAAATGTGAAGAATCTGCTAAAACTACCTCAGGAGAAATATTTAAATCATACTTTGATTTTAGCACAGACAGAAGTACTGATCAGTACTGACAATAAAAGAAAATTTGACAGAACAAAACTTGATTGATTTTGCCTGTAAATTCGCCCTTTTAATCAATCACAAACTTTTATTTTAGGCCCTATCTTTCCCAAAGGTCCAATCTTATTTGGAATAGCATATAGATTCCATTGTGGAATGGGGATTCTCGACGGCCCAGACATGAGTATTATGGAAATTAAATATTCCATCTCTAGCGAATCCCGCTTCATCTGTGAATAGTACACGAGAGAGAAATAGTGGATTTTCAACATCCATCATCAAAAACCATTGAAAAAAATTTCTTCTTGGTTGGCAATCTGGTAGTTGCAGACCTTGCACACCTTGTATATGATACGGATAAAGCATCTGATCATGTAATACGTTCTAAACCGTGCATTTACTGACTCCTTCCGCTGTCGCTATTTTTCTACAAGTTGCTCGTCCCAGGATTTCTAGTGATGATATTTAAGATTCTTCCCTCTGGAATACTACTGTAAAGTACGAATCATCTCGCGCCTACCAGAATCAACAGTACTTTCTGTAAATGTCCCGTGGTCCCTTGCGCGTTGATCGAGACGATTGAACGTTTTATAACAAGGAATTCGACAATATGAAACAGACATGTAAATAATTTACATATCCGTAACTGTACACATGGACAATATACCTCGTATTTTCAGCATTTACTTCTGCTTAAGACATATGTTTCTGCCATCTAGGCGTCTTCAGTCAAGCTAGTGAAGCAATGTATACACATTGATACAAATCAATTAAACAAATGATTTGTATCTGTATTTACATTTTACTGAAATCACCCAACAAAGATAAAGCAAGTTTCGTCCTATAAGGTGACACTATTTAATAAGTGACATCTTACGGAACGAAAGAGACTATGTCGGAAGGCGACCTTTTGTTCGAATAGCTATGCTATTACAAGAACAAAAAAAATACGTATGTCGGCGTAGTCCATTAGTGTAGTCTGTTTCATATTGTAACAATGCTTTATACGTGCATAACGTATTGTCATACATAAACACAAGCTTTTTGTATATTTACCGCCATCTGGCTCGTTGTTAATGGACTACACCGACATACGTATTTTTTTGTTCTTGTAATAGCATAGCTATTCGAACAAAAGGTCGCCTTCCGACATAGTCTCTTTCATTCCAAGATGTCATTTATTAAATAGTCTCACCTTATAGGACGAAACTTACTTTATCTTTGTTGGGTGATTTCAGTAAAATGTAAATACAGATACAAATCATTTGTTTAATTGATTTGTATCAATGTGTATACATTGCTTTACTAGCTTGACTGAAGACGCCTAGATGGCAGAAACATATGGTTTAAGCAGAAGTAAATGCTGAAAATACGAGGTGTATTGTCCATGTGTACAGTTACAGATATGTAAATTATTTACATGTCTGTTTCATATTGTAATAATGCTTTATACGTGCATACCGTATTGTCAGACAAGGACATACTAGACTAAAGCTAATTTTCATAATTGAACTTTTGTAATATTAAAAGCAGTCTCCTTTAGCTCAAATAAATTGTACTTGTAAAAGTGATACATTTCGGGCGGCGTTGGTTTTCTGGCATAGTTTATTAAGCATTTCTTAATAGTTTTGAAGTGTAGAACTAGACTCGAAATTTTTTAAACACATAGCAGACACCTGGTATATATACCGCTAAATACATACGTGCATTTATCTAGATAGTCAAAAATTTAGCATATCTGGCCTTCCCATCGGCTATTGATCTCATATATGTGGCGTATGAGGATTACCTCTTGTCTATAGCAGCAGGCACAATATAAGCACCGGTATATACTTTTCTACTCTTTGAAAAATTACATACAATTCACTGGTTGGTTTTTTTATTTATAAGGTTTTGAATTTATCTTGTTTGGTGGACTGTACTTGATTAGCTCACACGCTTGGAAATTTAACGTTTCTGGTACAGATCCACTAACACAGGAAATCAATGCACATGTTATTTTTTACACGTTGCCTTATCACGCATAGGCAAACGTATGTAGCAAAATTTTTGCACTGGCCAGACCCTTTTTGGTCCGCGTACGAAATTTTACTCAAAAGAGGGTATATTCGTGTGTAACAATTTACATTTCTAAACAACCGTAGCCCAGCTTATTTCAGTCAAATTACAGAGCAATACGTCCTGTTATCATGCCTTGATACTCTTGCTCTTTTGTAAATTAAATAATTGTCACTATACATCTTGTGCCTATGCATGGTTTTACACGATTATCTTATGAATGTTTATAGAACTCTTAGCCTTTAAACACCATTAATAGCTAACTATTGATTGTAGTTAAATAGTTTCTCTTTGGTAAATATAAATATTTCGATTTTCTGTAGTAATACCATAAGAGCTTTGAATTTATCGATAATTTCACGAATGCTTGTTGCATAGCGACGAAGACGAGTGTCAGTTTGACAAGCATTTAAATCACGACAGCCCGCAGGGCTGGAGTGGTTTAATTGTCAAATTGATACGAGTCGAAGTCGTTATGCAGGAAGTATGAGTGAAATTATCGATTTTAATTCAAAGCTCGTATGGTATTTGATTAGATTATTTTACGTAATACAAAATGAAATTTATCTAAACTCTTTATTTATTAATTCATGTATAAATTAGTACACTGAAAGGTACAATTGTTATATACATTCTGTTTTTTATTGGATGTGCTTGAATCAATATTTGCACTGTTGTAACTATTTCCTCGCATTTGATTAATAATAGTTTCATGGTGTTCTTTATCTAGTTGTAGATACGGCTTAATAGAATGCGAACTACTATGGCCAGAAATTTTAATTAATTGTTGCTCATTTACACCAGCTTTTGCTAAATTTGATACAGCTGTCGCGCGACTGGAATGGTTACTTATTTTTTGGTTTTCTGTGTTGAAACCAGCGAGTTCAGCACTTTTCTTAAACCATTTCAAAATTTCATTTCATCCAATAGGCATATTTTTATACCAGCTACCTTTTTTCTTATTCCACGCTGGATTGACAGTTAAAAAGAGTCTATCACTTTTTATACGAGAGTTTTCTGTCCTCTTTGAAATGAGTTTTTTTAAAAGTCTGACTGGCCAATTACTTGGTTTTACTTTGTTGGGAATCAACCATTTACTGTCAGCACATTTTTGTGCTCCACCTTGGGTAGTTTTCGTGAATATGGGATTGTACTCTATTCTTCCAGTTGGTGTATTGTATACGTTCATTTCTTCTCGGAAG
The DNA here is from genome assembly GCA_935421215.2 of Melolontha melolontha. Taxonomy (NCBI): domain Eukaryota; kingdom Metazoa; phylum Arthropoda; class Insecta; order Coleoptera; family Scarabaeidae; genus Melolontha; species Melolontha melolontha. The sequence continues at coordinate 109,100,656 of OW285240.1, forward strand.
TAGTGAATTAAACATGCCGCACCTTCTCCTCCTCGCCATGCCAATTCAATCGACACTATCAGGTAAAATTTCTTTTGTAGTCCATCTGAATTTTCTTCATCCCAAACATTTATCATTTTTTCATATTCGTTTTTCTGTAAAGCTGCAGAACTCATTTTCCGTTTACCAGGTATCGCTTGAAGAATTCTCCTTTTGGAATTCCTTGCGTCGCGGGCTGCTTTAAATATGATGCTCTGAAAAGGATCAATTTTTCTGTTATATTCGTTATTAAACTTCTCTTGTAGCAATTTTGCCGTGACATTCCACATCGTTTTAATAACACCTTCTTTATGTTCTTCCCCATTCACCTTCCTCATATTGAAGGCCCAGTCTTTCAGAATATCTGCAAGTTTCTCTTCTGTAACATTTTGTTCGATGCTGTAGTTTTTCGCAACACAAAACTCACAAAATTGTCCCCAAATTGACGCTTTACTCTTTTTCGTATTAGCCGGTTCAGCTTGTTTTACTATTTGATCAATGTTTACAACTGATTCTTCCCCAAATCTAAGCATTGTTTTGTGACAATGAAATCAGTTTTTTGACAGAACTTTAGAAATGTCTATCCTTATTAACCGCATTTCCATAACAACGCCTAATTATTCTACTATGAAAATTATCGATAAATTACCGCTGTAATTTCGAGTTGCTTCAGTAATACGCGAATCTGATTGGTTTATAGTTGTATGTGTAAAATAATCTAATTAATCGTTAGTAAATGATTAATATTTATTTGAGTATTTATAACTAAAAATATATATTAAGTTTATTTACTTAAATACAGAAACACATATAAAGAATTGAATAACAAAATTAACCGCAAAAAAAAACAAATAGCCATCACGTCGACCACGTCGGTATAAATCAAGTTCAATAACGCTTCCATTTTGCCAAAGTGGCTGGTTGAGTGGGTGGTTCCCGTCGTTCGCTCTCGTTCGAAAACAAATTCCGATCAGCTTAATGCATACGAAAGACGTATTTTCTAGTCCAGAGATACTTGTAGCGAATATTTTTATGTGATACAGCTGGCAAGACTCTTCTATTCGCTACCCCACACCGTACATCCGAACTGCCATTATGATTACATGCACTATTGCATATCCAATACTGTGCAAGCGGTTCTTTTAGCTCGAGGAGAATGATACATTGGAACGCTGTCAAGGTGACACGGAGAAGTATCGAACGGGAGCACTGCCAGCCCCCGTCGTGAACCACCGCCACCCTCTTACACACCTACACAACTTTACCACTGTTGCCGCCGGCACTTTACTCCTTCGAACGGTCTTCCTCCTCTTTCTCATGCAACAACATTTTCCCAACTACAACTACACACGATGGTTTCGTAGTGATTGATGTCTGCAAGAAATGTAGATGGGGCGACGCTTCCTGTGGAAATGTAAAGGTGGTAAGTAATGCGAGCGCCGACCTAATAACCTTCGGGCGGGCGGGAGTGACGTGCCCCGAATTACGTAAACAGGGGGTTGGCGAAGGCGATGGCGCGCCAACAGAAGTATGGGTTGATAGTGCGTTTTACCTTTTGATGGATCTGAAACGCGGTAAGAACGGACATCTTTATATTAGGTGATGTTTTGTTGTTAAGCACCTAACACGACACGACCGACGTATTACGTCAAACAAATAAATTATTCAGAGTAGAAGGTAACCTAATGTACTTCTCAAGTTACGTTGACATGTCTGAACACCTTTACTGAATTATTATCGCATTTTATCCATATTTTATACATTTTATATATTTTAGAAATTAAGTTTTTTTCTTATCTACTCTTTTTAATTTAAACAATAATATAAGATCTTCATTTATTTTTCTTTATTACAAACTACTTAATTCTAATTTTTTATCGTTTTTCTTAATTCTGTTGTCTTTCACTCCTAAGGGGTTTTCCAATAGGTACTTGACAACTTTGAATTTAATTTGTGAACGCACTATATCACTGATCATCTAACTGTTACTTTCCTTTTTTTCAGTAAACTCAACATTTTCATCATGGTAAAGTACACGAAGGAACAACGTATGTAAATTATAAAAATGTACTACCGAAATTCGGAGTCGGTGACCGCAACTTTAAGAGCGTTAACTCCAATTTTCGGTGGTTATTCTCGTCCTAGTAGACAAGCAATAACAAGTTTAGTGCAAAAATTTGAGTCTACATATTCATTGTGTGATGCTGCCGTGCCAGTGAGACAACGGCTTGGTCGAAGTGACGAAAATATCGCTGCCGTTCATGCGTCCGTAGCAAACGATCCAAATCAGTCGATTCCGCGGCGTTCTCAAGAACTGGGCATCGCCAAGACCACTTTATGGCGAATTTTGCGTAAGGATCTTGGTTCACACCCATACAAGATCAAGCTGACTCAAGAATTGAAGCCGATGGACCATTTGACGCGACGTACGTTCTGCTATTGGGCTCTGGAGCAGATGCGGCAAGATGATGAATTTCATCGCAAAATCATCTTCAGTGACGAAGCTCATTTTTGGCTCGATGGGTTCGTCAATAAGCAAAATACGTGTTATTGGTTTAGTGAAAATCAACATGTGCTTCATGAATAATCACTTCATCCACAAAAAATAACTGTTTGGTGCGGTTTGCATGCCGGCGGCGTCATTGGGCCATATATTTTCGTCGACAATAACGATCGTCACGTTACTGTGAATGTCGATCGTTATCGCGCCATGATTACCGATTATTTTTGGCACGAATTGGAAAACATGGACTTGGACGAGATGTGGTTTCAACAGGACGGTGCCACAAGCCACACAGCACGCGTTACAATCGATTTATTGATGAATAAGTTTGGTGAGCGTGTTATCTCAAGAAATGGACCAGTCAATTGGCCGCCTCGTTCGTGCGATTTAACGCCTCTAGACTTTTTTCTTTTGGGCTACGTCAAATCATTGGTATATGCCAACAAGCCGACGACGTTGGAAGAACTCAGAGCTAACATTGAACGCGAAATAGCGGCCGTTACGCCCGAAATGTGTGACCGAGTCATCGAAAATTGGGTCCAAGGAATCGACCGCTGCCGACGTGCCCGCGGTGGCCATATGAACGAAGTCGAGTTCCATTCATAAATGTTTTGATTGTACTTCAAGTCGATCATAAAGTTTTGGAAAAATCTCAAATGGTTTGCGTTTTATTTAAATTCAAAGTTATCAAGTCCTTATTGGAAAAGCCTTTATATGCTACTTCGAATGCATTAATGTATTATTAATTTTGTCAAAGTCGGGTATTCCAATTATCCAAAATTAATGTCTGGTAAATTTATTTTCTCATGTTTTTTTTTTTATTTAGTGATTTATGACTAATTCTCCATTGTGTCACTTATATAACAGTTAATATTAATTCTATATAATATTAACTGTAAATAAAAAATTAATAAATATTAGTAAATCACTAAATAAGGAAAATTTATACCGTGTGTCGCATTTAAGATGGCGGCAAAATTCGAATTTTTATTTAATTTTTTTTGTCTATACACAAAATTATTACGTTTATTTTTCAATTTGATAATTAGAGTGACATGGATAGTAATAATTTGACACTAGTGCTAAATGTCAGTCAGATTAAACTTTGAGTCTATTACGTTAAGTTCTATTCAGTGGTCACAGAAGTAAAATGCCATTAACATTAAGAGAAAAAATAGAAATAATCGGGTTGTTTGGTGATCATGCTCGTAGTAGCAGAGAAGTTGCTGCAGAGTTTAACTTGAGACATCCCCAACGTGCTCCCATTACGCGTGGAAAAGCAGCCGCTGTAAAGCTCTTTTGAATGAAACTGGCTGTGTTATTAAAATCTATCGGAATGTTCAACCTCGTCGAATACACCTGCATCCTGAAGATAACGATATATTGGCGGCAAATCGAGCAAATCCATCCATGAGCCTTCGAGATTTATCGTCTCAACTGAATATTAGCAAGGATAAAATCAGAAGATGTTTCGTTCGGCATAAAATCAAATCCTATAAACCGAATTTCTTACATACATTTAAAAAAGAAGGTGATGATAATAAAAGATTAGACTATTGTTATTGGGTCCAAGATAATTTTTTAAATGACAGACATTTTCTAAAGAAGATTGTTTACTGATGAGGCTACATTTACCACGAATGGGGTTGTATCGTCTCAAAACTGTAGATACTGGACCATACTGGAGATAATCCACACCGGTTTATAAATTGTAAATACCAACATTCCCAGAAAGTCAATGTCTGGTTTGGGATTTTAGGAGACCGAATAATTGGTCCTTTTGTCTTTAATTTTTCATTGAATGCTGGTCGTTTATTTAACTTCTTCGACAGGGAATTTTGGGATGCAGTTGGAAATCTTCCTCCTAATATGCGACAGGATATATATTTGCAGCTAGATGGTGCATCCATCCATAATTCAAGAATTGTTCTTCAATGGTTGAACCAAACATTTCCTATGCGCTGGATGGGAATACTTATACTACAAATGTATAAGTATGACATTAATATATTGTCATTTATATTTTTAATTCTTTGAGAAAGGCATCATTTGCCGAAACATGTAAGATTGTTTTAAATATATACATTTTTAAGTAAAACCAGACCTTAAATCGCCAACTATTTGAATCTACCGTAACATACAAAGGTCACGAAATAATTATCTTTATATATATATATATATATATATATATATATATATATATATATATATATGTACAGATATATAGTATGACATTAGTATACTGTCACTTATATTTTAAATTTCTTTGAAAAAGGCATCATATGCCCGAACGTAAGATTGTTTTAAATAAATATATATTGCAAAAACAAATTGCATGTCGATGCGACAATTCACATCAAGCTTTGATACAAAATAATACAAATCTGTATAAAAACAAATTTGTATCTGTATATACATGGACACACAGTACGTATTTACCAGCGTTTGCTTCAACCACCAGACGCATGCGTTTCTGTGTAACCACTTTGTCAATGATGGGTTTACGAAGACAAACGACTGTAGGTACACTTCGCGGTCATGTAGCAAATTTTGTCCTATCCGATGACATCAGATAACCTCATGCCATCTGACATAGGACAAAATTTGCTACGTGACTGCGAAGTGTACCTACAGTACAGGTATACACATAGGTCCAGCCCGCTACGGGCCATACGCAACAATATACGTATGGAACGTAATGCGATGTGGCAACGTATGTACGATGCCACTCCGGGTGCGCATACATAAGTCCGATGATCGAGAGCAATAGTTTGCCCGTCATTCGTATCTAGCTGTGCAAACGTAAAGGTTGCAACAGTTGCAAGTTAAACTGTTTAGAATTTTCGAAACAATAACCCCTAGAAATCTCGAGGGAGTGAGGCGGGAGTTTTACAATAGGCTCGGCTATTGTTTGGGGAGAGAGGGCGGTATTTTCGAATCCTATATTTAGTGACTTTCTTAGAATTAAAATTTATTTTGCAGAATTATTGATTTTTTTACTTTTATCTTTTAGAAAACGTTATTGTTTTTTTATTACTTAAAATTACTTTTCCGTAGCAGCTAAGAATACAATAATAATAACTTGGAGATATAACGACCTTATTATATCTGAAACAAATGTGCAAATTACGTATACAGAACGAATATGCAAACGACTATATCCTTGCGCGGTTTAAGTCTTACTAAATTCATAACTCTGCAATGTATGGTAATGTAAGCTACTGCGCGTAGAGGGGATTCGCTGTTGCCACTTATTGCTGGGTATGGCCCGTTGAGAGCTGGTCCTATCGGTATATATATATTGAAGTAAAACCAGACCTTAAACCGCCAACTAATTGAATCTACCATATATATATATATATATATATATATATATATATATATATATGTATATTACTTTTCATATTTTAATCCTTCTTGATGATTGATGTGAATGAGATGAGTTGCATCTTATAAGTACATCTTGAACAAAATGGACGATTTGTTTTAATCTTTTCGATTTACTCCGAGCTAATACAGGTGAAATCCCAAAGCACAAGTAATTTGCACGACGTAGATTACTTTGATGGAAGCGCGACACTTCCTTCTTCTTGTACAAAAAAAAGAAGGAAAAAAGGCGAGAAAAAGTAGATGCGCGATTTTATCCTCAGGACGGAGGCCGTGCAAAAAAAAAACACATCACAAGTAATTCTGGGACATTATTTATCTTGTCGTCTGAGAGAGAGGTGAATTTATATTATCAGGCCAGACACAATTCTTGCGAGAGTTTATGTTAACGGGATTTTTTTTACTATCAAAACACCGAAAGGCGAGAGAAGATGAGTTCTGCAAGTTTATGCGTGCGTGTCTTATGTAAGTTAGGGGATGCTTTCAAGATAGCGTGCGCTCACTGTCGACACCGAAATTGCGTCATTTTAATGTGAATATTTTTTCATATACCCCACTGCCGCCTGACGTAGATACATTTCATCATGCGAACCAGTATGTGTTCCAAAATTCTTCTGAAATGATGTTATTGTTTCTATTTTTACGCTTTCATTTATAATTTTTTTAAATTAAAATTTTACACATCACATATCATTTTAAATTTGTCCTACTGTAGTTCATTTATGTATTTCCACAATTTGCCCATACCATCAAATGCTCAAAAACACTTGAAATAAAACAAATATTTGAATATCCAACATTGTATTAATAGAAATACTGTAGCTTCATGAAGTATATAATAGTAGTCCTTCCCTAGCATGACCTCTATCTATCTCTCTCTCAATATATATAAAAATTCAGCCTGCATTCGAATATGCGAGTATTTTTATAGTAAAACGATTTTTTTTTAAACGGCGTGACAAAAATCTTACCTCTCCGATAAAATTTACGGTGAGCTTCGACACTAGCGCGAAAATATCTCAAATACTTGATCTAGTAGTACTTTTTTATTACAAATTGACGTTTGCTAATCATATACTCTATTTACGCTAAAATATTCTTAAAAAGGAAAATGGCCCCTATAGGGGTCGCGACCCCCAAGTTGAGAAACTGTGACTGTATACCACATCAACACTAATTTGAATAAAAATAGAATATAAACGGAAAATAAATTGTAATAACGAAGAAGTTTAATAGAAATTGCGTCATTAAAAAGAACTTAATTCCAGAGTAATACTTTACCACAACTAGTCCTTGTACATACCCGTAAATACCCAACAGTTTCAAGTGAAAAATATTTCTTAAGAACTGGAACTTTTTCAGTGGAAGTAATACAGTTTATAGTATCCAAATTCTAAAGTTACATTCGAATATTTTTAATGTCTTAGCAAAATAAACTTTTCAATCCAAATTAGTAAACGATTTGTTTAATAAAAAAGCTTGAATAGTTCGCTAAACGCAAAATTCTCACTTAATAAAGGGTAACAAAAGAGTGCTGATATCAATTAACTAGCGGAAAAAGGAGGATGAATTGGTTGAAACATCGATTCGAAACGCTCAAACATTTATCGGCGCTTCAGAGAAAAAAACTCATGGGCATCGAAACGTGAATAATTTAAAAGAAGAGAGAGCCGAGGGGTATTGAAAATATTTTTTATTTAGGTTGGTCGAAAAAGGTCAGTTGTACACTAAATTTAAGGTCCAAAAAATAAAAAAAAATAAGCTCCCTATATTCACGGACGAAGTAACGAAGTAGATCCCAATTTATAATTGACGAGTTGATATTTTTTAATCACACATTCGTTTGTGGAAACACTTTTTTCCTTTTAGTTGTCTGTGTTTCTGTTATAAGTACATTCAACTGAAATTACTGGCTGCTGAAAATAATTTCCTTTTGCTTTGCAAGCTGCTTCTCTTTGTTGTTTGTGCAAATGAACACAATTTTAAGTATCTTTTTTTCTAAATACGAATTATTACTTTTGTGTTTTGCATTTGTTCGATAGATTAAATAAATACATTTCTGTATACCTTATACTATTTACCCAATAGAATTACTTTTTATAATGTACTAGCTGCCGGTAGCCCGGCGTTGCTCGGCCACAATCTATACAAAAATTAAAACTTTGTGTTAACTGCCATTAACCGATATAGAATTTTTGTTTATTCTCTAGCTAAAGAACGAATCAGTGATATTTTATTATAATAAATCTATCACTCCAATGCCTTTGGATACACAATATTCTTTGTTATTCCACCTGGTGCATAAACAAACAGAGCAGATGGTTTCCCGATTTGCGAACATGTTACATATTGCAGTGAACATCGCTTTGAATATTTTAATTTAATATATAAACTTGAATGATTGTGTGGGCAGTTACACAAGCATATTTTTGTTGAGACTTTTATAATCAAGATTATAAAAACATAAAAACATTAATAAAAATACATAGAAAAGTAAACAATAAACAATTACAGTAAATGTTCAATTATCTGGCCATATTCGGTAATGCACAATTGGGCACGCCTTCTGGCATTTTGTACTGCCCTTTCTATAGTTCTTCTAGGAATTGCATCGAAGGCATTCTGAAGTCTGTCTCGTAATTCTTCAATATTTTGTGGCGCATCTACTTAATAAATATTATTTTTAACATATCCCCATAAAAAAAAATCTAGTGGACTTAAATCAGGTGATCCCGCAGGCCATTCAACAACTCCCCTATTTCCAATCCAACGGTTTGCAAACTCTTGATTTAAGAAATTTCTAACAACAGCTGCATTGTGTGCTGGTGCGCCATCTTGTTGCCATCATAAATATTGTAATTGATTTAATGGGATATTGTCGTCAAGATAGTCAGATACGTATGTACGTAAAATGTTTAAATATCTTTCTCCATTTAAATGTTCTTCATACTTAACTGGTCCTAAGAGACGATTTGCCAAAATACCCATCCAAACGTTTATTCCAAAACGATGTTGTGGTCTTCTAGCCCTGTTTTGTCGGGGATTTTGTACTTCCCAATAGTGCTCCGTATTTCTGTTGAACATTCCAGAATTTGTAAATTTTGTTTCATCTGACCAGATGATTTTGCTTAAAAAATTTTTATCATTTTCTATCCTTCCCATTAACCAATTACAATATTCTAGCCTTCTCAAATTATCTCCAGGCAGTAAAGAGTGACTAACATGGATCCTGTATGGTTTAAACCTACTTTTATGTAAAGTTCTCCAAACTCTGGACTGGCACAAATTTAATTCTGACGCTACTTCGCGTGTAGAAATTGATGGATTATTATTTATCTATAAAAATACAAGATTAACATGAAATTTGAAAACACGCTTTTAATTTACCATTTGTAAAATATCGATTTTCATTTAAATTCCTGTTGTCTTGACCATTACGCGGCTTAGTAAACGATCCATTCTCGACCAAATTTCTGTCGAGATCTAGAAATATGGTACGATGAGACTGTTGTCGTTCTGGATATAATTGTAGATATCTTCTACTCGCTACTGTTGAATTTCGGTTCGAAGAATAAAAAATACTTATCATATCTCGTTTCTCTTCGATAGTGTATGACATTTTTGTATTATTAATGAACAATAAATGAAATGTTTGACAGATTGAAATTCCATGGCTACCTTATTTAATCTTATAATTTATTCTTTCAAATAAAACCTAATGTCAAAAACTTTAGTCAGCATGTGGTACATGGTTGAAATCAGAAGAAAAACTCTTTCTGAAGATGTCTAAATCCAATATGACGCCTATAAGAAATTAGATAGTTGATGATGGCCAGAAAGAAACGAAACGTCGTATAAAAATTTAGAGTACACCACTGGATAGAGATTTAGAAATGGCCGCAAGGATGTGTTTTTATTTTTTCTCTACAAGGCCAAATGTCGGTGCTACAGGTAAAGGAAGAAAATGGGGTTTTCGAGTTTTTTTTTTAAATAACGAAGGTCATTTGTCACAGGTCTATTTTCTTTACGAATTTATAACAAACACAAAATTTAACAACTTTGCCAAATTTAAACCTATACTCTATCTCCAATAATAAGCGAGATCCCCATGGTGAGGGCCGAAAATGAATCAGCCTGTATATAAGGCTGTCACACAAAAAACGCCCAAAGGTGTAACTGTTATTTATATTTTGATTTTGATGAGATAGGTACCAAATGAAATGGTTTTATGAGTACTATACTATGTTCGAAGCTACATTTACTTTTTTCCAGCGCCATCTTCATTCCTAGCGATTGTCAATTTTTTTTTTCAAATTGCACAGAATATATTTTTTTTGTATAATTGAATAGAGATTTTTTCCTGAATCCATTGATGGGCAATACATCAATTTTAATTAAATTTAGAAGAAAAAAATATTAAAACACTGTCCGTATATGCTCTTAGTCACTTGTGTTATACTGTAGTGTGCGATGGAAAAATAACACATTACGCATATGTAACTGTGATCTTTGACTTTTCTGTACTAAGCAAGCATACTTTGACAATTTTGAAATAAATCATGAATTTCAATCAACTTACTGACATGCTACAAGTTTATTTTGAGTATAATACAAGTCACTTTAAGAGAATGTTTGGAAAGTGTTTTAATTTTTTTTTCTTCTAAATTCTCAATTAAAATGAATGTATTATACATCAATGGATTTAGGGAAAAAATCTCTATTGAATTATGCAAAAAAAATATATACTGTACAATTTGAAAAAAAAAATTGACAATCGCTAGGAATTGAAGACGGCGCTGGAAAAAATTAAATATAGCCTCAAACATAGTACTCATCAAACCATTTCATTTGCTACCTATCTCATGAAAATCGAAATATAAATTACAGAGTTACTACTTGGGGCGTTTTTTGTGTGACAGCCTGCATATAGATTTTATTTGGGTGTGTATAGCGGTCCAATGTCTTAAACTTGTCAAGATCTCAGGAAAACTTATAGTGTATATGGTGTGTGTAAAATCCAATTGTGGATGTTTGATTTTGATAATATAAAGGTAATATATAATACATTATATCTTGTATATTTTGTGTTACCGTTAGATTGTTAATCACATTTTGTATTTTATATCGTTTTCACTTGTTTAATGCATCTTGGAGGGGATATTGGTCTCAGTATTCATAATTTGTTATTTTAACTTTAGTTATTTTCAAACTCCTGATAATGCCGCAAGGCGAAATATAATAATTGTGAAATAATACCAAGTGTGTTTTATTTTCCTTAATAATGTTTTTGTTATTACTATTATTATTATTATCTCGGAACATCTATTTTTCGGTGCATATTACGCAAAATCGTTAACTAAACTTTAAGAATTCTAAGAACCTCTTGATAGCAGTTTAGTATGATTTTGTCTCAAATATACGATTCAATATTGGCTGAATAATGATTCGCAAAAACATGAATTAAATATTTCGAAATCTCGTGGATTATATGTTATTCCGTGCCCGACAAACCCTATCGATCCATATTTATATCCTATTTTCTTCCTTTCCTCTTCTTTTCTCCTTTGCAAGACACATCCAGGTCACAAGGACATCTCTGTATGTTATTAAGCACGGAGCGGATGACTTTGAGCCGGTCGCGTTACAACCGACCTCGGAATTTTCTTATTCCGATCATGGTTCTCATTCTGCGAACTGACTGGAAACTACGAAATCCTGAGACACCGGAGAAATAAGAGACAGAGACGGAGAAAGCACAGTGGGCGGAAAGAAATCTAATTACGAACTGGTCGCTCAAGATGGCACGCAGAAGTCCTCCGCATGAAAAATTTACTGGCATTAGAAATGCTCAAGGGACACCTCCTTGTTGTTTACTTACCAATGGGTTTGGAATATCGATTTGGATTATTATTTAAAGATAATTCTGACTATCTAAGAATCAAACCACAGAAATTAGAATCTTGACAAAAACACAGTATTCTGGATTAAAATTATTCAATGAGAATGGACGTTCAATTCTTTTTTAAAACACGAATATCAAAACTTCAAATCTATTTTAAAGTTAAAGTATATTATATTTAATACTGATATAACTGATTATATGCTACAGCAAGAACACCTGTTAGGTGCCAGTACTGGATGAAAGGTATACAAATATACAGGGTTTTTTCGGTTATACCGGAAGTCATAGCCAACTTTGATATGTTAAATGGAATGTTATAATTTTTATTGCTTTTCTAGATTCTTTGTGAAGTACTATCACACTTTATATTAAACCTCTTTTTACAAAAAATTAACCGTTTTTGAATTATTTTGATTTTTGTGAAATTTTTGTTTTTTCAATGTACTTATTTAAAACCATATATCTCAGGTATATTTGATCTAAACTGCGTTATATTTCCACTGGAGACAGCAAAAGGTATAAGATTCCGAGTTATGTCGAAACATTTAAATAATATTTTACAGGGTGTTCGAAATTTATTGATTATTTAAGTAATCTTTAATTAAAGAAAAATCGATTTTTTTAAATGGAACATCCTGTAGATGAGCACGCCATAGTAAGTAGATAAATATTTTGCATCGTACACGTATAGGTTTCCCTATGTGTATCTCTCAAAGTTTTAGAGTTATTAATGATTATTTTTTAAAATTGAGCATTATCAACAAAAACAGTTGTAGTAAGCCTTGAAAAATAAATCTGATCTGTCAAAGTTGTCACAAAGTTTATTTCGTATCTAACTGGTATTATGTTGTTGACAAATATTCAAGACGAATTAAACATTTATTATAATAAATATATTTTGAATGTATTCTACTTTCATGGTGAATCTCTTCAAATTATTGAAAGAACATGTCAACTTTCTAATGAAAGATATCCACCTTTACCAGCAAGTGTGCTACTCAAAAATAGTATCAATTCAATAATTTGCACTAGAATTTTGAAAATACTAATTTTATATAATTTTTCACATCACGCGAGTTAAGCAAATTTTAACGTTAAACGTGAGCGCTCGTTATGTTTCAAGAAATCCCAAATCATCAACAAGTATGCTTGATGTTCAGTTAGATGAATTGCTATATTAACAAGATCATTGTAAAAAGCTAACCGGTGATATCAGCGTCTCTTGTTACCTAACTAAAACTCGGCAAACATTAGGCAAATAAAATTAATATGATTTTATTATAGAAAAGTAAATTCCAAGATATTTTACGGTATCATTTTTGTTTCTGTCTCAGAAATGTATAAATTGTTGTATGAGCATTATACATTCCACCATATCTTGTAAACAGTACCTTACAGAAAACAATATTTTTACCCCTGTCTAGTGTACATATTTTAGAATAGTTATATTATGTAATTCCAAAATAATTTCTAATAATCTAAAATATGAACCTTTGCAATATAGTACATAGAAGCGATTTTTGAGAGATATCTAAGAAAAGGGAATACTACAAAAAGGGTGTTTAATCTGGCATGTAGGATTTCGTGGTCGTTGTTCATGATTACTTCTAGGGTGCCGAGCTGAAACGGCCTCCTTGGCCCTGCATCCTTCTTGGTCGACGGTTTTATCCATTGTTGCAACGGACATCTTCAGGACCACTACTACTTCAATGCGTCTAAAGCTTATGAATCAATTGATTGAATGGATCGAAGGATGTGGAGGAGCCTTAATAGATTCAGGCGCATTTTTTCAATAGAAAACACGTATCTCTTCGCATTGTGATAGTCACATATGTGGGTTTGGACTCATTGGTTTTGATTCGCCATTTCTTGAATCTTATTGAGGTTAAACTGCAAATTGCGTGGCTGACGCTGGATCTATATGAGCTACGAGTATTTTAATATCGTCCACAAATGTTGCTACAGTACTGAGTGTCGTAATAGGTAAGTCTGTCGGGTATAGAAGCTATACAATTGGGCCAAAGATACTTTCTTCCGGTATTCCCTGATTTATAGTACGTAAATTCGTTTCTTTATTACCTTGTTTGACGAAGAAATGTCCGCCAGTTATATAAGACTTAAGAACTTGAAAGTGAGGATATGATAGGCATGTTTTTAGTTTATATTGAAACTTTTCATGCCATACTTTGTCAAACGTTTGTGAGATTTCAAGAAAGGCAGCTGAGCAGTATCCCTTTCCATTTAAGTCTTGATTGATTTTGCTTACCACTGCAGTGTATGCACTTACTCAATATTTACGTGTTTATTACGAAAATTAAAAATGATGTTCTGGCTTAGTATTTGTAGTATCTAACATTGCTATTAGTCTTTTGATGTCAATCTTTTCGAAGACTCTAGAAAGCACTGGCAATAAACTTACGGCCTATGAGAGGATACGTCATGCTGATTCTTTTCAGACTTGAGGATCATAATGATCTGAGCAACTTTCCATATACTTGGAACGTAGTTCCTTCGAAGCATTGCTTTATATATAAATATACACTTAAAAAAATTATGGAATCCCCCATTTTTTTCGTAGAATTTTATATTTTTCAAAATTGTATGTTCTACACAAACATACTAAAAATAGAACAAAATGCAAAGGAAAAACCAGAGACCGCAACTTGAATAAACATAACAATTGAAAAACTAACAAAATCGCAAAGAATTTAGTTAACGAAAACATGAACTATTAATATTTCCGCCTTTGGCCCGTATTATGGCTGCCAATCACGTAGGCAAAGATTCAATAAGACATCTCATGTAGTCTTGACTCACCTGGTTCCATTATTCAGTGACCACTGTTTCTAGCTCTTCTAGCGTTCTTGGTGGAACTTGTCTGGATCGTTGTGGTGGTTCCCAATGTGGTTCCAGACATGCTCTATTAGATTCATGTTCGGACTTGTAGCTGGTCACACCAAAACAAGTATGTCAACTTCATTTATGTAATTTTGTACAATGTTAGAGACGAGGGGGAGTTTTATCGTGTATTAAACGGAAATTTGGGCTTATGTAAGATGCAAATGGAACCACAAGTGGTTATAAGATAATCCTAATGCCTGTGGTCATAGAGCCATTATAAATAACGTCAAACTTCGTCTTAGTCTCTCGCCTCCCCATATCATAAACGAATTACCTCCGAAATTTGTTATTTTCCCGAAGTTGCACTGGCTGAAGCGCTGACCACCTCGCCTATATACTGGCAGGGGTCTATCTGATGAGAATAGGCAATACCTAGACTCGTCTGTGAGCAGTACGTTAGCCCAATCTTCAGCGATCCAATTACGATGATCTTTCGCTGTGAACTCTGTGTTCTCTAGTGAGTATGGGGCTTTTGGTCTGTATTCTTGCAGGTATTCTTTGTTCTTTAAGTCGGTTTGTTACCATCTGGGACATAACATTTACATTTCGAACAGTAAGCAGCTCGTTTTTATCTGTAATGCAGTGAAATGCTTTATTCGCAAGGCTATAGGTTGTAAAAACCGATGTTTGTGGCCGCAGTTGACCGCTTCCTACCTTATCTTGGTCTCCTGTCATGTCCACCAGTTTCTCTATACCTGCGTACTAGTTTCGAAATTTAGCACCCTAGCATCGTTAATTAATGAAATGGCTTGGATGATTTCTTCGTGACTCAATGCATTGGAGGACCAGGCAAGAGGGTTCTACATGGAAAGGCGCAATAGATGTTAAAATAAAAATCTGTAAATTTAAACTTACCAATTTTTGAAAGAAATGAGAAGATGTAAAACATCTAAAGCTCAAGAAATAAGAAAAAAGTTAATTTACACTCAATGCGTAACAATATCATCAAATCAAAACAAACAAACACTATTACAATGATCTACTTTGCATAGATAAGTTATTCCATTTTTTTTTTTTTGCGGAGTGTATTATTATAAATGTTTTAGTTCTATAAAAAGGGTAAGATTTTACCCAATCAAGTATGTTTTAAATTTTGTTATGTACCCTACCAGATATGTTCGACTTATAGTGGAGACATATCAATACAGTATATTACGACTGCCACAGTCCGATAGAAACAACTAGCTAAATCTTACATGTGTCATTAAAATAGCGCTTGTTGGTTTGGCGTTTGCGATGTTAACATTAGTCAATAGATGGAGCTGCGATTTCTTCCATGTTGAGCTTTATGACTTGACTGTACGCAGTAAGTTCTTGTGAATTTTGTCTATCTCAGCATCATACACTGAGGAGTCTATAGCAGAACGAAACACGAGTCTGCATGTCTGGATAAAAATTTTCACACAAGTATGTGTTCTCCACACCCGGTTTTTAATAATTTTGTTAATACAGTAATACTCCACTTTACGCGACCCCGTTATGCGCGGTTTCGCTTTAACGCGAATTTCAAATTTTGCGTTAGAATGCCTCGTATTACGCGAATTGCTTACTTAAGAATATGTATGTATGTACATAATGTAGTCATTAACTTCTCTTTCGTCGCGGGAATACCCGCTTTCTCTGACCATTGTGATTGAAGAATTTGGGAAGAAGTCATAGGATGGGGATCCTACGATTTTGTTCTATGGGGATTCCTTCGCTTGTTTCGTTTGTTTCATATGTTTGTCTCGGCCGGCAGCCGTGTTTTAACGTTTGGTGGACATACATACATAATTTAACGTTACTTTAAAACTGCCGCCTATGAAGAAAAAAGAGCGTAAAAGCGTAACTTTGGAATTGAAGATGAAGGTGTTAAGAAGAATGGAAGAATAGAAGAATTGTCTAGATGCAGAGACAAATGCTTGAAGACATTGCTGCAATGATTGTGAGGTCTGAACTTGAAGATGTCGCGGTAGAAGATCTCGAACAACTTGTAGCAACTGACGACGAACCTCTCAGCAATGAAGATCTGATCGAGTTACAGAATAATCCCATCAACGATGAGGAAGAACAAGTAGAAGAGAGAGTTTTATGTTCAAGCGGAATACAAAATGCTCTTTCAAAAATTTATTCAGGGGTTTGGACATATTGCAGAGCATAGACAGTGATGATGACTAGAGTGGACCAATTCGGAGCGAAAGCAGAGGCGTGACTAACGAATTGGTTCCCGCATGCGAAACATTATTAATATCTAGAGATATACTATCACGAACGGTGCTGTTATTATGTTAGATACAAAAAAAAATGTATGACGGTTTTTCTAGATTATGTAACGTTCTCGATGATACGTATAAAAGATAAAATCTAAAATATATGTAATTAGATGATTAAAAAAAAACTTACCGTCTTATGCGTTTTCCGTGACTTGAAAATCTGGAGAAGCGTCATGAAATATTGTTAACATAAGGTACGTCTCGAAAACGCGTCCGCCGTGAGGAAAATATGTGCTTGTATAAAGAAAACGAGCGCTCCACATCTTGTGATGTGATGTTTGCATAATTAAAATAATCTTTGAAACAACTTAACACATCTGTAGACGAACCTTCACAAATTTGTCTAATTCTGGCAAAATCTAAATCTTTATCTAAAACACTTTCAAACTTACTTAAAATACAGTAATTTCTTGCTTCTTCTATCGAACATAGCTGTGCGTGTGTATCTTTCACAACTAGCACTGATTCCTGTAACGATAGCGAAGAATTTTGTAGGTTTTCTAATGCTTGCACTATTCCGAAGTAATTGTTGTGAATAGTTTGTAAATCACTTTTAACCAGACTATTTTGAAATTTTTTCCGACTTTCTTCGATAGCGGCACTATCTTTCGGATTTAATAATAAAACCACTTTTTTTACATCCTCAAAATATTTATGATAGTAAAATGCCGCTCGTAGCCATGTTCCCCATCGTGTCAGAATCGGCTGTGGTGGCTCAGGGCTATGGGGACACAATTCGTTTTGGAGATTTCAGGAATACTGCCTTTGTACTCGATATTAACGCATCTACATTTGGGTAACATTTACGGATTCGTTCTGCTACAAGATGTAGGGCATGGATTTTACATGTAATATGTAAAAAGTTACCACACTGTTCCTTAAGAGACCGAACTACAGAAAGCATGGTTGCGGCACCATCTGTCACAAACATTAGGATTTGATCTCTGGAAATTTCAAATTTACTTAACACCACTTTTGAAATTACCCGCGCAGTACATTCTTCTATTTGTCTGCTAGCTAATAAAATTGAGGATGGCGATTGATTTGGTTCCATTTTACGCACCATAACATTAAGTACAGATCTGTTTTTGCTATCAGTTGTTTCATCCACACTCAACCACACTTTTTTATTTTTCAGATCAGCCTTAATTTTATTTTCTAAATGTACACGAACAGATTTTAAATAACGTCGTAAGTGGGTGCAGCTCGGTAATTCTACATTGCCATATTTCTCAAGAAATGAAATAAACGAATCATTGCGTAACAAAGTAAACGGCAAATTACACACAACCATCATTGTACACAAATCAAATAAGAACACTTCGTATTTTGTATCGGCACCAGTGTCTCTATCTTTATGTCTTGCGCTATGCACGTGGCGTTGCAAATTTGATTTTGTTAAATGGTTTATATATATATATATATATATATATTGCACACTAGACATTTTAGATTTACCCCATTGTAAGATAAACTAGGATGGTTCTCAATAAACCTATTGACTAACTTTAGTGGTAGCGGTTTTTTTACTGTACGCTCCTTCAACATTATTAAATACACAGAATACACTTTCCTGCTGCTATTATACGTGTACACACGATGACCGTGAACAACATACTAAGTAATCGTATGTGCGATGGGGCACGCGGGAACCAATTCGTTGGTCACGCCTCTGCTTTCGCTCCGGATTGGTCCACTCTAATGATGACTGTGTTTTGACCGTGTGTCAAACAATTAAAAACAGCGTTGCGTGTTATGAACGTATTTTACAACAACGTAAAAGAAACGCTACCCAAAAGACAATAAATGTATTTTTCCGTAAAAAAAAACATGTAATACTACATAAAGTATTCTTAGAATTAAAGTGATTGATTCAAATGATTTCTATTTTTTGTATTAACTTTTGACTTTAATCGTAAACCGCGAATTTCACTTAACGCGATTTTTTGCGGAACATATCCCTCGCGTAAAGCGGTGTATTATTACTGTATTACTAAAAATATTTTTATAAAAAGAAGATATTATTCTGAAGGCAAAATATGTAGTGGTAGCGATGAATAACAAATAGAATAACTAGTTAAAAACTTGAAAGGCATATCATATTTCGGAGATTTAAAGAGTATTTAACATAAACAATTATGTCATTAATGCTAGATGCAAAAAATCATCAAGAAATATTTTTAAACAATGTTTATAATTAAATCGGAATTTCTGATTTGTTGAAATAACCGAAATATTAATTAACAATTCAAGTAAATGAAACTACTAAATGATTATTACCCAATATTGACTTTCTATAAAAACAGTCATTTAACGACTGAAAGGTTTGCCGCAGAAAAGGAACAACAAAACCCAATCCACGCATTGGCCGAAACAAATTCCATTCCGTTTTAATTAAAAGACAAGGGAATTCGATTCCTTTTTGCTAGCGCTATTGCCGCCCAGCGGTGGTGTCGTTGACCAAAAAGAAATGTTTTAATCAAACTCTTCCATCAATTCATTTCGTAGTTTTTATCAGACGATTGTGCCTAGGAGTAGGAGGCAGATAGAGAGGGAAGTATATAGGAGAAGAAAGGGCGCATCCTAGGGGCTCCTTGCACACAAACAGACAAACTGCAATAAAGAATATGAGATCCGTCCCAAATTAATGATTTCTGTCTTTTCGGCTGGAGCAATTGCAGCAGGAAGAGTAACAGATGCCTCTCCACTGGTCGATGACTAATTTTCTCGTTTCTAATCTGCCTACTTTCATTTGCGGAGTAGACGAGACTCCCCATCGTTTCTTTCCGTTCGCTCGTGAGCTTACAGTTGCTGTCTGTTGCGACCGATGAGCAATTATGCTTTCCCGACAGCTTTTAATTTTGCACTCTCATCTCCGCGTCTCTCGTCCTCGCCGCTGGTACAACTGCCGGAGAGTGTTCTAAATAAATAATTGATGAAATCCCAGGCCGCATTCGTAGTGGCGATGATATAAGATTTAATTTAAAAACAATTTCCCCAGATGGTGCTCCCTACAGAACAGGAAACTCCGACGTGTCAGAAAGACTAAGTGCTTAGTTAAAAAATGGCAAACAAATTACTTCACGTGTCGTACAAGTGTCAAGGTTTATCAAATGAATATTTCTATTCAACTAATGCACGGTAAATAGTATATTAGGATAGTTAGGAAGATAACAATAATAGAATAATCACATAATAAAAGCATTTGCTTTTGTAATTATAATAGAAAACTACAACAAAAATATAAGAGATATACATTATTATATCAGTGAAAATGTTATAAGGAAATCGAATATGCTATCTGCAGGGTGTTAGGGAACGCTTTAGCGAAAATTTACAGACCGATTTATTTATAAAATACAAACAAAAAAGTTATAACAAAATGATTTTTGCCATATATGCATTCGGTTCGTCCGACAAGTAGTGAAGACACGAAAATACAGTTTCTATAGATATGGTGGTTACCGTCTATGGAAACGCGTTGCTAGTTCTGGAGTTATTATTGTATATAGCGCTGAATATTCTTTTAGGCTCTGTCTTAATAATTTCTGTGAGATAGCAAGGTTGTTATTGTTTGTTGAATGTGTCTATTCTCCAACAGGGGCGTATCGATGATCCTGTAGAAAGGTGAAATACGTATCTACGTCTCTGGAGAGGATACATTCACAAATATATGTACTTGTATTGTGTTCTTCACACCCGATTTTTAATAATATTATATTATTATTACATTATTATTATATTAAAAATACTTTTGCATTAAAAAAGGTAGATGCCATTTTTGTGAAACATGTATTGTTTTTGTGAAAAAGCAGAGTTAAATTTGTTACTAATAAAGACAAGACACAAACAATAAAACCACTTACAGGCAACACGTTTATTTGCTACAGATGCCTATGATATCTGTGACATTTTAAGCACTGTCAATATGACGTTTAGTTAAGTTAACAAAAATAAAAACAAACGCAAAATCCATAAAATTAAAGGAAATATTAAAAATGTCCACCATTTGCTTCAAGACAAGCTTCAGCACGCCTGTTTAGTGACTGACTTACTCGAGCTAGTTCATTTTCCTTATTTCTTATCAATTCTACAGCCACCATAACGCTATTTTCAAGATCTTGTTGATTTTCTACAGGGGTCTTATAGACCAGTGCCTTCATTAGCCCCAAAGATAGTAAACACAGCTGTTAAGATCAGGGAATCGAGATGGCCAGGCATGTGATCCACCTCGTCCAATCCGCCATTCACCGTAAATTTAATTTAGAAAGTTTCTAGCCTGCAGAGTAAAATGTGCATGGGCCCTATTATGCATGAACCACATTACTCTACGTAATTCCAAAGGTAATTCTTCTAGTAATCCTGGTAATACTTCTTGTAAAAAATGTAAATATCTATCTCCATTTAAACGATTTGGTAAAACATATGAGCCTATGAGTCGGGTGCCAATTATTTCAGTCCACAAATTGATAGAAAATCGACGTTGAAAATTTTGTTCAATTACTGCATGAGGATTGATATAGGCCCAGACATGCCTGTGTATGTGTAAATTAAGAATTCCACCTCTAGTGAAACAGCATTCGTCAGTCATTAAAATTTTTTTTAGCAGCCAATTGCAAAATCGATGTCTAACGACAAAATCGTCCTTGTTCAAACTTTGAACTCTTTCATACCGAAGAGGTTCTTTAAGAGTCCTTCACAATGTCCAATGACTTCGACTCCAACTTGGCGAGCTACGTCTCTAGTGCAGATTGAAGGATCTACTTCAACAATTTGAAGAATATTTTCCTCAACAGCCACCATTTCTTCATCACATCCTCTTCCCACATATTGGTTTTTGGTACCACCGAACCTGTTTCCCCAAGTCTTTGGTGCACCGCTATGAAACTATTTTTGTTAGGTATTCTACGATGATGATAGCGTTCTGCGTATCTTCTAACTGCGTCCCTAACATTTCCACCACGTTTATCATACACAAAGAACATGTCAGCGTACACTTGAATGAAATATTGAACCATTTTAAATTGAGCAGAATTATTGTCAATTTGATATAATCTTTTACTAAAATTGCTAAGTAACATCTTTCAACACGTCAAAGATTGTATCAGTACTTGGCTAAATTTTTGGGGTCTACCTTGTACTTCGTGTTTCTCGAAAACCGTACGACTAGGAGAAAAGCGATAATAAGCTTTATTGCAGAACTTTTTACGAAGAACCCGTACTTTAATTTTGGTTAAAGCTAGCACGGTGTGGTGTATATTCCAATGACATTATTATATCAGTTGTCTGTTTTGCTCTTAAAAAAATGTGTAAATGTATGTACAGACTGTGGACTTAAAAAATATCTCGTGAATTATAGCTATTAATATAACGAGAACATTAAGCGATTTATAATACTCGAGGACGTTGCCAGGTGACGAGGCGCTAGCCGAGTCACCTCGTAACTCATCGATTTCCCAATTTGTCTACAACGTCCAAAATGTAATCTTTTCGAGGCTTGTCAATGTAGGCATTCGTTGCAAATATCACCTTTTTATTTGTCTCAAATCTCCATCAAGACACTTTTTCAAGTTTTGGGACAAGAAAAGATCACTTGAATCCAGATCAGTGAATATGGTAGTAAATCAGGCAACAATTCGACAAAAGCGGTTGTAATAACGAATGAATGAGTGAGCTGATTATCCCCTGATGGAACAAAACCTTTTTCTGAATGCGGTAACTTTTTCTTCAGTTGGGCATCCAAAACGTATCAGTACTTCAGCGTAATATTACCCAGGTAATCTACATTCCCTCTTTAAATCGTCACTACGGTCAAAAAGTCGTGGCCATAATATCATTGGCGGAAAAAAGCGGTTTTTACCTTCGTCGGAGTATGTTCACGAGAAGAAATCCATTGCTATGACTATTTTTTTATCTCCAGAGTATAGCGATATCTTCTGGTTTCACCTAGAGTGACATATCTACCAAAAATTCTCTTCGATTTTGTTTGAACTTATCCATATAGTTATTTCAAATTGCAATACAAGTTCTCCCATCTTCCATCAAATCACCCTTGCAGAATTTAGCACATTTTCCCGGAAAGCAATAGTGTGTGGGTTGAAAATCAAGGTATTTATATAATAAAATTCGTCTGTCTATGTTAATAATTGCTGCACTTTTAGTCATGACACGTATTGTTTTGAATTGAGTTTATCGTAGAAAAGGAATTGCTTCACAGAAAGCTTGCAAACTAAGGAATATAATTACTACCATGAAAAAGATTAAACTTCATCAAATAAAAAGTATAAACGACCAAATTTTGAAGAACTATTTCAAGTTTTAATTCTAGCCAGATAACCATTAATATGTCAGTACCTTAGCAATATTTCAAATTAAATTGGAGACTCACTGATTCGGTAAAAGTTAGTTGAAGATCACCCTTACTGCGTCTTGAGGCCGCTTCTCTTCTTGTTATTTATTAACGATCCTCTTGAGTCGTTGACATGTCCTGGATTGGCTTACGCTACCAACCTATAAAGATATATATACCGTACGGAAATGTGGTGGAAGAACGGCGGAGATGTAAATGAGTAAAGTTGTCATCATCAGTAGGTAAATTCATTAATCAAAGTGTGCTCCGGTGAAAGTGAAGACTTGGTTGTCAGATGGAAAAGTTTTGGCAACTGTTTTTTTTTTATTGACTTGGCGCTGTTCACGTGGATTTTCTCTATGATCGAGGCACAATTAATGCGGAATATTATTGCGAGCTGCGGGATACCGCAAAGCTGTCTTAGCGACGAAAAAGCAAGACGAAATCTGTCAAAAGTGTGATTCTTCTTGATAACAATGCCAGGACTCATTCAGCAAATATCACAAGGCAAAAATTAGAGAGCCTAGGCTGGGAAGTATTGGAACATCCTTCCTACAGCCCAGACTTGTCTTGTGATTTTCATCCCATTGGACCCTTGAAAGAAGGACTTGGAGGTGGACGTTTCAGCAATAACCAAGCAGTAGAGGAGTTTGTGCTCCAATAGCTTAAAATGGAATTAAGAACATGCCAATCCGTTGGAAAAAAAGCATTTCCAAGGCGAGCATTATGTGAAAAAATATGTTTATTTATGTAAATAATGTAGAATAAAGCCCTGACTTCAAACAAAACCTGTCCCGTTTAAATTTAATACACCCCCGTGGAAGAGACTGTCAATTTTCAGTTGAGAGGATTTGCTTTACAGTGCCCCAATCTGCATCTTCAAGCTCTGTGACTTCTGCTTATCTGATGTGTTTTAGTTAAAAGTCCTGTTTTTAAAAAAAAATTATTTTTATCTATTTTAATTTCATTAGATTCTGATTCTTGTAGAAGATATGTTTATATTAATTTTCTTGTTTTGTTAATTTCTTCGTAATTTTGATGGATTTGTTATACATGCATGATTTGTGCCTATATTTGGTTGTACTGTTGGGCACTTAATAAACCATTACGATTACCCTGCAATTCTAAACAACAAAATATTCATTAAGCAGTAGCTTTTTACACTAAAGTTCATATTACCGTAAATATGAATACATTAAAATACGACATAACTTTATATTCTCTTGATCTGGATTACGTGTATTTCAGGTTTAAAGGTATGTGCTAAAACAGTTGATATATTTTCATGGATTGCTATGTACAAGGTATTCAACGTAGTTTCGTGACGCGATGCGTTTTGCACCCTGAATAATTTATTCAAGACGACTCTTCCAATTTATTTTCTGCAGTTTTATCGTTAAACGCCAACACTGCTGAAGTATTGGGTAATTAAACAGTCAACCAAGCGGATGACTTAATTTGCTTGCGGCACGTCTTCCCCGACGAAGAGACTTTTATTCTGAGATAGGTAAAATTTTAAACACCTTTTAACAACAAGATAAACGTTCAGCGAACACGACCTCGTGAATAGTAAAATATCAGTTAACCCGGTTCATTTTACTTTGTAAATTTCACATGAAATGAAATAAATTATAGTTAATAGTGGTGTCTGTCTGTATATAGAACGTGTATTTGGTTGGTTAATAAAATGTATATAATTTTAATATTTCGTGGCATAATTTTTAGATAACATTTTATTAGTCGTAATTTTGAAATTTTAAGAGATGTGCAGATATTTTAATATACCCATTATACTCAACGACGGTATATGCGAGGAGATATCAGAAAATAACGAGACCGGGGCTGTAGTACAAAAATGAAACATTTATTTAGAAAACTTCAACAATTATCCTTCGATTACATTACATGTAAATGTCACCTAATGTGCTGCGTTTATTTCTATATTTCAACAAACTAAGTTTGTACCAGTTATTACGTTTAAAAATATTATTTTTAAATAATAAATAAGCATCTAAACCCTTCAATGAGGCCGCTTCTGCTTTAGGACACTTAGATTTCGTATTCCAACTAGATAGCAGGAAGCTGTGTTTGAAATTACTCCGATTCGGTGGATGATGTGACTGCGCTTGAATTATTATTCAATCACAAAGAAAGAAACTTGGATTATTACACATTGTTTGGAATCGTGATTTGATGTACCCTTGACCATCTAAAAGGTAAGAGAGGTGACGCCATTTCGTTTTCCTTTACGCGGCATTTATGTTCATTGTTTTCATATTCTGTTTTGTGATATAAAAATATCGTAGGGTCCTTGTCTCCGGCGATTAATTACTAATGCCGTTACTAACAACCGTTGGCCGTCGAACATAGCGTGATGTAACTGAGGACGGAAGAAAGAAACAGACGGAAAGAGACGCCGTTGGTACCAAGAAATCATAAGGGCCAGGTTTTTGTTTATACTTATATCGTTGAAGTAACTGGATACTTGTTTAATATCTTCATTTATATTACATTTAGGAGTATATTTCGAAATATTAATTAATCAGTTTCAATCTTATTAACTGTTATTTCATTTTGGAAACTTTAATTATCAACATTAATTAGTATACCGTTTTTCTGAAACAAATTTAGCGTCATATTCTTGTTAGAATATTAAATTCTATTGTGCCTAAAATTTGTTATATTTTTTTATAAACGCTTCTGAGATCTCGTAACCGTAAATATATTATTTAGTTGTTGTGAAAGTAGATAATATATAGGCATGGTCAAAAAGTTTGGACCGTACATTAATCCAACTTTTAACTTACAATTTTCTATTTTTATGCATTTGTTTATATATCATCATTTAAATATACCGTGTGTCCCCGGATCGACGCATGAATAGGTATAAGAGTCTGTAAATGTTTTAGTTGATATTTCATCTTCTCGGGTTCAGCCCTGCTTGGGTAGAAAGTAATTGTTGTCATACTTTTAATTTTCAAAAATCAAGGATGCCTTGGATATTTACAAAAAGGTAGTTCTTATCACTAATAAAGTACCTTTTTTGTAGGAGATACGACAAAATGTTATTAAGAAAAGTTATTCAGAATAATAAACTATGAAAGTATGCCAAATTTTAACAAGATCGAACATACTTTGAAAATTTACAAACAAATTATCCTTTCCACTAATAAAGTGCTTTTTCTGCAGGAGATACGATAAAATGTTGTTAAGAAAGTTATTCAGATTAATAATTTATATAAGCGTACAAAATTTAAACAACATCGGTTTACTTAATTGTTTATTAATTATGAATATAAAAAATAATAAAACTCACACAATTCATTTCGTTCAAATTAAATTAACAATTCACAAAATCTAAAATATTCATTCATTCAATATGTCTGCCGCCTTTATTCGCACATTCCTCAATTTTGTTCCGAAATGCGTTGAATGCTGTTCTTATCTCCTCAAGAGAAATTGAATTTACAGCATCTCTAATGCGATTCTTCAACACCTCTACATCATTTGGAATCGTAATTGAATATACTATTTGTTTTATCCGGCCCCAAAAGAAAAAATCCATGATTGTTAGATCAGGAGATCTGGGCGGCCACAAAATGTTACCAGCATTGGCTATCCATTTTTCTTGAAAATGTTCATTCAGCCATTCACAAACTCTCAAAGTCGAGTGAGCTGGACAAGCGTCGTGTTGAAAATATGAAGAAAATCTTGCTTCATATGGCAGTTCGTCTATAAACCAATTCAAAATATTTAAATATGTGTGCTGATTAAGTCTTCCTTCAATAAAATATGGTCCAATAACACCACAATGATAAGAAATTGCACACCAAACGTTAACTTTTTTAAAACATTGCCGTTTACAATGTATTACATAATCGGGATTATATTCAGACCAATATCGACAATTCTGTGAAGAAGGCACACCATTAGTGGTAAAAGTCGATTCATCTGAGAGGATAATATTGTTATGAAAATGTCGATGCTCCAGAATTTTTTCTCCCAAAGTAAGACAAAATTCCAACCTTCGGGCTTCATCCCCTTCTTCTAATGTGTAAAGAAATCTAACTTTATGTGGTTTAACATTTTTTGCTTTAAAAATGCGTTGCAAATGTGATTTGCTAACAAGAATCTGCTCTGACCGCTTTCTTAATGACAGTTTGGGCTGTTCGCGTACTGAATCCATTGCTAACACAGTACTAATGTCATCTTCATTGAAGTTTTTTCTTTTTTTCGGTATATTATGTACACTGCTTAGAAATTTTTGAATCAGTCTGGATGCTGGAGATTGGACTAATAGGTACTTTGTTTGGAAACTTCTCATTAAATAATCTAATAACTGCTGGAATAGATAATTGCCCAATACCATAACATTGAATTAGGTAGATCCGTTCTGGTAGAGTAAGCATAACTTTTGTGATATTTCACAGTGGTATTTACGAAATTTAATGTTAACTTTAGAGTACAGAAAACACTACGTCTACTTAAATTAAATATTTTTGACAAGTGTCAAAACGTTATTTTATATTTATTTTCAGAGCATACTTAAAAAATAAAACAACACAAATATTTCCTTGGCATACTACTTGGCACAACTTATTAATCTGAACAACTTTTCTCAACAACATTTCATCGTATCTCCTGCAGAAAAAGCACTTTATTAGTGGGAAGAATAATTTGTTTGTAAATTTTAAAAGTATGTTCGATCTTGTTAAAATTTTGCATACTTGCATAGTTTATTATTCTGAATAACTTTTCTTAATAACATCTTGTCGTATATCCTACAAAAAAGGTACTTTATTAGTGATAAGAACTACCTTTTTGTAAATTTCCAAGGCATCCTTGATTTTTGAAAATTAAAAAGTATGGCAACAATTACTTTCTACCCAAGCAGGGACGAACCCGAGAAGATGAAATTTCAACTAAAACATTTACAGACTCTTATACCTATTCATGCGTCGATCCGGGGACACACGGTACCTATATATACAGGGTTTTCCCCAATATTCTATTTTGACGGTTAATATATTTTTCACTTGCTTATATTTTATATCTTCCCACGTAAACGTTTATAATAAATATTTTTACTTTTTAATTTGTTTGCCGTTTCGGTTATATTTCCTTTTGTCTGAAATTTGGGGCGTGAGTACCTTATCGCATGTGCGTCCCGCATGTAAAGTATATTCACGTATATAGGCAATTTACAAAACGCGATGTTGTCCTTTTTAATTAAAAGATCAGTAAAGTTAACAAGGTTTCATCAGGAACCGCACGCTGTCATCACTCGAGCTGTAGCCGTAGTACTGGTCTTCTGACTTGTATTTTTAGGAGCAACCCGCTCATGTAAGGTAAGTCCACGGAGGTCTATTGAGTTTAAGTAAAATTTAGAAACAAGAGCTTTTGCGAGTTTTGTTGCTTGCACGAGACAGGTAGCACAATATGCAGAAACGCTACATATCGTGACACTACCTTCTTGTTTGTTAGGATAATGAAAAATTAGTGAAAAGTCACACCTACCCCGGAATGATACGAATGAAGGAATGAAGTTTACCGAAATTGGTGAAGACTCATTTTTGTGTTTATATTGTGAATATATGGGCGGTGTTTATATAATAGGTAGGTATATTGTCGATAGGTTGTTTATATCTGTTCTGTCAGGAATGGAATTTTTGTTTTTCTGTATATGGATGCTTTCTAATATATTTCTTGCTTTGTAGTTTTTTCTGATGTAATTATTATCGAAATTGAATGTGTATTTTGTTTGTGAATATAACGAGCCATCGAAAAAATTCATAATTGGAGTAGACTGTGAAATTGGGTTGGTACTTTAACCACTTCCACATAATGACATTTATTATTTGACATTGAAACTATAAGTTTGTGACAAATTTTTCAAAACCCTTATTAAGAAAATTGTTTGTGTTTAGATGTAAATGGACAACATTTTCAACAACGTAGCTATGTGTAAATATTGATTATGATTTCGATATTAAATAAATTATTTGTTTTCTTTTTTGTAGTAGTATCATTTCAATGCCATAACCTTTTTTTACAATGAAACCAAATGAAACTGTCAAGCATCAAGTAATGTGTCATTATGTGGAAGTTGTTTAAGTACCAACCCAATTCCACAGTCTACTCCAATTATGAATTTTTTCGATGGCTCGAATTTGTGTATTTGAGAATATATATATATATATATAATGTATAATATGTTGTGGTTAGGGATTTTTCTTATATCTGTATATTTCCAAAAGTTTTCGTGCAATCAATCGAATGGTCCGTTTGTTCACACCAAGTGATATGTCTTGCAAATGGCATATCGCTTTTCTTACCGTTTGGCAACACACTCAGAGTAACAGCACAGCGTGCGCAGTAAATGCTGGGAAGATGTTCAATGGTTAAGTCAAAATAATTGCCAAAAAAATTCCCGTCGTAATACAGTTAGTTCTTCTTAATTACCGTTAGATTTTTATTTAAACGATCCGAATAGAAAATTTATCACAAAAATTCAAAGTCTGAGCAGAATAAAGAGCCTTTATGGAAAGACTGGTAACGTTAAATAAACAAAAGAAGTTTTATACACTACTGGCAAATTAAGTTTGAAACTATCCGTACTATATTGCTTAATATGTTATATACTACAGAACTTACTTCAGTTAAATAATAGTTTGAGTTAAAGTTAATGAAAAGAAACGAAAAGGCAATTTAACATTTAAAATTAATTAATTCGACAGTTCTCAAATTGAAACAAACCTGAAAACAAAATCAGTGAAAACGTTAACGTTAACAAAAATTATATTTAATTATGAGAATGAGAAATTAAATATGATTTTCTGCAAACACAATATACAGGCGCTGTACATAATAATGCATGAAACATCAATACACCAAGTTCACTTCCGCTTCCTCTAGTAGTCTACGAAAAGTTGATGCCGGTATGTCGGCAACACGGTTTTGTCGAGAGAGAAAGTAATGAAATATGCAGGCTTACATTCCCATGTGAGATTCGCTTGTATTATCCGTCTATCGAATGTTGGAGTGATGCTATTTTGAAAAAGGAAGTCTTGTTTCTATTGAGTTTATGTTGAATTTACTTATTTTTTATCCACATACTTCTAAAAGCAATAACTTAGTGTATAAATTACGGAATTACATACACATTTTTATAATTAGAAGGCGGATTGATATATAAGATCGCTAGCTTTACAAAATAAGAATAAGAAAGTACAAAATACTACTATCAACCTATATAAAAATAACAGGCAAGCTACCACGAACTTGAGAGTGCTTACATGGAAGCAATAGAAGCTTAGTTAGAGCATACAGCATGGAATTACAAGAAACAGGGCCGCTCATTGACATTAGTCAATGAGTTGAGTGTTCTTCTATGCTGTCTTTTGTGAATTGTGATTATATGTAGTAAATTATATAATAAAATTATATCGAATCCTCACCCCCTAGTACACAATGACCTCTATGATGTCGGCCTGTCGAGACTGAAGTCTATATCTTCTCCACTGCTGCTAGCAGAATAACTTACATCCGAAAATTTCAACCCAAATGATAGATGGAGTTTTGGGAAGCCTTGAAAACCGCTTAAACAGGCTACATCATCGGTCCTACCGTTCCCTTACCCTGGAATGAAGTTGCGTCGCCATGAATGGAAGACACTCAATAAAATAAGAAGGTCCCACGGTATTTGTTGTGACACATTCTTTAAACGAGGACTGACTGAGACACCGACCTGCGAATGTGGAGAACCTCGCCAAACTATTCACCATATTACAGCTGAGTACCGCCTTACAGCATATGGAGGTGATATAAGCGACTCTTTGAAGCTAGTATAACTTCGTGTTAGATTGGATTAATGGCGTTGATTTTAAAATTTAACTTTGTTCTGTGTATGTATATATTTTCAATCCGTGTTAGCCATACGCTATGTAAATAAATAAATCTATCTGGAATATATATACAGCCCTATAGATATACATAATTTAACTATTTCAAAATTTTCCTCCAAATAAGTAGCTATTTAGACTAAATTATTTACAACTTTGGTACGGCATATGGAAAGCGATCATTTTAAATTTTTAATTAATACAACATATTTTTTTAGTCCTCTGACTTTGTCCCATCATTAGCTCTTTTCCCGCAAATCCGGTATTAATGCAAATTTCAGTCGTGCTTGATGGATTCGGTTTTCGAAGGATGATGGAAGGTACGCCGTTGAATATTTTAATAGTCGGTTGCCGTCTGTGCCACTTCTGTCTATTTCCTCGTCTTACCTGTCAGTCAACCTTTGCACGTTTCTCGTTCCGTCTAAATCCTTAAAATGAAAGAAAGTTGAAATTTTCGACAGGAAAGATGGCTTCTGTCATTTATTATCCTTAGTTTTAAAGAGGTTTCCCGGCTTATCACAACTTTTGACATAATTTAGTTACCCAGGATCTATATCAATTTTAATTATCGTGTCTCGTAAGGGAGGAACCGTAACCAAGGCTAGAAGTTTGTAACGAAAATACCTGCGAAACATGGTTTCGAATAAATTAAATTACACTTTGAGATACATTTTCAAGCATAAACTGATTTATTTTAATTTTGTGAAATAACAAACTTTGATATAAAGCTATAAAAGCCTTAAAAAACGAGTTCTTTGCTGTCCTGGTTATGTAATTCGAAAAAAATAACATATCGTTTAGTAAATTTCGATAGTAAATCTTCTTGAATTTTCGTTTCTTCTCAAAATAATAATAGCAATTCAAACTCTAATATACGAGGTATGTGCAAAAAGTAATGAAATTGATCTATTTTAATAATAATAATAATAAAAATAATAATAATAATAATAATAATAATAATAATAATAATAATAATAATAATAATAATAATAATAATAATAATAATAATAATTAGAGACTGGACGAATCAGGCCGAAATTACGATGGATATTGAATAGCACTGTACAGTCGGTTAACCACACACCTGTTTTTTTGTGGTTGAATTGTGACGCAATTACTTCAATATTACAGTTAAATTCTTTTCTTCATGGGCGTAGATAGAAGCATGAGGAGCTTTTATAATTTATTTTATTTATTAGTTTGTATTTCGTTAAGATAAATAAAGTACGGTGAGTTAGTTCCTTTTTTTCATTGTTTTAACTGTTAATTACATACTTCGTAGTTTTTGTAATAGATCCTGTTTAATGTCGTTTCATCGACTCTACTTCTCCCAATTATTTTGAAGTAAGTGTCGTTATCTATAAAATACGAAATACATTTTTATTTGTTAATTTTGTAGTTCAAGTTGAGTAAAGGAGTATTAATAAAAGCTAGCAATACTTTCTCAAGATTCTCTTCTGTAACATTTGTTCTCTTTGAATAAAATACATCCTTGTAGATAGAAAGCGCCCTTTCTACATCGCAACTTGTTATAGATACATACTGGAAATATTCGTTTATTTCAGCGTATTTAGCAGTTAAATTTTTAGGTATTGTCCCCATACATAATTGCCGCAATTTGATTAAATCTTGATGTCTATTAAAAACTGCGTCTTACTTTTGGCGAAGGCCACATCCGAGGTCACTGTGGTTAATGTGGTTAACCATAATTTAATTTGAGATTTTGATTTTCAAAATAAGTGATTAGTTTTGGCAAATTTCCAAAGTGTGCCTGAAGAAAGTAAGCTAATTTTTTAAATTTGAAATTTGTATTAGTTCCTTGCACTCAAAAATACTTTGAGCATCGTCATTTAAACATATAACGAAATTTTGTAAACTAAATTCTCTGCGTTAGAACTAGTAGCTTTCAACCATGTTCCCCATCTAGTTATTACTGCAGAGGGAGGCAGTGACCAAGATAGAAGTTGTTCCCTGTAAAGAGATACTCACAATGGTGCGTTTAAGAAATTTTTTTTAAAAGGGGATACAAGTCTATCAACTTCCGGAAAGGTGGCTGATATATTCACAGATTCTGTGGAGAGCATGTGCTCACAAGTAATATGCAGCATATTAGGATATGTTGCCTTTAATAGACTGCCAATTTTTAACATATATGCAGCACTGTCACTGAAAAATAAAAGTATTTTTTCTTTGTACCTGTCGTCCGAATGAAGCATTTGATGCATATTCTCGTAAATGGTTTTAGCTACTTTTTCCGCATTAACTGTATTTGTAACTTTTGTTGCTATTACATATGCGTTATATGGAATAGTTGGATGTAGTACACCAGCTACAACATTTATCACATAGCGTCCTAATATATCGACTGTTTCTCAGCACTTATCCATAGGTACTAATTTGAAAGATGGTTTCTAAGGCGTTCTACTGCTTTCGTGTAGCACTTAGGAACATAATATTTGCGTAAGGTAGATTGATTAGGAACATTTCTACCAATATATTTTTGGAGAAATGTTTTGAAGGTGGGATTGTTAAGTTTATTTAATGAAACATTTGCCGCCGTTAAAGTTTAACAGAGTTCTTCGTTAAAATTATCAGATTCCAACGGGTCTAATTTCTGTGTATGTGTTTGCGATGCTAAGTGACGTTTTACATGCGATTTCTTGCAATATTTTAACGATATTTTACAGACTTTGCAATAAATTTCGGAATCACTGGCAATGGACATACAATCAGTTTGACCCTTAATCCAACTCGCCATTGTTTCACGATCGTAATTTCGGCTCGATGCGTCCGGTCTCTAATAATAAGACATAATAAGAGGAGGTATATTTGATACTATATCAGGGATATTGTGAATTATTAATTAACATTTTAGTTAGTACCATTTTAATAATTGTACTTTAATGCTGTAGTAATGATTTATTAATTTTCTGATTTTTTTACTTTAAACATTGTGTTCAAAATGATATTTCGATCACACATAGACAACGGAGAAATAACATTTTTCAGTTAGCAAATACAAAATGAATATTTCCTAACGTTGCGTGCCGACGTCTATATTTACGGAAATACTAATTTTTGCCTTCAAAAATGTAATCAGTAATGCCAAAATTTTCGAAAGATCTGTGGAAGTAGTAATTTTGCATTTCTTTCCTAAATTTTATTAACAAATAGAAAACTCTCTATTGAAACACTTGTATTCTATTTCTTCGTTTTCTTTCCATTTTTTTAATGCAAATTCGTATAAATGGATATATTTTAAAATGGAAAATCAAATAACAATGGCGACCGCAATTTTCTCTTGATTCAGTGAAAATAATCTGTAATTTTATATTTCCACGAAACTTTAATGATGGCATAGTAGGCACTCATATAATTAAAATTCTGTAAATAATTAGAGCCGTGGAGGACACGGTAATTGCAGTGGAAGTAAGCCGAGCGAATTTAAGGCCACGAACTGGGGAATTTATATGTTCCTGACTCGTTTCCATTCCCATTCCCTAACTTCGTTCCCTTGAAAAATGGATTAGACGTGGATGGAAATCGCTTTAAAAGTACGATCGGTCAAGGGAATGTACGTGAATGCAACCAATGCTGGGAGAAAAAACAACGAAAATAACGAAATTTAAAAAACGAAGACGTTAAAGTCTAAACGAATTAGGTGATTAGTGAAAAACATGTGTTGTCTTTTCTGGAGCTGAACGATTTATCTCGCTGGTGAATAATTATCGCAGCCGTACTTACACACTTTGAAAATTGTACTTTATAAGGTAGTTGTCTAAATGCTTTCTGGGAGAATTTAATAATATATAACAATCGTAATTAATATTATAATATGTAGTGTATGAACTGGACATAGTTTAATAAATTCCAAAGTAAAATACGAAGCACTAAGCAATAAATAACAATAATAATAATAGTAATAATAAAATGAGGGTTGCTGTTTATGTATTCGGAATAATTATGGTTGCTTTTTGTTTGCAGTGTATTAATTTTCATAATATTTTTGCTACTTTACCTATTATATATATCATTGGTTGTAAGATAATCTCAACTTTAACTAAACTGAACATATTCGACACCCACTATA
The DNA here is from genome assembly GCA_935421215.2 of Melolontha melolontha. Taxonomy (NCBI): domain Eukaryota; kingdom Metazoa; phylum Arthropoda; class Insecta; order Coleoptera; family Scarabaeidae; genus Melolontha; species Melolontha melolontha. The sequence continues at coordinate 109,135,959 of OW285240.1, forward strand.
ACTTTGTAAAATATTGAATAATTTTATAGCATATTCGACTTAAGGTTATCTAGCCTCGATAGTAGGGTTATTAATATTAGTGGTTTTAACATGCGAGGGCTACTGCTAGAATTCGCGAGAAATTGTGAAATAAAGCGAATTATGCTATGTAAATCACTTTACTGTTTCTCAAAATACTCCCCTTTAAAATGTATACACTTTTGCATATTATAAAACCAATCTTTAAAACACTTTTTCCATTCTGAGCGCGGTATCTCCAAAACCAGTGATTTAAATTCTTCAACAGCCTCTTCAGGCGATGAAAACCGCTTTCCACGTCTTTTATTTTTAATGTTTCGGAATAAGAAGAAGTCATAGGGCGCTAAATCAGGAGAATATGGGCAATAAGTCATTAATTCGAACTTCCTGCTGGTCAAAAACTTGACAGTTTGTCGTGCGGTGTGAGCGCTCGCATTTTCATGATGAACAATGATTCGTCGGTTTATGTTGCTTTTATGACTTCCGGCAAACAAATTGACCTATGCCTGTCAGCGTTAACTGTTCATCGATCCTCTAATGCAACAGTTGCAACATAACCCGTTTTTCAGAAGAAACAAGCAATCATTCTTTTCGAAACGCTTCGACACCGCACTTTTGTTGGTTGGTTTAGGTTCATTTTGAAACACAAACACAGTCGATTGCTGTTTAGTTTGAGGCTGATATGAATATATCCAGAATTCGTCACCTGTTGCAATGTTATATACAGAATTTGAACGACCACAATCAAATTTCTTTAACATTTCCTTGCACCACTTGACATGTGCCTGTTTTTGCTCGTCTCTTAAATTTTGAGGGATTCAACGACTAGAAAGCTTCCTAACATGTAAATGTTCGCGCAAAATCGTATGTATTTATTTCGCCGCAATACCTAAGGATGCCTGTATGTCACGTGTCGATCTGATCAAATCATTTCACGCACAGTATCGATATTTTTTGCAACAACAGAGGTGCATGGAAGCCCTTCACGAAGATCGTCACCAAACGTTGGTCTTCAACGCTTGAATTCTGCGAACCATTGGTAAACCATAGTTTTGGATGATGCTTCATTCCCAAATACCGAGCTAAGCTTTTCCACACATTGCTTTGGTGTCAAACCATATCGAAAATCGTAAAAGTCATGACTCGAAAATCACGATTCAGAATTCCTATTTTTGACACAACTATTACTTTGTTAAATTCTGTTGAGGCAAAACTGATCGGTTTTAAATAGAACTGTCAACTGAATTATAGGTTAAAAATGTCAAATTTTACGAATGTGACAATTGTGTAATGCTGTAAATTCAAGGAGCAATATCCCTAGAACCATTTTCTTTGTAACTTAAACATTAATGATGGTAAAACCAATATAATTAATGATTTTTTGTAATTTCTTAATGTTGAGCAGTTTAATAATATATTCAATTCTGACGGATGCCTGCTTGATCTGGTAATTTCAAATTTAAGCAATTTGGATGTTTGTCACTGTTTTGGTTGACGATCAATGTCATCCTGCTCTTAGGGTTTCGTTTATCTATGCTTATACTCATGCTTCAGCGATGAAGCCCAATGTTACTAATAAAATTTATTATCTTAAGAAGGCTGATGATATTAAATTAAATGATTATCCAATTAGAAATGGCTGGGTCTTTTTTATGCTGTTATAAATACATAAATTGTTCGCGCATTCTATAGGAAACTGTTCCAATTTGGTGGCTTCGTAAATAAGCAGAATTGTCGCATTTGAGGCGAGGAAAATCCTCAACAGGTTCTGCAACAGCGAATTTACCTTTAAATAGTTAGTGTCTGGTGCGGTTTTTTGTCGGGTGGTGTGATTAGGCCGTACTTCTTCAGAAATGAGGCTGGTAATGCTGTGACCGTCAACGGAAACCATTATCGCATCGTGATAACAATTTTTTATGGCCAGAATTGGACGACACGAATGTAGACAACATCTAGTTCCAACAAGACGGCGCTACGTGCCATAGAACCACTGCGATCACACCGCTAGACAACCTTTTGTGGGGGTATTTGAAAAAGAAAGTGTATGCGAACAATCCATAAACAACTTCAGATCTTGAAAATAGCATTATTGATGAGATTGGATGCATATAATCTTGATTATGTGAAAATGTTATTACCAATATGAAGAATAAATGCAGAACTTATCGGTCATCCCGAATATTATTTTCCATATTTAGTAACCTCCTATGTCCTATTTAATCACCAACAAAAATATTAAATTTTTAACATTCCATACAATTTCTGTGTTTTATTAAAAATCTAAAAAACAACCTCAAATTTTGACACCATTTATTTCATTAGAAAGTCACTTTTCTGCCAAATTACACTCGTATAAGCGTCATTGAGTCCATGCCCGACGTAACCACACTTGACACGTGATGCTCATCTCCAACATGAAGTAGGTTGTTTAGAAATCTTAGAGTTAAAGAAATGAGAACTCAAAAAAGGTATAAAACCCCAATTAATAATCGTATCCTAAATACGTACTTCTACAACTAAGTTGTCATCATCAGTAGGCAGAACCACTAATCAAAGTGACGCACATGGTGCACAGTAAAGCTAACACATATAATAACGCAACAATTTTACACGGCTTCCATGTATTCAATTCAATTAGAATCACATAATTTCCTGATAGTTTAAGGACAGTTAGAAGACAGCTAGGAAAAGAGAATATTAAATATCACAGAGCTGCGGTGAAACCGAAATTGATAGATGCAGATAGACAAGAAGGATTGAATTTCGCCAGAAATTATTTAGAAAGAAATGAAAACTTTTGGCAATCAGTGATATTTGCCGATAAATCTGCATTTAAATCATTTTAAAATAGTAAAATGGAAGTTCACAGATGCAGGAATACATAATTTCAATGACAAGATGTAGTACAGCGTTCATTTAGTGGTCGATTCAACGTGAAAGTATGGGGATGGATATCTCATGCTGGTCTAGATGTGATATGGCACCAGAAAATAATTTGAATAGTGATCAATATCGTAATATCCTTTCCAATATAATGTTTCGAACAATGGCTTTTCTTTATGAAGAAACCTTCATCTTACAGCAAGGTAATTCTCCTATTCATAAGCCGCGCATCGTTCAAGAATTGATAAAAATTTGGTAGTGGCTTTCTCGTAGTCCAGATTTAAACCTCATAGGAAACGCATGGGGGCATGTAAAAGCAAAAATAACAAACTCTATGCATAATAATCCCCGTACAGCGGAAGAACTTTGGTCCAAGTTGGTCCAGTTTGGGAAACTATTGATACACAATATTGTCAGATGCTTATTAAGTCCATGGCATCACGTTTGAGAGAAGTGATCAATAATGGAGGAGGATATACTCATTACTGGAGAGTCAATATAATATCGCAACTTTAAACGGCGTCCATATATACACTCTACGGCGTTAAAGTTGTTGCGTTATTATATATGTTAGCTTTACTGTTCCCCATGTGCGACACTTGATTAGTGATTTTTACCTACTGATTATGACAACTTAGTTATCGAAATACGTATTTGGAATACTATTATTAATTGTGGTTAGAGGTTTTATATTTTTTTAAGTTTTTACTTAACCACAGTCTCCAAAGAAAAACTTTTAAAGGAATGAGCTTTCATTAAAGTCAAAATATAATTACACTGACTAACTAAAATTGTATACTCTGAAATATCTCAATACATACAACGTATATAGTAATTCCAACGGGTTAAAAAAATGAAAAGTTGAAAAGTTTCGAAATATGTAATTTACGATTTATACAAAACTTCAGTGAACTGAAGCAATTTAATACACGTGCGGTGAATAAACGTCAAATACACGACGGTTCGGCAAAAAGCGACCCCAGTCACACATCCATACACGTAATCATCCACCTCTACGTGTACACATACAACATATTCGATGGGAAAGAGACCTCTACCAACACTTTGAAAGGAAATTTTCCGGGAATTATGTACGCGATGCGAGTTCATAACTCCCATTAAAAGCGGAGAACCCGACGCCCAGTTTGAATTATTGACGGACAGTGGAATAATTCACTCTCTTTACATAAAAGACTCATGCTGCTGTATTGGAGATGGAAAAACACAAATAAATATTTGGTTTGTGTTCAACTTAATTTGTATAATGATGCATGTTCGAACAGCTACAAATTACGACTAAAATTATTGCTTATTCATCAACATAGTTATTATTCTGCTGGGGAAATTCGAACAAAATTGAATAATTACAATAATTAATAACACCGATTTCTGGTTGTTCCCAAAGTTGAAAGAGGTATCAGTAGGTCAACATTTTTCATCAGACACTGAGGTTCGGACTATTTTTCATAACTATAAATAAGAAAATTTGGTCATGGACAGAATAAAGAAATGAATTCAGCGCTTGGATAAATGCATTGCACTAAATAGTGATTTTATGGAAAAACAATTATGTACATTCGCCTTAAAGTTATATTAGCCGAAAATGCTCGCAACCTAATCACGAGGCAGGAGCTGATATTTGTGGACTATACTCTAGAAAGAAACAAATTTTGCAAATAAGGTCTCAAAAAATTAGCAGAGAGGTTTTAGAATATGAGAATGAGAAAGGCAACATGATGGCTCAAAAGCGTCAAAAAATGACAAAAAGAAATTTTGGACAAGGTTTGAAAGCAAACATACAAAGAAATATAAGTAGACTGAAGGTCAATTCCATACTTACACAATTATAAAAATCAAATGCTATCTATGTTCTCGGCTAGTCTAATGAGAGGCATCAAAAAGAAAGTACAACCTTTGGCTTAGTAACAAGATCATAAGAAATTAAACACAAGTTTGAATAAATGAGAATTAATGAATATTAAACATTAATTCTCATTTGCAGTAAGTTCAGAATGTTAACTATATATACACAAAGTATAGAAGTGAAAAGCCATATCTGTCTTCGAGATACCGTACATTGATAAGCTCCAATGAGAGCGAAACGCATCTGTACGTTCCGTTGATGGACGTGGCTTTTCAGCAATTTTTAATTATCATAATAACTAGGAAGGTCAGAGTCGCGACGAGGTGTGTTCTACATACTTGTACAAACTTGGTTTGTCGGATTGTAGTTATGAACGCATCACATAAGGCGACATTTACATGTAAGAATGAGGTTTAATATTCATTAATTCTCATTTGCAGTAAGTTCAGAATGTTAACAAGTTTGAATATTTATGTACAAATTATTGAGAAAAATGGTGGTAGAAATATTTTCATAATCTTAAATTTAGTAAAGAGGAGTTGTTGAAATCTAATTGGTCATTTAAAGTTAATCCTGAATTATTATATTTATTAATTTCTAAATTTAGGTTAGTAACATAAGCTTTTTTCTTAAATACGTAAAATTTTGAAATCTATATTAAATCTATGATTAATTTCTAAACAATGATTTGCGAAAGTTGAATCTGTTTTCTTTTCTTTATGACTTCTCTCGTGTTTGTCCTATGTATATCTTATTATAATCTTCACACGTGAACTAATATACGCCAGAGTTTGTTTCTTTGTCTATTTTATTTTTGTTGTGGTGAAACATACAAGTAGTATGTGTCTACAATACAATATATGTTTTGTAACTAAGCAAATTGTGTTTTCTATTGGATACTTAATTTGGTTTTGATAGTTTTGTATGTCCCTAATGTATCGTACTATATACAGTACAGTAAACATTTTGTACTTTTACATAAATAAAATACATGCAGTTATAGTTTACTGGTCTTTGTTCTCATAAAACATTGGATTTTTTCAAAATTATGGCGGAAGTTTGCCCGAAAGTTTTTAGGCATATCTGGATTAAAGAAACATTGTTTTAAAGAAGCGCATTAAAAAACAAAAATTCGTAGATCTAAATGTAAGATGCAAGATATGGAAATTTAGGGATAAAACATACAAATTACAGAAGAATTGTGGGTCACATTCTGATGGCATATTCCGACAAAATTACATAACGATCAGCGCGAACTGTTCCTGTAATAAAAACTATGTATACTAGTTTAACTGACATTTCGATCTTCATACCGCCGATTTCTAGAGAATCTACTATCAGACTAATTCTACTCATTGTCGATTTGCTTTGGGGAGATGGTTTTGACAAAATTTATTAATCTGATACTGCATATACGATGTGTCCGTGACAAAGAGGGCCATTATGGGGATCTCTGAAAATTTAAGAGATACAGATTTGGTTAAATGGGAGAAAAGTTGAAAGCTCATGTCAGTTTTGATAGCAGATGTCAGTTGGTGAAAGCAAATGCCAGTTATTGAAAGCAGATGTCTGTTTTGAAAGCAGGTGTCAGTTATGAAAGCAAACGTCAGATTAGAAAGCAGATGACTATTTTGAAATTAGATGTGAGTTACTGAAAGTAGATGTCAGTATTTTGAGAGCAGATGTCAGATTTGAATGTTTGAAAATGCTAATTATTACTCCATAGCTATATGAGTGTTTAGATAATTTCTTAGCCGTTCATTAAATATAACATTTGATAAATTATTGGAGTTTTTCGGCTTTATTATATGAAATATTTACAAATATTAAATTAGAATGTATGTAATTGCAGAGTAAGTGGGGATGTAAACATTGCTATCTACAAATTACAAAGCAAATCATACGAAATTTTTAATTGAAAAATATTCTCTATGTTGGGACTCGAACCCAAGTCTACAGTTTGCCGGACTGTCGCTTTTACCACTTAGCCACAATAGACCTAGGTTCAAGCTATTTAGAAATGCATTATAAAGTAACAGTGTTAATGAATCAGATGTCGGTTATTGAATGTAGATGTCAAGTTGAAAGCAGAAATCAGTTTTGAAAGCTGATGTCAGTTTTGATTGCCTGAAAGCAAATGTCAGTTATTGAAAGCAGATGTCTGTTTTGAAAGCAGGTGTCAGTTATGAAAGCAAACGTCAGATATGGAAGCAGATGCCTATTTTGAAAGTAGATGTCAGTTATGAAAGCAGATGTCAGTATTTTGAGAGCAGATGTCAGATCTAAACACTCATATAGCTATGAAGTAATAATGAGCATTTTAAAACATTCAAATCTGACATCTACTCTCAAAATACTGACATCTGCTTTCAATAACTGACATCTACTTTCAAAATAGGCATCTGCTTTCATATCTGACGTTTGCTTTCATAACTGACACTTGCTTTCAAAACAGACATCTGCTTTTAATAACTGACATTTGCTTTCACTAACTGACATCTGCAATCAAAACTGACATCAGCTTTCAAAACTGACTTCTGCTTTCAACTTGACATCTACATTCAATAACTGACATCTGATTCATTAATACTGTTACTTTATAATGCATTTCTAAATAGCTTGAACCTAGGTCTATTGTGGCTAAGTGGTAAAGGCGGCAGTCCGGCAAACTGTAGACTTAGGTTCGAGTCCCAACATAGACAATATTTTTCAATTAAAAATTTCGCATGATTTGCTTTGTAATTTGTAGACAGCAATGTTTACATCCCCACTTACTCTGCAATTACATACATTCTAATTTGATATTTGTAAATATTTCATATAAAAGCCGAAAAACTCCAATAATTTATCAATTGTTATATATATATTGTTATATATATATATATATATATATATATATATATATATATATATATATATATATATCAATATAAAAAAATCAATATTTAAATCATTTGAAATGATATATGTATATTGAAAGACACTGCATACATGCATGTAATGTGTATAACTACATAGGTATATTTCACTAAAGTACATTCGACAATATCTTCCTTAAATGATTATTTAATGACGCTGCATTATCGCTAGTAAAAACTTTTCATCGCCATCAACGAAACATTTCACAATTTCTCTTTATTTTTAGGTGCAAATGGCGATGTCACGCGAGCCGACAACTTAATTGTATTCATCAATTTGTATGGAAATGGCACAACAGCCCACTTTTACGAGATGCTTAATTTCTAATGGAATGAAGAATTGCTAGTGTTCGTTGTGTACAACCTAACCTGCCCTCCAACCTAACCCAGGGAGGCTTTGTTAGGTGCGATATTATCTGTTGTAAAGTAACGCACTCCTTAAAAAATACATTAAAACGCGCTCGCGTTTCAGTTTATATTTAAATTTATGCATAGTAAAGTTCAATTTTTACGGGTTTGTTGTTGTTCCATGGTTGCATGCAAAATTTAAATGAAGACATTTACGATTTTTCGTTTGCAAGAAAGCAATTTATCGTAAAATACGTTATCTAGTGTTGTTCCCAGCTACTAATTGATAGTAACGTAGCCTTGCAAATCTTATGTCAGCAACAACTAATAGTCTGAAAACCTGGTTTCGTAAAAAGAATCTTTCATGTTTAGATATATACAAGTGTGTATAAATTGGCATATTAATTAACTACATGTGGCGATGTTAAATTCAGAGTTTAAAATCATAAAACCAATGATACAATTCATAACTCTGGACCCTCAGTCTTTAAATAAGCGTTACTAATCCATGTTTCTTGTCAGAAAGAGATAGATATTAGAGATTAGAATAAAGAAGAATTATTGTTATTAATATTTCGTTAAAGTTTTCTTTTTAATTTTAAAATTTCATTTTAATATTTATTTATAATACGAAGGTATTTTTAATAATATAAAATATTATTAAAAATCTGGTGTGAAGAACACAAATACAGGTTCACTATTAATATTTTTTGTGAACGTGTCCCTCCCCAGAGACGCAGATACGTATTTCGGAAATATTAATACGTAGATAATAATATCTCTGGTAGGGATATGTTCGGACACGTTCACAAAAAATATTAATAGTGAACCTGTATTTGTGTTCTTCACACCAGATTTTTAATAATATTTTATATTATTAAAATTACCTTTGTATTATACAAAACTGATGGGGTTTTTCCCACTCATGTATGTTTCAATTATTCTGATTTATTTATAACTTATTTTGACGAAAAACACATCTGACAACGTTGTAAAACAATAAATAGCCACAAGTAGGTAGCCTAATGTTGTTCAATGCAATTGCAAATGCAAATGGATTAGTACTGTCAAATTTTAACACTTTATGTTCCTGTAATCTCTGTTTTTCGTGTTTATTTGTATAGTTTTGATTAGTTTTCGTGTTTCCGTGCTTCCTTGTCACCTTGTTTGCTCATTATGATGACGTTCAATGAATATGCCAATATGTACATGAGATACGGTTTCTGTCGTGCAAATCCTAGGATGGCAGAACGGGAATGTCGAGTGCGTTTTCCAAACCGGAGGCATCCAGCTATAAATGTATTTCGTAGGCCGGACCAATGTCTTCGTGAAACAGGTTTAGTCGACTAAGGCAAAGACGTACTGCGCAACTAGAAGAACAAATTCTAGCCACAATACAGGAAGATACCTCTACGAGTACCCGTCAATTAGCATCTGCACTAAATTTAGTCCTATCAGGTGGCACCAGATAATATCTAGTGACATCTGACGGACAAAAGAGACTATGCCGAAAGTAGCGATTTTCGCTTGATTGCACAAAATTTGCTATACCTATGAGGCGATTCATTAAAATTTACTTCACTAGCCAAACTGACGAAGTCTTATAGATAGTTGATGACAGAAACACGTGTCTTTGGCAGAAGTAAATGTTGAAAAATAGGAGGTGTTTGTCCATGTGTACAGTTACAGATGTGTATAATGCATGTCTGTTTCATTTGTAACTAATGTGTAACACGTGCTTAACGCAGTGATATACCCAAATTTCTTCGAGAAGACATGAAGAGTAAGATAGATATTTATTTATTTCGTATGAGAAGCTAAATCTAAATTTAGATATTAGTGTATAAATCACTTTTATGGCAAAAAATAGGTCATTAATTTACACACTAATATCTAATTTTTTTAACCAGTTGAGAGCTGCAGTAGTTGCCATTCAGGGTTTTATTCGAGGAGGGCTATCCAGCAATCATTCTCATTGATGGGATGCTGATCATACGTATCCAGCCAAATCGGTCTCCCAAATTTCAACTAGGCGATGCTCTCCAAATCATCGTATATGAAACGATCAATGTTATTGGTAATCTTAGTCCATACATCCTGTGCTGCAGCGAGACGTCTGATATCCGGCGGAGCAATGTTAGAAAGAATCTGTAGTCAGAGAGACTAGGAGTGGATCTAACGGTACCGGTGGCGATCCTCATTGTATCATTAAGTTGAATATCTACTACATTGTTGCGAGAGTTTCAATACCTAGCAGCAGCACAGTATTCAGCAGAAGAGTAAGCCAGTGCTTTGGCTGCCGTTCCCAAAGTCTTCCCATTTACACCCCTGGAATTTGCTGGTAAGTTTATGTAATATGTTATTACGGGTTTTCACCTTATAACTAGTTTTATAAAAGTGCTATTTGAACTGACAGACCGGTCGAATTTTACGTCCAGATATTTAGGATATTGTGGTTGGTTCGACTACCACCAAATTCAACATTCAACTCTTGGATGCCTAAAGCCAAGCCATCGGCATATATAAATTTCCGCGATTTCGTGGATGAAAGATCATTGGTGTAAATGTTGAACATTATAGTAAGCATAACCGAGCATTGAGGAAGGCTATTCTTCAAGGTTTCGTCATTACTAGTACGATTGTTTAGCCATACTGCGATTCGGCGATCGCTCAGCATATTCTGGATAAGTTTGCTTAATTTAGCACACGAGATGATTTTTTAAAATTTTTAAAATCACTTTATTCTTCCAAACTGTGTTATAGGCACTGAAGATATCAACAAAAGCCGCGGCTGATTTCAGACCCTTCTGAAAACCTGTTTCAAGATGCGTTGTTAACGCCAAGAAATCGTTCTAGAAATTTATAGCTAACATATAAGAGAGCTATAGGTCTCTAGCTTCCAGGATCCTTCGAGTACTTACCAGTTTTTAATATTGCTAGGATTTTTGCTTTCCAGAAAATGCTAGGGATGTCTCCAGAATCGAAGCTATTGTTATAAAAGTTTCTCAATCATTCTCGAGCAGCCATTATAAGATTTTTGATGAATTTAGGAAACATTGTCAACACCAGGAGTCTTTCTCAACTTGAGCCTGGTAATGGCCGAATTTATTTCTTGAATAGAAAAAGAAGATAACCATTGCTAATTCTGGGGGATCCCAGAAAAGTTATCTTTAATTTCTCTTTTAATATCTTTAGCAAAAACTCTGTCGACAGACACATTATTTGAAATATTTCGGAGTCTTTCAGCTATAAGATTGAGGTCCATTGGCGAAGTTTGTTAAGCGGGTAATCCAGCCTAACCTAGTTTTCTAAGCAGCCACACCAGCTTTTACTACTAGAGGAAGTAAAACTCATGTATCCGGTCATTACTCCCTATTTAATTTTCCGAGGCTTGTCTAGTTGACTAAGAATTCGATCGTTAATTGTCAACACATAGAATTTCGTTCATTTGACCACCCCGAAATGTACTGTTTTCTATAGGCACAAGTGATTGAGTTTTTAGCAGCATCAATCAATACTGAAACGAATTTAGAATTATTTAGAATTGTCGGAGGAAGATCCTGTAAACACTGATCAATCTTATGCTTAAAGGTACTCCAGTTTGCCTTTTGGAAGTTCCATCTTGGTACCTGTACGGATTCAATAAGTGATTTATCCGTTCCCAGAATGATAAGTGACGGCCTATGTTGGCTATGAAGGATAGATATGAAAAGGTCGTTATGGAATAGATTCTATGACTCTAATACCTATTAGGTATATTCTCTTCTCTTTTCTATCAGAGGGATTAATATCTATATCTTTGTATCTAATAATCTATTGTAACATAATTTATATATATTGAAACTATGCCCATTTTTCCAATTTTAGCATGTAATATATAATATCAGAACCACGCATAAAGGAATAATCGGTATTTTTTTAACTTATGAGATATTGTACAGCATATTAATAAAAGTTGGCGCTTTGCTTTTTCTACATATTTATAATTTATGAAATTTTTCTTGGCATATTTCTTTTCAGGCCCTTTATAAATATCGTATATAATACTTATACATTTTTTTGAAAAACTACTTGTCTTTCTGTACCCTTACTAGGATTATCCATCACGTTGAGTGTTCGCGTGTATGGTCGTTTATCTTTTCCCCATTCACGCTTCGTGCGCGAGCATACACGTCCGTCAATTTATTTCAAGTTGACCTCTGACAAGGAGATTCTGTCGAAATCTCATAAATTTCGCGATCGTTGACGAGAAAAAGTCGATTACGGATCTTATCAAGCATCAAAATAACCGTGACTGCCTTTGATATAATCTTTCTTAGCTATGAAGACGATGTCGGAGAAAACAGCTTGGTTCGTTGCAATATTTCCCGCTTGCGTTTAATAACTGAACTACAAAGATCATGTAATCTTAGCTTGGTATTTTGGGTGAAAAAATGGAATATAATCATGTTTTCTACAGCTCCATATCTCCAACATAGTGTAATATTTATTTTATAGTTAAATTAAAGTAAAAACTATTTTCAAGGAAATAGATGAATAATACAAAGGTATTTTTAATAATATAAAATATTATTAAAAAATCTGTTGTGAAGAACACAAATACAGGTTCACTATTAATATTTTTTGTGAACGTGTCCGAACATATCCCTCCCCAGAGACGTAGATACGTATTTCGCCTTTCTACAGGCTCGTCGGTACGCCCCTGCTGGAGAAAGGATATTCTCACAAAAAAGAACCACATCACCGAAATTATCCAGACCGGGCGTAGAAATAAATTCAGACGGGTCGAGGTACTTCGGCTGTCTGACAACAAGCAGCGCTGAATTTACTTCTACGCCCGGTCTGGATAATTTCGGTGATGTGGTGATGTGGTTTTTTTTTGTGAATAAGTCTGAGAATATCCTTTCTCCAGCAGGGGCGTACCGACGAGCCTGTAGAAAGGCGAAATGAAGAAGGATTTCAAGTTTATCACTCCAAACAAAATGTATATTTTAATGTCATTTACTTCATTATAGCTCTGAGTGTCGAACAGTAAACAAGTAAAATTAATTTGTCTTTAGTGTTGTGCCTGGTATTTGATAAATAAACATTGCTTAAAAATATGTCTAGCCGGTGTTGCAAAAACAAACCAGATGATTTCTGTTATATTTGTGGATATTTCGTCTTGAAAAAGTTTAAGAGACCAATTGGTGAATTTGTGAAAAATGCATATTATGCTTATTTCAAAATCAAATTAGGAGATCAAGATAAAGATTGGGCACCGCACGTTGTTTGTAAGGTATGTGAAGAAGGTTTAGGACATTGGACCAAAGGGAATAGAAAAAGCCTTCCTTTTGGAATACCGATAGTTTGGAGAGAACCGCAAAATCATCATGAAGATTGCTACTTTTGTCTTTGTGATATTAAGGGGCATAATAGAAAAACTTTGAAACATATTTTGTACCCAAATAATATTAAATCAGCTATCAGACCAGTTCCTCACAGTGATCATGTACCTATACCTATACCCCCAAAGTACTACAAGAAGATATTGAAACCTCTTCAATTTCCGGCTCCGTACAGATGGATAGTGATTTTGAACCATCAACCTCAGGTCAAAACCAACCTCAGCTATTTTCACAAGCCGAACTGAATGATTTAGTAAGAGATTTGGGACTTTCAAAAGATCTTTCTGAAGTACTGGGGTCTAGGTTGAAACAAAAAAATTTGCTTGCCCCAGAAACTACCTTCAGAAACCTTCAAAAACAACCAAACGAAGCTTTCCTGAAAAACTAAAACGTTTTTTTAAGAAGCATAAAGAATAAATAACTATTTCTAATAGTTTCTATGTGTATATTTTTGTATTTTTTTAATATAATATAAAACTAGCTTATAAATGAAATAAATCGTGTTTTTTCTATATTTTTTGATTTTACTGGTTTGAAAAATAACCTTACGTGATTCAAAAAAAATAAAAGCACATTTGAAATCAGCGCTACCCAATTACTAGAAAACAGTTAAAATTTTTCAACATTCAAAGACTTGAAAAATGCACGCCTGTGTAATAGATAAACTTGTTTCTTTCTTGTAGAAAGCACAGTACGAAAGAACAATATTACACAAGTATTACGTCACCAGTAACAGTCACAAAGGTCAGCGAGCTGCGCGCATTCCGAAAGTCAGTCAAAGTGATTTCATAGAGTTACAAAGACAATGCTTAGGAATTAGTAACAGTATTTACCTGTTAGGTGATTTGAAAGAATAAAATGTTTTATATTTGATTTTATTGTCTCATTTCTCCCAGAAGTAGGTAATAGCAATGATATAAAGTAGAAATTTGTTGCGTACTGATAATAAAATATTAGAAGAATTGAAGTACCTAGGCGTACTGATTTTAAAAAGTATAATTTTATTTCTGATGCTTTAAATCAGTTAAAATTTGTATATAAGTATTGTGTAATTCACTCGCTTCTAGAAATTATTCAACGATTACTTCACGGCGATTAGTTTTTCTAAAAATAGGTCTTAGTTTCACGATATTTTGTTTCTAATATAACGATTTTACTTAAATCGGCATACGCAGTACTATTTCTATTCACAGTATTAAAATGACAAGAACAACACAAAACGCAGCAGCTCTATTGTTTTGTTGAATGAACGATTGTTAACTCCTGTTATAAATAGAAGTACATACATCCATAACACAGTTTAAAGATTTTTAAGATTCACATAATGTTCTCCCGTGACAGCATTGAGTTTATTATAGTTATATTTTTAGTTACTTGAGCGATGTATTTGACGTCGCAAGTTTATTGACATGAGTTGCCATAGCCTCTTTCCTCAATACCGTGCATAATAATAGCTTCTGCAATTATGTATACATTACTTATTAGCCTATAGTTCGTTACGCTATTGTAATGATCCATTACATTACAAGATAGCTTTTAATATTTGCTTTTCAAATAATTTCAGAAGCGAATGAAAATTGATGTCATTGTGTGAAGAATATTTCAATGAACTTATTTGGAATATATAATTCATTCTTTACAGAGAACGACTTAGATTAATCAAAACATAACTGCTAATAGTGTTGGAAATGTGGATATCATGTCCTATTCCTTATCTCATTACCTACAACAATAAGTCTTATATAAAATTAAATTCGAATCTGAATATCAAGTGTTTCAAATATTTAAATTTTTGGTTTCTAAGAAAAAACGGCTATACAGCAAAATGATATAAAGTCTTATATAAGCATTTTGAAAACTACGTTCCAATCTTCAATAACAATTATCGTAAAAAAAGACAGAGCATTGTGCAACTTTTGGAATGCATATATATTATCATAAAAGTCCTCACTGTATAAATATTTTAAAAAATTAATATTTATATAGTGAGGACGCTTGGGTTGGAACAAATTAATTTAAAATTCATGGTTTTGTTTTTTGTAAAAACGCTTAGATACATCGATTTTTATTTTTGGCTGCAGTTTTTCTGATGATAAATTCATGTACACACACTAGCCCAGAAATAGGTTGCACCTATTTTTTATTGCATTTTAGAATTCTGCATCAAATTCTAAGTATATTTCATGTAGCATGTTCTATACCTAAATTCAACATATATCGAAAAATTTACGATTAAACATATCAATAACTGGGACCGGAACCTACAAAATTTCTTTCAATCTGTGATCTGTAAAGGTACGATTTATTAAAAATTCAAACAAAATGTTGTATGTTGTACGGGTTGGCATTGCATCTATCCATCATTATTTCCCAAAATTCTCATCTGTCGTCGAGATCGTCTTTAATAAATTCCACGTTGTATGCATGTAAATAGGTATAAGTTCAGTAACAACAGCGATGCACATACTGCGGCCCACGCTCGATATTGCTAATATGCGGTCGATATTTATGCGGCGCGCCAACGAATTTTAAAAATTGTTCGAAAAACTACAAAAGTAGGTAAAAATCCATTCAAATCAATGTTTCTTAACTTTTTATTTTATTCTAACTTTTGTAATTGTTAGTAAGATATGTATCTTTAAGTACCTACTACGTAGAACAGGTATGCTCCTCGTCGTTCCAAGCATATTGTTACGAGACTAGAAATCTGTCGAACCAACGAGATTACTCGAAGATTCACGAAACACGTCGATATTATCCTCGAACAATGTGGCAGGTTCTCGATGTTAGGTAACTCGTATAAATACAACGCATCGCCCGCTATCGGGGCAGTTAAGTTTTAACTACGGACAAGCGAACGTTATATTGTTTGAATTGTAATCTGTGAAGAATAAATATTTCGTTGTTTGAACTTGGCATCTACCTACCTAACAATATAATATCAATTTTGATATGGATAAACTAGGCCCCAGTAAAAAACGTAGTCGTAAGGTTGAAGATAAAAATCGACAGTTTCAAGATATTTGGACCGAAAAATGCTTTTTTATTTCATCGCATAACAAAAGTGTCTGTTTAATATGCAAGAGTAGTGTTTCTATTCCGAAGGGATATAATATGAAAAGGCATTATGAAACCCAGCATCACACTTTTACCAAATTAACCGGCGAAAATCGAACACAAAAGATTTCCACTTTAAATAGGCCAGCAAGCTATGTTTACAAAACCAATTCAAGATGCTGAAACAGTTACTGAGGTTAGTTTTGAAATATCTCGAATAATAGCGAAAACACAAAATTTTGAAGAGAGTGAAGAACTGATTGGTATGAGTTCTTTGACAAGTCAAACCAAGGGGAGTGACATGCTCAAAGCTCTTCTGGAAAAATGTTATATAATGGATTTGGATTTAACAAAATTATCTGGAATTACGACTGACGGGCCACCTTCAATGGTTGGAAGTAAATCTGGGATAATAACTATGTTAAAAGGGTATTTACAAACTAAAAACATAGATACCAAGGAATTAATGCAGTTTCATTGCATTATACATTAAGAGGCCATCTCTTCAAATTTATTGGGATGTGAAAATGTGACGAAGGTTGTAGTACCTACTGTAAACTGTATAAAGTCACGAGGTCTCATTCACAGACAATTGACACAATTTCCCGAGGATATTGAAAGCGAATATGGTGATCTCCTGTTTTACAATGGAATTCGGTTGTCACTAGAGCGGTTTCTTAATTTGATTGAAGAAATCAAAATATTTCTGGCTATAAAGAAAAAGGACGTCTCCGAATTCGACAACCCTGATTGGCTGTGTGACTTAGCGTTTCTTGTAGACATCACAAATCACTTGAATGTCTTAAATACGCGACTCCAAGGCAAAGATCAATTGATTTCGCAGTTATACTCTCATGTTTCGTCCTTTCAATGCAAATTGAGTCTTTTCAGGACACAAATCAGTTCAGCCAATTACAGCGATTATCCGAACTACAAAATAATTATGGAGAAATTCAATAAAACTGATGTCAATTTCGCTTATGATGAAAAAATTTACATTTTGATACAAGATTTTCATGATCGTTTTCTAGACTTCAAAAAAGTTAAACCTCTATTAGACATTCTCAGCAATCCTTTTAACATTTCACCCGAAATTGCACCGGAATCAATACAGCTGGAATTGATAAAACATGCAAAATGATGATAATTTACGAAACAAGTTTAATGAAGGTAATTTACTCAACTTTTACCGTTGCGTTGACAAAACTGCTTATAAAGAGTTGCGACTAAATGCATTGAAATACGCAAGCTTATTTGATCGACGTATATTTGTGAGCAAACGTTTTCAGTGATGAAATTTAACAAAACAAAAATCGAAACCGTCTGGCAAATGAAAATCTGGAAGCAATTTTACGTGTGTAATGTGGAGCCAAACATAAACAAAATTGTTAGGCCAATGCAATGTCGCGCATCAAAATAATAAAACATGAAATATTACATTGTAATTATTAGATTTCATTACGATTACATAATTACAACGAACATTTTTGAATGTTCTTTTATTTTTATCATGTGTAGTAATTCATACTATTTAAAAACAAAAATATTTGTGTTAATAAGTATTGTTTGTAGTGGCCTGTCCTTAATTTATAATTTTCCCGAGTGGCCCTTGTTCCCTATAAGTCTGTGCATCCCTAATTAACACGATGCCAGATGGCAGCAAATATACCAAAGAAATTTGAGTACATCAATAGGTTAAGCACGTATTACGCATTTGATACAAATGAAACAGACATTCATTACACACATGTGTATCTGTCCACATGGACATACACCTCGTATGTTCCAACGTTTACTTCAGGCAAAGACCAGTGTTTCTGTCTCAATAAACTTCGTCCGTTTGGCTGGCTATGGTGCCACATAATAGGACAAACTTTCTGTACCTATGAGGCGGTCCATCTAACTTTACTTCACTAACTCTACTTCACACAATACTTTCAGTATTCTGGCTTAACCATTGAACATAAGACAAGCCATGGGCTCCTAGCATTTGCTACGCACGCTATGTTGTTCCTCTGAGGTGCTGGTCAAACGGTTAAAAAAAAGCGCTATATCATTTGCAAGACCTATGATTTGGGGTGAACAAACTCAACTGAATCGACTGATTACTACTTTTTCTGCACAAAAACTTTCGGCTTTTCCAACAAAAATAAGAAAAATATTAGTTATGCTAGTATGTCCTCTGCTACTCGTCCAGTCCCTCATTCAATAGCCTTGCTAGTAGTACCAAGACACATAGGTGTTTCGAGTGAAGAATTTTATGTTACAGAACCGGAAGAAGAAAGCGTCAAGTTTTCGACCAGCGATAATAAATATTTGCTATGTGAAGATGATTGACCACACCTAATATTTTTTTGGCCAATTTGTCAAACATTAATGCAGAAATACCAGAATTTTGATTCAAAGGATGAAAACTGTTTCACACACATATTTTTGTGTATTGTAATCGTCACACAGAACTATCACATACATTATTTCATTTACTTTCCAATTTTTTTTTCCAAAACCAGACGTGCCAGAATATATTTTTTTGTTATTACTGTTGTTGGAAGTATAGAAGAAACGAAAATTTTACATAGTTTCTAAAGAACAAAAATTAAAATTTATTGACGAGTCTAATTTAGGATTCAATAAAACTGCTATGAACTTATACGTCAGTGCATGTTGTTGCACCAATCGTAGATAATATTTATCCTACTGGTACATCTTCCGAAGTGATAATTGGAAATAGTTGAAAAGTATTTCAGTTATTAGCATAGGTTCCGCGTGGAATTTTGATTTACTTATTAACATGTAACACTTAACACGAGATTTCCCGGAAGCGAAGTTGCTACACACTAGGTAACCTAAAATTAATTTAACCAACACTAGTTTACTGTATAAGCACTCCATATCTAAAAAAAATATTTTCAGGGAATATCAATAATTTGTGCAAGTCAGTTTAGTTTAAATCCGTAAAACAGGATGTTGCCAAGTAATAAATTCCTATAAAATTCAACAGTATCGATATAGATATGTGTATACGTTTATTTCTAGGTCCCATATGTATATGTATACAAATATGAACGAGAGGTTGTGCGAGATATTCAAATTCAATAAACAAATGTTGAAATACCGCTGCTAAAATTAGAAACAAGAGAACGTAAGGCGAGTGTTTCCATTTACACTATATGTATGATGCTAGACTTTTTTACCCTCGTTTGCCTCTTTCTACATACATATATTCATTTACCCAACACGTACACGTTCTTTAGAGTGCAACCGGCCGACATATGGTTACGGTAGCTACTAAATAACGCAACACGGTAAATTTGCCTCGCACCGCTCGGTAACTTTGATTTTCACATGTTCTCCTGTCAAAACGAGTAATGACAATTTTATAGCTTAAGTAGACGCTTCACGTCAGGGGCCGCCCCTTTAAATCCGGGTACATATTTCTGTAATATTTTACAAGATAAACAATAATAGAAAGGAATAAATGAGCAAAATGCATAATAAAGACAGGTTGCACATAAAATTTATTTGCCAAATACACGATATTCATACAGTAATTTTGTACTAAGCCTCATTATCTCAATTATTTGCAATTTTTAAAACTAAAACGTAATAAAGAAGATACGATAATAAAAAGATATGTCACTTATTAACTCATAAGTTAAAAAAATCCCCGGGCAACAAGAACATCCGAAAGCAAATTCCATTGAATGTATGAGACGGGCTGTCGGCATTGTGGCACGTGATATCACATTAGAGGAGGCGGGAATGTCAATTAAGACAAAAGTCAAAAATAAAAAGAAATCAATGCGATACTGAAGGATGGTCAAATAAAAAGTGTTACCTTATACTCCGGTTTAAGCATAATCTAATAAAATTTAATGCTAGGAAATAAGATTTTATGTATGAACGTCATACCTAGATAAAATCAAATGTTCGTAAATATCTGAAACATATAGCAAGCGTCAAACAAGATGGCGAGCGGTGGGAGTAAATTCGCGCATTATTAGAAATAGTGGGAAACTTTGTATTTGGTTTTACATAAAGTTGGCAGTAAGTGGGTAAGTTGGTGTGCGAGTTTTTAAAAACGACTACGGCGCATCCCCATCGCTCGCCATCTTATTTGGCGCTTGCTATACTTGAATAGGTAAAACCTCACCATATTTTGTATAAAACAGAAATATTTGTAATAATATGAAAATATTTTTTTCTATTTTGCGTTCATTAAATTATTATATATGTATATATATAAAAAAAAAATTATTTTTTTTTTATATCCTTGACAAAGGCATCATTGCCGAAACATGTAGGGTTGTTTTGAATATATATACTTTGAAGTAATAAACCAGACCTTGAATCGCCGACTTACTAAGTTTACTATATTTATATATCTCGTAGATAATTATTTCGTGACCTTAGTATGTTATGGTAGATTCAATTTGTTGGAAATTTAAGGTCCTGGTTTTACTTCAAAATGCATATATAGGGTGTCCAGAAACTCTCCTGACAAACAAAGACCGGAGATTCCTCTGATAATTTTAAGACAATTAAACCCAAATTCACCTAGTCCGAAAATGCTTCCTAAGGGAGCTAGAGTTCTTTGAAGATGGCGCCTTGTATTTATTTTTTTTTAAATTCCTCCAGAACGCTTCTATTTAGAAAAACAAAAACTGGTATGCTTATTTATCCTCCAGAGATGAATCGATTCCATCAATTGCGAATTTCTAGTACCGGTCATAGGCGTCCGTTTTGGGTAGGTCAACGGTTATTTTAAGGCATAACTTTTTTGTCTTTAACTTTTAAGCATTTGTGACACTAGATTATTAAATTTTCAGGTATTCCAGTACTAAAATGTACTCTTACTTTAAGTCGGTAGGATACACCGTTTTCTAGAAAAATTGATTTGTAAATTTTTCGTTCTTTCTTCATTAAAGTTCAATTTATTATGTACCTACTTATTTTTAGCGACGAAGTTGGCTTGGACTATCAAGGCATGGATGAAAATTAATTTAATAAATTAAAAACAAATTATTAATTACAATGGAACGAAACTAACAAAAAAAGAACAATATCAAAGGTAGATTGTTACAAAAGTTGCTCGATGTGATGACCATTAGTCTCTATGCATAAGTTTACCCTTTTGCTTAGAGAACGCCGAATTCTTGCAAAAATTCTAAAGTTATTTCTAAATTCGTTGCAAGCATCTTGTATCCTTAGCCAGAGTTGTGCGCGATTTTGTATCGGAACGGAATAAACAAATGCTTTTATGTATCCCCAAACACAATAATCGCAAGGATTCAAATCCGGCGACCTTGCTGGCCAAGCAACTGGACCGCCTCTTCCAATCCAATGGTCTGCGTAGTTATTATCTAGAAAGTCTCGTACATTCCTGCTAAAGTGGGCCGGGCAGCTGTCCTGTAGAAACCATAAGTTTTGCCGAATATTTAAACGCACCTCTTCTAACAAATCAGGTAAAATATTTTGCAGGAAATGTAAGTAATAAGCACCATTTAAACGAGCAGGTAATTCCACAGGTCCAAGTAGATAATCGTCAACTACTCCTATCCAGAAGTTTATGCTAAACCTATGCTGATGCTTAAATTCTTGAACAACGTGGGGATTGTCACCAACGTACGAATAATAATGTGCATTATGTACATTAAAAATTCCATTTTTTGAGAATGTAGCTTCGTCACCAAACAAAATGTTCTTGAAGAAATCTTTATTTTGATTTTTCTGATTTTGTAACCATCCAGCGAATTCTACGCGAGCAGGAAAATCTCCTTCTAGCAGTGCTTGCACCTTTGTAAAATGAAAAGGGTATAAATTTTCTTTGTGTAAGATATTTCCAACGGAAGATTTTGAAATTGTGGGGTACATGGCAGATTGTCTTCGAAAGCTAATTTCTGGATTTTCCTCAACTTCCATTAAAATAACATCTTCATGTTCTGCTGTTATATCATTATGTCTCCCTGTTTCATTATTTTTTGGGACCACTGAACCTGTTTCTCTTAATCGTTGATGAAGAGCTGTAAATGTTGAGTGAGTGGGATGCTGACGATTGGGAAATTTTTCAGCGTATCTACGTTGAGCCGCTCGAGCGTTACACCTCATTTCGCCATAAACTAAATGCATATCGGCGTATTCCTCATTAGTAAAAAACATTTTTTTTTAAATTGAAATAGTTGTGTTTGAATAACACAAAGTAAAAAATGAAAAGATAAACTTCGCGAACTGACAACAATTTGACAATGAAAAACGTAGGTTTTACTTCTGTTGGCAGTTCAGAGCTAACTTGCAAAAAATAAAAAATTGAACTTTAATGAAGAAAAAACGAAAAATTTACAAATCGATTTTTCTAGAAAACGGTGTATCCTACCGACTTAAAGTAAGAGTACCTTTTAGTACTGGAATACCTGAAAATTTAATAATCTAGTGTCACAAATGCTTAAAAGTTAAAGACAAAAAAGTTATGCCTTAAAATAACCGTTGACCTACCCAAAACGGACGCCTATGACCGGTACTAGAAATTCGCAATTGATGGAATCGATTCATCTCTGGAGGATAAATAAGCATACCAGTTTTTGTTTTTCTAAATAGAAGCGTTCTGGAGGAATTAAAAAAAAAATACAAGGCGCCATCTTCAAAGAACTCTAGCTCCCTTAGGAAGCATTTTCGGACTAGGTGAATTTGGGTTTAATTGTCTTAAAATTATCTGAGGAAACTCCGGTCTTCGTTTTTCAGGAGAGTTTCTGGACACCCTATATTTAAAACAATCCCGTATGTTTCGGCAAATGATGCCTTTTTCAAGGAATTTAAAATATAAATGACAGTATATTAATGTCATACTTATACATTTGTAGTTTCCATGGATAAAATTATTCAAAGATACATTCCAGTTTAATAATAATAAATCATGCCTTAGTATTTTAAAATAGATAGACAACAAAAACAGGGAAGAGCAAGACATCAGTTATTATTATGTATGCGCCCGTGGAGCGACTTAAGATGTTAAGCTGTCGGCATTCGCCTTAAACGAGAAGGAAAACTACGGAAACCTACTCGGACAGCTAGTCAGGTATCTATACACGGAATTGTCAGCATGATAAGCAAATATAAAGATTTTTAAATAACATAAGATATATATATATATATATATATATTATATTAAATTATATAATGATGAATAAAGTAATACAGTCTATGTGTGGATGAATTATAATCTCTATATACATAAAAGTTCAGACTGCGTATGTTTGTGTTCGCAATACTCGAGTAGCAGTTGGTCGATTGCCTTGAAATATTGATACAACGTTACATTCGAATACGCGAATGTTTTTATAGTAATATGTATTTTTTTTAAACTGCGCGATAAAAATCTTTCCGCACTGTTGAAATCTACGGTGCGCTTCGACGCAAGTAGCGAAAAAATTTCTCAAATACTTTATTTGATAGTACTTTTTTATTACAAGTTGACGTTTGCTAATCATGTACTCCATTTACGCTAACATATTGTTAAAAAGGAAAATAACGTTGGTTTAATATTGAATGAATTGTCTTATATGAAAGCACAAAATAATGTGTATTGGTTAGATGTAAATATCAGGAAGATGTTATTTTTAAAAAAATTATGACAGACAATTGTGGAAATATTAATGATATTGATATTTGAAAAACAAGTAGCTGAGTTTTTGAAAGAAAGAAAAAGGGAACGTACACGATATGAGCAAAATTAGTCTAAACAGAATCGCAGGTGAAGCAGTGACATAGAAATCCATTGACTCCTTGGTGATCCAAAGTGAGTAGTGAATTTTCCAACGGAATCCCACATTCTGAATTAGAAAATTAGAGTACCAATTACATTACTCACACATCAATCAGCCAAATTTATGCAATAGCACACGATCAGTAATTTAAAAATTGATGGACAATCTAATTGGTGTAACAATTCTGATTGGACCTCATAAAGATTAAGACATACTACTTCCACGAATACCACTCATTCCGATCGACATGATGCTGCATTTCAAACGACTTCAATTTCCAATACGCTTTGCTTTCGCTATGACAATCAATAAAGCACAGGCGCAATATTTGCAAGTGTGCGGTTTTAATAAAAAAAAACGATTGCTTCTCTCATGAGCAATTATATGTCGCATACTCCAGGGTCGGTAAACTGTCTGACCTTTATGTTAATGCAGAAAGCGGGCAAACAAAAATGTAGTCGATTCACTAGCTTTACAATAAAATTTTTTTTTGTGTAAAACATCTTTCGCCTTCCTTTCCTTTCATTCAACATAGCTACAGCAACGTAAGGCAGGGTATTGTGTTTTCTAGGTGAATCTATGTGCGCTACAATACTTTTATGTACTTTCCCATCTATTTGATATCAGACTAAGCCTCTGAATATTTCTTTAAAAAAAAAAAAGAATTTTTACTAATTACACATATTCCTTGTATAACTGATCTTAAATATTTACAATTATATACTCAGCCTAGTAGAAAGAACCAAATTTTGCCACTGAGATAAGTAAAACATTTAAAAATTCTAGATAGGTATATGTTCGTGTGACAAGACTTAAGGAAGCACATACATTAAATATACACCTTATTATATCTATAAGTAACACAGCAATATGTTAAAATCTAATACTCTAATAATGAACTTTATATGATTTGGGTTATTAGGCTGAATTGTTTAGAACATCGTCTGTGACTAAAAGCAATTGAAAGCCACTTGATCGAGTTATTTATGTATGTTACTACTCTTCCTAAATTCGTTATTTTTATGCCACTTCAGAAATAATCGTGTAAATTTATGTTACTATACGTTCACATTTTATATACTGAATACCGTAAATATTAATACTGAAAATTTGTTATTCGAACTACGTATTAGTAACTGTTGATCTAAGTAAGATCTGTTAAAATTAGAGTTCGGATTCATGTAAAAACATATTTTTGAATTCTTAGGAATATTACCCCAATACGCAATATTAGTTCATATTTTAATTTGTGTGCATAAATTGAATATTTTTTTACGTTTTCAACATAAAATTCCATATTTTTTTATCCATCCATTAGCTTATAATACAATCAATCAGTTAATAAGTGAAATCATATAAAAATCATTGTATTAGATTTTTCCGATTCAACAGAATCAATTATAAAATCCAAAAGTTTATTCGAAAAATTGTAGTTCTTTAAGTGGATTAATTAAAAAATTAGGAGCTGATCAAATATTTTTATTAGAGTCAATTTATATGTTCCAGGTCGAACTGAAAAAGTTATACTACATAAATTTTATTTTGTTTCAACAACGAATGATGGTTTAACAGAAATATCAAAGATTTTATCATTATCATTAAGTTCGACAGTTGAAGATAATCATTTACATTTAGACCCCGAGAATCTGCCCTCATTAAAATATGCACCTATCACTTCAGTTGATGTCGAAAAAAGGTTTTCAACATATAAAAATATATTAAGTCATGGAAAAAAAATTTAATATCGAAAATATAAAAAAGCACTTAATTATTAATTGGTAAAATGATATGTTAAGTAGATTTCATTACGAAAGTGAATAGTATAACTATACATATTAATGGATGTTATGAAGTTACATCCATAGAATTATATGTATATACGAGGGCGACCTGAAATGTTTCCGGAATCGACAAGAAAAACACGGTACTGGTGTGGTTTTTTATTTTTATTTTTCAATGTAGTCTCCTCGAAGATCAATACAGTTTTTCAAACGGTGCTCCAGTCTCTTCAAGCCGGCAGAAAGGTAGGATGTTTCGAGGTCTGCAAAATAGCAATCTATAGCGGCGATGACCACCTCATTTGAGGCAAATCTCTTTCCTCCCAGCGATTTTTTCAGGTTTGGAAATAGGAAAAAGTCGCTCTGGGCTAGGTCCGGTGAATATGGAGGATGAGAGACTAATTCGTAGTGCAACTCATTCAATTTGGACACGACGATGCGGGATGAATGAGCCGGTGCATTGTCGTTGTGGAAAAGCACTTTTTTCCGCTGCAAACGAGGGCGTTTCTCCTTCAATGCTGCATCGAATCGGGTCAATAAATCGCTGTATTATTGCCCCGTGATCGTCCTTCCCTTCTGCACTTCCCTTCTGCACTTCTCTTCTGCACTTCCCTTCTGCAGATAGTCGATGAGGATCACACCTTGGAAATCACAAAAAATGGTCGCCATGACATTTCCGGCCGATGGAACGGTCTTTGCTTTCTTCGGAGTCGATTCGCCCGGAAAGTCCACTGCTTTGACTGTTCCTTGGTCTCCGATATGTAGTGGTGGATCCAAGTCTCATCCACGCTTACGAAACGCATGAAGAAATCCCTTAGATTGCGTTGGATCCTGGCCAGACACTCCTCTGAAACGGTCACCCGATTTCGTTTTTGCTCCGGTGTGAGCAAACGCGGTACCCATCGCCCCGAAAGCTTTTTCATACCCAAAATTTCATGTAGAATATGGCCAACGCGTTCTTCTGAGATGCCTGTTGTCGCTGCTATCGCTTTCAGCTTCAATCGGGGATCAGCTAACACGACATCATGAATCATGTCGACCATTTCATCGTTGGTAGCAGTTTTTGGACGTCCACTGCGTGGTTCGTCATTTGTGCTTGTGCGGCCACGTTTGAACTTGCTCACCCAGAAGCTGATGGTCGAAAATGATAGAGTAGATCCGCCATAAACCTCTAGCAAAATATTTCGAATTTCCGTGGTCGTTTTCCCAGCCATCTAGAAGTGTTTTTTTGTCACTGCACGGAATTCGATTTTATCCATTTTTGCGAAACCGCCTTACTTGCTACACAAAACACACTCTTAAACAACAACTATTGACAGTAGATATCTGAAATTTTGACAGTTGCCATAAAAAAGGTTGCCGTTGACGACCAATGAATCCACTTCAACCTTCGTGCGCCATCTCTTGACGATTTCGAAAACATTTCAGGCCAGCCTCGTAGCTATTAATTGTAATCTTTTACCATATTATTATGCAATGTTCTTATCATATATTATGTAATAGTAATTATTTTTATGCATAAATGTAAATATAATTTAGACTACTTTTGTATTACTACTCTTTCCTTGATTTCCAGTAAACAAAATACATCAAAAATAAAGTGTATAAAAATGCATAAATGGCAAAAATGAAACATATATTTGACAGATTTTTCGGAAAAACGTGACATACTTAAGAGCATATTCTTCTATGCATTTCTTGTGCATAAAAATCCGAACTTTAATGGTAACTATAAGGTAAGGCAATAAAAAGTCGTTTACAAATGAATTCAAAGCACTTGAAACTTTGTATTATTAAAAACTCGTCGTATCTTTTTTTATTTATTCCCTACTATATATTTGTACTATACAAATAATTTTTTAAAGGCGTAACCTAAAAATAGATCTAAATTGAATTTCAGGGAAAAAAATAATATTATAAAGCACCTCTTTTCTAGACGTATCCGGTATCATATCTCTTGAAATAACAAGATCCCAACGATGTGACCCTCGTGTTTTACTCATACAGCAGTATAACAGTAAATATTTACGTTGACACCCAGAACGGAGATACCGTCAAATAGAATAAAAAAAGGAAGAATTATATTATCAACGACCAAACAAACAAAGAAAAAAGGAAAATCCAAGGAATGAAGAAAATCAGCAGTGATTAACTTAACGGTCTGTAATTGTTCAGTAGCATTGTTTCTTTCTCCCAAGTTTCTTTTCATCCGAGTTAGGCGATGTAATTTATTTTTTCTTTTCGTAATTATTATTTTCGTTATGTCTCGCATTCCGACATAACTCACTCAGACTTTTCGTTTCAGTTTTCTATAGTACTGCGGTAAAAAGAGAGTAAAATTTTTCTTTTTACATTCGTGAACCGCCTCATGCGAAATACACGAGGCAATCTTCAAATTCGACCTTAATTAAGGGTGGAAAACGTAAAAGCAACGACGAGGATGGGGTTAAAACGCGTGCGCGAGCGGAGAGTGTCTTAATTGAAATTTAAATGAATCCCCAAAACATAACTCGTGTAGTACGGGGCTTAATTTAAAAGTTGAATTTTAATTGGTTCTCACTAGATGGTGCGGTTATGTTTGATTAATATTCAACAATGCCGACGACGACTAGAGCGTTGACGATGCCGAGGAAAACCCGAGGTAACCGCTATGAAGTCAATGACGATGATCATAATGAAGAAAGGGACTTACTTGTAAGGGAAGAAGACGACAAGTTGATATTGTAGGAAAGTGAAGTGATGGAGCAAAGGCAGAAACTTTGTGTTCACAATTAAGTGTTGGTCCATTTAGATGTCGCTTCAATTCCGCTTTCGAGACAGAGGTTTTCCAATTAAGACCCGTTATTATTTTGTGTGACGAACATTTTTGATTAGGGCGGAATGAATAGTGGAAACTTTCAATAAAGAAAAGGCATACCGAACTTTTCTTTATTGAAAATTACAATTAAAATCGAAATTAATATTGGAACAGATACATTTTTCAATGTGTAATTCAAAATATTGCAATATTTTGATTTTTATTTAAATATTAAAAATACTAACTCTTAAAGCTATAAATAAAACATATATTAGTATTAGCTTTTCCTTCAGTAAATTATAACAAAAATAAAATTAATAGTTAAAATTTTCATTACATTAATATTTGTTCGTAAAGCCACAATTGTTTCGCCAACACAGTGGTCTTACCTTCTACTTATTAGAGCACGTTACAAACTTACATCGGTATAGATAAATACAAAAAGGTTAATATTACTTTAAGATGCCTTTAAAATGTAAGAATTTACACAAACATTGTAGTAAGAATCTGGTCAGCCTTTACTGTTATAGACTATAACAGTAAGGCCCGGTATTTCCACCTCCCTATAAACTCCCAAATAGTTATGAGTCGAATAAACTTATTAGGAACTTTTATTTGCCGAACATCCGAAATGCGTCTTTCCAAGCCTACTTTACTCGTCGAATAGTTATTCGACACATCTACGTACTTTATTACATTGGCGACACTGCTATTTAAAATCAAAGTAGGGAAGTTTAATGTTTGAAATTAAAGTAGGAGGAACTTACGTAAGTTTACCTAATAAAAGAGAAACGGAAAATAACCCATTTCTTTGTGTAGTTTCGAGTTGTGTGTTTGTGCAGTATGTATATGATAATAATTTATAATAATAAGATGGGGGATAGTAATAAGCGATTAAGATCGATAAATTTTACCCACACTGAAACTCGATTATTAGTAAAACTCGCCTTAAAATATAAAAATATTATCGAAAGAAATGTACGGACGCGATCCCATGGAAAAAAAAAAACGAGGCTTCGAGCATAATTGCTACCGAATTTAATTCGTGTGGGCACGGATATCGTGAAGCAAAGGCACTTGCGCCTAAAATACGATATCATAAAAAGGCAGTTGAAAAAAAAGGAAACAAACAAAAAACTTGAAATATTCAAGACAGGCGGTGGAAGCCTTACTGAAATACAGTTGGACGACTTTGAGGAAGATTTGAGAGAGGTAATAATATTACCTATAACCGGGTTACCATCCAGGAATGATTCGGATAATTAGCTGGAGACAATAGGTTTGTGTTTATGTGCATTACATTATTTTGATACATAACCAGGTTTAAAATATTTGTTAACAGACAATGACCCCGAGGACATTCCAACACAATTTTTTGAAGTAGGTACTATCGAAAAGGGAGAAATAGTACATATAGATGGTCATGTCTCCCAATGATGACCAAAAAGGTTCAGTTTCTCAGGTATTTCAATGATTTAAACTTAATTTTTAAACAACTTATAATAATAATGTAATCATCAGGAAAATAATACAGATGTGACGAAGGAACAAATGTCACCCATTGCCAGTACGTCTGGAATATCCAGAAATAGTATACCTTCGGTAAGTCTCTAATGCAATCTTAAATCAATTGAATCAAGAATGTGTTTGTTTTAGGTCAGGCAAAAGTTTAAAAAAAATAAACCACCGCCGGCTAACAACCTAAAAGAAATTTTATATGATGGCTACAAGAAAGTTGCCGAACAAAGAAATGTGTTATTGGCCACACAGCTTGGAAATATTAAAAATGAGCACAATTTTAGAATGGAAACGCTGAAAATAGAAAGAGAGTATCTAGAAAATGAAGAGCAAAGGAGGGAAGCAGAGCATAATTTGAGGATGGAGATACTCAAAGCATCCAAACATTCCCATTTGTCATAAAATACAAATAAATTTTTTGAAATACAATATTTTTTTCTTTTCAATGTTTTTGATTATCCTTTTAAAAGAAATTGACATTTTCAATATATTTAAAGGGAAACAGGAAATAAAATAATATGCTAATACCTGCATACTAAAATAAACTTTATTTGCTTCATTCCAATGTAAATCTTAGGTACTACAATAAATTTACAATAGCGTTTCAAAATAATCTAGAAGTTGTAATCGAACTTCATCATTTTCATTATTATTTTGTCCCCGTTGTTCAATATGAAAATCTTGCTCCTCTATTATATCTTCTACATTATCAAAGACATCATTATTTTGTTTGGCAATATTATATAAGATAGCGGTATATAAGCGGTATATAAGCGGTTATATAAGATAGCGGTATATAAGATAGCGGTAGCAACAATAATATCTTGGCACAAAGCCAGTTTGCATATCATTCCCATGGAAAGCACTTGAAACCTTCTCTTACACATTCCAAAGGTTCTTTCAATGGTTAACCGTGTTAGTATTTGACACTCATTAAATAAGTGTTCTGTAGGTGTTTGGGGATTTTGTAATGGTGTGATGAGGTATGGACGAACAGGGTACCCACTGTCTCCTAACAACAAGTGCCTTCCCATTTCTCCGATCTCAAACCTCATCCTAATGCCAGAATTGTCAAAAATATGACTATCATGTGATGCACCTGGCCATCGTGCAACTATATTCAATATTTCACATTTGGCATTACAGATCACCTGTACATTAAGAGAGAAATAACCCTTACGATTACGAAAATGTTCTGCGTTATCTCCTCCTGGTGATTGTATCTTTATATGCGTACAGTCAACTGCACCAAGGACACGTGGAAACCTAGCAATATCATAAAAGTCTTGTTGTAACAAAGCTAGTCCAAGCTCTGTGTCAGGAAATTTTACATACATTGCAGTTACATTTTTAATTATTTTTCCTGCAGTAGTTTTGTGCACACCTCCAAAATCACCCATCGTTATACATAAGCTATAAGTTGCATAGAAACGTAATGCAAGAAGTATTTGCTGCAACGGTGATATGGTATGATTTCTAAAATTTAAATTAGTGTTAATAAGCACATTAAAGATACCTATATACATAATTTATTTACCTATTAGTTCTATGTTGCAAGTGTTCCTGTAGCAGAGGCACTAGCATTTGAAATGCATTGCTTGATAATCGAAAACGGTTCTTGAATTCTATTTCATTCCAAGCTTCAAAATGGTTTGGTCTATTTCTTATTCTATACGCGGGGTAATCGAAATTTATTTCATCAATAATCTCTATTTCTTCCAACTCTAATAGCTCGTCGATTTCTCCGTTTACCATTTTTAATTAATTTGTTAAAAAATAACCCACACAACCAATATGACACATTTGTATTCTAACCTAAATTTTAATATCAGTACAAAAGCATTTCGTTGATGTTCGCAAACAATCGGAATTGATTCGGCACTTTATTTGACGAATAAGCCCATAATCGCAAGTTTACCTTACTAATAAGTTATTTGTCGAATAACTACTCTTATCTCTCGAATAACCATTGGAAATACAGAATAACAAAGATATTCTACGAATACTCTTATTGCGAACTTTATTCAGAGGTGGAAATACCGGGCCTAAGGGTACCCAATACTATAACTTAGACTATTGAGTACTAAACATGTTGCTCAGTTAAAATTGAATCCCAGAATAGGCAGGTAGAGAGTTTGCCACATAAATTGCACGACGGATTACAACAAAATTGTATCCTGGAGCTAAACTTGATTTGTAAGATAAAATGTTAAGTTATTTTTACAGTGTTGCCGAACTTTGAGAATTTACAATAAATGTGGAAAATCCACACACAATAATTTCTCAGAAGATCCTATTTAAGAACTATTGTCTTGTGGTAAAATAAAAATGCCATCTGGGTATGGGGGGGGGGTAATTATTCCTATAAATTATCAGAATAGAATATAAAAGTGTAAAATTATAGAATCTGTTATTAGTTGTTCTCTTGTCGAATTTGTTATTTCACCTTGCATTATTTCAACAAGGCCCTGTCTTTCCAAGTTACTAATAAGGTTACTAGTAACTACTCGACAAAAAAATATATTAGCAATTCGCATTCGCAATAACATATATATGCCCGATTAAAAAAGTTCCCAAAACGGCCGACAAGTATTGAAGAATCTCAAGAACTACTGAATTCTGTTGAAGTTAAGACGTATAGAGACGAAAATTTTTTGTTATTCAACGACACCGTATTTCATATAATAATATTTTCTTGTGAATCTAATTGCAATTTATGTGTCAACAAGAAATATTCTTTATTGCTGGAACATTTGATTATTGTGCCAAGTACTTTTTGCAAATGTTCACATCCACGTTTACATGAATAATGTTTACGTACCCGTTGCTTTCTGTTTACTGAAGGATAAAACTGAGGAAACTTACATAAAAATGTTTGCAATGTTAAAACAAAAGTGTGAAGATATGGGATATATATTAAATCCGAAGATAATGGTGATGGATTTTGAGAAGGCGATTCATACATCTGTCAAGACAGCATTTCAAAACGTTGAAATCGTTCATTGTAGATTTCACTTAGCTCAGTCGTGGTAAGTTTTTTTTTGTATTTATTTTTCTTGTGGTTATAATCGTTATGAGAAAAATTCAAAACCTAAGACTTTCAGTGGAGTATAAGCAAGAAACTTGTATTGGAAAATGGCTTCGCCATTCATTTATTTGGTTTAACTTTCTTGTCTCCCCATGAAGTCGACGATTGGTTCGTGGAAAATCTAATGTCAGACAAACCAAAGGACGAGCGATTTGATCAATTTGCGACTTATTTGGTGGAAAACTATATCGATGATGAAAGTTATTTTCCACCAAGCATCTGGGCCCAACAGACTGCTTCTCTCTCACGAACAACAAACACATGTGAATCTCTTCATTCCAAATTTAATAATTACAGCTTTTCCGCGAATCCCAATATATACGCTTTTTTCAATTCATTGAAGTCTGTGCAGATAGATACATATCACAAGTGCTCATTTGAAAAGTCAATCTAGTAGCGTGTGATTTACTAGTGTGATTTACTGAGAACATTTTGAAGTATGTCGTAAATTAAGATTTACTACTTAACCTACTAAGTCGTATATTTTGACAGTTTCATACATACAAATAAATAACAAATAATAGGTATTTATTGAAAACTATAACAAATGTTGAAAATGTTATCCTTCTAGATCAATGCACTTTAAAATCCTCCGTTCAAACTTTCTGATGATATTCTGCAACATTACTGGATTGTTATTAATTTCCATGCATTTCTGTTCGATTCTCTGTAGCATATCATTCAAATTCAATATACGTGTTCGAAATATGTTATTTTTTAGATAAGGCCACAAAAAGAAGTCGCAAGGTGTTAAATCGCATGAATGTGCAGGCCAGGCAATTTCAGTATTTCGACAAATTATACGCTCATCAAAAATTCTCTTAAATAATCCAAAGATTCTGTAGTACAGTGACAAGGTGCTCCGTCTTGTTGGAAATATGCATTTTGAAGTTCATCATCATGCAACTGATTGACAAATGGTTGTAAAATTTTCGTACGGTACCTTTGAGCAGTTAACGTTCCCTGAAAAAATATTGTTCCAATGATTCGCCTTTGGCTTATCGCTGCCCAAACACCAATTTTCTCTGGATGTAGCGATTCTTCATTAACTACATGTGGATTTTCACTACTCCAAATTCTTATATTTTGTGAATTTAGGTATCCCGTTTTATAAAACCATGCTTCATCAGTAAAGATGACTCTTTGCGAAAGTTCTCCCTTATTGTTCATATTTACAAAACTGTAGTCTACGTGGGTAATCAATTTCTAACAATTCTTGTACTGCTGTGACACGGTATGGATAAAGTTGCATATCTTTTTTTAATAACTTGTGAGTTGTACCAACAGAAAGTTTATTTGTTGACTCAAATGCCGAATAGATGTTTATGGTTCATTTTCCATTATTTCTTCAACACGATTGACAACTTGAGGTGTACGTTTCTTAACTGCTCCGCTGCCTGATTTTCTTAAGAGACTACGAGTTTCAGAAAAAAGTTTGAAAGTTCTATCCAAAGTATTCTTAAATTGTATATAATCTATTACAAAATGTGGAAACTCAACTTGAAATTCTACCATGCAATCCTGAACTGAATAAACCCATAAGCCATCAATTTTATTGCCACTTTGAAAATAAGCCTGGACTTAAAAAATTTTATGTTCTAAAGTGAAAGCCATTTTAAAACTGAGAAGCAATTTCTAACCCAGAATCGACACAAGATTATTTTATGCACTAACTGATATTTGTGATTGACATTATCAAATGTCATTTGGATTTACGTTTACGGAACAACAAACACATTCTAATATATTTGCGTCTTATTCCATCAAAATTTCAAAGTAATTTAGATTGTCTTTTCAAATGAACCCACGTTATTAGAATTAACTCAGTCACCTTAAACATAGTTAGAAAAGTTAAGAGAGATGTAATTGAAAAAATTTCATTATTGCTAAGATTCAACACTTGGAATGAAAAAATATTAATAGGAATAATTTATATTAAATGTGCTTCTCAGAAGTTTTGTAATGAAGTATTATAAATAAATTTTTGTATTTTCTGTTTATTTATTTTCTTTTCTGTACTAATTACACTCAATACCTTAATTCGAGGTAAGATTAGGATGAGCCAGGTAGGTTAAAATTTCTTGTCCGTGACTCGAGTGTCGGATTAAAGAACATCGCAGCGCTGACCGTAGTTCGTATGCACCGTCAAGTTTAATGTAAAGATTTTATAAACTTAAAATAAATTGGTTCTTAATCCCTTGACGAGTTCAATAATTATACCTTAATAGAGGCTTAATGCCTCTATAGGTTTACTCTTATCTGCAAAAAAAGAAATATAGTTTGGACTCCCGAAACGGGAATATTTCAGGTAACATTTTTCGAAGCCCGAAAGGGAAACGCACGAAACAGGAAGATACCTCATCAAGAGGCATACAAATTGACTCCCCTAATAGATATTTACAATATTTTAATTTCGCCTTTATTTCATTTAAAAAATCCATTGGTAACTGAAACTTAGAAGGTGAAACATATTCTGGCCTTAGCATTTCAATTGAGAGAGAGTATTGGCAAACCTTAAAACCCTCTCAAGCGGCCGATATCACCGATTCCACCGTACCTTTACCAGGAATGGAGCTATGCAAAACACTCAATAGAATGAGAACATCCCACGGATCTGTCGTGACTCATTCTATAAATGGGGACTGACTAAGACACCGACTAGCGAATGCGGAGAACTTCGCCAGACTGTTCGCCATATTATATCTAAGTGTATATTATAGCGCATGGAGGTAAAATGAATTACTTCTTTGAAGGCACCGGCTCCGTGTTGAGTTGGATCAATGGCACCGATTTTTAAAATTTAACTTTGTTCTGTGTGGGTGTATATTTTCAATCCGCGTTAGCCATACGCTAAATAATAATACAGAAAATATTGATATATGATAACAGAAATGGAAAAATAGGCCGAAACGTATACGGACAAGAACGATGAGCTTGGAAAACAGTATATTTTGTAATGTAAAGTAAGGTTTTTGCATACCGTTACATTTACGGCAAAATTAGAAAATCCTTATTCAGAATTTGTTTGATATATTGGGTAAAGTCCATCGTATAAAACTTATAACATAACGATTTCTACGTTAAAATATTTAAAAGAGGGCCACGCAGATGGTTCGGAAATATATGTATGTATATACTATATCAATAAACAGAAATCATTCTATTTCTGGCAGATAGTTCAAACATTTTTAGTCCACGCCGGTCTGGTAACCGGCTAATAAAATAACAAATACCGCGCGCGAATGGACAAGAAACGTATGCCCTGCCGAGTATTAAAAATATTTACCTGAATCTCATATCTTATACGGACTGTACCGTGCAAAATATATAGATTTACAACAGAGAAAAAGTACCGAAAATATTTTAAACTATACCCACATAACTGAAAATAAATTAAAACGTGATAGATATATGTTAAGAGTGTACCAGGAATTTTGTTTGTAATAACAATAAATTTACGTTTCATTAAAGAATCTCCTTCAAAGGCTACAAACGTTGCAACAGTCACTTCAATAAAATTCTCTAGAATAAACCTTTCCTAAAGTGTATTTTAAATACAAATTCCACATATTAAACCTGCAGTTATGGAACATCTAATGTAATTTTTGCGTGTATGTTCTACGTATACCGTCTAATATATTTGTGAATTGTTAATTTTGCACAAGTTTTAAAACAGCCAATAAAATTTGGTGTTTATTTGAAGTTTTCTGCCTCGAGGCACGAGTTAATAGCGTAAGCGAATGCGTTTTTCTTTTAAAATTTAATGCAATATTATTAACGAGAGTTTCTCAATACTTTTGAATTGTTTCCAAAGATGACGATATTAGTTTTGTTTATGAATATTGAATAGACTGAATACGTAGATTCGATTTTGTGCTTGCCAAAACATTCAATATAGGTTTTCATCGCTTAAGAATTTGCGTTTATTATTTTTAAAAAGTATTGTAAAATATGTAAAATCATTACTAACCTTTCGATACTGAAGAGTGTAAAAATGACGTTGTTGAAAAAGGAGGTACACTATGTACACCATATTGCAAATAGGTAAGTATACTAACAAAAATGCTCGTGAAACTGCTCATGAAAGTAAAAGGGAATAAATAAGGCAATATTTTTCCTAAAAAAAATATTTGCATCATAAACATACAGGCTGGTCCTTAAGTTCGTCGAGAAATTTTAGGGTGCGATTCCTTGTGTTATCTCGGGAGAAATAGTTCCTATAAACATTTGTCCTAAAGTTTTCCGTTGTAGAGATACAGGCTGTTTAATTTTTCAAAAAAAAAATTTTATTTTAAAAATTTAAGAAACGGTTACAATAAACCCTAAAGGTACTGTTGAAAATGACCACCAACAGCTAATATGCAGGCTTCTATCCTCCTATTCAATTGCATAGTCACACGCTGAAGAAGTCCGGGAGTGTTTCAAGTTGTTTCGCATCCAACAATTATGCGATTTCTTAGGTCATCGAGATCTTGAATTGGCGAAGTATAAACAAGGGATTTTAAATGTCCCCACAGAAAGAAGTCTAGAGGGTTCAAATCAGGTGACCTTGGAGGCCACGGCTGATTCGGTACTTCCACTCCTCGACCTATCCATCTATTCTGATATGTCCTATTTAAAAATTGCCTAGCTTGTAAACTAAAGTGTGCTGGAGCGCCATCATGCATAAACCAATGTTCATTTCGGATCAAAAGTGGAATATCTTCTAAAAGGCCAGGCAACTCGTTTTCAAGAAATAGCCGATATGATACACCATTAAGTCGTATAGGAAGGAAAAAGGGACCAATTAAATAATTATTAATTATTCCCGCCCATACATTTAAGGAAAATTGCTCTTGAAAGTGCATCTCCCTTATGGCATGCGGATTTTCATCTGATTATAAATGGTTGTTGTGGAAATTCCTAAAACCATTTCTGGAGAAGTTCGCCTCGTCAGTAAATAGAATGTAGGTTAGAAATTGTGCATTTCGGGCAGTTTTTTGTCGGAACCAATCACAAAGGACTAAGCGTTGCGGAAAATCACGCGGAAGAAGAGCCTGTACTCTCTGAATATGGAAAGGATATAATTGTTGATCGTGTAATATCCTTAAGATGGTTTGATGGCTTGCGTTTACCGTTACACCAATCTTTCTTGTACTGGTTTCTGGATGTTCATCGATTATCTGCAGAACAGCTTCCTCTAAATCGGGTGTTCTTTTAGTTTGAGGTCTTCCCGCAGTATTTTTGTTTCTCTCAAATGTACCAGTTTCTGCTAGACGACGGTGAATATTACTGAGGGTTTCCGCACAAGGTACAAGTCGTCGAGGATATTTTTGTTGGTAAATACGCCTTGCTTCATAACTATTTCCATTAGCTAGATCGTACACAAAATGCATATCTGCCATTTCAGCATTTGTATAATTCACTATAATTACAAAAAAATATTTGTAGGTACGAACTTTCAAATTAATTATTGTTTGACAATACTTATGACAGTTACGTAAGTACAAATAAATGCTGTAAACATGACAACCAACACAACAGTTCCATAAATCGATTTCTAAATTTTTGAAATAAAAATTTTTTTGGTGAAAAATTAATCAGCCTGTATCTCTATATCGGAAAACTTTAGGACAAATGTTTATAGGAACTATCTCTCGAGATTACCCAAGGAATCGCACCCTAAAATTTCTCGAAGAAATTAAGGACCACCCTGTATATTTAGGTATATGGCACCTCTGTTCTATTTGATGCAATTGGTATTTAGAACACGTTGTTTAAACAGCTTTTTGGTGTTGGGCACAAACAAAATTTTTAAATAAATGACATGTTTTTCTACTTTTGCAATCTTTATTAAGTGGGCATAAAACACACCGTCCCGAAAATTTCAGTTGATATTGTATGTTGCTAATTCGTTTCACTTTCAACATTGCCTTCAGCATTTTCTCCTTTGCCAGGTACTTCATTAATTGATAGAAGATATGTATCTGAAGCCGAGGTATTTTAAGTTCTTAAGAAATTAAAAGTAAATTTTACTGTTGGTTATGATATCATTCCTTCATTTATCTTAAGGGACTGTGCTGTTGCTTTTCTAACCCGCTAAGCTGTTTACTCAACTTATCGTTCAAGACTTGTACTTTCCCCGATATCAGAAAATTTGCTAGACTTATTCCTGTTTACAACAAAGGTGATTGTCACTCTGTTGAAAACCATAGCCCTATAGCTATTATTAACAACATAGCCAAAGTATTTGAATCTTGCTTGTATAAGATCATTTTTGCTCAGATTCAAACTTTAATATCTCATGATCAACATGGTTTCATGGCTGGGCGGTATACTGTTACCAACCTGACTAACATTACCCAATATATTTCTGAGAAACTTGATAGTAATAAACAAGTCGACGTTATTTACACGGATATAACAAAAGCTTTCGACCACATTGATCATTCACTACTTTTAATTAAGCGCGATGCTATTGGCTTTACCCTGTCGCTGGTTACATTCTTCAAGTCATACTTTACCAATCGTAATAATTATGTAGCTTATAGGGCTCATGTTTCCAATAGTTCTTCACGATCTTCAGGTGTTCCTCAAGGAACTAATTAAGGTCCTTTATTGTTTCGCCTATTCATTAACGACTTGGCTCTTGGGCTGAATTTTCCAAGATTGCTCTTTGCAGACGATTTAAAATTATTTGCTACAATCAACACTATCGACGATTGCATAACGCTTCAGAATCAGATTGAGGTAGTACAGATCTCGTGCTCCAAAAACAAATTAACTACCAACGTCGCTAGGTGTAGATGTATGCTTCTCACGTAAAATTAGTAATATTACTTATGACTC
Source organism: Melolontha melolontha (assembly GCA_935421215.2). Classification (NCBI taxonomy): domain Eukaryota; kingdom Metazoa; phylum Arthropoda; class Insecta; order Coleoptera; family Scarabaeidae; genus Melolontha; species Melolontha melolontha. The sequence goes on from OW285240.1 coordinate 109,176,203, forward strand.
CACTTATGACAAAGCAGTTTTTCAACGTACACAATCTATGAGAGATTTTGGGCATAATCTTTAACTCTCAACTTACATTTGCTGAACATATCAACACCATGACTGCTTCGTCCTTACGTATGTTAGGCTTCATTGTAAGAAGTAAACATAACTTTATATCTTCAAGTTCTATTCTACCATTGTACTTTTCATTTGTGCGCTCTAAGCTGGAGTACGCGCCACTAATATGGTCACCAACCTACAATCGTCATATTAATGCGATTGAATAAGTCCAAAGACGTTTCTTGAAATATTTATACTTTAAAGACAATTCTGAGTATTCTGTTCAGAATTTTAGCCATAGTGTGTTACTCAATTTATATAAAATTGATTCTCTGGAACTCATTCTTACATTCTTGGATTTAATATATCTTGTTAGTTTTAAGATATCTAATTTAGTGCCGCATATTTTCGGGGTCATGTGTCATAATGAACCCGAAAATTCGTCTCCGGTGGTAATATTCATGAGAAAATTATCTTTTTCACGTCAAAACTGATAAAGGAGTTCTTGAAACGTGTTTTTTTCTTTGTTCTTTCGTGACATCTGCTAATTATCTCTGGACTCATTTTCTGTAATTAAATATCCGAATAATGCACTGGAGACTTTTCTTGACTAATGTATTTTCTCCGCTGTAATTTCTCCGTATTCACATAGCATGGAAGAACTTATATTGGAGAAACAGGAAGACCCCCACAAGTCAGCATAAAAGAACATAAAAAACTGGTCCAACTAGGGGAAACAGACAAATCGCGAAGCTCAACTAGCCTAGGAATTTCACAAGATTATATGGACTGATGCAGCAATCCTGGCAAAGGAAGACGACCAAAAGACGAGTAAAAGTTAAAAGATGGAGCATATATGGTTACAACACCGAACGCCATAACACCAAGCCTGGAAATCAGGAACGTCTGGCTACCCTTGATTAGATAAAATGTACGCAGATGAACAATAACCTTGGAAAGAGAGATAGAATAAATCACACGACACGCGCAGAAACATATGAATACATGTACTAAAAAACAACATTCTGCCCCTCCCTATCCCAAAGCTCAGTGGCTAGTGTGCTTGATTCAGAAAAGTTTGGAATTTTCAGACCAGGTTCGAATCTCACATGAGTACATTTCGCTAAAAATTTAGAAATGGCATATACGTCAGACTACGAGTTTGGCAAGGAACAGCCCTTTTCAGGGCTGCCTTGTAGACGGTAGTAGATTAACTGCCAAAACGTTGGATTACCTAAATCCAACAAACAATGGAAATAGCCAAAGCAACTACTCAATTCATACAACCGTCGCCATAAATAGCTTCCAAACCTCTGTAAATTTCAATGGCCATGCAACCTTCCTGCGTTAAAAACTCTATCGCATATCGTTGCTTGGTACGCATCTCACAAATCGAACTCATGATAAATGGCATTGTTACTCAATGACGGTATAAAGGAAAATAAAAACATTTTGAGACGCGATACTCAAAATTATCGTTTGCAAGTTGGAACTTGTTTCTGTCCCCGCTACCCACACAACACCATTGTTGGAGACCTTATATATCTATTCGCGTTCGTATTGTGATGTGAGTCATCGGCCGCTCACATCAGACGGTGATGTCACCAATCGAATACACAATTAGACACCGGAAGCTTCGAGAAGCGAAGCGAAGAACCTGGATTATTCTGGACTTCCCATAAGATATAAATATAGTGCTTGGAAAGGATTGGAAAAGTATTCAACCAGCGACCACGCGTAAATAAATATTATTATATAAATGTTATTATTATTATTGCTGTAGTTAGTTAAATGTTATTAATATATTTTATTTTATTATGAATATAGTGTTTTTAATTATCGCTATTTTTATTTAAACGGACCCAAAAAGACAAGTATTTTCCAGAATTTAATGATTGAATTATTTCAGTTATTATAATAAAACACAGAATTGTATCTACAATTTTATGAAAATTACCTTGAACTTCTCCTAATAAATTCCATTTATTGAAATGAATACTACAACCCAAAATTACCTAACGGAATCGTGTCAAGTCAATATTATTTAAATCATCATGAACATATAAATCCCGTAACCCTATACGTACAACTATCACGTTCACCAATATAACTAATCTTATTTATGAGCGTAGCAAAGTTACTGCCGGTCTAAAATAACCACCGTTGCCTTCGCTTCAAGCTTCTAGCGTTCAAGAGGGCGAACGTCTGGCCACTTCCAGAATAAATTCTGATAATGCTGTCCGTACTTGTGCGATGATAACACAACAGATGGCCGTTATTGCCCCAACGATGAAACATGACTTCCCTTTTGCGTAAGCGAGTATATGTGGCCCGGTATAAGATGACCTCTCTGTAGCCATCTCTATCTGGCTACTCCCCTTTACAATTTCGGTTAAATCTTTATGTGCAGCGTCTGGCTTTCGATCTCATCGTTATGTATCTGGCATAGAACACGCAAAAACAGTTCGGTAATAAACCAGAAGACGGAGTAGCTTGTTTATTGTTGATTGATACAGCTGTGGATATGAGACGCGAACGGTAATTTAAAAATACGTATACATAAACATTGTAATATTAGTATTAGGAGCGTTTTGCTCTACTTTCTATATCTCATATGCATACATTTTCTTTTTTTTAGAAATAAATGAATTAAAAATTTTAGGAAATAGTATTTCTCCAACAAAAACTTTTTGAAAATTGTTACATTTTAAAATGCGTAACTACATTAAAAGCAAAGTAAAGATTAAAACATGTCAAGAAAATAAATATCAAAAGTTTAGCATAATGCAACATTTAGAACATTACATGAAAACAAGTATATAAAAGAATATGTTTCATTCAATTATTGACTGATTACTACTGAATGACAAAAAGTGTGTATACGACAATTGAAAATTCAAAACCAGATGAATTAGATTTAAATAAGTATAACATTGAAGAATGATTATATTATAATAATTGACATTGATAATTCTGTAACCAAAACAAACAAATCACGGAAATAACTCAACAACAATTATGGATTAGATGTCAAAATAAACATAGATCAAAGCAGAAAAGGGAGGACATTGAAATTGAAAATCTAGAAAAGGAAATAAAATTGGCAAAAAAACAGACGATTAGACAGACAAGTTAAAAATAGTAGTGGAAATAGCAAAAATAACTATAGAGAGTAGATATCAAAAGAAGCATAACATAAGAACACTATTGGCAAGAATTATCTGGAAACGTTAAATAAATTAAAAACCGAACTCCCGAACCGATACCCATGATATTCCAACAAGATGGTGCAACTTGTTATTATGCCATAATTGTTCCTAACATTTAATGTAATTTAAATGCAAACTTTCCAGACTGGATCGATCGACGAAGTCAAAATGGCCGGCCAAATCCACCGCCTTGACCCAGTGTGATTTTGCGTTGAGGACAATTTTAAAAGACAGGGTTTTCCGCTATAACGTACCAAATATTGATGTTACGAAGCTAGTAATAACTGGCTAGTAGTAATGGAAACAATAGCAAATGATAAACAATTATTACATTGCAATCTTCGCCTGTCAAAAAGAGATGTTTGCTGTGCATAGATAAGAAGAAGTCATTTTGAACATAAGAGTAAATTAAGAATAAAATTATATTTACTTATTATTAATATTCAATTATTAATAATCGAAGAAGACTTATTCTAAATATTTTAAATTATTTTTTATTATTTAAATGTAAATCTGTTTCGTGACTTATACCGCACGCAGTGCCTACATTGTACAAAGTCCTTCAATATGTATGCCCTACATTCAAACATTCACTGCAAGATCAAAAAATTGCAAAATTAAAGAAATTTGTGATAAACAAAAACTATATTATATGCAATTCTAGTAAAAATAACGTCACTCAAGTATCCTCCATTGAATGCAATTCATTGTTCAAGCCTGCTCCTGAAATTATGCATTACTCTTTGTAACATTGGACAATTAACCGCAAGTATTTCTTCTCGAATGGCTTCTTTAAGACCTTGAATTATCCGCGGGCGTCCCTCAAAGACTTTTTGCTTGAGATACCCACAAAGGAAGAAATCTGGCGAAGTCAGGTCGGGGGATCTAGACGGCCATGGTCTCTAAATCTTTAATCTGTTCGGAAACATTCGTTACAACGCAATCAAACTTTGTCTTGCTGAATGTAGTGTGGTACTATCTTGTTGAATAAAAATGTTTCTTCATCTTACTCTACGTAGTTTATACCATAGAAATGTTTCTAATATGAAAATGTACTGCTCCGAGGTGTCTGTAGCAGCTTCTTCGTTTTTCTGACGAAAATACGGACCTACTTTGATGAAATCCAAATGATGAAACATCATTTAGTCACCATACAGTGACATTTTCAAGATGATTCGATTTTTCTTGTAATTGTTGTCTGTTTTCAGCCGCTTAATAATGGCAGTTTACATTTCCACTGATACAAAAATGTGCTTCATCGGACATAAGCAAAGAATTAATCGCATTTTGGTCTTGATTTAAAATTTTCAACATATTCCTGCAGGAAGTCATTCGGGGATGTGCCTACAGAGAGCCCCACCTTCAGTATTACCGAAATTGTTGTGAAATTGTGTAATAATGATGAAGAACATAATGAATAGTAGTGATGTGGACGAATGTGAAACTCCAAAATCTACTTTATCTAGTATGAGTGAAATGTGTGCAAAATTAAGAGACATACAGAATATTTATTGTGCAATAACAATGGTGAAATTTTTTGGGATTTTTAGATCGGGATTAAAAAATTTAGAGCAAACTAATATTGAACCATACCTTAAAAAAGCTTAACAAATTATTTTTTTCCTTTGTTATAATAATATGTATATGTACATATTATGTATAATATGTACCTAGTCTATCTTTTGTACATATTACATACATTAAAATAGTTTTAGTTTTTCGTCTATATATGTGCATTTATATAATATTCACCTTAATTTAAAAAAATAGAGAAAAAAATTTTAAAAACCACTTATGCATTTTATTTATAAGACGAAAAATCGGACAATTACGGCCACCTTTATATAACGGTCAATATTGTTTCTTTTTTGGTGATCATTATTGATATGTTTTACTATATTTAACAAATTATGAACCGGAATTGAATCTATTATCTTAATAGACTCATTAAATATATGTGACGATTAGTTAGAAATCGTTTACAAAAGTTTTATCTATTTTTCTCGTAAGCAGCGCATTAAAAATGATCAGGGACATTATCCAGATCTGAAAAGGGGAAAACCATTGTAGGCCTGTGTAATCTATGTGATATACAAGATTAATATTTTTTGTATCTCTTTCTTATTAATTTTGATGCAGTGTCTTTGATTTTGACAAAATAACTGGAAAATTTTAAGTTATTTTTGTGAAGGCCTAAGCAAACATTAGGAAGTGAAAAGAAGAAAATTATTTCTTTAGAGACTTTGGTTAAGTAGAAACTCAAAAAAGGTAAATAAGTGAAAAGTATGCGTTCGGTTCGCGAAAGTTAGCCGAAAAATATGAGGTTGGAAAAACACAAATTAACGATATTATGAATAATAAAGGTGAATTAAAAAAGATGGTCGAGGAAGGTGTTAACTTGGAGTAAAAATTAAAATTCCAAAGTCGGATGGATTGGCAGTGGATAACGTTGTCTATAATTTGTTTTGCAAAGCCAAAAATAAACCAACTCCAATATCTGGGCCTCCACTTAAAAAAAAGCACTAGAGGCAGCAAGCAGTTTAAAAATGGAAATTGTGGTAAGGATATTTATAGCTTTTTTGGAGGAAGGAAATGTTAAATTATACGAGAAAAATCGATATTTTAAAAGAATGTAATAAAATTTGGACAAAATTATTGAAAAGCAGTCTCAAGATATTTAACTTTGCAACTTTAAATTTTGAATGCCATGTTTCAATATTTTAATTTGTTTTAGATATTAGCTGGTGATAGTATGAATCCCGAATCTAGTTTCAGGAAATATTACTCTGGACAAAAAGCAATGAGATTGACTAAATAAAACATACAGAAAATATTTTGTTCAACCAAATTTATTGTGCCTCCTTCAAAGTAATCCCATCCTACTCGAATTAATTTATTCCAACGTTTCTTTCAGCCTTCAAAACATTTATTATACCCAGCTTCCGATATAGCCTGGAGGCTAGAGAGAATTCGGTGGTCGCTTTGGAAAGCGACCACTGAATTCTCTTGGATGGCTTCTATTGACTCAAAATAATGTCCACGAAGTGATAAAAAATAATACGGTGCTTTCGGAAAGATATTCACTTGATTTTTGATGAAAAACTAACGAATAATGATGGCAGTCTGTCCTAGCGATTTGTGGCAGAAACCATGAATGGTTTCGTCATAATTGTGGTCGTTCTTTACGAATTGATTCAAGTAAACGACGCAAGAAACCTAAATAATATTATTCGTTGACTGTATGGTCAGTAGGAAGCAATTATTTGTGGACAACGCCACGGTAGTTGAAGAAAACAGTCAACATTACCATTATTTTTGACTTGCTTTGGTACGTTTTTCTTGGGTTTTGGTACACCTACACCACGATATTCACTAGATTGTTGAGCTGTTTTCGGGTCATAATCATAGATCCAAATCTCATCACCAGTAATTACGCATCATCAATCATAGAAAGCATCTCTTTAGCCACTTCAACATGACACAAATTTTCACACAAATTCAATGATTTTGGAACAAGACAAGAGGACACACGAGACAAGCTCAAATCGTCTTTTAAAATTTTTTGAATTGATCATTTTGATATACCAGACGACAAGGTCTTTTCAAGTCAATCGACGATTGGAAAGCACAGCCTTCTAGATTTTGTTAATGTTTTTATCAGTAAATAATAAAATTAAAAAACCCTTACCACAATAGAATTTAATGATTCTAAATACGTATTTCTACAACCACGTTGTCATCTTCAGTAGAAAAAAACAGTGTAGCACTTGAACGCACAAAAACACTCACAGAAGGATTGTTCTGAACGTCTTCTAGTTTAACACTAAAATCTTCAATCTTAAATGCTACAAAAATTACCTATATTTTGGTAAACCCCACCTATTCATGCAAGAGCATTAACCCATTATTTGTAAATTCTATAGAAATACCGTTTAGAAATATTATAAAAGCCGTAATTTAACATACATTAAGAATCCAATTATGAAACTAATCCTTAAATTATGTTGAAATATAAATTTAGATACCTTAGTAATTAGAAGTGACAAAAACTTAGAGTTTGATATTTACCGAAAAGAAACCAACGTCAACAGATTTATAACCGCAGATTAAAACCATACTTTTCAGCACAAGAGTGCCTCTTTCAATTTTCTTATCAATCGTTTGTTAAGCATGCCATTGACAAAGGATAGATATGAAAAGGAATTAACTTTAATTAAGAAAATCGCGAGTTAAAACGGTTTCGATTCAGAAATAATAAACAAGCTAGTTAGAAAACATAAAGTAAGAAAAACAATTCAGGATTCCACATGTTCGCTACCTCAAATATTCGAGCAAAAAATTTATTAGTTTACCGTTTCACGAAACTACGAAAAATTTAAGTAAAACCTTTAAACAGTATAATGTTCGAGTAGCATTTCGGTCGAATAACTCCCTAAAATATCTCTTAGGCAACGCGAAAGACAAAGTTGAGGTAAACAACAAATCTGGAATCTATGAAATAAATTGTAAGGATTGTGATAAAAAATATGTCGGCCAAACAAAACGTTCGATTCTAACTCGTTATAAAGAACATGTTTCGCATATTAGATTCAATAGACAGGAAAAATCAAGTGTTGCCCGACATATTCTTGAATCAGATCACAACGTAACATCTGACTGTCTGAGATTAATAAAAAACGTCACACCCCCGCGAATTAGATAGTTTTGAGAGCATTTTTATCTTTAAAAATAGGAATAACGTAATTAACGCAGATTTGGGTCCTATACCAGGTTCTTCTTTATTTGAGTTAATTGACAGTTAGATGTTATTAAAGCAAGAAAAATAGGATAACCATTAAAAAATATTCGAATTCATGGAATTTATTTTTAAATTCGTTTCATTACAATATTTGCCATTAAAATATTCTGACTCAACATTAATTTCCAAATTTATATTTCAATATAATTTAAGGATTAGTTTCATAATTGGATTCTTAATGTATGTTAAATTACGGCTTTTATAATATTTCTAAACGGTTTTTCTATAGAATTTACAAATAATGGGTTAATGCTCGTGCATGAATAGGTGGGGTTTACCAACATGTAGGTAATTTTTGTAGCATTTAAGATTGAAGAATTTAATTTTAAACTAGAAGACGTTCAGAACAATCCTTCTGTGAGTGTTTTTGTGCGTTCCAGTGTTACACTGGTTTTTCTACTAAAGATGACAACGTGATTGTAGAAATACGTATTTAGAATCATTAAATTCTATTGTGGTAAGGGTTTTTTAATTTTATTATTCACTTATAAGCCACAGTCTCCGATTTGTTAGTTTTTATTAGTAGTTGAGGTTGATGGCCTTCCTAAGGAAGGTTCGTCTTCGACTATTTCACGAGTCCCACCATATAATTTGTATTAATTAAAAATTGTGATCTTGGTAAACACTGATCACCGTAGCATTTTTAATGTGTCCGTACAAGAACACGACGACATTCATAGCGCGCGTATTTAAAAAAAATACAGTCTCATTACTTTTTGTCCACACTATCATATCCCTATGTTTTCTTTAGAAATAGATCAGGTAGTATTTTTTAAATTTGTATTTATTATTTCTATACATATTAACGCAATGTATACAAAATGAATTAAATACTACCCGAATCCATTTCTTGTAATCTGCATAAAATGCTTAATTCAAAAATATATTTAAATTACTTTAAAATAATATAAAAGAGGTCATCAATATTCTACTAACCAGTGTGCCATCGTAATAGGTAAGCAAATCCGGATAGATCAACATGTCGTAATCCATGGTCTTTCGTTGCGTGAAGTCACTGTTGGCAAAAAAGAGAACCAAACTTGAAAACTTTCACTTTTCCGGTAGAAACAACTACTCAAACTCACCAAAAACACAACAGCAATACGAACAAAAAAAGACGCGGACTGAAAAGATAAGAACCGTCCGCGCGCTTGAAAATCTACAGCAGCGCAATCAGAATGGACAGCGCTAAAAAGGAAAGGAAGAAGGAGGAAACGAGAAACGAGTTGATTTATTAAGTTTCCGCACACACAAAAGAATAGTACGGTACACCGTTTCAGGACACCAGAGAAACACGAACTAAAACGCACACGCGTTCGACTGTAGGAACTTAAAGTGTGTTTTTTGAGGCTACCAAACGGCGGCGGGCATGTTTGTTTATGTTAACCCGCCTCTAAAGCAAAACATAACACGAGTTCACACCGTAATGTTCAATGTACGCATTGACTAAAATAGAACTGTTCCTCTTACAAATAAACTACAAAATTTCGCTTTTTTAACTGTTTATATTAACTTAGTATGCCACCTTTTTTTCCTTAACAAATAATCAATAATTAGCAGCCGAAATATTCAAACTTCACTCACGCACTTTTCATACATCTTTATCCGCATTTAAGAAAGCACAAATAACACATCCTGTGTTATCGTTTCTTAGTTTTCTTTAGCTTTCTAAGAAAGCAGTCTTGTAGAAACAAACAGTATAACGTGCGCGAAACAAATGGCCATAACTGAAAGTAAGGATGCTGAAACATGTGCCAATCGTCTCGTCAATGTGCTACGATTGTTCGATCGTGGAGAGACGAGCTTTTTCCTTTGTTTTCTCGGCCTAGTAAATACTAAAAATATAACTCACTCCCGCTAATTAAAATTCGCATGTGCCGGTCTTCGGAAATCATAAAAGATTCCCGAACATGCGACGAAATTATTGTCCTCACAGTATGACCGTGCGTCATCGTGATTTGTTTGTGTATTATGATGTAATTGTTTTTCGTTTTATGCTTTTCATATAGTTTATTTATTAGTAAAAGAATATCAAAGCTTAAATGACAGATACGTACAGTCAAGCGATAGAATATTGCCATAAATACAACTTTATTAAATAAGCCGCTTTGATTTTATGTTTTTATAATACGTAACAGTTCAAGAAATGGAAAAAATAGACGAAACATAAAAGGTCGGACATACGAGGTATGGCAACTTCATTCCCGGATTGAGGCTATTGTAGTGGAGTCATCTGAAATAAAACAGCATGTAACAGTCCACAGTCTTGCCGATAGATGCCGGTCAAGTGAAGATAAAACAGCTGTCAATATCTGAATAGAACACTAGCGCGTGTAGTAAATATTATATTTTGCTCCAAATTAGGTAAAACTGCAAGAGATAGTTACGAGATGTTGAAAAATGTGTACAGTGGTAACACTTTAAGACGTGCTACTGTTTGAGTGGTTTAAGCGATTAAAAGATTAACGTGAGAATGTTCAAGATTACGCTAGAACTGGACATCCGTCGGTCTGTCGAAATGCAGATACGATCGCAAAAGTCACTGAACTTGTGGAACAAGATGGATGAGTTACCCTTAGAATGATGGTAGAAGAGTTAAACATGAGCAAGGAAACGATTCGACAAATATTGCCTGAAGATTTGGGAAAGAGGAAGATTTGTGCATAATTTGTGCCACACAAACTTACGGAAGAGCAAAAACAGAGAAGAGTTGCATCGTGCGAAGACTTTGTTTATAATTGTTGCGACCTTTCAAATTTGTTTAACTGCATTGTCACTGGTGATGAATCCCGCCAAACATTCTAACGGATGAACAAAAACAGAGAAAAGTGCTTTGTGCAAATATTTTGTTCAGAATTGTCGCGATGATTAAAATTTTCTTAACTCCATTCTCACTGGTGATGAATGTACCATACAATCTTACGGACGAGCAAAAATGGAGAAGAGTTGCATCGGGCGAAGACTTTGTTCATAATTGTCACGACGATTCAAATTTGTCACTGGCGATGAATTAAGTCTGTTTCAGTACGATCCTGAGAAAAACTCCAGAGCATGCAGCAACTTGGAAAAGCATCGCCAAGGCCCAAAAAGTTTCGTTTGCAAAAATTCAAAATCAAAACCATGTTGATAACGTTTTTCGATAATCAGGGTGTAATCCACAAAGAATTTTTACTAGAAGAACCATCAGTTACAGGTGCTTACTAACTTGAAGTGCTGAAGAGGTTATGGAAGTGCGTTTCTCAAGTGCGACCATAATTTAGAGAGAAGTTTAGTTGATCCTTGTTACACGAGAATTTCACATTCTTCAATAATTGTAAGGGTATTTCTCGGGAAACAAGGAGTTGTTGAGCTTAATCATCCACCTTATTCACCGGACCTGACACGGGCAGATTTTCTCCTGTTTCCTACAGTGATAACTGTCCCCAAAGGGAAACGATTTCAAGACATAGAAGATATTCAGAAAAAAGTAACCGTCGAACTGAACACCATTTCTTCGAATTCATTTGTTGACTGTACTCAAAAACTTTTAGAACGTTGCAATAAATGTATTAATTAAATGAATGGAATTTACTTTGAATAAATATATTTTGTTTTTATATTACTTCAATTCTGCTCGTGTACTTTGCACCAATCCGAGAATTAAATTTCCATACCTTGTATATAAGGCATCCGTATGTAATTATAGAAGGTTGCAGAACGACAGACTTGGAAATGTATAATAGAGCAACTATAGCCAACTTTAGCCAAGTATACTACTCATTTTTGGAGGCCTTGGCAAGGTAAAGTAAAATTAGTAGGATGACAAAGAGTTTATATCACGGTTTTTGTGTTTCCATTGTTATAAAACGACGGGAACTTGTAAACTGACAGATGAAGTGAAAACTATGATAAGGACAGAAATCAGAAACTGTCAGTAAAGGTAATTTAGGTGAGGATAATTGAAAGAAAATTAAGTTAGTTTGTGCAAATAGTTAGGATTCAGGAAAATAATGAAGGTGGTGTGTGCAATACAAGCAAAGAGAAAAACGAGGCGGACCCGAATGAACGTGAGATGATGAAATAATGGAATGTCAAATAATAGAAACAGCGGATGAGAATGTAGAGAATATAACAGATGAGAGGAAGAGGTGAAAAAATTTGTCAAAAAACCAAATTAACAAAACTCAACAGAAAGAATCGCGAAAGAATGAAAAGGTTTTGGATAGGTAATGTAAAATAATTATTTAAAGGAAGGCTACACAAGAATAGTTTCGTCGTTAGTAAGGATTACTGTCAACTTCCATAAACAATTAATATTTGATAATACTTATTGGAGATTATTGAACAGGTTATCATTGAGAGAATTGATAGAATTACATGATAAAATAATCTCTTAAGACTGATAACTGTAACGTCACCGTATAACGCATATGTTGTTGATATTGCCGCTCCTAAAATTAATAATGATTTTTTTTTCAGTTTTTTCTGCCAGCTTTTCAGCTTTTATTTATTTAATTCTATTCACAAAAACCAAACTTTTTATTTAATGCCATTAGCAAACATAAATGGGACGGGCACCAATTGAGCACTTTATTACACCCAGGTAAAAATGTATACCGTTGCCGGACATATGAATTGAGCTCCAAAGACCATACGGAGACCGACCAATTGAGCACTTTAGATTAGCCAATTACGCACTTTATTACTAATTTGTTAGTGAACAAACTAACAAGTTATGAGATGCTGAATAATGCAAACAGTTTTCTTTCTCGGACGAATAAAAATAAAAAAATAGTAGGCTAGTAGGCATTTCTTATTTAAAAAAATTATCAGCAATTATGTCCTTATGATATCCTTATGCCCGTTAGCACTGGTACATTCTAAATCGTAGCTTAACTAAGGGCACTTAAATAGATGCTAATAATTTTAAATTGAAATAAAGATAAAGGGATTAATATTAGGGTTCGTACAACATTAGAAAGTGCTGAATTAGCTTGTCTCAAAAGGTCGCTTTGAAAAGGTACCTAATCTGCCTGGTGTCCAGTTCGCCGGTCTACATTTATTACATCAAGAGCTTGATGCCCAATTGGCGCGCACCGCGTAAATGTTCCAAGGCGGACTATGTCATGCAACTCCAAACCATTCTTTCAATATCCTTTCAACAACAAAACAGTATTTGTGTTAAAAGGATATATTTTGAACCTAATTCGGTATTGAATATTTGCATTTTTGTTTGCAAGTGATTGCATTTTTTCTAGCTCGAGAAGAAAACATTATCCTACAAGTCAATCCATTTCATTCTTGTTGGTGCGATTTTCAATATAATAATCAATACTTTTGATCATGTTAGTAGTATATAACATGTAGTAACAGTATGTAAAATACAAAACAATGTAGCCAAAAAAAAAACTGAGAGAGATTGAGAAGGAGTAGCTGTATATGAATCATCAAGAGTATAAGCAGATACAAAGATTCTGTTGTCTTGGCAGCGTAATTAATGTGATATGGAGATCAGATCCAGTTATAACCGCCAATATGAAGTCAAGCTTGTTGTATGAATGTAAAACCTGATCCGTGGTCGATAAGAGAAATTTGAGAAACCAATTAATGTGTTCATAGATAATTGATTCCGGTCAAATAGAGTTACTAATAAGCATTAGTTGGTCTCGAAGAAACAAGAACCCACAAGAAAAGAATGCAGAATAAGAACAAAAGAATATCAGAGGTATTGCGAGAACTTCACAATGGGGCTTCTGGGGGACATTTTGGGGTCCATAAAACACTGAAGAAGGTGCGCCAGAGATTTTACTGCGTGAATTGTTCACGAAATGTGAAAGAATGGTGCCGAAAGTGTGCTAATTGCGCCGGAAGCAATGGTCCCTAGAGGCGTCGCGTGCATCGATGCGTCAATACAATGTAGGAAGCCCATTTGAAAGAATCGCCATAGATGCCGCCAGTCCTTTTCCAGAAAGCGACAAAGGAGATAAATACATAACAGTGGTCATGGACTATTTTCCCAGATGGATTGAAGCATATGCTCTACCAAATCAAGAAGCTGGAACTATAACAGACGTGATTGTCAATGAGTTCGTCAGCCGTTTTGGTGTACCCCTGGAACTTTATTCCGATCAAGGGCGACATTTCGAGTCCTATTCGAAAATATGTGTGGACTTTTAGGCATGCGAAAGACGAGAACAACTCCCTTGCATAATATCCAAGATGGTAATAACGGAATTAAGGAGAGCAACGCCAAAAAGGATGGTTACCATGAAGGCGATCGGGTTTGGTTATATAATTCACAACGCCGACGATTAGCCCCATACTCTGGAGACAATAATGACGAAGCCGCTGACTTGCGCCGATTGGATAGCCAATACCAGGAACTAACCTTCGGAGACTTTATGGAAGAATATTCTGGTTCGAGAGAAGCTCGATTTTGGTTGACCATCGAGAAACAGCAAGATTTGTTTACGGTGCCGCCAGACTACGCGCTTGCTCATTGCGTAGCCCGAAATCTGCAAATGGCCAAAGGAATTGCCAGAGAATTTAAAGAGAGATTTAGCAGAATCGAAAAATTAGGGCAGCAGGAACCAGCAATTGGGAAGAGTCTCCAAATAACAAATGAAGAACAGCCCATATTTTTTTTGCCACGAAAGAACTGTCTGAGCCTGAAGCCAACCTATCGTGCCTTATGGGAGGCCCTTGTCCACTTACGTGAACAAATGTTACAACAAGACATTTTGAAATTAGCAGTTCCAAAACTGGGCCGTGGATTGGACCGCCTGAACTGGAGAATTGTAAGGAGCATGTTAGAAGTAATATTCCAACATACTGGTATGGAAATCCTGGTATGCAGTTACCGGCTTGAATATTCCTGTACACCCAGGCAAGGTAAGACCGTTGACTGTTATTTCGATATGACGTCACAATGTAACAAAGGCCCTACCTGTCGATTCCGCCATCGTTTGAGGGAACCAAAGCATGACATGTTTAGGGAAGAAACTTCATTTTTAAGAAGGGGGCAATGTGATGACTCATCCATCGATAAGTCACGCATCACACCTTTAGCACCTTCGCGCTAAATATAGAAAACTCGAGAAATGTTCAACGGCCGATATATAAGCCGTCGAAGAAGGGATTTATGGATTCGATACCAAATCATAGCCGAGTGAACTTACATAAATTTAAATAAATGTGCTTATTGTTAGTAACTAGTTTTTAAATTATTATTCGTTTTTATTATTAATATAGTTTGAATCTAAAGTTACAGTTAGTTCTATTTAAAGACCCAGACAGACAAACTGTACATGTACATGTTCCTCTTCAACTAGAAAAAAACAGTGAGGAAGAGTTTGCACCCTAAGTTCGCAATCCCAGTTATTGAAGCAGAAACTGAATATTACAGGACAAAAAATATTTCTGCATCGTCACCACCTGGAGATTGTATTAATCAAAGTGCAATCAGTAGTACCAATCACCCACCCTTGAAAAGCTAGCGATTCTATAAAACTGAATCGCTGCTTCTTCAGTCTCATATTATAATTCGATAATTCGACTAGCAGAAGTTTTTGACACACCTACAAAGTCTACACTTGCCACTAGCATACTTCCAGAAGCATAAAAACTAAGTGTGAGCAATAGATGAATATCACGTTTTATGCATCCACCTCTAAAATAAATCAATTTTTATATAACTACAACAAAATATATAAATATATGTTCTACCTATTCGCAGCCGACTGTATTTCACGTTCGATTTCATTTAGCAAAAATGTAAATGTGGGCTTTGCTAATTGGAATCTACCGAAAAATTCTATATCGTCGTATATTTCAAAGTAATTTCCTCTTTCCTTATAAATCATTCTTCTTCTTACAAAAACATCTTCGTCGACTTCGGAAGTGGAACTGGAGTTTGACGAGGAAGTATAAAATTAATAATTCATATTATCTAACGTTTGCTGTTATAAATGATAGGCCGTGTGTTATTTGTAGGTTAAATCAGATTAAATGATCATTTAAGTCAAGTAAATGGCCATTCTGCTTCTTTTAACTAAAAGCCGATTTAAAACAAGCTTTTAAGCTAAATGACAATTATGACAGGAAATATTTCACTAAAGCCCTTTTAAAAAGTAAAAGGCAGTTTAAATATGAAACCGGCCGTAAATCAGATAAATACATTCCTATATATGAGAACTTTAGCTACTCGCAATTTTTCGTTAACGTGACAATGCAATAAAGCAAGCGTTGTATCGTTCAATTACAATCCGAGAGCGTTTTTCATTAAAAAATCTTTACGTTGTCGCATTAGAGCATAAAACGCCCTACAAAATCCAGCTTTTACATATGGTCGTCGAAAATTGCCGTACCATGCTCGAAAGTAGCGGGAGAAAACAATCGAGAACCAGGAAATTGGTTCGGCCCCGTTTTACCGTGAATGTAGTACATCATGTTCTGCCATATCCTGGTGAAAATATGGGGCTAAACAACGGAATAGCCGTACAACCGTTGCAATTAGATCCGCCGTAGAAAAGTTGTCGATGTGGCAATGGAGTACGTATGTTGCTTTTAAAACAAATTACCGAAAATGGCGCTGTATGAACCGTGCAAATATGTAAATGGGTTTAAGTTAGGGAGGTCCATGCTTATAAATCTTTCCGTTTGAACATTTGAAACGGGCGTATACTATTATTTAAAACCTACACGAAACGATATCACGTGAGGGTTGATGTTAATTGAAACATAAGATATTTGGAAAGTTCATATTACCATCACAAAATCGGTAGTGAAAGAATGTGTGATATATGATTTATGGTGAAGTTAAGTTTAATGGTGTCAAGGAAATTGATTTGGAAATGACTCACATTCTAAAAATACATATTCTTTAATATCAAGTAAAATAATAATAATAATTAAAGTAAATATATTCTTGGGTTGGGAGCTGCATGTTATAAATCCATTTTTTGGGCGAATTTCCTTCAAACGAAAATTTTCGATACAATTTTTAGCAACTATATCTTCTTGAGGATTGGTTATTTTTAAAAGATTTGACCGTTGTTAAGAAATTTTGCAATGTCCTATATAATATCTTGGACAAGTCTGTTTCCAAATATTTTTCTAAATCAAAGAAATCAAAATATCCTGGGTGGTTTTCAGATAATATGATCCCTAACTTGAAATTCAAAGAACATTATCGACATAAAGGGTAGTCTTCCCGTAACCATTTCTTCTATGATAAATTTAAACGACTCTGGACTATTTGCAAGAGTAATATAGCTACCGCTTATGCTACCTCTCTTAGGAACAATCTCTCGAAATTAATCCAAAAAATGTGTTTCAATACATTCGTACTAAACAAGGCCAAATTGGTATACCCTAAATTCTGTTTTTTAGTGATGCCCTCCTAGATTCTCCTTCAGGTATTATTGACGCATTCGCCAATAAATTTTCTTCTGTTCACTGCTATGAATAACGATTTTTCAGGAGAACACTAATTAATATACTCCCTTTAATTTAATGTCAGTAAGTGAAGACGATGTACTTAGTATAAGAGTAAAATTCACCCAGAGAAATATTGCGGATAATGATAATTCCTAGTTTTTTCCTACATGATGCAAGATTTGCTCTCATAGAACCGCTGACTTTTATTATTAACATCGCGATTCGAACTGTTACTTTTCGACCATTTGGGAGCGAGCTATCAAGTCCAGTATTGAAGAAAGGTGATAATTTTCATATTGATAACAGTCTTACTTAGCTAAAAGCTTTCATTATGTTTTTACAACGACTATGAATCATCTGAGTTCTGTCCTCTCTCTGGAGTCCAACCAGGGTTACATTTAGATCCTCTCCTATTTATTTGTATCTAAATTATCTATTATCGCTTTTATCTTGTCCTATATGTCCTATATGCTGGTGAAAAGAAAAATTTCAAGATATAAGAAGAATAAAGAGAAAAGAAAATTAAGATATTATATAGAAACTAAAAACAAAATTTTTGAAAACAAAAAATTCTATTTATTTATTTCGTATGAGAAGCGATATGAACAGGATATATATTTGTACAGTTGCGAGCAATAAATTTTGGTCTTCAATTTTGTATATTTTTGCGAATTTCAATTGAGCTCTGCTCTGGGAGTTTAGCAATAATAAGGTCTGGCCCCTTTTGTTCAACAACGACAAATATATTTAATTAAAGGTGATATTTTAAAATCATGATTACGTTTAGTAACCCATGGAATTAAAATTAAGTACTTGATTTAAACTGACAAATTTAACTTTGTAGACATCTAAATATTAATAATGGTCCACTTCATTTGTTATAGCGTAACTAATAAGTTTTAATATCACACCAGTCTCTGCAAAAACATTCGTTTTGAAGGGAAAATATTTATTTATAATTTCAATACTATTGTGTCAAAGTATTGCCAAAGTTTTCTAAAATGAATTACACAAATGCTGAGTTGTGCGATATACATTTTGTTTACAGTTTTACCAATGGTAATTCACATGCAGATACACGTCTTTATGAAGAACGATATCCGAACCGTATCATCCCGCATCATTCGATATTTGTCCATCTTCATCAACGTGTTAGTGAAATTTACTTTAATTTATTATTGCACATACCGTAACTTTAATACTAAGCCATTTAAGACATACATTCATATGAACTTTTATGATCAAAATAACCCTAGGAATCAACCCATAAAATTTGTCGCATATTTAGAATCACCCTGTATATAGGAAAAAATATAAAATGGATGCGATAAGACACCAATTGAAGACCTTAGCTTACTAAAGCAAAAACGTTTCTACGAAAAGATTTGGAAAAACGGACCTTAAGGTTCGTCTTAGCGATCTTATTTGCATAGCTCGTTTAGAACTCAGAATAGTTTATTTTCATGCATAGTCTTAAGGCATTTTGTATTTGACAGTTCTGGTTATTCATTTCTATTTGACAGTTGACGTTGATTTGTAATGGATCAACGACGAAAAAAACCTTTAGTTTATTGTTATCTTTACTGTAAATTGCTGAGGATGCGAAACCATAGCAAGATTGTTATAACAAAGAGAAATTGAGGATGCATTTCACAATTTAAGTTTGTAAATGCGACTTTAGGACAAAGAATAATTTTTTAATTCTTACAGAATGACACCCGATTTATTTGATAAATTGTTAAGTTACGTTTACAACAATTTGCCACAGTTTTTGCCTTATATATACATTTTTGTAATTGACTAGCCACATTATACAATTCCTATTTAACTTGTAGGGGAGGTCGGGTACAATTGTAACGCGGTACGAATGTAACAACAGTTCTAAAATGTGTTAGCGCAGTCTCTAAATTTGACAACCCGGCGCATGAGCAAACCAGGTGACGTACTCCATTACATGTTAGTTTGAGCGAGAAGTATATTATTATTAAGAAGTTACTACAGATTGTTTATTTTGAAGTCAGGTAAGTAAATTTTAAATCTTTTTTTGTATGTAGGATAACCTCTGCATGTTACTATTTCTTCGAATGAGTTCGTAGTGAATGTTTAGCGTAGATATACCTTTAAAATATTCTGCCGGTATTTTGTGGTTAGGTATTGTCTAGCTTTTGTATTGAAGCCAAATATATAAAAATGTCACGGGGGTACAAATGTAACATTAGTAGCTGGTACAATTGTAACATGTTACATTTGTACCCATGAAACTTTTGATATTGAATTAATTATACATTATTGTGTAGGAGACAATGCCGCGTCAAAGAATCAGAAAAACCAATAGAGGACCCTCAAATGAACTTATGAAAAGGGCGGCTAATCTAATTATAGAGGGAAATAACTCTCAACGACAAGTAGCCAAAGATCTGAATATATGCCATGTAACACTTAACCGTTACATGAAAAAATTAAATAATGGAGGTTCGCCAGAAATGGGTTACAATCCACATACCAAAATTCTATCAGAAGAACAAGAGCAAGCGTTTTTGAGATATATACGGATTTCCTCACTTATTTATTTTGGGTTAACGCCAAAGGAAAATACGCAAATTGGTTAGTAGATCAACTAACAATCAGAATAAGAAAAAATGTTATATAATTTAAAAAGTGTCCACAGGTTTTTCAATTCGCTATACAAAATGAAACAACCGTTCCTCCCAAATGGTCAGAAAACGGGCTAGCTGGTAAGGACTGGTTTACGAATTTCATGAGGAGACACCCCAGTCTCTCTATAAGAACCCCAGAGGCGACAAGTTATGCACGAGCGATTAATTTTAACAAAACAAATGTAGGAAATTTTTTTGATAAACTTTCCCTCCTTTTTGAGAGATACAAATTTGAAGCCTCTGATATATACAATGTCGACGAAACAGGGGTCACAACCGTGCAAAAGCCGAACAAGGTCGTCGCTATAAAAGGTTCGAAACAAATAGGTGCCATTACCTCTGGAGAGCGAGGCACTTTGGTGACTGTTTGCACAGCTGTAAGTGCTGTCGGAAATACCGTGCCACCATTATTTGTCCTTCCTCGAAAAAAATTTCAAGCCCATTTTATACGAGGCGGACCTCCTGGATGCATTGGCGAGGCAAATGGCTCAGGCTGGATGAATGAAACTTTTCAGATTTTCATAAATCACTTTGTAAAGCATGTAAGACCTTCGCCCGAAAAAAAAGTTTTGCTATTATTGGACAACCATAATTCCCATCTATATGTTCCAACTATAGACCTTTGTCAGGCAAATGGAATAGTGCTTTTATCTTTTCCCCCACATACGTCGCACAAGTTGCAGCCCCTAGATCGTGGCGTGTACGGCCCTTTTAAACATTATGTGAATGGCGCTATGGATAATTGGATGAAATCACATCCTGGTCAAACAATGACCATCTACGACATACCGGCTGTAGTTGCTGAGGCTTTTCCAAAAGCGACAACTCCAATGAATATTATGGGAGGATTTAGGGTGTCTGGAATTTGGCCATATAACAAGGACATTTTCGGCGACGACGAATTTTCCCCGTCATTAGTAACCGACAGGGATCTACCAATGAACACCCAAGCAGAAGCTGTATCCACTGACAACGCCCGAGTGGAAAATAACAAAGGTATCGCAGAGATGGCAACAGCAGGTTCCAGCACAAAGCCGGTTACTACAGGATATGCAGATGCATCCTTTGAAGGTCTTGAAAGCATTCGGCCACTTCCAAAGGCGTCACGTCCCCAAAAACAATTGCCAAAAAGAAGAAAAAAACACAGCGCTATATTGACAGATACGCCAGAGAAACTGGTACTAGAACTAGAACAGAAAATAAGATAACAAAAAGCATCCAAAATGAAAAGAAAATTAGTTAAAATTGATGAAGAACGAACAAAAAAAATTAATGAATGTACAAACAAACAAAAATCTCCTGAGAGAGTTAAAAAACACATAGCAGTAAATGAAATGCTCTCTGATGACGAAGGGGAAGATTCATTTTGTTTGTATTGTTTAGAACCATTTAGCAATAAACCTGGAGCAACGTGGATTCAGTGCTACAAATGTAAAGGATGGGCGCACGAAAATTGTGTTCATAAACTACGACCGGATTTTTTCTTCTGCTTAAACTGCGATGATGATAATGATGTTGGAAGTGATTAGTTTAATTACCCTCTAAATGTTACATAAGCATGTTTTATTCACTAATAAAAAATAATATCTGAAACATTAAAACATTGTTACAATTGACCCCCATGGGTGTTACATTTGTCCAGCCACGGGTACATATTGCCATGGATTTTTCCATGGAGAAGAAAGAAAAAAATAACAGAACTATATTGAACTTTTTGTGAAGAACATTTATAAACTCATGTATTTTATTTTGGTGTCTATTTTATTTCAGACGGGGATCGATATAAATATATTTAATTTTAAGTGATGAATTTTATTATGTTTGAATTTGTAATCCATCCCTGTATATTTAGGCTAGTCAGATGTTTAAAGCCGCCGCCACTCCGGATATCATATTGTACTAAGATGTATATATTTTTCTCTATCTTGATTTTATATAGTAGGTGGGGATGTCCTTGCGGTTCCTGGAACTTCATTTTAGAGATTATTTGAATGTCCTTTAAGATAGGTCGGTATAAGTGAATATTAGACACGACTTAATTTTGTCTAATATATTTAAAATTTTGGATAATTCGTTTATAGTTTTTGGTGCGTCGTATGTGATTTAAAAGTAATTTATCGTGAATTTACAAATCTTTTATATTTGTAATTTAATTTAAATGATACACCTATCTAAAGAAAGGGAATCTCTCGTGTTTAATTGTGATATACATTAATTAATGTAGGTATCTTTATAATTAT
Organism: Melolontha melolontha; assembly: GCA_935421215.2. NCBI lineage: Eukaryota > Metazoa > Arthropoda > Insecta > Coleoptera > Scarabaeidae > Melolontha > Melolontha melolontha. Next base: position 109,198,566 of record OW285240.1, read on the forward strand.
TATTAATATATATATATTGAAGAAAGCGCTATAATTAACTTGTAAATTTTTGTGATTTTTTTTTATGTATTCAGAATAATATCTAGAAAATTTGTTAGATGGTTTTTTTGTGGAGTTTGGGTGTTTTTATTCACTTTGAATATTTCAATACGTAGGAAGGTGGGGACGAGTTTGTGTGATGTCATGTGAATGCATTCATGACAGTTCAGATTTTGATTTCGCGCGCAGAGTAAACAATTCTTTACTTTGACGTTTAAATTGTTGGGTTAATATTTTTGTTGACATCTGATGAATTTTTGGATATTAGTAATTTTGTTATCTTTGCTCGTGAGTTGTCATAGTGAGGTTTTTTAATGATTTGTATCTTCATATGATATCCAAATCTTTTTTATCCTCGATTTGCTGTGTCTTTAACAGTTCAACGTTACACTTTGTAAAGTTGATTTTTTTTTTATTTTTTTTTAAATATAAATGTAAGGGGAAAATGTTTGTATAATTTATCTGACACCTCGTGTTTTATTTTATGATATAACCTGCATCCGTAAGGATCGACCTGAGAGAAGTGAGCTCAAGGAAATCTACGAGACTGAGCAGCCGGAAGATTAAGTTGTAGTGTGAACAAAAAAATTTAATAAGCAATCAAAAGCACATTCCACTGCAATATGTAACATTCTGCGTTCAAGCATTCATATTTTTTTTCTTCTGTTATTAATGTGATAAACATCAATATTATAATTTTTACTTATAGCTGTATTGTAACAAATATAGAATTATATTTTTGAATTTGGAAAATTTATAACATAGCTTCAAAAAAAAAATCTGTACAAATTGTTACAACTGTACCCGACCTCCCCTACTAAATTGATAAAATTTTCTACTTCGTCCATGAATAAATAACAACCAGAATAACAGTTCACAGTAATATACAATATTACAATCTTTTTAGTTCACAATCTTAAAAGTCAGGTTAGGCTTGACAAATTTAATTTGACAGTTGAAGTGATCGCTCATCTCGTTCGGCTATAAAAATTGGAATTGATCAAGTTTTGTCACCGTGCTGTGCTACTTTAACACGTGATTACATCGCGCAATACGACTGGCTAATTATTGGTTCCCTAGTCGAGCTGAGCTAAACGATCTACGCAAACAAGTTCGTTAAGATGCACCTTTATTTAAAAAATATCCCTTGTAGTACTAAGTTTGTAAACTATTTGTTTCGAATATCCACAATAACGTACTAGCTTTGAAGGTATCCCTTGCAACAGTGGACGAAACGTCGGCCAAGAAGAAAGCACTGCCAAGGACACAATTTCAGCCCAGAATCTCACAAGCGACCATCCACAATAACATACGGTTTAATTAATTATATTTTTATTATTTTTAATAATTTAAACTTTTAATTTATAATTTGGTTTTATTACGAGTATATAACGAACCCAAACACACTATTCGTTCTTGAATACATTCACGTATTAAAGATTTAATTTAATAGTACAGTATAACTAAACTTTAGAAAACTGGTAATTATATATGGACTTACCCCTGGTAACGTATGTTTCTCATGCAGCGCGTTCTGGGCGTTGAGGGCACTTTCAGGGTTAAAGTACGTCAGGAATGCGCAACCTGTAATTAAAACAAACTTTTGTAACCGCAGGCCTGCATATACATATATGGAAAGGGTACCCGATCCGAAACCATTTTGAGTTTCAATTTCCACTTGCTTAAAGTACCTTTGATTCTACGACCTTAGTTAGGGATATGCGTATAATTACTGGTATTGTTTCCGTCAAAGCAAAAACCTTAAGCATTGTAGAATTATGAACAATTAACAAATAAAGCTTATTATTAGGTTAAAATTTGAAAATAAGGAAATTGGAAAATGTTTTAATATTTAATACATCGCAAATAAAATTTTTTTAAGAAAAATTCGTTACCATATTTTTATTTTTTATACATCTTTACTGAATATATTTTGTCTTTCTTCTTAAAATACGCAAACTAGCACAAAATGGTGTTTTTCAGGCATAAACATAGTTTTCTGAATTTGTTCAAATAAATACCATATAAGCAAAAATTATTCAAAATTTATTATTTAAAAATTATTATAAAATAAAACTAAGTTATTAAAGTATGAGTTTATTTTCAATTTATTCCATTAGATGTTGAAAATGCCCACCATTCTCATGAAAACATAAATTTGCATGCCTTTTCATGTTTTCAAATGCGTTTCAACGCATTTATGGTGTGATATTACCACATTCTGCACACTATTCGCTTTATCAACTCAAATGTGGAAAAACTAAGTAATCTAGGATAGTCAAATCTAGTGATCTTGGCGGGAATTCAGGTACAACGTAAACTGACTGATCAAACGATCATCAAAAATTCTCATAAATAAGCGATAGATTGCGGAGTCGTGTGAGAAGTGGCACCATCATGTTGGAAATATCCCTGTTGTAGCTCGTCTTCGTGAAGTTAGTTTATGAAGGGATATAAGATGTTGTCTCGGTACTTTTGGGCATTGATGGTTCCCTCAAAGAATAGGGGTATCAATCGTCTGCGAGAAACACCAATCCATACCCCAACTTTCTGGAAATGCAACGGAGTCTCACGAAATATGTGAGGGTTTTCAGCACTCCACAACCTTATGGTTTGTGAATTGATATACCCTGATAAATGAAACCACGCCTCATCTGTAAGGAATGTCAAATCTAAGACATAATTGTTCTGCAATCAATGTTGGATGAACCATTGGCAATATAACATGCGCCTGTTATGATCAGGCGGTAACAATTCATGAATAGCTTGCATCTTGTAAGGAAATAAACCAATGTCTCTCCTCAAAATTGTTTTGTGTGAACCATAAGATACAGGATCTTGCTTTGTGAGTCTTCGCAAAGATGTTGTTGAAGCACCAACAACATTTTTGTGAATTTATAATCTCTCGAACATTTTCAAAATAGTCTCCGCTGTACGCACCGTTGGCCTGCAACCACCGTCCTTGCGTTATGCTTCTTGTTTCTCTGAACAATCGCATACAATTTCCGACCACATTGAAAAAGTCAGCTTCTAAGAACTCAAGATCAGGAAACTGTTGTCGAAATTCAACCAGACAAGTTCGAGTACTATATATCCATTCCCCATTTTCAAGATTTCCATTACGAAAATAAGATTCGATGGTGAATCGCTTATGTAACATTATGACATTTAATTCATGTCGAATAAATCTTCAAATAGAAACCGACATTTAAATCATCTGGAATAAAACTTCAAATCAAAACTGTCATTTAATCCATGTCAATAAGTAATCAAATCGAAACTGACATCCAAGCAACATGTAGAACCAACATATCAAGGTCCCCCAACTATGGCATTTCTTATCTAAACAATTTTTGCCAATTTGGAAGATCGATCATTTTGTGGACTAAAATATGTGAGGCATATAGATGCAAAATTAATTATCTGCAAATTTTACGTTTCGAGATATTCACAGAATACTGTTTAAGCTAATATTGGTGATAAAATGTTATCACTAGATGACAATACTTGTTCAAAATTGTGAAACATCGTTTTCCTACAATCATCAGTTCATACAAACCGCGTTATTTAGATCTAAAATATACAAATAGAGACTTTTGCAGCTTACCAACTCAATTAGTTAGTTTTGCATGTAACTCAGTGATCATTTACAATAGGAAAAGAATAAAATATTGTTGATGTTATTAAATATTACTCTTTATTAACTTAACGGAACACAATAAACAAAACAAAATAAAGAACATGACATAATAGTAACTTGTAATAAATACAAAAAAAATTATTATTGTAGATCATAGTCTTCTGCGTTCGTACACCGTTCCTCATGTTTGACGTAACTTCAGGCTCCTCAACTCCAACAAATTCATTATTGACATTACCTGCTGGGAATAAAATTTCTTTGTACAATTCTAGATTGGAATTTAGTTGCCAATTCGCCCTAAAAAGTTAACTAATACTTTATTCATTGAAGATTTGTCTCCTTTGAGATGCCTTCCATATGCAAGAGATTTTGGTAACAAAAAAGAAATTTCATTGTGTTTTTACATAGTTCTTTTGCCATTCCAAAATCTGCAAAGTAGTGGGGCTCCCCACGCAAAAGAACACCATCTTTGCAACTTTTATTGAAGATAAATAGATTCATTTTATTAAACTGGAAATGCCACACTGCTGGCCTTTTCAAAACTCTGGTAGCTTCTGTTCTCCAGTCGAAGATGTTCAAGTCTTGGATCTTGCGAATTGTTGCATAATTTTCAATTATTTGATCATATTCGAATGGATTTACTATAACGGACTTTTTTCTCAAATGTTTTTCAATATAGGAAAAATGAATTCTGTAGTTTGGATAAACGCAGTTATGGAATTAATGCAACCATATTTGAATTTTGGCCGATATGGCTCTATGTCGATAATTAGTATAATAGAGTAACATTGGCAAAGGAACTGCTAAAAGAAGATAAATTATTGGAGTTTTTCGGCTTTTTATATGAAATATTTACAAATATCAAATTAGTATTTATGTAATTGCAAAGTAAGTGAGGATGTAAACATTGCTGTTTACAAATTACAAAGCAAATCATACGAAATTTTTAATTGAAAAATACTGGCTACGTTAGGACATGAACCCAAATCTACAGTTTGCCGGACTGTCGCTTTTACCACTTAAGCCACGATAGACCTTAGTTCAAGCTATTTAGAAATGCATTATAAAGTAACAGTGTTAATGAATCAGATGTCAGTTATTGAATGTAGATATCAAGTTGAAAGCAGAAGTCAGTTTTGAAAACTGATGTCAGTTTTGATAGCAGATGTCAGTTATTGAAAGCAAATGTCAGTTATTGAAAGCAGATGTCTATTTTGAAAGCAGATGTCTGTTATGAAAGCAAACGTCCGATTTGAAAGCAGATGCCTGTTTTGAAATGTCAGTTATTGAAAGCAGATGTCTGTTTTGAAAGCAGATGTCTGTTATGAAAGCAAACATCAGATTTTAAAGTCCGACAAACTGTAGAATTGGGTTCAAGTCCCAACGTAGACAATATTTTTCAATTAAAAATTTCGTATGATTTGCTTCGTAATTTGTAGACAGCAATGTTTACATCCCCACTTACTTTGCAATTACATACATACTAATTTGATATTTGTAAATATTTCATATAAAAAGCCGAAAAACTCCAATAATTTATCAATTGTTATATTTAATAAACTGCTAAGAAATTATCTAAACACTCATATAGCTATGGAGTAATAATTAGCAATTTCAAACATTCAAAACTGACATCTGCTCTCAAAATACTGACATCTGCCTTCAATAACTGACGTCTGCTTTCAAAACAGGCATCAGCTTTCAAATCTGACGTTTGCTTTCATAACAGACATCTGCTTTCAAAACAGATATCTGCTTTCAATAACTGACATTTGCTTTCAATAACTGACATCTGCTATCAAAACTGACATCAGCTTTCAAAACTGACTCCTGCTTTCAACTTGACATCTACATTCAATAACTGACATCTGATTCATTAACACTGTTACTTTATAAACTTTCTAAATAGCTTGAACCAAGGTCTATCGTGGCTTAAGTGGTAAAAGCGACAGTCCGGCAAACTGTAGACTTGGGTTCAAGTCCCAACGTAGACAATATTTTTCAATTTGCAATTACAACGCCGTTGCCGGCGTGCCATTCTTAGCCGTCAGAGGTCTTGAGATGCTATCTTAAGGCTTGTAATGTATAAGATTATGTTATACTTAGCAGCAACATAAGGCATTATTGTACTTCTTCACTTATACTGCTCAGAATTAGAAGTTCAAACCACGTATCTGTACGTAGAAGTAACCAACACGTAAAGTATGCATTGTATATGTTCATGTGTACATATACAGATATCTTTGTTAACATTTTTGTATTACTGTATTTTACACTTGATGTTAGCTAAATATCATATGCTATCTTTTACAAGCCATTTTTTATTTTGTATATATATATACGTAAACATGCTTAATGCTCAACCGAAGATAACTAATTTAATAATATTTAATAAATTTAATAAAAAATAAATTAACAAAAATACTGGTTCACAGTATTTTTTAAATTACCTCCAACGAATCAATAAAGACTACTAAAGTAAATTAATTCAGCTTAAAATAAAAAATTTAATAAGCTGCGAGACTTACGTAATCTGAAATAATTTAATTTGGAAGTAGTGTAGGTTTAAACTTGATTATATTTGCCACAAAAAGTGTTCTTCAAAAGAATCCCATTATGTAACGCAGATGAAAATAATTAAATCCAGTAAACAAAATACAGTAATTTTGTGTAATGTAAACTCAAGCCATATTATTATTCTTTCCTTTTTTAAAATATATATTTTAAAATATGGTTCTGAAGAAAGTCATAAACATTGTTGAAACTCCGAAGGATTTAAGGTAGTGTTCTTTACTTCTATGCAGTGACTGGAATCTCAATTAGGACCCACAGGCAACCAATAGACAGAAGTTAAAGTATTTAATGTATAAATTACATCGGCAATGCTGAAAATTCGAGCTCACATAAGAACACATATACGTGATACACTTTAAGAAATACAATTAGTTTAACTGCTAAAACAATTTTGTTTAATTACCTGCTGACCCGGTCCGCATTTTTCGTCTTTATACAATAAAAGCGTAGACTACAAAAGCAACGAAAAAGAGCCCTCTTTTGAACAGAGAATGAGTGAAAAACTCAAATTAAATTTTATATGTTGTTTATGTTGTTTATTTGTTGTTCAGAAACGACGACGCGGCTAGTACGTTGCGAACGTTGTTATAATCTTGCTTTCTGTCGGTTCTCTCTTTCATTTCTCCCTGCTGGGTTTGCCGTTTTCCGTCAGTCCTAGATCTCTCGAAAGCCGCTGCGATGAAAGCGCGCGGACGGGAAAAAATTGTCGGCGATTTAATAAAACACGAGCGGTCGCCGGGAGTGAATAAACCATTCTTCTTCGGCCCGATCCATAAATCTTTGAAATAGGAGAAATTAACGCCTTGTTGGTGTCGCCGTTTTTCACTTTGTTTTCTTTGATCTAATCGTCTAATTTTGCGCGCTAGGGTTGATTCTTTGCGAAAAGAGATTCGGCAAAATTAAAAGCGGACATGAGGTTTCTTCTTTCTTAATCATGTTATGGTAATAATTCCTTTTCCACCACAACAAAAAAGCTTTTGTTTCGAATTTAAGAGGGTACATATAGACCAAACAAATAAATTTTGTTTTAATACACTAGGAAATCTTTTGGATAAATATGTTTGTAACACGAAACAACAGCAGATTTACGGTTTTAATTAGAAAAGAATTATACAAGAGCATTTTATGCTTATTCTAGATACTTTCAGTGACAAATTTTAGTAAATCTATGGATTTCAATATTTTTTGTGAGTAAAAACACAATATTTTAGGTTAATTAGGCTATACCCAAGCAAACAAAGGACTAAAGGACTAAAAGGGATTAAACCCAGGATTCAAGATTACTTTACTTATTCCAGAAAAAAATATTAATATTTAGATATTATCCATCCAGAATTTTGTCAAATCTATGATTTCACATCGCTGAAGTAAGCTGCTCTTCGATGCAAGTTAAGGGAGCTAAAAACCATCTGTATATGTATGCTTATTCTCGTCCGAAGCAATCTATACATAGGTGAACACCTAAACGTTCTAAATAATTTCTAGTTCACGTAAGTTCACCAAAAATGTCACAATAACATAATAATTAATAATATTAGAGCAAAATTTGGCATTAATTGTGTATGACGTTGTCAAAATCAGGTCTTCTTATACAAGTGTCCCGTATCGTTATGTTCAAATTTTAGGAGTGTAAGGTAGACTTCATTTCAAGTAACAAAAACGCAAAACTTGTATATCCATTTTTATTTGTTTCAAAGTTACAGATCTATTAATGTGATTGTCAGATCATGAAAAAAAATGTAATCCTAAAGTCAATAAAAACTGAATTTATTTAAAAAAATTATACGATTCAATAACGCCTGTGATTCTTAACGTCGCATAATTAAATATTATCCTAAAATAAATAAATACGTGTCGTAGTGCATACAGTAGTTTCTTGGAGATCTACAAAGAAGAGTGCTGGAAATTGATTTATGATAAAGAAATTCTTATTTATTTCGTAAGACCATGAATATCATACAATTATACAATAAACAAATGTTCAGATGACTGTTAACGATGCATTTTTTAATAAAGGATTACATTACGTTTCAGTTCATACAACAGCTTATTAGTGAGTGGTCATGTTTTCTTTTTTCAAAATGCCTTACCGATTTTCTTTTCAAGAGTTTGCGGACATGCATTTTGTATATGGCTACTGTAACGGCAGTTATTGAATACCGACATCGGTTTACCGATAGGCGCATTCCCCATTACAGAACGTTTCTGGAAGTACACAGACAATTTCGGGACTGCGGACTGCGTGATTATCTTTTCAACCGAGGAGTAAATTTGCCAGCAGACTAAGAGGAAGAAGCAGTAGCTATTGTTACAAGGGATCCAACTCTCAGTGTACGTCGAATCGCTATACAACTAGGAGTGCCACGAACGACAGTTTGGCGAACTTTAAAACGTGAGGGCTTATATCCATATCTCTATCGCAGGGGAAGGTTTGCTTGAGGCAGACCACTATGCTCGTCTAGTTTATTCTACCTGGATATTAAGACAGTTACGGCTTCATTTTAATTTCTGCAGAACAGTCCTCTGGACAGATGAATCTACGTTCACGAGAAGTGGTGTTATAAATCTGAAAAACCTGCACAGGTGGTCATCAGAAAATCCCAAAGCTATACGCCTATCTAAATTTCAACATGAATTTTCTATTAACGTTTGGGCGGCCCTAATCGAGGACTTGTTGATTGGTCCTGTCGTTCTTCCTGGGAGGTTAAATGCGGACAATTACCTTCAATTTCTTACTGACGAACTGCCAGGTCTTTTAGAGAATGTTCCACAGAATGTTCGACGATACATGTGGTTTCACATGGATCGGGCACCACCATATTTCGGAATTGCTGTCCGAAATTGGGTTAACGTCAATTATCCAAGATGGATTGGTCGAGGTGGTCCTGTTGCATGGCCACCCAGATCAGCCGATCTTAATTCCCTTGACTTTTATTTATGGTAGTACATGAAAAATTTAGTCCACGCGCAAGTTTCGAATACAAGAGAAGAGTTGTTGGATTGTATTCACCTGACTGCCGAGCAAATCCGACAAAACAAGTAGGAAATTCGGATAGGTACTTCTTCTGCTGGCTTACGGGCACAAACCTGCATTCCACAAGGAGGTGGACATTTCGAAAATATTATTAATTTAACTTTTTTAAATAAAATCAGTTTGACTTTAGGATTTCATTTTTTTTCATGATCTGACAATCACATTCATAGATCTGTAACTTTGAAACAAATAAAAATGGATATACAAGGTTTACGTTTTTGTTACTTGAAACGAAGTCTACTTTACACTCTTAAAATTTGAACATAACGATACGGGATACCTTGTATATTATTACATAATATACGAGTATAAGATAATATAATAATATGAAACAGACAGAGACCAGAAAATTTCACCTCCCTTAAAAACTACTGAGAAAAAATTCCTAAAGTTTATGAAATAAAAACGAAGTACAAGATCACTTAATTTCCACTTTATTGGTAAAATACCAGAATTGTTTCGACACACAGTTTCTTCTTCAGATGGAGTTCCATTACAAACTAGGCTTAGTGTGTTAACATATTTAAACTTAAACTAATAGTTATAATTAAGTAATACTCGGAAAGATAATAATAACGGCTGCTTTATGATCAAGATTTAACCTATGGGTATACTATGGTATATTAATTAAATTAGTATAAACTACAGAGAATGTTGAAATAAATAATAAAAACAATACTTATACTAGTAATCTTGTAATTTTATTATTGTACTAGCTGCCTGCAGGCGGGCGTTGCTCGGCCACCTTCCATAGAAAAATTGAAACTTGTTTTCTGTTAATTGCCATTGACAGATATAAAATTTTTGTTTATTCTCTAGCTAAACAACGAATCAATGATATTTTATTAAAATCAATCTATCTGATGGATTATTTATAATGGGTAATTGGAGTAATAAATTCTATCACTCCAATGCCTTTGGATACACAATATTCTTCGTTATTCCATGTGGTGCATGCTCTTAAAAACAAAGAGGTTGTTTTTAAGAGGTTGAGGACAAACTAGCAACATATTGATTTGATGTTTTGAATTTGACGAATTTTAACATGTTTAGTGCCGTTGTTTGCTAAGTTTTAACTCTGAATTACACTCCTGATGAAGTAACTAATCCGTTATGAAATATAGAGTGGAATAAAGGAGTTTTATTTTTACTTGACAGACCGCTCACCCGTTAATGAATTTTTACTTATACAGTACGGTCGATAATACTTAATAGTCTATATATATATATATATATATATATATATATATATATATATATATATATATATATATATGTATAATGTAATATATATATGTATAATGTAGCTGTTTATGTATTGATTAAGAGAATAATTGATTGATATTTATTCAAAGATGAGAATATTATGGTGTATTAAAAATACGAAGATAAACGATATTTGATAGACTACTACCTACCTTCGGTCATACTTATTTATTTCTATAAAAGTCAGAGGTCACCCCAAGTTGTATTAGAGCGAATCGATTTTACGATAAATTGATTTTAATTTATCGTTGTTAATTTGGCCCCAGATTATAGACTACTATGATCAGTTTAGCTAATAACCTGCGGCTAAGTGCGGAAGCTAGAGATCTTATATCGCACAGCCGGTCCTTCTGTACAATAATATGTGTTTTGAATGCGTATATCAAGGCTTATTTTATAACAGAAACGATGTTGACTCAAAAGTATTAATATTTAATTAAAGGATTCAAAATTAACAATAAGATAATAATAATAAGATAATAAATTAACAAACAAGATATTAATATGAAATAAAGCATGAACAATAATTTGTTTGCGTAATGAATGTCTAACAGGCTTAAAAGTTAACATAAACAGTATTTATTTTTATCTTGTAGCAAACCAAAACAGCTGTTCTTACTGTACGCAGAACACATACAAAAACGTTATATTAAAACCAAATGTAGTACTAAACATCAAAGTATAAATGAGTTTTACATTAAATTAAGTGAATAGTGATGACTATTTTTGGTTTAAGTACTAAATTATAGAAACGACCATTCAGTAGCAAGGTAAGGTTATATAATTAATCTTTTTCTATTTAGCGTTCGAAATGAACTCATTATGACACCGAAAACAGTATCGAAATGAGCTTCATTTCGATATATATACTTTTTTTCATTTTTCACTGTTGGCGTTGTTCGAACACAGAAATAAATATCATTGCTGTCATTTGATTTTAAGAATTTAAGTATATTTGACAGATATGATTATGTTCGTACTCTACACAAACAACGTATATTGTATACAATTCACAACAAGATATATTAGTTTCTATGTCACTCATGTTTATATTTTTAAATAAAATATCAAGTATTGTTAACGAAAATTAATAAATAATATGTAATATAATATACTTCGTGGGTAGCAAGATTTAAATTTGACAATGTCAAGTATCAATGTGACCAACTGCATGCTTTATATAAAAATTAAACTCTGAACTTCCAAATTAAATAATTCCAATTTATTAATGTAAAAAATGCAAAATAGAAAAAATAGTATAAAAAACTCGTTTCATAAGGCCTTTTGCCGAACTCGCTATTTAGAAAACTCGCCGCTATCGTGGCTCGCTTTCTAAACTGATCTCGTGCGGAAAAATGGTGCCTTATGAAGCTTGTTTTTTAATATACTATTCTAAGCTAAATATAAATTGAATTATATAAATTGTCAACTTGGGTTATGTTCGTATTTTTGGATATAAAATATAAATTTTCATTAGGTATTTACTTGTCTTCCTGTTGTATGGTACTTGCTATTCAACGGTACTCTGGGATTCGTATCCGATAGGGATAGATCAGGGATCTTTCGGTTTTTCTTCTGATAAATCTTCGATGTTGCTTGTTTTTATATGATGATCGTTGAATAAACACTTTCTACAAGTAACTATAGTGTTTTCAGATGAGTCAATATTGAATATAGCATTTAAATTTTAATATTAGTTTTCGGAGAATTTTTTAGCGTGCTTTTCTATATCGTCGTTAATTTTTTCTCCCCAGGGATTCTCTTTTCTCTGTTCGGATGTTTTTATTAATCTCGTCTTGTGTACGGATTATTTGTATAAATAGATTGGTTTTATGTCCGAAATTACGTTATACAGTATAAAAAATTACATTATTAATTACGAATATCTTAAATTATGTTTTTAAATAGCTATTAATGTCATATGGTTATAGTACATAATGAGTGACTTTCGCGGTAAAATTAATTGAAATTCAAACTAAATACGGGTCGGGAAAATAGGTTTACATATGTCATTAATTCTTATCAAACGAGTTAATTACCTTCGGTTTTACAAATAAATTAATGAATTTTGAAAGTGAAATGACCTAAATAAATATAATAAAAATTATTACTAAGAAATTTTCTAATAAAAAACGCGATATTAACTTATCTAATAATTTACATTGCATGGTCCGGTTCCTTTTATTTATTTAAAAGCTTATATCTATGTAATTAATTGTTGTTTCTTCCAGTTCCTGACCTTGGGAACCACCACAATATAAATATATATATATATATATACATTATATATATATATATATATATATATACCGCCTAATTCTGAGCAAACGCAACGATGCGAATTTATGAATATTTCTCCCGCTTCGAATACAAATCCCCTGAACACGTTTAGCCAATCACAAAACAGTCTGTCGGGCAACGATTTGACAATTAATGTCACAAATTAGTGTCACCACTGTCACCCTATACGGTGTCTCTTAGGCGTTTGAATAGTGATCATGCCGCGTTATACACTAGAAGAGAAAGCCGAAATGATGAAATGCTACCACGCTGATAATTCTTATCAAAGAGTATGCGATTTATTTGACGGAAGGTATCCTGACAGGCCCATCCCGAACAAAGCTACAATTTTTAGGCTTAAAAAGAAAATAGATTTTACTGGTTCGAATTAATTTCTGTGACAGATTGGGATATTGTCTAGCTAAAGAAGGGGCTAACTTTGAATCTTTTATTTAAGGGCAGTGCACATTTGAAGAAAATTAAGTTTATATTTTCAAAAGTAAATAGTTGCCTAACGTTATTAATAATAATTAATTTTTCATTATGAACAATTTATTTTATTATTTGTAAGAGTCAATTTTTCTTTACCTTAGTAGAATTTAATTTAGTTTATATTTATTTCTGAAGTTTATTTAGTTTTCAATGAATAGTTTTTGTGACCTTTATTATTAAAATTTAATTTATTATAACTCTTAATGCCTTATTTGCTATTTTCTTAACCGCTTATTAATAATTTCATTACGCTTTGTGTGACCATCGTCAGTATAACGTATTGCAATTTATTTATTATAAAATCATTACAATAACACAGGACTAAACAATTTATAATCCTTTAATAGTAATTTGGTAATCAGATAATTTTTCTTACGCGGCTCCATAATATGTAAGTATGTATGACATATGACATCGATGTTGACACGCCTACAGCATTCAGGGGAATTCTATTTGGAGCGGGAGAAATATTCATACATTCGCATCGTTGCGTTTGCTCTGAATTAGGCGGTATACATTATATATATATAAATATATATATATATATATATATATACATTACATATATAACATAATAACATGCCTTCAAAAACTTTCTTCATTAGAGACGGCCATATTTTTTAATAATGGTTGGTGACAGAGCTCTATCACTAACGTATAATTTTGAATGAGCATGAATGACCGTCTCTAATGAGGAAGTTTTTGAAGGCACCTTATTTCTTAATTATAGTAATTCGTTTAAGTTTAAATATTGTTACGCACTTCTAAACGCATGTTTAGTTTTCCATACAACTGCATCTGAATTATTTTACCAATAAAGTGGAAATTAAGTGACATTGTTTTTCATTTTTATTTCATCAATAGTATGAATTTCCATCAAGTAATGGCTACATCGATTCAAAAAAAAAATTCCCAAGCTTCTAGTTATTTACGGCAATGGCTCATATGTCTTCATAACAGTCGTGAAAAATAGTTTCGTATGCGTCATCAACGAACGTCTGGATGCAATTTATTAAGGAAATTAGCAAGTAAGCAAGCATTTTCTTCATGTTTTGTTATCAAATGATTAGTCAACAAGGTTGCCTGCATTTGTTGGGCGATTTGACTATAGAGGACATGCTATTTAATTAAAGTAATTATTGTATAAGCAATTATTTTACGACAAATTTTATTTATATATTTCATGGTAAACTTTGTATCTGGACACATTTTATTTTCTTGTATTTTGTGATATATACTGTAACAATTACTTTCACCAACTAAATAAATAAATTTTATTGGTATTGTTCCCATAAACATAAATAGTTTTAAACCATAATAATGAGCATAATATTTGAAATACACTGCAGGACCGAAATTAAACAATTAAACTCAAATTATAGGAATATTCATTTATTTTGGAATTAATGGACCTAAACGCGGGACAAATAACCGCGGAAAGCAACGTCTATGGAAACTTTATGTTAATTCTAATTAAAATTTTATTTAACGAAATGCAGTTATTGCACGCTGATGTACGTACACATGTACATACGTTGCATACACCGTACGTATATTGAATTATCTGTTTAAACAGACAAACCCATATACAAACACACACACATAGATGCAGGCGCACACACATGTAGCCATGTGAATTTCAATTATTACCCAATTAAAATTTCCCCGGCATTAATTACAGTCCAGAATCAATATTGAAAATGTTAATTACTAATTGTAAATTAACAATTTTACATGACTAGCAACTGTATTTGAATGGTACGCCTTTCTATTATATAAGAAGAATTACGTTTGTTATTGCAAGAGAACCTAAAGAATTAGACAATAATCGCAATTTTAATATTGATTTGAGAGATTTGATAGGTACAAAATTTTGAGATTTTTTTAAATTTATTACTATCTTTTGGAAACTTAAAGAAGGTATATAACCGCCTTACCACAATTAATAATAATATCCTAAATATATACTTCCACAACTAAGTTGTCATCCTCAGTCGGTAACAATAAAAAACATAGTATTGAACATAAGACACAGTAACGTTAACACAAAGAATCGCGCAGCACTTTACAAGGTAACCAACAAAAGACAACTTCCTTCATTTTTCTAATCAATCGGTTACTAAACTTTCTGTTAAATAAAGAGAAATGCGAAAAAGAATTAGATTTCATTAAAAATATACACGAAAATAATCAATAAATTCATCAGAAAAACAATTAAAGAAGATAATACGTGATGTTACCGCAACAAAATCGCGAGAAAAAGTACATGTGTTTAGCATACTATCAAATGATGAAAATCATAAATTAGGTTTTTAAATAAGAAGAAGTTGCTTTTCGTTCCAAAAATTAAATAAAATCGTTTCTGTGTAATGTGAAGGATAAATTACATATTTCTATGAATAGTGGTTTGAAAATTTAGCACGCCACCATCCACAACTAGGTTTCCTAACTAGGTTTCTCAGCCGGTGAATTTTCAAATATGAGATTTCTAACTTCTCGGGTTCCACTTAGGAAATACGTGTCTATAAAATGAGTTGTGCGCCAGTGAAATGTTCACAAAAATTTATTTACTTATTTTATATAAGTTACGTTAGAACAGCAATATAGGTATGATTAAATGAAACAAACGCAGGATAAAAATTAAAATGAATATTTAATACAAAAAAAAAAAAATATATATATATCTTTACAAAGTGATGCTGTATTATACAAAAATACTTGAGGTAAAAACATTCATTGAAAATTGACAGCTAAATGAATGGAAAACATCCTCTAAATGACACCGATCAAAACTTATCTAAAAATAATCAAGTTTAATATTCATTTCTCCCCAGAGAACCACACTGTATAATCAGATACTGAACCACGAACAAAAACTTACACGTGTGCTATCGACACGCACAAAAACCCTTGAATCCTCTAGAACAAACTTTTCAATTATAATATTAACATAGAATTTTAATATTTAATTGTATTATCTATATTGTTAATAATTAAATCTCTTAATTACTTGTTTTAATGTAATAGAAATTATATTTATGCTTATGACGTCATACAATCTTAAATACTTACAAAAACTAAAATGGAGAATCTAACGAAGAAGGTGCTTAATCAATTTTAATGAGAATTACAATGAGAATTATCTCAAAATAAATATCGGGACTTTAATACTAAATAAAACAACAATAAAACACTCCCGAATTAATTAAATATATCTATAATATATTTCTCTAAAAGAAAGCGACCTTCTCGTTTCACAGGCAGACTTCATCTCCTCGTCTCTACAATTTGCACATCCAATGCACGCCGGGAAAATTAATAATGTACAGTCCCGTTCAAAAATATTGTTTTATTTTAAATATTTAATATTTAAATAACACACAAATATGAAACTCAGGAGAGTATAAAAGCAAATTTCCGTCTACCACACACTAACTTTACACAGGGTTAAAAAAGTGTTGTGAGATCAGTTTTAAAAATATTTAATGATATTACAAGTAAATTTAAGAACTTACCACTGAAGGTATTTAAGAAACATGTAAGAGGTTACCTAATAATTTTTTGCATTTTTCGTGAAGTAATGTAAATGTAAATATGTTTTCGACATATTATGACACTAATTTATTCCAATTTTTTTATAGAAAAAAATTCGACTTTAAGTGGCAAGTCATGCACGTGGGTTCGAATTCCACTCCAGGGAAAATTTTTTTCTATAAAAAATTCGAATAAATTGGCGTCGTAATATGTAGAAAGCACATTTACATTTACATTACTTCGCAAAAAATGCAACAAATTTGCACACGGCCTACTACGGGCAAGATATATATCATCTGTTTCCTTGATGTAACTCAATGCATTCCTAGAATGATTCTAACCTACGCTTTTAATGGTTTAACGGTCTAGAGCGATAGTCCGGCAAGCCATGCACTTGGGTTCGAATCACACTTAAGGGCGAATTTTTTTCTATAAAAACTTCGAATAAATTAACGTCGTAATATGTAGAAAGCATATTTACGGTTACCTAATAGATCACCCGATTTACAACATACAGGACTTTTTTCAAAGACAAATTTAAAGTACATACTCAATGATTTATTTTAGTATGTATAAGTGTCTCATTACCGAAATTTATGTAAAATTTAAATTTATTTTTAATGAAGCCTTCAATTAAATTTTCATTTAAAGTAGCCTATGATTTCAATATAAATTTGGAAACACTATAGAACAATAAGGTTTTTTAACTGTCATAGTCAAGTAAATTTACTGAAAAGTTTTCTTACCAATTAGAGTATTTATTATCAGGTTAGAAATACAACATAAAGTTTTTATTGTTGAAAGTTATTTTAGAACTCGTAGATTAGTAAATGGACAGTGGGTTTATGCAATTAGTCAATGTATACAGGATGTTTGACAATAGTACCCTAATCATGCAATCACGTATGAACAACTAGCTAGTGAAATTTATGGTTGTGTTGACAGATTTCGTGAAACCACGAAAATAATTTGTAAATCCGGGCGCGGAGCACCTAAAAATAGAATTGCTGATTGCGTTGAAGATGTTCGACATTGAATGGAAAACTCATCAAATAAATTAATTGCGAAACTGTCGCAAGAAGTTCAGATATCAGTTGGAACATGTCACACTATTCTCAAAAAAGAATTTAAAATTATATCCATATAATATTCAAGCTGTTTATGAACTCAGTCACGTTGATTACGATAGAAGAACCACTGCAGTTCTTAGATAACTTGAATGATGTTCTTAATAAATGTTTCTCTACTCATAAGACTTTGTTGGAAACACTATTACATACGCATAAAATTGGCGTTTGGCTGGCGGTATCAAGGAGGCGAATCGTTGGACCAATATTTTTTATAGTAACAATATACCGAAATGATTTATTAAGAACCATCTATTAACCAGTTACATAACGATGAAATTACAGAAGGATTTTTCCAACAAGACAATGCTCCATCACATACGACTTAATAAACACGAGCTCGGTTGGAAGAGTTCCTTGATAATCGAATAGTGAATTTTCCTCCAAGGTCTCCAGATCTCAAAATTCTGGATTACTTCGTTTTTCCACACATAAAGAACACAATTTTTAGAACGCGATAACATACAATTGAAGAAGTTTGCAATAGTATTAAAGAAGTTTGTGATAATAACGGGTGTCCGTTTAATACTGAATCTAACAGCATGTGTCCAATTTTGATTAAGTTGGCACTACTGCAATTTATTTCGACGGCAACAATTAACGTTAGCTTCCTATGTGGTGATCACTTTTGACGTAAATATAAAAATTGATAAAATCAAACACAATACCCTTACTTTTCAAAATGTTTGTTGCTAAAATTTACTAATTTAATGGGATATATTGTGCGGCGTTTTAAATAAAAATGTTAATAATAAAAGTTAACAGAAAACAGTCATGTACAGTTGCGGCCTCTACAAACTTAGACACCGACTTCTGACATATTTTGCTCAATTAAAAAAATTAGTAATGTGTAAATTTGGCTTTTATCCGATATGGTTATGTTAGTGTCAGTTTATTGTAAGTCAGAAGCGTACACAATTTTTAAAATGCCTCAATTAAACGAACTGCAAAAGTCGATACTTAAAACTAGGCTAGAGGACGGCATGAACATTGGGCAAATCGCAAATGAAATAAACTTTTATAAAAACAGGATAATTTAGTAATTATTTTATGTACTCACAGTCTAACCAATTCCAGTAACTGCATTTTTAAGCTGTCTCATCAGAGTTTATTCTGTTGTTGGTTAGCCATTACTGAATTTGGTATTTTGTGAAAATGAAGAGATTTATTTATTGTTACCGTATGATAGCTCGCATTATCCATAATAATAACTAAAAGGTTTTCTAAATTTTAGGCAGTTTATTTTCGAACCATCCTAGAAAATTTCCTTGATTCATGTCACCACGTTAATCCATGTTTTTACTATTTGTTGCAAAGATTAATTCTGCTCCAGGAACAAAACCATTATTGCTACCAGCATTTACAACTATGTATCTATATAACAAAAGTCAATGATATATTGCCCATGCCAATACTTTTTAAATAATTAATACCTTTTGCCATCAACTTGTTTTGCTTTTACAGATTTAATATTCTTATCTTGCCGTGATTTTTGAGAGCTTCCATCTTGAAAAACCCAGATTTCATCAAGAAAAACGCCACTGACTTTCTTTCAGTTAAATGACATTTTAGAAACTTTAAGACCATGTTCCAAAGCCAACATTTATTATTTTCACACTGTCTGAGTTTGTAGCAGCTGTACGACTATGGCAAGAGATGTTAAACACCAATTGACAATAACTATAATTCTCAGTATGGCAAATGCAAAGAAATTTCCAAAATTTAACAAACGTCAGCTTCAGTATTAAACGGACACTCGATAGAATCCCTCATATGTCAAACGTATTTGGAAACATGAAACCCAGTACTTGTGTGCATCGAGACAAGAGAGCAACATTTCAATCATCTTCTTTAACGTAGTATTTTTACAATAAACGCTTTTCTGTAAATAAATGCCTTTCATTTAAAACATTTCACAAGAAATAAGATTAAGTTGTAATACAACTAAATTATAACCTGTCAGATGACAGTTGTCAAAATTTGACTTTCGAAAAAGTTACTGTTTCATAGTGTTCTCAAATTTATATTGAAATTATAGGCTATTCTAAATGAAAATTTAATTAAAGGCATGGTGGATACATATAGGTTTCTTTTTTGTGACGTATTCTATGTGAAAGCATTATAGAATAAAGGTACTTTATTATTATTTTCTATGAAAGAAAGAAGGAGGAATTGCGGGGGTGAGAAAAAAAATAGAAGAGAACCCTCTGAACTCACTTTAGCATGACTCAAACTATGTGTCTACGTATGTGTTTGTGTGTGTGCAATTCGCTTAAAATGCAAATGAGCGCTGGTTTTATGCACAAGGAAATAAAAACACAATCAGAATATGTAATGTGCATGTAATTGGTCATATATTGCGAAGTAAAGAGAATTTTTATTTTAATATACGTCTTTACACGTAACGAATATGTAATAATTACTAATGAAAAAATATATATTAGAAGTCATTTTTCTATTACTGAGGTTAAAGTTTACTATACATTTAAAAATAAGAGAACTTTTTATGTATTTGTAGCGCATTAACTTACGACAAAGGAAAATGTGCACATTTAATGATTTCATTAAGCTAAGCGAATATATCAGGTTAGCCCTTTATAATTATAAGCAACCAACATGAAACGTTTTCATTAAAATTCATTAAACATTGATTTTTCTCAGACAAGAAGGTTTTGCGATGGAATACTACTATGAGGGTGGATTGATATACTAGGTCTCCAAGAACAATATTGTAAGAGTAATGAGGATCGAAACAAGTTTTAAGCTACAAACAGTAACTTCAAATATCTCGTCTTAGCAAACATAGCTTCACTTTTCTGTGTCCCACCGTTGAGTAAGAGAGATTCTACGTGGTCGAGTATAAGGAATAGTAAGCAATTTGACTGACGGGGAATATGCCAGCAGCTGATGCCGACAGGTATAGATAGAGGAGTTTTGCCAGCAGCTAGCGCCAACAAGTAGAGGCGAAAGAGTTTGCCAGCAGCTAATGTCAACAGGTTTAGGGGATTTCTGACTCGACTAACACCAGTAACTAAGACCGGAGAGTGGTCAATGATAAAATCGAGAAATGGCGCCCAATTTATATCTACTTGAAATAACTAAAAACGGGAAATGTTAGAGGGGGTTAAACACACGCAGATTCGGCATGAGATCCGTACATTTGCGTAGAAAATAAGTGTGGACCCTCGCATAACATATTCACATACTCGCATATGCATCTTACTAATAACACCATACGACTTTTAAATATGCAATTTTCTTCAGAAGTTTATGAATTATTCGTGCGCGATGATGGTTTAACGTTGCAATTGTGAACAACACACGAACCCCGCTATCAAGCTTATGAATTTTAAGCTTGATAGCGGGGTTCGTCACAGTATCCTAATATAGTTATATAATAATCTCTGAATTCTTGTGATTCCATGCTGTAAGCGCTAACTAAGCTTCTATTGTTTCTATGTATCAATTTTAATGGTCGCGATAGCTTGTTTGTTATTTTCGTTCATTTCGACCGTTCTATTATTATTTTCCTTGTAGGTTTATCGTACACTTTTTCTAAATCTAGACAGATCAAATAAGAATTTTCTTTTTGTTCTCTGATACGTTTCTGTAGTAGTGTTGTAGTAACAATATGATCTAGTCTCTCCTTTCTAAACCCACTATTTGACTGTTCCGTGTTTGGTTCTATTTCATTACTTAGTCTTTGTTCTAGTATTCTTTCAAACACCTTGGAGACTACACACAATAGAGTAATACCTCGGTAGCTAGCGCAGTTATGTTTACTTCCCTGTTTGAAGATCTAAGTGATAATACCCACTTTCAAGCCTTTCGTAATCTTTCCTTCAGTCGAGCACATGTTGCAAATACGGATTAGAAAGTACCCACCATTTTCTTTACCTCTGCTCCAGTTATCTGCTCATATCTTGCGCGCTTTGCTATCTTTAACTTTCTAATTGCTCGAATTACTTGGTGACACTTATAGTGGTGAAAACGATGAGGCAAACAAGCGGTCGCAACTTTTTTAGCGGCAATATTGCTGCACTACTAAAGATGGCAACTATGTTGTTCATTTATATTTTTTTAATAATCCGTTTTTCATCTTTACTGCTGACTATTCGTTTATTATTAATATTTTAGACTGAGCAACTATTAGTTAAATTTATTGCTGCAAAAGTCTAACGAGCTCGTGATCTTACTATAATTTTGAATTTATCAGTGAAACAGCAGTAGAGATACTAAACATGCAATTTCTATTCCCCATCCATTAATTTAATTTATAGATTGTGTTGCGAAATTAATCGACGGCATTCGGACTTCCCAGTCATGAATTTCTGTGAATCATCCATTCACCTTGATATAACTCTCTTCGTATCGAATGCGCAGGGTCTATCATGACCAGTATGGAACCGCATATATCAAACGCTGTAATGGTTCTCGCTTACCGCTTACTCTAAACTCGCAAAATTCACAAAAACCACTTAAAATAATGACAAATTGCCGTAGATGGCCGAACGAATTCATAAACGATATAGTGGTTGTTTTACGTTAGCGCCCGCGCTAGTCTCCCGGAGAGCGTCGGCGTTCGCTGCAGCAAATCTCAATACCGTGGTTTGTGAGGTTGATAATGATATCCTTCCTGGGCCGCCATCTCTCCCGGTAAACTGATAATAGGTTAGATAAGGCGGCTGGAGGGTAGACGGGCAGACGGGTTGGCGGTGGTGGCGAACGGTTATTACTCTATCTGCCCGCCAAGCATTAATGTGCTAATCTACACTAGATAGCTACACCTGTGTCTTGCTTCTAAACTATATTATGAATATATTTACATATATAGGACGCGAGAATGAGCGATTTATGCTTGACTCAATTTATTTTTCAATTTACTTCGAAGTATGTAGATGAAACATATTCCATCTAATAACGCACTAAATATATCAAAGTTCGAATCGGATAAACTAAAATAGATTCATAATTCTGTATGAGATGTTTTATTTATTGAAGTGATGTATATGTTTCGAAACAGAGCGATCTTTTGGATTTCTTGGACATTTTTTTCACAAAAACAGTTTAAAATTCAACCCCAAATTTCTTCCGATCGTATATTTTATTAAACCGAAAGTCAACCTTTGACGTTATCTTTCATAGTCTTGTGTAGTTGTCCACCTCTTGGGTATACCAATCTGGACCATCAATGGCTATGCTTTACATTGTAATCGTCTCTTACGAGAAACCGATTGCCAAGTTCTCTGATATGCTTAGGAGGGCAATAAATTGCTGATATCGTATACCCATGCCAGTCTTCCATGATTCTGCTGGTTGACTGTAAATAATCTCCCCTGTAAGTGTTCCAAATTTGATATTTAATAGAACTTTAAATTACAACAGCTGTAATGTTATCAGAGTGATTGTAAATTTTGGCATTCTAAAGTAGCTTCGGTTTGTGAAGTGAGTTTCTAATAACAATAAAATATCAATTGTGGTTCGCAATATAAGCTTTAACTCCGTCAGCGTATTGAGTCAGCCAATTGGTATTGTACAGATCGATTTTCAGAAACTTATTCGTTATGTTAGTAATTTATGACTTGAGGTCGAATTATACGCAAAATGAATATTAATCATACTTATTTAATTTTTCATAAATGCACAAGAAAAAATCTTTTAAGAACAGATTTGTATCTGTATATACATTTCACTGAAATCGCCTACAAGATATAGCAAATTTCGTCCTATAAGGTGGCACTAATTTAATAAGTGACATCTGACGGACGAAAGAGACTATGCCGAAAAAGGCGACCTTTCGCTTTGTGATAATAGGGCCTTAAAGTGATAAGGTCCTATGTGCCTGGAGGATCGGCATGTGATAACATGTGCCCCATAGGGCTGGTCTGGATCGCTATGTGATAACTGTGGCAGGACGCCATGTGATAACGTGGGCCTTAAGCCCTAAGGCAGAATCGCCATGTAATGTGGGCCGTAGGGTGTCCGCACTGGATAGCAGGTAGGGCGATTTATCGTAAAGAATGATACTCACAAAGTTCGGGTAACATCTTATAATTTAATATATAACACTTATAAACTGGATAACAATTATATACATTATTACTATGATCTAACTATCATTAAGACAGTATAAGACAGTAACTGTCTATCTGAAAGTGAGTATGAATGTAGACATGATTCTGAATAAGAATCTGACTCTGAATGAATGTCACTTACATTACTGTCGTTATATATATCCCAGATGATCCTCGTACTACTTATGGAATATACTACAAACCCTGACATATAGTTTGTTTATGCAAACAGCACGCGTTAGCGAGGTCGTATTTGTAAAACACGTTACATTTGTATTACGGAAACGAGGCTGTGGCCTCATTGAGAGTGTTTGCATATACATAACTGCATTGCGTTATTACAGCTTGACTAGCTATGCTAGTACAAAAGACGAAAAAATACGTGTAGTCCATTAACACGAGCCAGATGGCGGTAAATATACAAAAAGGTTTTAAGTATATCAATACGTTATATGCACGTATTACGCATTTGTTACAAATGAAACAGACATGTAAAATACATATTTGTAACTGTACACATGGACAATACACCTCGTATTTTCAGCATTTACTTCTGCTTAAGACACGTGTTTCTGCCATCTATAGGCGTCGTCAGTCAAGCTAGTGAAGCAATGTATACAATGTACAGTTACAGATATGTATTTTACATGTCTGTTTCATTTGTAACAAATGTGTAATACGTGCATATAACGTATTGATATACTTAAAACCTTTTTGTATATTGAACCCTTCTAATAATAGTATTTCTTCACTTCTTACCATTTATGTAAATGCGTCAGTTTTTCAGTCGCCCTAAAATGCCCAACTAATAACAAACCAAAATTATGTGTTTATAATGACGGCCATTAAGAAGCGAATTAGTAGTAAACCGATCTCTTCAGTTGATGAAATCACTGAAGGAAGGGACGATACATTGCAAAGTTTCTTATGGCTACCTTGGATAAAAATGAACCAGGCAGTGGTTATTTGATCAATATAAAAGAACTCGACAAAACGAACAGTTTGGGCAATCGGTGTATCAGTGAGTGCTTAAACAGTTTTTATTTGCCTAAGACAATACCAATAGACAACGTATTATTAATGATGATTGGCGTTGTCCCATACATGCTAAAAGCAGTTCAAAATCTGAAAATATTTTATCCTAAATTAACTCTCTCTAGTTGTTTGTCTCGTGGTTTAAACAGCGATGCCGAAACTATCAGATAAGAGTTTCCTCTTCTAAATAGTTCAGTAACAAACATTGAAAATATATTTATTAAAGGTTTCTTACGCCTTACAGATAAAAATTTTCAGGATTTCCACCGCTCCCAGAGCCTGAGCTAGATAGGCGGTGTATCTACCTGAAAGCTGCAGATTTTATTTCAATAAATTCTAACAGAGTGGAAGAGATAATTTCCGATTTTATCTTCGACATTTCAGTAGCTATCGAAAAATGTGTAAACCTATTTAGCGATCTATTATTGAAAAATCAATTAGAACATATACAAATAAATTGTGTGTGTATAGCACCTACAATAACAAATTTAGAGACTAAAGAACTCTCATTTCATAAATCCGTTCCAATTAATGCATTATTCCATAGTCACAGACACAAATATGAATGTAAAAAAAACTCAACGAGACTGCCAACACAAAAAAAAATGCTTTTACAAATGCGTCATACCTAAAATCCTTTATTTTCGTCACATTAAAATATAAAAAATATAAAAACATCGTAAAAGCTTCCTTAAGAGAATTTGTAGGAGTTTAGCAGTATTAGGATTGTTTAATCCTCCTGATTTAAAGGACCATGTATATCTTATAGCTGGTCAAAGTACCGAATGTTGCGTTCTACTCGATTCTCAAAGAACCATGTATAATTTTATGTTTAGCCCACCGCTCACGGGGCGTAACTTCCGTATAAGCTGGTTATTTCTTTTGGTTGGTGGCAGATATATTGAAAGTTGGTGTGTTTTCTGAATGTTTTATTTATTTTACAAAAAACACTTCAACCTAATTTCATAAGATAATTCGCAACAATGTAACACTTAATGTGAACTTAAACTTAAATTTTTTACTCTTTGTGTCAGACTGTATGCCCTGTACTGTATGTAGTGTGTTAAGAATCTGAGTGTTGTAATACAGAATGATTGCTGTAGAATGTATGAATGTATATAGAATGACTGTATATTGTATATCTGTTGTATACAGAATGATTGTTGTATATTGTTTGTCTGTTGTATACAGAATAATTATTGTAAAATGTATGTTTATTGTATACAAGTATATATAAAATATAGCACTACCCATACTTCAACATAACTAAAATGAAAGTATGCGTTTTACGTCATTGTTGTGGTATTTACCTACATTATCATAGTTCTCGTCAAGATAACTTAAAATGACTGCAATTAACACTAAGCGGATTATAAGGAGTACCTGCTATGAGTTTACCTGTGAAGCATGAAACATTTAGAAATAGTATTTGACTATCAGGAGTGTATTTCGAAAAATTTTAAAGCGGCATCAGGTGCTGTTTTAAATAATAAATATTGAAAATATTAATCATCGAAGTTTATGATGTATATGAATATTTTGTTGGGTGAGTTATGATTATGATACAAGTATATCTTCCACAATACATCATTTTATTAATATTAAAGAATATTAAAACATTTAATACTTTCTAAGTATCGTATAAACATATAATTAAAATCTCATCCACAAATATTATACCTACAAGCGTATTCCAATTAACTATTTATAAAATGTTTAATAAAGCTAAACAATACATTGGGAACAAGATATTTAAGAAATAGTGAATTTAATAATCATAAATCAATTAAGGAATTTTTACCTAATACACATTTCCGGCTTTAAGCCAAAACATGAGATTTCCAGATTCCACTATTATTGTAACAAAAATCTAAAATTATCACGTTTATAGGCTCTTCAAGCACAAAAATTTGTAAATATTTAAGAAAGTTTGACATTAATGCAACGTATAGAACTAACAACAATTTATCCAAATTTATAAAAAACAATAAAGATTTAACAAGTAACAATAAAAAGTCAGGAGTCTATGAGTTAACTTGAGGTAGTTGCCCCATGACGTATATCGGACAGACAGGCAGATCGTTTGAAATACGCCCCAAAGAACATTTTTCTTCATTTAGAAATAATAAAAGTGACTCTTCATATGCGTGACATTAATGCAACGTATAGAACTAACAACAATTTATCCAAATTTATAAAAAACAATAAAGATTTAAAAAGTAACAATAAAAAGTCAGGAGTCTATGAGTTAACTTGAGGTAGTTGCCCCATGACGTATATCGGACAGACAGGCAGATCGTTTGAAATACGCCCCAAAGAACATTTTTCTTCATTTAGAAATAATAAAAGTGACTCTTCATATGCGTCTCATATTAATTCAACGAACCACAATTTTAACAAAGAATTTAAAATATTTCACTTAGAATATAAGGGCAAAAAACTTAATTTATTAGGGTCACTTGAAATTAATAAATTAAAGAAAACCGACAAGATCCTCAATGATCAATTAGAAACAAATAATTCACCCCTACTCAATTTATTTATTTGATATTCAGACAGTCATATATTGTATTTTTCCATAGAACTTCTTTACCTCCCTGTAACATAAAGTAGACCTTCAGTTTTATCACTTAAGAACAGTATTGTATAAACCGTAGTGAAAGTTTTGTGCATAGATATTTTAGTAATAAAAAGTACCCATTCCTTCAACTATTCAAAACAAAACATGTGTTTGTTACGGTACATTTGTGTTAAAATTTGTACATAAGTTAGTTATATGTCTGATGAAGCTCAGGTTGGAGCGAAACGATCGTTACGGTGTAAATTAAAAAGTGAAATTCATTAAAATTTGTTTTATTTTATCCTGATAATTGTAACAAACTTCGGCGAGAGCACTTAAAAATTTAAATTCCGAGCTCTTCTAACTACACAGTCACATCAAGGAAATAAACGCAAAATCGTAAAAATGAAATCGTATTTTTAATAATTACTAGCAACATGTCACTGATAAATGATATGTGAATATTAAAGGCCGAGATATAAAAAGAATTCTTCAGTTTTCGCAAAATAATCCTTGCCTTAAAATGTATATAATTTGCATAATGAATTACAAAATTATGTAAATTAGAATTAACAAACCGAATTGCTTACTTTGTAATTTGATTACATAATGTAATTCATATTGAAATTTTTGTTATTAATATGTAAAAGAAAGAAAAAAACTACATTCATTCTAATTTATCTCGCACATTTATTATATTTATTTCGTTTTACTTAAATAAAGTCTGAAAGGAATAAAAATATGTATAATGGTATTCAAACATTTCTGAATTCGTATTTTACTTCTTTTTGGTTCCGTCCATAGGGTATCGCTTTTGTTCCATAACGGACAAGTTAAAAAAAAACGAAAATTCTGGTCATAGCGTCTTCTCATTCGATTTTTCACGGTCTTGTTTTTTTCTGTTCCTTCGCTTTTCTTTCCATTCCTTTCCAACTCGTCACTAGTTCGTTTTCTTTTCGGCGATCTCATCATTTCAGGAGATCCGAGATCTTAAAGAATAAATGCTCCGAGATATCCACGGATGAATACAGTAACACGGACGCTTTGGCGCCAATGCCCTTTACGGAACACGTGACCCGTTTGTGAAATTTCCTCTCCTTTACCGGCTGAAAATCGCCTCGTTCATTCGTCCGTATCGATTTTCGGCTATTCGAGTTTTATAACGTTAAAAAGACTAACGATGTCCACGCTACTTATCGTCGTCGTTTCTGCTGCACCTGAACCTTCGACCTTCTTTTGAGCGAGTATTTTTCCAATTAAAACTCCGTGTTTCTTTTCTTTCAACAACTTTACACAAGTTTAGGAAATGATATTTATTTAACTTTTAATTGATATATCTCGAAAAGAATAAACAATAAGATCGCCTTCATAAAACCGTAATAGAATCTTCTATTATTTTATTACTTTTACAATGATACTTCTATAATAATGAATGTACCAATATGTTTTGTACAAGGTGAGCCAATAAGAATGAGGACTAGTTGAATTTCCGGCCAGTTTTTAATTCTTTTAAATTGGCCAACCTGTCGTAAACTCATAAGCGTCTCAATAAACATTTTTAAAGGGGTGCTAAAGGTGCAATATTAAGAAAATATTTAATCTGCTAAGATTTTATAACACAACTGGAAAAATTTTATGATCGAGCATACCTTTTATTGATAAAAAACATAAATAAATATCACTTAGTACAATAAAAATGCATTAAACATGAAAAATAGGGAGGTAGTATGAACTCAAATAAGAAGTTTATTTTATTCTTACATAAACCGCGTAATCTTATGTTAAAACGATATTATCGGGTGTCCCAATAAGAATGCACAATTTAATTTGTGAATAAAACGCATAAGTTACTTGAAAATTTGAAACATTCTTATTTGTAACTTATCAGTAGAGCAGACCAATTTCCGTGCGCGCCATGTGCGCCGATGTGAGGATGATTGTATTGCATCAGAACTAATAAAAAGCATTCAGTATGTGTTTGGTACTTGCTTAGACTGCATGTAAGTGTAAGTATACGTAATAAAATATCGTCGACACATAAATCGAGAAAACGACCCGGAGATCTCCCGGACTTAATATACGATGGCTCAAAAATTAAATGTTTAGTGTGCAATACATATCTAATGTGTTGGTCAAAAACACATTGTAAAGAACACGTAAGCAGTTCGAAGCACAATAATAACGAAATTAATCGACAACAGTTTATACATGAACTATGTGTAACTATGATTGTGTGTACACTGCCATTTACCTTGTTAAGTAATGATTCATTTATTTCATTTTGGAATAAATACGCGAATCAAACATTACCGAGCACGACAACGTTACGAAGGAATTTACCATCGGTGCGCAAACAGGTTGAAAATAAAGTCAAAGCCGAACTGAAAAATAAAAAACTGTGGTTATGTGTGGACGAAACAACTGACAGCAAAAAACAATCTGTAGTTAATGTGATGGCGCGTAATTTGGAACCACATCAACCAACGTCTTCAATTTCATTAGCATCCAGAAGATTATAACAATGTAATGCCGAAAAAATTTCAGAGGTATTAGATACTTTGGAAAAATTAAACTTTCGAAAGACCAAGTATTAATGTTTATGACCGATGGTGCCGCAACCATGTGTTTTGTAGGCCGGTCTCTTAGAAAATATTGTCCTAACTTGTTCCATATTACTTGTAAACTCCATGCTCTACACCTTGTGGCAGAACAGGTTCGTAGATGTTATCCAGAGGTAGATGCTTTAATATCGAGTACAAAGGCAGTATTCCTGAAATCTCCAAAACGTATTCGGAAATTTCACGAATTGTGTCCTCATACTCCTGAGCCACCACAGCCGATTCTGACCCGTTGGGGTACATGGTTACGGGCGGGGTTTTACTATCATGAACATTTTGAAAAAATTAAGGCCGTGGTTTTATCATTCGAACCGAAAGAAAGTGCAGCTATCAATACAAGCCAGAAAGAATTTCAAGATGCCCAGATTAAAATGGATTTACAAAGTATTCGTGAGAATTATTTGGGACTAGAAGAAGCAATAACAAAATTAGAAAATTCGTCGCTGTCGTTAGAGGAATCACTGCAAATCGTTAAAGATGTTCACGCACAACTGTGTGCTGTAGAAAACGCAAAAAATGAAAGTGTTCTAATTAAATTTGAAAGTGTTTTAGACAGAAATGCAGATTTTGACACCTCAACACGTATTTGTGAGGGCACGTCTACAGATGCGTTAAGTTGCTTAAAAAAGTATTTTGATTATGCGAATATAACATCACTAGATGTAGAACGCTCGTTTTCCGAATATAAACATATTCTTCCCTCACGGCGGACATGTTTTTCAGAAATAACCTTAGAAACGCACCTGATGTTGAAAATATACAATCGGGTTTCTCCAGTTTGTCAATCCTTGGAAGACGCTTAAAACGGTAAGTGCTTTTTTAAATCCTCTGTCGTGCACACAGTCACTGATTTCATACATTTTCCATTTTATTTATAGGTACATACAACGCTGCTATAATATGTACTATTCTTATTTTTCGTGTGTTTATGAATATTACTTTAATAGCAGAAAACCAAATGTATGTTTAATTATTTCTGATAGAATAAATGTCTCTACTTCTATACTTATATCGATAACAAGCTCATGTTGCGTCCCTATTCTATCGCATATTCTATTATATTATAAATTACACTCCCATACCGGCGCTCATGGCGCGCACGGAAATTGGTCTGCTCTACTTATCAGTATACATTGCATTTACACGTGGAAAACAATATCGATCAAATGTCCGCCCAAACTTCGTTGACAAACTCTTGCTCTTATTTATGACGTTTAAGCACATTTCTGGATCGATTTCCATAATAACGCGCTCGATTTGATTCTTTAACTCATGGATTGTCCTCGGATTATTCATGTAAATTCATGTGATTTCTGGTATCCCCAGAGAAAAAAATCACACGGTGTCTAGTGGCGTGATGTTGGCGGCCAATTCTGATCTCCCTGGCGTGAAATGACACGCTCCGGAAATCTCTCCTGCAATAACGCACGAGTCTCGCGCGCCGTATGGCAGGTGGCACCATCTTGTTGGTACCACTTATCGGGCCAAAGAAACTCACGTAACATGTTCCGATAACTTCACCATTCACTGTAACTGCATTACCTGCAGCATTTTGATAGAGGTAGGGCCCAATCACACCACCTGCATAAAAGCCACACCATACAGTTGCTCCTTGTGAATGCATCAGCTGTTGAACTGTTATGTGAGGATTCTCGTCGCCCCATATCCGACAGTTATGCCTGTTGACAAAGCCGTCCAGGTCAAAATGCGCCTCATCAGTCAAGATAATCTTTTGTGCGAAATCCTCATCCAGATTTAGATTTCCCGACACCCAATCAGCGAAGTCACGCCGTTGTAAATGATCGTCCGGCAATAGCTGTTGCGTTAGTTGGACCCTGTAGGGGTGAAGATGAAGGTCCGCTGTCAGAATTCGTTGCATGGTGCTTTTCGAAACATTTAATTGCTGTGATCGACAGCGAATCGAAGTTCGGGGATTTCGGGGCAACACTTTTCCTTACTGCAGCAATATTTTCAGCAGATCGGCTGATACGATTTCTTTTTGGTGTCTTTACATTACTAACTGAACCACTTTGTTAAAATTTTTGAATTACTCGACGAATTGTCGATGAATCTGGTACGTTTCGTCGACAGTATATTGCATTCAATCTTCGAAGTGTTTCTAAGGAGCTTTCACCGTTACTCAAGTAAGTTGTAACAATGGCAACGCGTTGTTCGACAGTAAGACGATTCATTTTCACTAACCGCAATAAGTCTAGTTGACAGCTAACCAGAAACACGAGTTGCAACTCGTGTTTCTGGTTAGCGAAAATGGCGCCTTTTTTAAATTGTCATTCTTATTGGGACATCCGATATAATGAGTGTTCAAAATGACCACCATCACTTGCTAAATACAAATTTACATGTCTTTTTATATTTTCAAATAACGCTGTCAAAGTATTTGAATTGATATTTTGTTATTTCTCTAACAATAGCATCTTGCAATTCTTCCAAATTATGTAGGCGATTTTCAAAAATTTTATTTTTTTAAATATCTAAACAAAAAGAAATCTAATGCTGTCAAATCAGGTGATCGTGGTAGTCAAATTCCTCTACTGATTAGTCTTTCATCGTAAAATTGCTACAAAAACTCCATAGTCGAATTAGCTATATGTGGTGGTGCGCTATATTCCTGAAAATACCCATTCCTATGTTCGTCATCATGTAATTCCTCTATAAATGGCTGCAATATGTTTCTTCGGTACCGTTCAGCATTTATTGTGTCATTGAAGAAAGATGGTCCAATTATTTTACGCGTTACAATGTATCCCATACGCCTATCTTGCTACTGCATACTGCATACTGCTACACAGCTGTCACTTTGTAGGGGTGCATATGTAGATTCCTTATCAAAGCTCTACGACAAGTTGAATAAGCCACACCTATAGAACAAATTTGATATACATTGATTTAAATTTGATATATTGAAAGACACATCTTCAACTTTACTAAAATTAACTTTAATGTAGTAATATTAAATGCAAGTTTAGTGAAGGTTACGTGATTGAGCACTTAATTTTCTCAATGATTTAGTTGGACTTTGTTCTATCCTCTGTCGTAAATCATTTACAATTTCTTCGACAAGAACTTTTGGTCGACCGGTTGATTTCTTTTTGCAAACACAATTATCATTTTCAAAGTGCAAAACAATTCGATACTTGTGTTGGACAAACATTTTATATGGAACATGTAATCAGGAAATGCTTCTTAAAACTGTGCAATACATGATTGTATCGAGTATGACCATGTTCCATCCTCCTTACGCACAGCACTTCGATAATGAGCTTTCAAAATTAATGCCTTTTGCTCCTTGGCTAAAGGCATGTTGTCTATAAGAAATGAAAGAACAATAAGGAAGTACAATATAACCTCTAATGTTTTATTCTTTCGTCACAACTTCCCTGCTTGTTTTGAGAAAAAAAACAGTTCTAATAAAATTTAACAAAAAAACTTATGGAAAACCTGAATGAAAAGCAGAATAAATTTATATTTATAACGACGCCAAACACGCCGAAATATGTTTTTCGAAGATTTACATTCACTTTGACCAACCTAAGATAACAAAAAAACAGCGGGAAATTCAACTTGTTCTCAAACTTATTGGCTCGGTCTGAATGTTTCAAAATCACATTATAATAAAATGCCAGTTATATTCAACCGTATTGGTATGTATTGGTAATATAGAGAGAAACAAAATATTAGTATCATATGTGCCCAAGAAAAATAAACTGGTATTATTACTATCAATCATAAGAGGCTGAAATATCTAAAAAAAGTTACAAACCTGCAATAATTTTGAACAACAATGAAACGAAATCCGAAGTGGATACTTTTGATCAGATGTGTTCAAACATCTCATGTAGTAGGAAGACCTGACACGCCTTTGTGCGTTTTCTATGGAATAATCAACGCTTTTTGTATTAGTTTCTATGTCCTATTTTGTTGCAAAACATAAAAGAACATAAAAAGCCCCTTCCTCGATTTTAATTTATGATTAACCTAAGTCATCAACTTGCTAGATTTTGGATGGAACACAGATTACGCACCAAAAATCCACGTCGTGATCTTCGCCAAAGTATATGGGAAATTATTAAAATCGAAGTTAAATCAAATAATATCCTCTATGAAGAGGGTAAACATTCCATATGCTCTTTACTGCCCCAGTCGATTAAGACGCATGACGACTAAATACTGTCCTCAGTGTAAACACCCCATTTGCGGTGAGCATCGTGGAAAATGTTGCACCGAGTGTTTAAACGAATAAACAAATTTTGTTATAAAATGAGTAAATGTTTTCTTAAATAACCAATGATATAATGTTCTTATCTGTGTTCACAAAAATAAAAAGAAAAATCGCCTATTTTTTGTTGTGTTATAAAATCGTAAAACTTACGACACAATAGTATTAACGACTAATAAAAACATAGTGTATCAGAATAATTGAAACATACATGAGTAGGTAAACCCCACCAGTTTTGTATAATGCAAAGGTATTTATAATAATATAAAATGTTATTAAAAATCTGGTGTGAAGAACACAAATACAGGTTCACTATTAATATTTTTGTGAACGTGTCCGAACACACCTTTGGAAGGGCGTCGTTACTTCACATTGGTTATGTGGACGGGGCGAGGTATTTCGGCTGTCTGACAACAGGCAGCGCTGAATTTACTTCTATACCCGGTCTGGATAATTTCGGTGATGTGGTGATGTGGTTCTTTTTTGTGAATGTGTCTGAGAATATCCTTTCTCCAGCAGGGGCGTACCGACGAGCCTGTAGAAAGGCGAAATACGCATCTACGTCTCTGGGGAGGGATATGTTCGGACACGTTCACGTTCGGACACGTTCACAAAAAATATTAATAGTGAAACTGTATATGTGTTCTTCACACCAGATTTTTAATAATATTTTATATTATTAAAAATACCTTTGTAAAAACATAGTGGTATAGCAGGGTTAAAATAGAAATAAAACTAACGGTTAAAATCTTCACAAAAAACAAACTTAAAACTAACAAAGTTTGCCGTGTGTCGGAAACTTAAGTAGATAGACTGTATAACATGAGAACACACCTTTTTAAAGCTCTCGAGAAAAACAGATCATTAAAATTTTTCAGGAAAGCGACCCTCAAAACGATTAACACAAGAAAATAAAAGAAAACTAACGCGAAAAAAATCTAAAGTGAACTGAAAAGAATTGTAGACATGTCGGGAGGCGTACAGACTAAAACATTACACCTCAACTGATAACGGCCTTAAGAACGGTTCGCCGTGAATTTCAGACCTACAAAAGTACCCTCACACAAACACATACACTCTTATACATAAAGTCTTGAGAGTGTGTGGGATTGACACGACGGCCGAACATTAATCATGTAACCCGTGACCTACGCCAACCATGATTTTGCTTTTAACGCACCACCACGGTAGTCACCGACGAGTCGTTGCGGTGAAAAGTGTGGGGTAACGCAGCGCTGAGCAGCTCAGCAGTTGAAATAAATTGGAACGCTGTAATGGTGACCGGGCAACCGGGCTACTTTTCAAGATCACGGAACTTTTTGAACCCATTATGCCGGACAAGCGGTAAAGGGCCATATTTTTACGTTGCGGATTTTTTTTTCTTTTTGCTAACGGTAGCGCTCTCAGAATCACCACCGCTTTCGTTCCTACCGCACACTTTCGAGGTATAAATAACGCCCCGATATTATGATCTACGACGCCGTTTGTAAAGCTGAACTGCACTTATATATATTTTTTTCGCCCTCAAAAGGCAAGTTTTCAAAAATAGATGTAGAAAATAAAGAATAAGTTAGCAGAAAAACGCGGTACACTTTTTAAACAGTATTTTGACTATTTTACCGAAGAACGATATCTTCTGAATGATGGAATAGTAATAAACCTTAGTGTCCAACGAGTGTTCCAATTACAAGACAATGTAATAACTGTTATTACGATAATCACGAGTTTACAACTTTGGGTACGGATTTTGACCCGAAGAGACAAGTATGTTTGTCAGTTGGAAACTCCTTAGAATTTGTTCAAACAATTAAAGATTGCGAACTGGAAGACGGGGAGATTCTAATTTCATTCGATGTAATGTTATTGTTTCCTTTTGAGTCTATTCCTGAAACTATGAGATATTTACAGGACTGGCCTTATAAGAACAACATCGAACAGCTGAAAGTCAAGGAATATTTGCTCTTGACAACTTTTCATGTAGCAAAATTGTTTCCAATTTGGAGGAAATATCTCCATTAATAGCCAACTTATTTATGAGACAAGTTTGGATTTGCTACGTAGATGACATTTTCGCGATTTTTGATACACCTAAGTGTAAATTGGATATGTTAGTAAAACTACTAAATTCGAAATTTCCGACTATTAAATTCACGGTGGAAAAGGAAAACAATGATAGAATACCATTCTTGAATACATTAACAAGCATAAATTAAAAATTAATATTTTCCGGAAAAAAAACCAATGTCAATAGATTTATCGCTGCAGATTAAAACCATAGTTTTTAACAAAAAACAGCTTCCTTCAATTTTCTAGTCAATGGGTTGCTAAACTTCCTGTTAAATAAAGGGAAATAGGAAAGAGAATTAGATTTCATTAAAAATATCGTGAGATACAATGGTTTTAATGCGGAAATAATTAATAAATTAATAAGAAAGACTAATTTTAAAAAAGCCAATTTGCGATGCCTATGTTTGTTACCTAAAAAAATCGTGAGAAAAAGTACGTGTGTTTACCATACCATCAAATTACGAAAACATGAATAAGGTTGTTAAAGAACGAGGTCTTCAAGTTGCATTTCGGACCGAAAATTTAATAAAATCTCTTCTAGGTAACGTAAAGGATAATTTACATATGAACGAAAAGTCGGGTGTATATGAAATTAATTACCGCGACTGTAATTTAAAATATATCGGTCAAACTAAACATTCAATAATAACCCGTTACGAAGAACATATATCGCAAATTGAATTCAATAGACCAGAAAAATCCAGTGTCACCCGCCACGCATTAGAAACTAATCATAATATCAAGGTAGATTGTTTGAAACTTATAAAAAATATTAACAATTCGAGAAAGTTTTACTGTTACAAGATTATTCATATTATTAAGAACCAAAGGAATATGTACAATATCGAAAAAGGTCCAGCATCAGGTAGTTTTGTTTCCGAATTCTTGGAAAAGTAGATAATACGAGAGCGTGGGAGGAAAAAAACAAATACGTGCCTTTCCAAGAGGGCTGAGTAATATAATTATTAGTTTCTCTTAAAATTTATTGTATACGTGGACGTATTGTATAGTGTTTCGCGATTCTTTGTATTAGCTTTACTGTGCCCCATGTTCAACACTGTGTTTGTTAATGTTACTTATTGAGGATGACTTAGTTGTCGAAATACGTATTTAAAACACGATTATTAATTGTGGTTACGCCTTTACGCTTTTTTATGTTTCTTAACGTTTTCCAGTGCGAATTCGAATCAGTTGTCGGATTTTTCCAGATTGGCTCTAGTTTTCGACATTTCGCATGACAGCGTTGCGAGTAACATGAAGAAACTTCTATATTTATTGTGTTATAAACGTGTAAAAATGAGATCCGTACAAAGTCCATTCTCTATATCCAACACTGAGAAGCTGTAGGTGACGAAATTGTTTTGTAATTCATATATAACTAAGTCGTACAAGTAATCGTTCGGTGATAAAGAACACTTTTCATTTTCGACTTCAACCCCGATGGGCAGTGGCAGAGGAGTCTTGGTGGTAAAAAAAAACATTTATTTCGAAATTTAAGCCCAGTGTTTTGATTCGTGATTTGGATTTATCGAAACACAAAGACTAGTTGCATGCATTACAATTATAGTGGTGGAAATCTCTCCACGATCGAATAACAGTCTGTTACCCTGTTTCTTCGATGGCAGAATCATCAACAGTTTATTCTAAACTCAATTTTGTTTCTCTTGCAGATGAAACGCTTACAAGCGCGGACATAACCTATGGTTTTAAAAATCACTACAAAGACTTCAGAAATATAGACTACCGAAGGATCCCATTCAATACATTTGTAAGATCTAAATTAGTATATGGTTACTGCTAAGAAAGCTTAAGGCAAAGGTGAATATTCATTTTACATGATATATGCATATATTAAATGCAAAAGCAATAATATTCATAAGTGTTAGTGTTTTTTGTTTTACGTAGATTTGGTTTATCATATTATATATATATATATATATATATATATATATATATATATATATATATATATATATATATATATATGGTAAATTCAATTTGTTGGCGATTTAAAGTCTGGTTTTACTTCAAAATATATATATTTAAAACAACCTTACATGTTTCGGCAAATGATGCCTTTCTCAAGGAATATAAAATATAAATGACAGTATATTAATGTCATACATTTGCAGTTGCTATGGATAAAATTATTCAAAGATACATTCCAATTGAATAATAATAAATCATGCCTTAGTAATTCTAAAATAGATAGACAACAAAAACAGGGAAACACAAGACATGAGTTATTATTATATATGCGCGTTAAGATGTAAAGCTGTCGGCATTCGCCCTAAACGAGAAGGAAAACCACGAAAACCTACTCGGACAGCCAGACAAGAATCAAAACACGGAACCGTCAGCATGATAAGCAAATGTATAGATATTTAAATAACTTAAGATATATAATTATGTAACAGCAACATATATTATGATGGTAAATTGCAGATCGTTACGTAATTAAGTTATAATATTTACTGCTTAAAATTTTTAATACCACTTCTGTTGTTAATTGAATTTCTTAACTTAATTATGTAACGATCTGCAATTTGCCATCATAATATATGTTGCTGTTATATAATTATATAATCTTAAGTTATTTAAATATCTATACATTTGCTTATCATGCTGACAGTTCCGTGTTTTGATTCTTTTCTGGCTGTCCGAGTAGGTTTTCGTGGTTTTCCTTCTCGTTTAGGGCGAATGCCGACAGCGTTGCATCTTAAGACGCTCCACGGGCGCTTACATGTCTTGTGTTTCCCTGTTTTTGTTGTCTATTTATTTTAGAATATTAAGGCATGGTTTATTATTATTATGTTGGAATGTATCTTTGAATAATTTTATCCATAGCAACTACAAATGTATAAGTATGATATTAATGTACTGTCATTTATATTTTGTATTCCTTGAAAAAGGCATCATTTGCCGAAACATGTAGGGTTGTTTTAAATACATATATATATAAATATATATATATATATAATAACTTCGTGACCTTGGTATGATATGGTAAACCTAATCAGTAGGCGATTAAAGGTCTGTATATTACTTCAAAATATATGTATTTAAAAAACTCTACATGTTTCGGCTGTATACGCCTTTTTCAAGAGAATACAAAA
Source organism: Melolontha melolontha (assembly GCA_935421215.2). Taxonomy (NCBI): domain Eukaryota; kingdom Metazoa; phylum Arthropoda; class Insecta; order Coleoptera; family Scarabaeidae; genus Melolontha; species Melolontha melolontha. The sequence continues at coordinate 109,238,259 of OW285240.1, forward strand.
TATGAATGACAGGATATAAATGTCAAGTCATGACTTGACATTTATATCCTGTCATTCATATTTTGTATTCTCTTGAAAAAGGCGTATACAGCCGAAACATGTAGAGTTTTTTAAATACATATATTTTGAAGTAATATACAGACCTTTAATCGCCTACTGATTAGGTTTACCATATATATATATATATATATATATATATATATATATATATATATATATATATATATATATATTGAAGTAAAACCAGACCTTAAAATATATAAATATATAAATATATTTAACTAATACTTTCGCTAAATTCATATGCATCAATGTATATAGTATACATAATAAGATCTTGCATTTGGGCTATACGAATTGCTATTCAATGTTAATTACATATCTTTATAATCCGTGAAAAATGCCGAAACTTTCAAATTATGTACTTAAAACTTCATAATTGATTTAATATAATAGATGTAAATATGTGGTTCGTTACGTGCCTGTTATCCTTGTTAAATATGCAAAGGCGAATTTGAATGTAAAGGTCTAGGTAAAGAGTTCCAACTTATCTATGCTTTCTATTAAAGATATGATTGTTTAAGCATTCAAAGGGAAATTATTTAGATTGCCATACAGAATGTACATGCAACTTTTTAAATCTACTACGAAATTGTTTGCTTCATTAGTAAAAATTGTTTTATTTAAAATTTCTTCGATTTCATTTAACTAATTAAACATGTACGAGTGTATCACAAAAATTAGTTCGTATTACTTTATCTTCTTCAAAAAGCTCTTGATGGTTTGATATCTTGTATGGCTTACATTTGAATTCTTTCAGGGTTTTGTACGCCGAACTATACGACACTTCAAAATGCCTGGCTACATTTAAAAGCGATCCTAAAAGACCGTTCTTTTCTACATAACACAGAATATTCAGCTTCATTTGTTCTGTTAACACGTGATTGGTTTTATTTTTTTTCTGTGGAAATTTAGAAAACAACCATCATCTTTGAATTTGTTGAAAATATATAATATTGTCTTCGGTCAAGGTATACGCCTATTAGGATAATAAACTGTTTTAAATAAATAAAATTGTTTTTCAATAAAATGCATTGATTTTAAGATTTAAGTATGAATGAAAAATCAGAAATACTTGACAATTGGAAAATTACGTCACTGGTGTATAACTGGTTGCCTGCTATGCCACCAATATATTGTCTTTTATTTTTTTAGCTCTACACATAGAGCGATGTATGTGTAATGATAAAAAAAGAACCCGATATGTGTATTATATTTATGATTGTCTTATAAAGAGTTTTATAAAGTATACATATAATAGTAGAGCCGGTCCTGAAAATGAAGTGGGTCAAAAGCGGAGGCGCAAATACGACGGCGATCGTTATGTTTATTTAGTTCCAACTCAAATACGCCTGGTTACACTTCAAACTGAGCAAATGTTTACCAAGTATGTACAGTGTTATTCGAAAGTAGCTCATGTTTCAAAAATACCGAGAAACTTGTAAGCTTTCGTTATTTATCAAAGTAAAACTGCAATTATAAAGCACAAAAGTATACAAAATACAAAAGTATAAACATTCTTACGTATTTACCGAGATTCGTTAGGAACAATAAAGTAAAATGTTGAATTAACAAAAACAATTCTTGCAATATATTATTGTAACAATTAACTTATTAATAATTACTAACACTCTATGAGTCAATGCCTCGTATCACTAGACATCCCCGCTGTACGATCCATCCTGCGACTTTCCGGAACGGATACCCTCGAAGTTTCTATCTCTGATGTTCTCTTGTACCATAGGAGCGCATACTGTGCGCGCTAAAAGTTTCGGGGCAATATTGAGTTATTTCTTTCATTAATATCCGTTAGTAGTAGCGTAGGAAGATTTCGGTGAGTTACAGACATTTCTTAAAGTATGAGGAATACAACTGTTTATACAATGGCGAATAATTAATGATGAATCATCTAATCAAAAACACATTGTTTATCCTTGTCCTGCTGCAACATTGCACTGTTATAACATTTTAAAAAATCGTTTTTCATTTGCAGTATTAAATTTGTCTCAAGTCAAAATACGCAGTGACTCACTTTATTTATTATAGCTACAAATAATAATAATAATGCGTATCAAACTCACAGATATATGGGCTACGTACAGTAACAGTGTTTCCCAGTGACAGGGTGAGGAAATCATAAGTTGACGCCATTGTAATCATAATAGTAAAAATAACAATATTACATCATAGACCTTGTAGTAAACACCGTTCTATGGTGTATACCAACACCGCTATCTAACGAGGTTAGATCCGGCGAACGAGCCGGCTACCTGAAGACGCCATTAGTACCAATCCAACGACGTGGTAACGTTTGATTTAAATAGTCAGTAACTATTTTAGCATAATGATCAGGTGCCCCGTCTTGATATAACCACATATTATTTCGCAGCTCTATTGGTACATCTTCCAAAAATAGTGATAACTCATTTTGCAGGAATTGTAAGTAGCGCACAATAGTTAATGTTTCATGATAAAAGTGGAGGCCTATGATGTATCCGTTTAATATTTCACACCAAACTTTAACGCCAAAAACTGTTTGATTTTTGTTTTCCTGACCCATCTAGGATTATCTTCTGACCAATAACCATTATTCTTACTTAAAGTACCACTATTGTGAAAACGATTTTCGTCACTCAACATGATCTGCTTTATTAAGTTATTGGTTTCTGCTAACATTACAGAAAATTCTGCCAGAAATTCTAGTCTGCGTTGATTATCTCCTAATCTTAGATGTTGCACTAAATGAACTTTATACGGAAAGTAATTATTTTCTTTTAGAATCCTACGGCAAGAGGCTACAGATAGATCATCCTGTTCTTTTAATTGTCGTAATGATGTATGTGGATTGTTATTAACTGTTTGTAATACCGCTGCTGTAATCATTTCTTACTCTTTTCTGCCTTAATAGTTTTTGTTTTTTGAAGCTACCGTAATTTCTGAGAATTTCACACAGACTTATAAATGTTTCATGATCTGGTAAAGGCTTGTTTGGAGAGCGTAGAGCATATAATCACACTGCTTCAGATGCATTTCCACGGGATTCTCGATAAATTAAAATCTTATTTAGTTTGGCTTCGTTTGTGTGTAAAACCATATTTTTAAGACAATCTCAAACGCAAAGTAAGTATAGCAAGCGCCAATTAAGTTGGCGCCAGGAGGAGGTGCGCACAAACCGATTTTAAAAACGTCCACCCCCACTACTCAAGTAATTTTCACAATACATTTGTCATTGACGTTTGACGGGACATAATGTCTTTGCTAGGGGATCATAAAGTGATACACGCTCAGAGGTTAGAATTATCCGACATTTGATGTCAAACCAAATACAAATCTCCCCACTACTTCCAATCCTTCGCGAACTTACCCCTCCTCGCGCCAACTTAATTGGCGTTTGCTATAGATATTTGCATAAAGCTAATTTTAATGACAATTAGTATTCAAGAAAAAGTTACTAATGTCAAAATATTTCCAATATAATCAACAGAAAACTATAAAAAATAAAGACAAAAATTGAAATTACTCTTACTTTCTTTAAACACGAATATCTATGAAACCATTAAATTTTTGGAACTAACGCAAATAATAAAATTAGTATAAATTTTAATACTTTTTCAAATCAAAAGCAAATGATGATTCTGGCGATCAAAAAATTATTTTGATTGCAGTGCCATCTTTATTTTCACGTAATAAAGCACAATTGTGATAGCAAACTGGAGTCAATCACATTCTTTAATAACTGCTTTTTACAAAATTCAAATATCTGTATCCGTTTCCGATATACATATTTAACCTGGGAATTTTAAGTGGGACACCGTATATACCGTTTTTTAATTCCTTTCGACGTATTTTCAGATTTATTACATAGATTATTGCTAGGACATGGAACAACGGTGAAAATATACCCACTCCGGACATAGGTAGTGGAAACACAAAAATATAGTCATATTTAATTTCAAAGAATTTCAAATAACAGTAAAAATTCTCCATTTGTCAAAAATATTGACGTGACAAGCGAACAACCCGTCAAGACGGTAAATTACAGAAATGGAAACCATTAAATTTTTTATAGTAAAGAATTATAGAGAAGGTTAATTGAAATGATCGAATGATTAAAAAAAGTTTTAGACCATTTGCAAACTTTAATTTTCCATTCATGAACATTTAAAATAATAGAGGACCCAAGTTGGAATCCTTAGGTGTTTCTAATGTCAATTAAAATAATCGCAAAAATGTCTTCTCCGCGCCCGATTATTAATAATATTTCGATATAATTGAAAGTTCTTTTATTTTATGCAAAAAATGAGGAGGTTTTACCTACTCAAATATGTTTCGAATTGTTTTTGTTATGTACGGTGTCGATGCAGTTTGACTGGTAGTGGAGGCACGTTAATATAGTTTTCATTGGTTACAGCTGTGACTGTCCGATGGCAATACTTACTTGGTATTAAACTTCCCATGTTGATTTAGCGTGCGTGATATTGACATTAGTCAACGAACGACGTTAATGGTTCTTCCATGCTGTCTCTTGTGGATTGATTGTATGTAGCAAAGGAGCTTGTCCAGTTAAATTTGTCTTTTCGAGCATTATACAGTGAAGAGTTGATAACAAGACGAAATACTTGTCCGGAGACTAATTTTCAAACAAATAAAGGGTCCGGCAGAAAGAATGCATAGATTTCGAACAGCTGTTGCTCCTACGTAGATGGGGATAAAAAAGTGTGGTGGGGCTTTGTAGGTACATTAATTCAAAAAGTTTCAGTATGCCAATATGCCTTGGTCAGGCGAACAACGCGTGTTCGTTGTTGAAACTTATTTTTAAAATGCGCTAAAAGCGTTCAGGCTACGTTTCAATATTCGCCCATTGGATTCGGTGCCAGATCGTAATGCGATTATTCGTTAGGTAGTTGGCTTTCCGGTAATAGGTAAAACAAAAACTCCTGGCAGGCCAAGAAATGTTTGAACTCCGCAAAATGTTGAAAGATTAAGTCACTCCCTTGAGTGATGGCCGCATCGTCCCGCATTGAATTAAGCGGCTATTCTGCAGTTGTCCGACCGAAGTGTGAGGCGGATGTTACATCTAGACATTAAGTTCCATCCTTGCAAGATTTCTCTTGTTCATGCGATGCACGAGGGTGAGCTTCAAAAGCGTGTACATGTGTGCCAGGCTATACTTCAAAATGTGCCGAAAAATGCAATTTTATTGACCAGTAATGAATCTCATTTCCACTTATCCAGTTTTGTGAATAAGCAAAATTGCCGTTATTGGCCAGCAAAAAATCTTCATGAACTTCATGAACTTCATGAAAAACCTCTGCACAGCCAGCGAGCGGCATTGTGTGCGATGGTGTCTGTATTTGGAGTGTGAGAGCCTTAGTTTTTTGAAAAGAATGGAGCGATTGTTACAGTGACATCCGCTCGTCATGTCAACATGTTACAAACCTTTGTGCAACCAAAATTGCAGCAGATCAATTCTGAGATATTGTTTCACCACTCCGCACACATCGCGTGCGTCCATGCAAGTTTTAAATCAGATGTTCCCACGCCGCATTATTTCACATCGCGGCGACTTAGCATGGCTGCGGCGCTCACCCGATCTCGCGCCATGTGATTTTTTTCTCTGGGGCTACCTGAAAGGAAAAGTGTTCACCAACCGTCCTCAAACCACCAATGCCTTGAAAACAGCAATTCGGGAAAAGATACCGCTTGATATGACAGCGCGCATTATGCAAAACTTTAGAAATCGCCTAACTCGCTGTATCGCGAACGAGGGACGCAATCTGGAAGACATAATTTTTCATAAATAAACTTTAATATATGTACTACATTCTTCAAAATATTTCTTTTTATATATTATGACATTCATCTTTTATTCTTCTTGAAATACATGCATTTATTCTGCCGGACTCTTTATATTAACTTTTATTGTGTTCTCCACAGCTGATTTTTAATAATATTTCAACATATTATTACTAACGAGCGATCATTAAAATTTTCACTCGTAGCTGGCCGTGTATATAAAAATTATGTCGTAGCTTTAGTCATTAAGATGTTATTTCAAACATCTGTCAGTGTCAAATATATATTTTAAAGTTTCATCAAAAGAAAAAGTAATGGCCTTTAATGATATACATAAAGCGTTTATGGTAGAATGTTACTTCCTGGCATCTCAAAAAATTGATGGTATTTGGCAGCAATCAATAGAAAATTGCATTGCGGAGTTTGAAGAGAGATATCCAAATACTGTTCATAGCTATAAAACTTTCCGTGATACGCTAATGCACTGTGTAAATCTTTTTCGTCAAACAGGCAGTATTTTAAGGAAAAAAGGAAGCGGTCCTCCTCTCAAGAGAAGTCGCGGCGTAATTGAAAATGTCAGACAAATTATTAATGAATCTCCTCAAACATCTATTCGCAGAGTTTCGCAACAAGTTGGGCTCGCGTATGGAACATGTCAAAAAATTTTAGAAAAGAACTTGCACATGTATCTATATAAATTAACTTCTGTACAAAATCTATTACCTACGGATTATGAAAAAAGAACACAATTTTGCCAATGATTTATTCAAACAATGACAGACAATATTTTAAATCATACTTTTTTCACCGATGAAGCTTGGTTTTATTTGAAAGGTTATGTTAATTCGCAAAATATGCGTATGTGGTCCAGTGAAAATCCTCATTTCTACAGAGAAGTTCCTCTACATCCAGTAAAAATAGGCGTATGAGTCGTCACCGATTAATAGGACCAATATTCTTTGAGGGCACGATAACATCGGAGAAATATCGTAACGAAATTCTCAGTGTTTTTACTAATCAATTGATTAATGATGAACTCCAGGTCGGATATTTTCAACAGGATGGGGCTACATCTCACGTTACACTTGAAAATATTCAGTTTTTGCAACAATTTTATGGCGATAGGATAATAAATAGAAATACAGCGATTCCATATCCACCACGATCGTGTGATTTAACAGTCATGGATTTTTTTGTGTTGCCATATATAAAGAATATTATTTATGAAACACCAATTAATAATCTACAAGAGTTAAGACATAAAATCATTGAAAAATGTGAACACATCAATAACTCACCGCAAATACTGATCAATGTTTTCAATGCTCTACGAAATAGAGTGCGATTATGCTTGGTGGAGAATGATCATCATTTTACACATTTTTTATAATATTCTATTACTTTGTATAAAAATTATAAATATATTTAATATAAAAGTCAGCATTTCAAATTATATTTTAACAATCATGACGTTTGAAATTATAATGACAGAGCTCCTCTAATAACTTAAGTTAGGACATACATGTGTACATGGCTTATTTGAGCGAAAATTTTAATGATCACTCGTTATTATTATTATTACTGTTAATATGTTTACTATTATAGTTATTGATTGCAAAACATTTTATAACTCTATTATATGAAATACTTTCCAAATTCATTCTGTATCTCTTGACTGCTGACAAAATCACTTATTAAAACACGTTCTGTTTAATTAAAAACAGAATGTTTCACAATTTCAATTTACGATCACGTTTGGAATGTACTTCCCCAACAACGGGTATTTTTTCTTATCGAGACATAATAAAATGTGCACTACGCTTAGCCGTCCACATATGTTCACCACTCACGTATATTTTCGACCATAAAGAACGACGTTCACATATCACGACCGGTGTATGTAATTAAGTACCACAAAGACGGATATCTTGTGTGGCGATTTTTATGTCCCCGACTTTTTTTTTCGCACTTATTCCCTTTTATCCTTCTAAACAATTCATCCACATTTTCTTAGTTCTCACAAGGTTCTGAACTAATGGACGCCATGATTATTCATCGAATAATGCTTTTGCGACCTGATTATACCCGTACGTACTTACGTATGGTGGATTTGCAATTCATGAAGTCAAAGCATATTGTTACTCGTTGCTTGTTGACATTTTACCGTACTTATTATGTAAACGTATATTAGTAGTAGTTTCGCATTGCGTAGAGATTTCCAACGATAAGAATAAAGTTATGATCATCTAAGAATAACTTCAGGAAAAGGGTGAAGGCGGAAGATTTTATAGCACCGTAAGTGTTTCATGTGACGTATTTTTTTTGATTCGTTGGTGTTTGCTTTCGCATTATACGCAGACGTTTTGAGATAAAGTTTATTTATTATAGTTCTATTGATGTAACCTCAGCTCCCGAGATACAATCGGAAGAATTATTGAAAGGATAACACTTCTGCGACTTGCATTATTTAAATTTAATGACTAGTTGTTTCTTTATACTTTTTCCGCTTACACAAGTAGACAGACAATTAAACAGTTCGAACCTCAGTAAATATTCTTTGTGGATTCGTAAAGAACTTGGATGAAAAACTTTGGAATATTTATCAATCCGCAAAATCACCCATTTTGTTCTTTATTTATTTAATACAAATGGCTAATAAAAATTTCCCAAAAGATCGATGATAATACAATCTCAATACAATCACTTACACATGTATATCAATATTTGTACCATCGAGAGCATTGAAATTTGAACGACAACAGTTTTCTATTGTATACTACACTTTTATATAACGGGTGTTCAGAAACATTCGAAGTCAAGTGGCTCTGAACAAAAAATCGTATATCTTTACATAAGTATCTGATTTGTAATAATTATTAAATGTCAACTGTTGTCTGTCAAAAAATGTCAGAATCTAATATCGAAGATACTAATTTATATTTTTAAATTTTGAAAATGGTATTTATTAACGTACACAAAGCATTCATGGTTGAAGCATATTTTAGAAATGGTCAAAAGATCGATGGCCAGTGGAAGTATTCAAATCAAGCTCGTTTGGAAGAATTTCGAGATGAATATCCCAACCTTGCTTTTGATTATAATACTTTTCAGTGTACACTAATCAGAATTGTTCCAGTTTTTCGACAAACTGGTAGTGTGGGCGACCAAAAGTCCGGACAGAAGAAGTGATTGGGAATGTTAGAGAAATAATGACTGATGCCCCTAAAACTTCAGTAAGAACTCTTGCTCAACAAACCGGGTTGTCAGTTGGTTCTTGCCATAAAGTTTTAAAAGAAGATTTTCAGTTATTCACATATCGTATAACTTGTTTGCAAGAAATCCTCGATACTGATTATCCGCGACGAGTAGTATTTTGCGAATGGTTTACAAATAATTTTAATGATGATGTCCTAGACAAAACTTTCTTTTCAGACGAAGCATGGTTTCATGTTAGTGGATATGTTAACTGGAATGTGGAGTGATACAAAGCCCAATAATTTTTATGTTAAAGCTTCTTTACATCCTCAGAAAGTTAGTGTTTGGTGCGCTATAAGTAGAAGAAGGATTATTGGTCCAATTTTTTTTAATGGTATTTTGACTGCAGAAAGATATCGACAGGAAATACTATTGCCTTTCTTTAATCAACTCCGCGATGATGAACTAGCTTTGGGATACTTTCAACAAGATGGTGCTAGAGCTCACACAGCAGAGGAAACAATGAATATGTTACAAGAAGTGTTTGGAAATCGTTTAATTAGTTTGAACAGCGATCATGAATTTCCTCCAAGATCTTGTGATCTTACACCGTGTGATTACTATTTATGGCCTTTTTTTAAAAAATTCAATTTATCAAGTACCAGTGCAAGATTATATAGATCTCCAAGACAGAATTATAAATAAAATTAGTGAAATTAGAAATAGTCCCATACTGCAAAATGTATTTAGTAGCATTCGGAAGAGGTACGTAAAATGCTTGGAAGAAGGTGGTGGACATTTTCAACATCTTTTATAATTATGGTCATTATTGTTGGTATTTTATACAACTACAATTTATGATATTTATTATAAGGTTGTAATCTAAGGACTCTACGAACAATTTGTTTCAAATTTATTTTAAGCCATTTCTTACAATAATTTATTGAATGTTAATATATTAAACTAGTACGATAACTAGATACTAGTGTCACTATAAGGTGAATAAAACCATTACTTGTAAAGTTATTTCCTCTTAATTCTGCATTGTCTTTTTACATGTTACTACAGATTAGATGAGCTTTATTACACAAGAATGAATAGCATATTAATTGGATTATGTAATTTTTTCAAGTTATCGCATGAAGAGGTCCTATTGTTCAGCAAGAATTCTGTAAAATATCAAAATACTTAATTTGAAATTTGCAAATTAATTACTGTTACCTTCTAAAATCATTATTTGACTAGTTTATATTAATTAATATGGCATATTAAAGTAATATATTTCGATATAAACTGACATTTGCGTGTATGATAAATGATAACCTATAAAATTGTATTAAGTAAATGTATGTATGTATTTATTTTATCTTAATAGTTAAGTAAATGTAACAACCTATATACATGACTTCATATTTTCAAGGACTACTTTGACTTCTAATGTTTCTGAACACCCGTTAGTCGTGATAGGTCTTGATACAATTGACATATTAAAAATAAATTGACATATTAATAAGATGCAATTAAACTGACACATCCTTGTCAATGCAAGTCTATGGAACAATGGTGCATCTTATGGTTATGCAGAAAATAAAAATTGTTTTGGAAAGTGAATATTCAATGCGTGCTGTTGTTGCAGAGTTTAATGTAACTAAGTCCTGTATATTTTACGTAAAAAATAAATGGCGCAAGCAACAAACCGTAACAAGAAAAATTGCAACAGGTCCTCAAAAAATATCGACGCAACAGCAAGACCAAGAATTAATATATTACTTACGAGAAAATTGTTTTGAAACTGCAGTGTCAGTAATTCATCAAAGTAGCTTTCCTGGTTCGAAATGGACTGCTTACAGACGAATAAAATTATAAGATTTTAGAAATCGAAATGCTGCACGAAAGCCATTTCTCACAGAGCAACATAAGAAAGCTAGGGAAACACTTGCGCATAATTAGGATAGGACTGTTAACAGCCCTATCCTATAGGACGAACTCTTTGTGGCTCAGAAACGCTGTAGGACATTAAGGCAGAAGGTGTTTCAGCCTTAATGTCCTACAGCGTTTGTGTGGCAAAGTTGATCGGGTTAGACCAGAATTGGCCAATAATAAATATATTATGCATCATGATAACACTCCTGCCCTCACTGCATTCGTTGTGCAGCAATTGTTAACCGAAAAAGTTATTTCAGTGCCCTCTATAGCACCGATCCGACTCTTACAGAATTTTTCATGTTTCCCAATGCGAAAACTCCACTGAAAGGTCGCCATTTTGATACGATTGACGATTCACGACAGAGGATCTGAAGGGGTTAACTTCAAGTTTCAACGAAAAAAGTTATTCCAGTACTCTCCCACACCCTAGAACCCGAATCCGACTCTCACAAATTTTTTCATGTTTCCCAATATGAAAACTTCGCAGAAAGATCACCATTTTGATACGATTGAAGATATTCAAAGACGCACGACGAATATTCTGAAGGGGTTAACTTCAGATGATTTTCAATGATGCTTTCAGCAATAGGAGGAACCGCTGGAACAAGTATAGCACACTCCAGAGAGACTATTGTGAAGGGAAAATGCTTTAAGGCATGTAATTTTACTTAATAAAGTCTATACGTCGTTACATAAAAGATTTACCACGAAGCACTTTATTTTGAAATGATATAAACTTTTTTTGATATATGTATAAGTCACCCTAAGAAAAAGGAACAGGATGTCCAAAATTAAGATTATGTAGTAGCTTGTATGAAAAAATATTTATATCCTAGCCACTTAATTTACCGAATTGGTAACGGATTTCATTAATTGGTGCCAGTGACGAAAAATAAAAAAATTACTCACAGATTTAAACCATCGAAAAATGTGAGGAATACATGTTCGCATGAACTTAATAGATTCTCTTTACACATATATTATATTAATACCATTTGTTTACTGAAATAATAAACATCCACATAAAAAAGGCTATAAAAATCATAAACATAAACTTGTCATGGGACATCTACAACAATTTTCACCCCACATGAAATTACACGCGCGTTTGATACAAAAATAAATCCCGAATTTGGTGTAGTACAGGCTTTCGCATGCAGATGTATACACATTAAAAGGGTTACAATACGTACGTCTATATTAAAAAAGAACACGATCGTATATTTCTGTCCAATGTCCGAGGGTTTAATTCATCGACCTGCGAATATTTCGCTTCGGTGTAACGGGGCACGCCTGTCGGATGAAACACGAATAAATTGTGAACCTACAACGCGTATCAGGGAACCGAGAAAAAAGAATACCACCCAGAGATCTGGAAATGGAATCGTTCATTACCGACACAAAAGTATACTGGGAAAAATGTAACAACACACAGCATCTAATGTCTTTATTTTAAAATAAACCAAGCAAAATCAATGGTTTTATATATGAAAATATCTTTTTCTAAAAACTTTTTCAATTAAATTTTTATGTCTGAAATAAAGTAAACAAGCTGAACAGTCTAATTGAGTAATCTCTTATCTTTCCAGAAAATTCCTCACAATTATCACGATGATTGATGAATGATTCCCTTTCCGACCCACAATTCGTCTCATATTCTTCATACAGTCTTGTAACGTCTTCAGCGTATTTACGTAGTATTAGTAATAGACTGTGTCTATATGATAAATTTTGGTGAACTATTTCTTAGTATTCGAAACTCACCAGTTTGCTCTTAAATTAACAAAGTGAAATGCGTGGCTTCTTTGTTTACAGTAAACCCGAAAATATTCATTAGCCATTTTGACGTTTTGTTTTTGAGTTGTACTGGAAGCACTAAGTTTTATTACCAATAACACAGGCTACAGTGATTTTGATGTTTGAAAGCTGTTTGCTAATTTGTATATGTTTGGGGGCCCTTATTCCAAAAAGCGCCATATTTTTGCTCTATCACGTAAATTTTTTTTATAGCGCTCTATATCTTAAAAATGTTAATTTATTAATATACATACCTATGACATGAATATGTTTGTTCCATGTTAGGCATGATTTGAAATTAAATGTGATTTGGCAACACTGGTTAATATTAGATTTCTCAGCAAAGCAACAGAGTCGGCGCAGAAGCGTCAATACAACGTTGAAACCTGCTTATGTGCAGTTTGGTTGTGTTAGTTGTCGTGCTACTGTGTCCGCGCGCTTGTTGTCTTCGTTGTAGCGAATTTTAAGTGTTCTAGAACGTATGAATATGGAAAGAAGACATTGTGTGAACAATCCGAATAACTTTTGTTATATCTGTGGTAGTTATGTCGTAGTAAAGCAGAGGCAAACTAAAACTTCGTTTGTGAAAAATGTATACCACGCTTATTTTGGCGTAAAAATTGGCGACCAAGACAAGTCCTGGGCTCCTCATACTGTTTGTTCCGTTTGCGTTGAAGCATTAAGAAACTGGCAAAAAGGTAGGAAGAAATGTTTAAGCTTTGGTGTTCCTATGGTATGGCGAGAGCCTAGAAATCACAGTGATGATTGTTATTTTTGTTCGTGAAATGTTCAAGGATTCAACAGAAAAAATAAGAAACAAATTGTGTATCCCAATCTTGACTCTGCTATTTGACCAGTTCCTCATGGACCAGATGTACCGATACCTACCGCCCCAAAAGCACTAGAAAACGTCATATCGTCAGAATCAGAGGAATCTAATTGCGATCCAGATGACTCAGATTTCACACCAGATTTCAGAGAGCCCGAAGTGTTTAACCAGAGCGAACTAAATGATTTAATTAGAGATTTGCACCTTCCAGAGGATGCATCCGAATTGTTAGCCTCCCGACTTCGTGAGAAACATTTACTGGCACCTGGCATCACATCAAGCTTTTACCGGGATCGCGAAAAAGAGTTATGTCTATATTTTACTCAAGACGAACCGCTAGTGTATTGCAACAATATTCCTGACTTAATTTCAAAATTAGGAAATGTGCCGTATGTAAAAGAAGAATGGCGCCTGTTTATTGACTCAAGTAAGCGTAGTTTAAAAGGCCTTTTATTGCACAATGGTAACGAGCTGGCCTCGGTTCCCGTTGCCCATTCGGTACATTTAATGGAAACGTATGAAAATTTTGAACTTCTTTTAAAGAAAATAAACTACCAAGAACATCAGTGGATGCTTTGTGGTGACCTTAAAGTGCTGTGCATGCTACTAGGACAACAAGGAGGTTATACAAAATTTCCATTCTTTATTTGTGGGTGGGATAGTCGAGCAAAGAATAGACATTGGACTCAAATAGAATGGCCCTCTAGAACAAGCCTTACACCTGGTAGCAAAAATGTATTAAGAGATAGCTTGGTTGACCCCAAAAAAGTTTTACTGCCTCATCTCCATATCAAACTTGGCTTGATGAAGCAGTTTGTTAAAGCCCTAGACAAAAATGGACAGTATTTTAAATATTTGTGCGAGACATTTCCAGCCTTATCCGGTGCCAAGTTAAAAGAAGGTATTTTTGTTTTGCCGCAGATAAGAACATTATGCAAAGACAAGGATTTTCAAAACACAATGACCAATGTCGAGAAAAACGCCTGGGTTTCATTTAAAGAAGTAATTGATAAGTTTCTTGGGAACTCTAAGGACGAAAACTACGAAAATATTGTTCAAAATATGTTACAACACTTTCATCGTCTAGGTTGTAATATGAGTTTGAAAGTGCATTTCCTGTTTTCACACTTGAACTATTTTCCTGAAAATCTTGGAGCAGTTAGCGAAGAACAGTGAGAGAGGTTTCACCAAGACATTAAGGAAATGGAACGGCGATACCAAGGCAGATGGAGCATAACGATGATGGCGGACTACTGCTGGATGTTGAAACGGGATATGTCATTAAAAACATACAACCGAATGTCCGGACAACGCAGCTTTCTGGCAAAAAGACAAAGATTTCACAAAAAAAAGACTGAGTAAAGTATTTTTTTCCACTTTTTTAACTTGTATTCCACCTTTTTACTCAATAAACAAATAATTGCTTTTATAAATATCGTTTTTTTCATTTAATATTTGCAAAAAAACCTTACGTGATACAAATAAATGCATAGAATTTTTTAAATCAGCCTACCAAAATTATATAAAATCAGTTTTCAAAATAAAAACATCTGTCAAAAAGTTTAATTTTGTAGACCTGTGTAATTACTCTTGGAAATTTATCCAGAATATGCTGAGCAATCGCCAGATCGCAGTTGGCCTAAATAATCGAACTAATAATAGCAAAACATCGAAAAATGGACTTCCTCTTGGAGCCAGAACCGTGCCTTGATGAATGGCCGCATCAAGGCACAGTTCAGGCTCCTCTAATGCTCAAGAGTTGCACCAATGATCTCCCACCCACAAAAATTTTGATTTGGTGGTTGAGGGATTTCTATATGCAGATGACCGCAGTTTATGCACACAAACCAAAAATTTAGAATATGGAGAATGATAATTTGTTGAAGATCTCCAAGATTTAGACGAATATAATAAGAAATCACGCTTACAACTAAACCCTTCAAAATCCGAATCACTATATTCTTCAATATAATCTCCTGTTCGCTCAATACACTTATTCCAACGATATTCCAAATTAGTAATTTCTTCATTATAGGTCGATGAATTCAAGTCCTCGAAATAGCTATTTACAGCACCGATTACCTCGGAATTAGATCAAAATCTCTTACCACAGGGACATTTTTTCAGGTTTGGAAAGAGATGATAATCGTTAGGAGCCAAATCTGGGGGATCCCTCCCCATTTATTATTTTCCCCTTTTCTAAGTAGTCGACCAAGATAATACCATGAGAATCCTAAAAAGCAGTTGCCTGACAAATATGTTTTTGCCTTCTTTGGTGGCCAAGAAGCTTTTTTTGTCAATTGTTTGGATAGTTCTTTTTTTATCTCATCGACGGTAATGAAAAGGCGTTCAAAGTCCTTCTGGTTGCGGCGAAAATGTGCGAAAAGATCACTCAAACGATTCAGCTTTTGCATCGATGTGAGTAACCACGGCACCAAATACGCCGAATATTTTTTTCATTTTAAATTCTTCAATATCATTTGAAATTCCTACAATGTCTGCTATCTCGCGCACTTTTACTCGACGGTCATCCAAGACTGGTGAACTTTTTAAATCATATCCGGAACAGTAACAGTTTTTGGATGTCCACTATGGAGTTCATCATTTGTGTTCATACGACCACGTTTAAATTCTGCAACCCAGTTTTTAACCATTGAAAACGAAGGAACGAATTCCAAGAGTGTTGAATTCAGTGCTGCTTTGATTTCGGTTGGTGTTAAGCCTATGAAATTAAAGTACTTTATCTCTGCTATCAAATCAGTTTTTTTCCATTATTACAAAATTATACGAGACGTTCACGTTTGGCGTACTGTCAAAAACAGCCTAATTGACAGATGGGTCTGTACTGTCATATTTAACCTACTAAAGGATGATTCTACAGAATGGTAAAGTACAATAAAGTACATGCTTAGCCAAACAGCTCATCATGGCGTATAAAAAGCTGGTTGGCAACAACCTAATATTAATTATTACATCTGCACCATGAAATTCACAATAATAATGTATTATTATTGTTTAGTCATCAAACGAAATTTATTATATTGTAAAGTGTGTTTTTTTATAGAGTATAGAATTTTGAAATGGAATAAAACAAAGATAAATTTTTTAAATTGACATGAAATTTACTTTATTCGAAAGATAATCTTCTGGCATTATAATTTAAATATGACTTCTGGCATATGACCGCCACGACTGGCTTGGACGTAGTCTAATCTGGAGGTCCAATTTTCGATGACTTTTTCCAACATTTGTGGCCGTATATCGGCAATAACGCGGTGAATGTTGTCCTCCAAATGGTCAATCGTTTCGGGCTTATCGGCGTAGACTAGCGACTTCACATATCTCCACAGAAAATAGTCTAGCGGCGTTAAATCGCACGACCTTGGTGGCCAAATCACGGGTTCGAAACGTGAAACTATGCGGTTACCAAACGTTTCCTTCAATAAATCAGTTGTGGCACGAGCTGTGTGACATGTTGCGCCGTCTTGTTGAAACCACAGCTCCTGCACATCATGGTTGTTCAATTGATGAACGAAAAAGTCAGTAATCATGGCTCTATAGCGGTCACCATTGACTGCAACGTACTGACCAGCATCGTTTTTAAAGAAGTACGGACCAAAGATTCCACCAACCCATAAAGCACACCAAACAATCAGTTTTTCTGGATGTAAAGGTGCCTCAACATACACTTGAGGATTACCATCACTCCAAATACGGCAGTTTTGTTTCTTTACGTATCCATTCAAACAAAAGTGAGCTTCATCGCTAAACAAAATTCGCTTATGAAAATCGGGATCAACGGCAATCTTCTTTTGGGTGCATTCACCGAATCTACGCCTTGCTAGGTGATCGTGTGGCTTCAATTCTTGCACGAGTTGGATTTTGTAAGCACGCAAACCAGATCGTTCCGCAAAATCTTCCATAAAGTGGATGGACACATATCCAATTCCTGTGCCCGATGGCGGATAGACTGATTCGGGTCTTCCTCTACGCTACGCTCTACAGCAGCAATGACTTCTTCTGTACGCACTGTACGACGTCTCTGTGGATGCGTATTATCATTTAGAGTAAACGTGTTGCGAAAACGTTACATAGTTAATCGAATTAATTGCTCTGATGGACGATTATGTTGACCGTAAAATGGACGTAGTGCGCGATACGTATTTCGAACAGAACCATGATTTTCAAAATAAATTTACACAATTTGGAAGCGTTGTTCAGGCGTCAGTCTATTCATGTTGAAATGCCAAACCAAACTAAACATAAATCACTTGACGGCTGCCAAAATGGCCGCCAGTTAAAAAAGTGTTGCCAAGTTAAAGTTCTATACCTCTATAAAAAACACCCGGTATATATTTATATATGTTAAATATAAGTAAATTTAGCATAAAAGAATTAAAGAATTTAGAATTTTACAAATATGTAATAATTCATTTTCAAATTTAAACCATTGTATACCAAATTTTATTAGCAGATCCAAAATTATATTTTATTTAGATTCTAAGAACTCATTGTTGAAAATCTATCTATTACCTACTTTATACATTACACCGTTTGTTTATTGCCTAGGGTTATCAGTGAACGCATTCGAGACGATGTTTAGACACAACACACATTGTTAACTAAATATGTATAGCTCGCGATTCCGAAATATGTGTGTACCATAAAAATCCAGTACTGAAGAATGGAACGGCCGGCAATACACACTTAGAGTTACAACACCTACTGAATCTTAATTAGAAATTATATTTTATTTTATTATTACATTTATTTATTAGTAAAATTCTCTATTGTAAACATTAGCTATTGTTCAATTTCCAAGGAAGTAATAATGTAGAAAAATTCCCCGTTATGACGTCAAACATATACGTATATTTTAATTAGGTAATAGGAGGGCTAGTGGTATATGTCTATTTACTTGTAACACCACATTCTCATTCTTAACACAAGAGAGTATAGAACAAGATACGCAGTCTTAATATAAACAGTAAAGAATTTAAGCTTACTTATTCAAGTTTACATTAAGTGCTGCTACATGGCGGGATTGGTTTTAAGAAATTAGGTTTAGGAGTTTTTCTTTAAATAAATCAAATATTCAGAAACACACCAACTTTCAATATAACTGCCACCAACTAAAATAAATAATCAGCTTATACGGAAGTTACGCCCCGTGAGCGGTGGGTTAAACAAAAAATTACACAATTACTAACGAAACTAATACTTCATCATATTGTTAAGACTTAAGACTTGAGACGCCTTCTTTCCCATTTATTGCATCCATAAATGAGTTGAAATCAGCTGGACAACAGATACCACAACATTTTCGGTCTGACAATTTTAGTGCAATATTCATTTGCATTTTTTCGTCGATTTTTTAATTATATATATGCACCAGTATAATGGAGCAATTATTTTTGTTCGTTCGAAGTCGCACAGATTTATACGGACCGATTCGTTTTATTGGTTGGATATTCAATTAATTGGGGCATCCAGTGCGTAAATTTTGCCAGAAAATGCATTCGGAATAAAATTAGTTTTGTTGTACCCGATAAAAAACGAAGTCCTCCTCCTCTATTGTTTCGAAATGAGTTTTATCTGCGTGTAATCGAAATGCTGATTTATTTGTAATTGTTCAGTAAAAGTTGAGTACGTACTTTTGAAATTTAATTTTTAAATGGAAAATATCTGTTCTGTAATGATGTGAGGTATGGGTAGCATTTAGCTGAAATTAAAAAATGCTCTTTTAATTAATAGCGTCGATATACGAGTATAGTATGGTTTGTACGGCATTTTAAACTTCCACATTGTTTGAAAAGAAAAATTGTAGGTACATCGTTGTACTAAAAACAAATGGAAATGGGTTTTGCAATTTATTACCGATTTGGCCGGAATTAGTAGCGACTCCTTTTAAACTTATTATCATATACATTTTCTTCCTTTTTTAACTCTTAGGGAGTCTGGAATTTGTTGCGTCTTATACTAAAGTAGAAAAGACATATTAATCAAGGCACGCCTAATGTACGAGGGTGGCTCAATAATTCCTTAGAAAAGATAGAAAAACAAATTAATTTGGAATTTTTTTAAATTTTTGAACACAGTCTCCTTTTAGCTATAAATACTTTTCCCAGCGTTTCTCCAACATTTTTAAGACGTCCAAAAAGTATGATTTCGAAAAGTCCTCAAAATAGGCATCTGCTTGAACGATGACCTCCTCGCTCGATGAGAATCGTTTTCCGCCGAGCCATTTTTTCAAGGTCGGAAATTAAAAAAATAATTGGGAGCCAAATCTGAAGACTGAGGTGGATTTTGTAATAATTCCAACTTTAATTCGTTGATTTTCGCCATCGAAACTGCGCAAGTGTGCACCTGTGCATTGTCTTGGTGGAAGAGAATTTTTTTCTTTGTCAAATGAGGACGTTTCTCCGTGATTTCTCAACTCAACCGCTGCAATAACGTTACATAATACTCGCCATTTATCATTTGTTTATTTTCCAAGTAATCGATGTTGACGATTCTGCGTACATCCCAAAACACACTGGCCATCAACTTATTGGCCGATTTCACCGTCTTTGTCATCTTCGGAGTAATTAACTGAAAAAGAACATACTAAAATTCTGATGATGATTGGATTTGGTGAACGCGTCAGGACTCATGAAGAAGTATGCGATTTATTTAACAATTTGCATCAAGATCGGGATCCTATAATATCACGAATTGTCGTTGGTAAAACTTTGAGAAAGTATAACTTGAACAGGTATGTTAGAAATTTACCGAAAAGCGGCCGACCAAAAGTTGCAACTAATAAAGCATCATGCACTGACGAGTCTATAGCAAAACGAAACACGTGTATGCATTTCTAGATAGCAATTTTTACACAAATACATATGAACTTGTACTGTGTTCTACAAACAATATTTTTGATCCTCTTAACCTATTTAAGACCACTATTAGAAATATCAAGACAAACTTAAATTTGTTAAAGGATAAACGCTTATTTAAGTATTCATAACATCCTTTAATTTAAAAAAAAAGGACAAAACATTGATTCTGATATTTTCAACGCCTCCCATTTGCTTGTTATATTTGAAAAGACGTGGAAAAGCATGTTCAGACAGGAATATTACTTATTACTACAATAACACAATTTGCTCCAGTTTGGCGTTTTTGCAACGCTATGTTTCAAAGCTGTTTGAGAAATATTTCCAAAAGGAAGAGTTTGAATTTTTTCCAAAATATAGTCACGTGAAATATCTTTTCTATGAAGCCTGTTAGTGATAAATAAAAAAGTAAACCATATGTTATTAAATTTAATACTTGGATACACACATTGTTTTCTTGAATATTCAATAATTTTATTTAGATCTTATTCAAAATTTAAAATGGGATTTCTCATTCAGAATTTTTTTTTATCATAAGTAAAAACACAAAAACTTTTTTTATCGGATAAATTTCTATTTGTAACGAAATTATTTTGACAATCAGTAATTTGACGAAAAAAACTTACATGTAGGTTATTTGAGAAACATTACTGATTGGCTTTTAATTGATTTTCTATACTTTTATTATACAGGGTGAGTCAATAACTCAGTATCACCTTTTCTTTCAGTTTTATATATAACTTGTGTATTCATTAAGCAAGTTGGTTACTGATATTTTTTAAAATTTTTAATTCATTATTAATTGTGTCTCGTGAGCCTTGTTCAGATCTTTGCATTGTTTTTTATTATTTTCAAATATTATATTTCGCATGTTTAGTGCTGTGTTGTTCAACATAGATGCTTATTGATATATACAGGCTGATTCATTTTCGGCCCTCACCATGGGGATCTCGCTTATTATTGGAGATAGAGTATAGGTTTAAATTTGGCAAAGTTGTTAAATTTTGTGTTTGTTATAAGTCCGTAAAGAAAATAGACCTGTGACAAATGACCTTCGTTATTTAAAAAAAAACGCGAAAACCCCATTTTCTTCTTTTACCTGTAGCACCGACATTTGGCCTTGTAGAGAAAAAATAAAAACACGTCGTTGTAGCCATTTCTAAACCTCTATCCAGTGGTGTATTCTAAATTTTTGTACGACGTTTCGTTTCTTTCTGGCCATCATCAACTATCTAATTTCTTATAGGCGTCATATTGGATTTAGACATCTTCAGGAAGAGTTTTTTTTCTGATTTCAACCATGTACCACATGCCGACTAAAGTTTTTAACATTAGGTTTTATTTGAAAGAATAAATTATAAGATTAAATAAGGTAGCCATGGAATTTCAATCTGTCAAACATTTCATTTATTGTTCATTAATAATACAAAAATGTCATACACTAACGAAGAGAAACGAGATATGATAATTATTTTTTATTCTTCGAACCGAAATTCAACAGTAGCGAGTACAAGATATCTACAATTATATCCAGAACGACAACAGCCTCATCGTACCATTTTTCTAGATCTCGACAGAAATTTGGTCGAGAATGGATCGTTTACTAAGCCGCGTAATGGTCAAGACAACAGGAATTTAAATGTAAATCGACAAGATATTTTACAAATGGTAAATTAAAAGCGTGTTTTCAAATTTCATGTTAATCTTGTATTTTTATAGATAAATAATAATCCATCAATTTCTACACGCGAAGTAGCGTCAGAATTAAATTTGTACCAGTCCAGAGTTTGGAGAACTTTACATAAAAGTAGGTTTAAACCATACAGGACCCATGTTAGTCACTCTTTACTGCCTGGAGATAATTTGAGAAGACTAGAATATTGTAATTGGTTAATGGGAAGAATAGAAAATGACGAAAATTTTTTAAGCAAAATCACCTGGTCAGATGAAACAAAATTTACAAATTCTGGAATTTCAACAGAAATACGGAGCACTATTGGGCAGTACAAAATCCCCGACAAAACAGGGCTAGAAGACCACAACATCGTTTTGGAATAAACGTTTGGATGGGTATTTTGGCAAATCGTCTCTTAGGACCAGTTATGTATGAAGAACATTTAAATGGAGAAAGATATTTAAACATTTTAGGTAGATACGTATCTGACTATCTTGACGACAATATCCCATTAAATCAATTACAATATTTATGGTGGCAACAAGATGGCGCACCAGCGCACAATGCAGCTGTTGTTAGAAATTTCTTAAATCAAGAGTTTGAAAACCGTTGGATTGGAAATAGGGGAGTTGTTGAATGGCCTACGAGATCACCTGATTTAAGTCCGCTAGATTTTTTTTTATGGGGATATGTTAAAAATAATATTTATAAAGTAGATGCGCCACAAAACATTGAAGAATTACGAGACAGACTTCAGAATGCCTTCGATGCAGTTCCTAGAAGAACTATACAAAGGGCAGTACAAAATGCCAGAAGGCGTGCCCAATTGTGCATTACCGAAGATGGCCAGATAATTGAACATTTACTGTAATTGTTTATTGTTTACTTTTCTATGTATTTTTATTAATGTTTTTGTTATCTTGTACTCGCTACTGTTGAATTTCGTTTCGAAGAATAAAAAATACTTATCATATCTCGTTTCTCTTCGCTAGTGTATGCCATTTTTGTATTATTAATGAACAATAAATGAAATGTTTGACAGATTGAAATTCCAAAGGCTACCTTATTTAATCTTATAATTTATTCTTTCAAATAAAACCTAATGTCAAAAACTATAGTCAGCATGTGGTACATGGTTGAAATTAGAAGTAAAAACTCTTTCTGAAGATGTCTAAATCCAATATGGCGCCTATAAGAAATTATATAGTTGATGATGGCCAGAAAGAAACGAAACGTCGTATAAAAATTTAGAGTACACCACTGGATACAGGTTTAGAAATGGCCACAAGGATGTGTTTTTATTTTTTCTCTACAAGGCCAAATATCGGTGCTACAGGTAAAAGAAGAAAATGGGGTTTTCGCGTTCTTTTTTAAATAACGAAGGTCATTTGTCACAGGTCTTTTTTCTTTACGGATTTATAACAAACACAAAATTTAACAACTTTGCCAAATTTAAACCTATACTCTATCTCCAATAATAACAGAGATCCCCATGGTGAGGGCCGAAAATGAATCAGCCTGTATATATATATATATATATATATATATATATATATATATATATATATATATATAATTTGATAAAATCTTGGAGTTTTCGGCATTTATATTAAATATTTTCAAATTAGTAGGATATTATTTTGCGAAGTAAATCTGAATGTAAACATTGCTGTCTACAAATTACAACATAAATCATACGAAATTTTATTTGAAAAATTTACGTCCACGTTTGGACTTAAATCCAAGTCTACGGATTGCCGGACCGTCGCTCTAACTAACTGAGTTACGATGGACATTTGTTCCAAGTTTATTAGAACCGCCTTATAAGGTACCTATGTTAATATTTAGATGTCAATTTGAAAGTTTGAACTTGCTAATTTTTATTCCTTTAGCTATTAATATATATATATATATATATATATATATATATATATATATATATATATGTATATATATATATATTGTAAAGTGCCAATCGATGCGCTGAGTAGGATTTAACTAAGAATATAGTATATGAATTAATTATAAAAATTGAAAATCTAAAAGAGTGAAAGGTTAATGATTTTAAATTTAAAATGTGGGCGCCAATATACAAATATCCTTAGTCGAATCAACGCTATCTGTCCCTTTTTAATATAACTAGCTAATTGCGGTAGAGCTTGAGTGTAAAAGTTAATTTTTTAATAATCTCAGGGTTCACGGTCGGTCAGGTGTATTATTTGCAGCTACAAACCAATCAGTGTATTCTCCACTCAAACACAACAATCACACTTCACAAATAAGAGATTGAATTAGATAAATAAATAAAAATTTAATATCACAAAAATAAGAAAACTGTAACAACAAAATTGAAAGATAAAAATAGGAAACTGTATTTAATATTATATAAATTATGCAAGATGTGACAAAAATTGAAATTAATAAGTGCACATGTGGGAAATGGTGATGAGGTTATGTGTACGAGATAAAATAAACAAATATTTACTAGTTTTTATATCTTATATTATTTTGGTGAGTATAAGCTTATTTGTAGCTAAATATCTGTAAAATTCAACGCTTTAAATTGATGCTTACTTTAAAATTGAATTTGATACATGAAATAATAATTTGTAGCGATTAATTTGAGCAATTATAACTTTTAAAATTAAATAATTTGGAATAAACGTTGTAGGTGAACCTGATGTTGATCTCCTAGATCTGATATACTTCTCAATATGTGGATATTCGGCAGACCAGGAAGCACGGCCTCGTTCACCGTCTTTGGCGGAGTTCGTCGAGTTGAGTGGTGTAAATCGTTGGCTTGCCCTGCTCTCTGCTTCAAATGATGCTTAGGACGATATCTCACGTTTGCGTTGAGGTATTCTTGAGATTTTTTCTTCAAAAGGTGGGCCTTTAATTTGGTTATCGAATGATTCAACACTAGGTAGGAGATTTTCACTTTAAAGATGTTGTAAAAATTTATTTTAAGGAAGTACACTCAAAAACGGCCATTTATGTTCAAAGTTTTATATCAGATGACGCCGATCGCCTTTTATTTTTTATTCCAAAGCCTTATTTCTATATCGAAATAATCTCGTAATTTTAGTTTAATTACATCAATTTAAAATGTGAGTTTATACAATGTTTTGATTTTAACATAAAGGGAAAATTAATTTAATATTTTACATTAACCTAAAATATGATTTGAATATAAATTTAGTAATGTTTTTTACCGTAAAGTTTGCTTTAGCGGGGTTCATATAATTTTGAATTGGTGGGCGTGTTAACTAGCGTCGATATAAACCTGATGTTGATAAATTAAATACCTGTTGTTTCGCGCGTATAATTTGAATTATGAAAAAATGAAATTAAAATATAAAAAGTTAGTTAAAATCAAAATAAGATAATGATGAATTTTAAAGTTATCGTCGTATTAATTTATTTACATTTCGATGTTAGTTTCACAAATTCCGTCCACCAATTTATTGTTTATACAGGTGTTTATATTGATTGTGTACCTGTACTTTCCATTGTAGGTGCTGGAATACCTGAGCTGGTTGTACCATTACAATATATATATATATATATAGAGATAATTTGTTAGCAGATCATTTAATATATCTCTAATCATACTATATAAATTTTTGAAGTTTTCGGCTTGAAACCAATATCCAGCGTGGCTCAGTTGGTTAAAGCGACGGTCCGGAAAACCGTAGACTTGGGTTCAAGTCCAAACGTGGACGTAAATCTTTCAAATAAAATTTCGTATGATTGGCGTTGTAATTTGTTGACAGCAACGTTTATATTGACATTTACTTCACAAAATAACATACTTCTAATTTGAAAATATTTAAAATATCTAATATAAAAGCCGAAACCTTCAATAATTTATCAAATGATATATATGTATGTATATATATATATATATATATATATATATATATATATATATATATATATTCATTATATTATAATTAAAAGATATAATTTATTTAATTATATCTTGTTATTGTTACCATATTTGGCGTTTTATTGTTGTGTTATAATTACATTCGGCAGCGTCTGTGTTCACTGTACCTGTTAGAGCGTATAAACATGGTGGTGCCTATATTTAAAAGGAACCTCTCTCTTGCTCGCCTCTTAACTGAATTAGCATCTCAACCGAAGATCTCCGGGGCAATCGTGTTTTGTTGGATAAGTTAGTAAGTTAACTAGAATGTACGTTGTTTAGGAAGGCGCGTGTAATAAATAGTGCTTGATAAACACGTAGCAAGTTATTATACCTGACCGCTGCCGAAATAAATTAAGTAATACGCAACTACTAGATATGTTTATCAGTAGGTATATTTAAATATTTATTAATGTAATACTACTGACAGTGCAACCAAATTATAATTTTTGAAAGTAAAAGATTTTTTTTTTGTTAATGTTGCGTTAGCGCTACAATGGATATTTTACCCACGCACGTGTGTTCCAAATTGTTTTTGTTAAACAAATAATGACACTTATTGTTTATAGTTTATTAGTGACCATTATGGCATTATTATACTTAACTATGCAATCACAAAAAGATAAAATACAGTACAAATATCGTGACTTCCTAAACAAAAGATAAAAAAATCAAGTATTGATTTTGATTTTTCCTTGAAAAACAACAAAAATGTAACGCGTGTGTCATATACACACATACACTTTTCACCTTTGTGCTAAAATGGCCGTCTATAAAACGCCAGCGTAAGCAACAAATCATCATCCACATAATAAACGCACTCTAAATCTAGATTAATGCTGTCACTGTTATTCCGTTGTCTACGGCACACATATTTTTTATCGCCGTAGATCAGAGAGGAACTAAAAAACAAACAAATAAAAAACGATAGCGATGAATAGTGCGAAGTCATATTTTGCCATTTCCGGCATCACGTTTGTGAGGCCATTTCAAATAAATATTACGGGAAAAATCGAAGAAAATTCTGGACACGCACTTTTTATGAAAAAGCCAGCTTGAAATATCTCTGAGAAACTTGACTAATTCTTAATTTCTATATCACGTGTAAGAACATCGTAATAAGCACACGTAGACTAATTTGTGAAAGTTACAAGCATGTAAACATATACCATGCCTTCACAAACTTTCCTGATTAAAGTAGACTATTTTTTAAGTATTTTCTTTAGTATTGACGACAATACGATACTTTTAAATTGTTGGTACTTTAAATTGAGACAGCTACTGACAAACTTAAATTAGAAAACCTCACATTTGATTCTATTATTTTATTATTAACATGTTAGAGTTCCAACACAAAAAGTTTATAATCGAAAGTTACTTTAGAACTCGTCGAAAATTAGATAATAGAGAATGGGTTTATTCCATCAATCAGTGCTTGCATGATTTCCGGCAACAGTGTCCAAATCTGCCAGTTACTTATGCACAGCTGCTAAGTCATGTTCATACTTTCATTGATAAATTTCGTGAAGCAGGGGCAATAATTTGTAAACCTGGCGGTCATGCACCTATAAAACCTATAAAGCGAACAGGTTGCATATAGGATATTCGACTTCGAATGGACAACTTACCTAAAGAATCAATTGCAAAGCTTTCTCAAGAAGTTCATTTTTGTCAGTGGGAACATTCCATGCCGTTTTAAAGAAGGTATTAAATTTGTTTCCATCTAAAATTCAATAAATTCCTTTCGGCCATGGCTGAAAACAGTTTACCTGCTAATACATAAAGTTTAATTGGTGGCTGTGGTGAACGAGTCTTCACGAGCATGTGGCACCACATAATTAGCAACGAGACACTAGCTTCCCGTAAGGTGAGAAGGTGCTTTTTACTTTAGCATTCGAGCAATCCCACAAACTCGAGTTTAGCCTTCTAGGAAACAGCCCACAGGCAGCGGAATTGATATATATGCTTGCATATCACATCATTCTACTAGAGTAATACCGCGGGAATCAAGAACTCTCTGGGATTTAATTTTCCGAACTCGACCGTTTGAATTCATGGAGCAGTGATTGAAAGCTCGCGTGGGTTAGAGATCGTTCCCCTAAGCAGGCGAGCAACGTATCTCCTTGGATACTGGCTTACTGAATCAATAGTGATTTTGATATATCATCCATCCAGCAGTAGGGTGCTGAAGCATCATGTGGCCCGAAGTGCACGAGTTGTTCTTTAATTGAGAACGGGGGCACTGACTGGATCTCAGAGCCCTTGATATTGGTGGTTATGGTGAATGGGCCCCAACAGATATCTATCACAACTTAAAATATGTACAAAACATTAGTTATTAGAAAGATAGGTCGAGTGTTTCAAACCATTACATTGGCCAGCTTACTCTCCAGACTAGCGACATGTGAATTTTGAACAACAGAAAAAATGAAAATTATAACTTTTGCATTCAAAAATTTTATTATTATAAATAATCAGCGAAATAGAAACACAAAAAACCAAGGAACTAATGAAAAGTACATCATAAACAGTTGTTACTAGACTATTGCAGCAAATGCTTGGACACATTGTATAAATCTTGTAGATGAAGGGTACAGGGGAAGAAAGATGAATGTCACAAAATGTAACTTTTGAGAAAAACGACTTTAGAGATTTGACTCCACACATGTATTGAATTACATTATTTCTGCTTCAGATTTTTTAGTAATACGTACATATACAT
Source organism: Melolontha melolontha (assembly GCA_935421215.2). NCBI lineage: Eukaryota > Metazoa > Arthropoda > Insecta > Coleoptera > Scarabaeidae > Melolontha > Melolontha melolontha. Next base: position 109,267,065 of record OW285240.1, read on the forward strand.
AAGTTACCTTTTGCATAAAAACTTCACTCCATCTTCTTTGCACTGGCGTAAATAAAAAATATATAAAGGAGTAGGTACAATATGTCGGGGGAGAAGAGGGATGAATGTTACATAGGGTACCACCATGTTTAAGTTTATGGCGGTGGTTAGAATGTTGGCCACGTTTGTCTGGTTCTACGAGTCCAACTGTGACACTGGATATTCTGAAGACGTTTCTGAGATATGCCGTGTAGTAGGCGCGGCTCGTGATGACGTATTTTGGTTTGCAGTACAATGATCCGAGTGCTTCGTGTATTCTCGTGTACTACCTGTAACGTTTGCTTAGTAAACACCGAAAACACACGAGGCACTCGTATCATTGTACTGCAAACCAAAATACATCATCACGAGCCGCGCCTGCCGTGTAGAGCAAGCATTGCTTCAGAGCATATGTACCTCAAATGAGCCAGTATTCCTGTTCAACTCGAACTTTGTAGCTATATGAAAATGAATGATCGTCATTCGCTTGTCTGCTTCCATATCTTTTTACATAACTATGTTTAAGTAAACCCCCTAAATATAGGTTCTGCTCATCGTGTGTTTTAAGGTTATTAAAATGTTTTATGATTGCTGCCCTTTCTTCAGCTACGATGTTTTGAAAGCACTTAAACCTAATTAATTAAACCACACACAATCATCATTTTAGGATTTAGCACTGACTACACGCGCATCTATAAAAGTACTTATCACAATAAAATCAACGAGACGCAACTGTATGAGAATCGATCTTGCGACTAACAAGAAATGTATCACACTATTTACTTGCAATACTTTTATGTGGACATCTTTCTTTCCCTGCATAGTACATCTCTATAATTCTATAATTTTTTTCTTCTGTATGTGGAATTCGTTGAAAAGTAACAGGTTTCAATTATATTATTACGTAGTTATCTCAAAAATGGTGATACTTAGACATTCATCTTTCTTCCCCTGTACCCTTCAAATGTAGACCAATACATGCTAGTGTAACCTTTCGATACCGAAGGGTGTAAAAATGACGCGGTTGCCGAAGGAGGTACATTATGTACCCCATATTGCAAGTAGGTAAGTATACTCACAAAAATGCTCATACAGCCGCTTATGAAAGTAAAAGGGAATAAAAAGGGAATAATAATGGGAATATTCTATTTGATGCAATTGGCATTTAGAGCATGTTATTGTTTGTACAGTTGTTTGGTGTTCGGCGCAAACAAAATTTTTACACAAATGACATGTTTTTCTACTTTTGCGATTTTTATTACGTGGATATAAAACAAACATCCCGAAGATTTCAGTTGATCTTGCGTGTTGTTAGTTTGTGCCTGTGGTGGGGGAACCAATTTGTTCATGGCATCCACAACACGTTTCTGGATTCTTCTTGGATTTTCAGTCTTCTAGCTACATATGGTTTAATAGGTTCTTATTCTAAAGAAAGAAGAAACTGCTTGCATCTGTGAGAAGCAGCCTGAGATGAAACAGAATTTTAAGTTGTCTATACGACGCACAGAGACTAAAGCAATGCCGATACTACTGGTTCACTTTGAGAAAGAACAGCTGATACAAGGTGTTTTCGTCAAATTGCGCAATGTTATCAGAATTCCACTTGGAATTTGGATGCCGGAGGGGGGTACTGCATAATTTTATTCAATTTTGGAAACACAGAGCATAAAATTACGACGTAGTGAACATATGATGTTGGTACACATTACAAATAATGATAACTCAGTTGGATTTGCCAAAATTACAACCCTAATCCACAAAAACAAGGAAGAATAACTGTTTGTGGCACAGTTGTACCCCCCTCAGTTATCGAAAGATTAATCAGTTACTATTAGAATCCAATTCGGTCACTTTTCGCTGCTGTTAATAACATACATTTCTTACACTTATACTCGTATTTAAGAAGTGGAACAATAAAGCCACAACGTGAACAAACAGTAAAAGCAAATGTAGCTAGCGAAGGAAACATTTCCGATAAAGCTATATAAACAACGTAGAAACATATAAAATGTTATAAATAACGACGATCGGAAAAGCCTACAAATATTCTTATTACATCTAGAATATAAAGAAAACCTATTGTTTGCAGGTTTTATATTTATTGGCCACATGTACAGTACCGTATACATTCGCGTGCCTCTGAGGCAAGTTTGCTCGAACATTCTCTTTATCAAACATCTATGGTCCGTTATCATGTCTTATTTTTGTGTGCTGGAAATGGAACAGCGTAGTAGTCACGGCACGCGGGGGCCTCAACACTTGACGCGCCATTCTCAAAAGCGAACCGATAAAAAAGATATCCCGCTGTTCCGGAATGATTGATTCAACACCGAGGCATACAGGCATGACCTATTCTCTTCCACGTTGTTTTCTTTTTCTTTTTCTAGTCTCGTCCAGCCGTGTTATTTATAACGACTACACGAAATATCATCTACTGGCAGAATAAATTTCAACTCACGTGCGATAGCTGAAACGGACATTCGTTGTATTTAATTTGTCTGGTTTTAAATGGGAATGGTCTCCTGAAAAACCGTACAAAATATTTCCAGGAATTTTTTTAAAGAATTAAAAACTTCTTTATTTCAAAATAAAATATATTGCTATCTAAATAAATAATGTAAAATATTTTTTCAATCGAAACGAGCTTCATTTCTATTATACAATTTTCCCATAAATTCATAAATTTCTTTATATTAAAAACTAGCTGACCCGACACACGTTGTACTGTTCAAATTTCAATAATTTTTTTGTGATCGTTTTGCGAACTTGTGAAAAGCTATTGGAAGTGTAAAAATAAAGTAAAAATAAGAAATAGTATGTTGTGTAACAAGTGATGAAAGTAATATTTTTTTAAGCGGGAGAACAGTAATGTTCGTGAGCTTAAGAAAATGATTATAACGAATTAAACGCTATATCTTTTCTACGACTTCGCCTATGGTATTATAACAAACTTAAAAAATTATGTAAACAAATATTTTATTTTCAATTAAAAATTACAAAACTATAGATCATATTTAAATTAGTTATGATTTAAACATTGATGCATAGAATACGTAGACCATAAGGTCGATGGCTTAAAATTTTCCCACAATTTTACAAAATATGCAAGTAGCAAAATTTCCGAATATGAATTTACACTATTAACAGACCTCTATTCAATTAATACAAAAATATTTTTGATAATATAGAATATTATTAAAAAACGGGTGTGAAGAACACAAGTTCTTATATTTGTGAATGTATCCTCTCCAGAGATATAGATACGTATTTCACCTTTCTACAGGATCATCGGTACGCCCCTGCTGGAGAAGAGACACATTCAACAAAAAATAATAAACTTGCTATTTCACAGAAAAGATTAAGATTCAGAATATATTCAACGCTGTCTAGACAATAACTGAGAACTAGCAGGGGCGTACCGATGATCCTGTAGAAATGTGAAACACGTATCTCCGTCTCTGGAGAGGATACATTTACAAATATATGAACTTGAATTGTGTTCTTCACACCCGATTTTAAATAATATTGTATATTATTAAAAATACTTTTGTATTATACAAAATTGGTGAAGTTTTACCTCATGTATGTTGCAAATTATTTTGATCTATTCAATTAATTTTACATAGACTTCTTCATACCTCTTTCTCGATTTTTCTCGTAATAAGCCCGCATAAATTTTCCCAGCTTGATTTACTATTTCTGGTGGTGTATTGTGAATATCTAAATCACTTTCTGACAGCATAAACTTACGTGATTTAAAAATAACGCGATATAGCAATAGTAGGCAACTAGACGCAGATAAAAATTAGTAAGTAATTTCCATCACTAGGGACGAAAGTTAACGTTATAGGATTTTCTCTCACTAGTGACTGAAATCAAATTTTCGCTGCGGTAATCGGTGACGAAAAATCTCTTTTTGTGAAGGCTCCTAGAAAAAAACATATTTCTGAATTTATATTCATTGTATCTATTAACGATTGTAGCCATGGATATTCAATTTGAGGAGTGGTACATTCAGAAGTATACGAATGGGAAATTTCACATGCGAGATGAACTCTTCGCCAAACAACACAAAAGTAAAAACAAATGCAATTTTATTTTAATTTAGGCTGGAATGCGTTTTTCCAGATTTTTCTCCAGATCTTCCAGATTTTTTTCAATTGAAAACATTCAGTCGAGTTATTTTGGGGCATAACGAACAAAGCAAAACAAAAAAGAATCAAATAAATACATCGTTCCTATCGTCACTTATGATCAATGGAGGACATTCGTCTTATTATGCCCGTTTAAAATTTAGACAAATCTTTGACCCACTTTACATGTTTATATTCCTTTTATTGACAGTTTTCGGTTAACGTTTGATACTTAGTAGTACTACTAAATAAAGAAAGTCATTTGCATCTACACAAGATAAATTAAAGAAATTGTATGTCAGGACTTTTATTCTTTTAGGTCAAGAAACATGTAATTCTGGTAATTATACATGGACGGATAATACAACATGTTCATATAATTAATAGTAACATGAGTCACAACCAAATTACTAACAGTAAGAAATAATCCAATGCGTATCTTGACTGACTATGTCATGAAATTGCTTGATGAATAATTATAATTTATTATGTTCCTACTGTCAATAACATCGAATACATCAACCAAAATATATATATGTACATCTAGACTAGAGAAATATAAGTGACAATAAAATAAAGCATACATTATAATGTTTATAATAAGTTAAATACGCTAAAATACGTAATAGATAGATTAAGATTGAATTTGAATATCTACATTAGTATTGAAAAATTCATTCTGGTTTGCTTGTTTCGCATGAGAAGCGAAATAGAAATTTAGATATTGATGTGTAAATTACTTTTATGACAAAAAGTGTAATAAAACTAATTTATACACTAACATCTAAATTTTTCAACTAGTCCAGAGCTGCAAGAATTGCCTTGCTCAGCTCGTGGATGCCACCAGGGAAACTTTTTCTGAGGTTTTTAGTGATATGTAGATTGGGTGTTTGCTGATATTAGTTTCGTTTGATTGAGCTTATTTTACCGATATTACTTACGTTTTATTTTCTGTGCATCCTTTTTTTTTCGTTTTAGTCAGATATGTCTGGATATTTTCTGGAGTGCGATTAGGCAACCATTTTTAGTACTTTTGTCTGTCTATCAAAGCTGTTCTTCCTTTTCTTTCTCAAAGCTTCATAGCTAATTATGATGAATTATTATTTTTTTATTGAGTGCTTTAAGATATTTAGTAATGTTTCTTAATTGATATTCCATACCATAAAGAGGCTCTTCTACTAGCTCTCATTAAATAGTTAACAAAACATATAGATTGCTAGGTACTTAATAATATATTAATGTAATTATAATGACATAAACCTTTTCCATAAACCAGTGAATTATATTTTTTAAATAAGAAATTCAATTTTAGGGCTGCTAGCATGTCTGACATATAGGCGTTCGGATTAATGTCTTGTTGAAATTTAGCATTAAAGCACGTTATTTCTTGTTGGACCTTTAGGATAACATCTTAAGACCCTGATAATTGCTTTTAAAATTTTGGTTTGGAATCTCTATAATCTGCTGTTATTGTAAATATTGGCGTTACCCTAGAGCTAAATACCATATGCATAAATATTCGTAGGCTTTATCATCGTTAGTTTATAATAGTTTATTTTCTAAGGATGGCCCCACTAACCAATAATGTTGCAGTATTTAATTCTAGGTGCGTCCAGTTCGCTAATATATGAGACATTCATGATTTAAGTGCATGCAAAACATAACTTTGGCGGTTTGTCCGAATTTTCCGACTTTCTTTTATAATTGTCTCAAATTTTTTTCGTTGAAAGCTTTTACAGAACGAACAAAATAAAAAAGATACGAATATCCATCATATAAAAATCCCATAGAAAACGACAAAGATATTTAATTGAAACTGATATTTTAAAATCATGTTTAAATTTAGTAAGCCATGGTATTAAAATTCTGTATAGTTAAGTTGGCGCGAGGAGGGGGTGCGCAGAAGCCGTTTTTAAAAACGTCCACCCCCACTACTCAAGTAATTATCAGAATACATTTGTCATTGACGTTTGACGGAACAATAATGTCTGCTAGGTGATACACGCTCAGAGGTTAGAATTATCTGACATTTGATGTAAAACCAAATGCAAATCTCCCCACTATTCCTAATCTTGGGCAAACTTACCCCTCCTCGCGCCAACTTAATTGGCGTTTGCTATACTTGACTTAAACTGTCAGAATTAAGATTGTAGACATTCAAATATTAATAATGGTTCAATTAACTGAAAAAGAATGTATTCAAATTCTGAGATAATTGATATTGATTATCACGTTAGAAGTAATAAAGAAGTACCTATACGATTTATTTAACAATTTGCATCCAATATCACAAACTGTCGTTGGTAAAATATTGGGAAGTAAATCTTGGCCGGCACAGGTGACGAATCATGGATCTACGCATATGAGCCCGAAAATAAAACAGCAGTCGAATGTACAGGTCTTTGAAGATGAGCCAAATCCAAGGTTAGTAAATAGGTGAGGTTGCCTCGTAACTAATAGAGATCGCCATATTGCGCGTTATCGGGCGTGCCATGCGTTTCCTGTCTAGTTGACTAGTCAAAATACCGGTCTAGATTGATGTTAGTAGTGTTCGTAGCGTCGGTTTCTAATTTCATAGTGTTTTATGTGCTTATATAGAAACTTTATTTGACTATTTACAAGTGTTCTACATTATAGTGAGAGCAAAATATTGAAAAAATTTAGAAAAATTGTAAGCTAAAGTAATGCATTAACTCAATAAAGTTTTTTCTTTATAAAGACCGTAACTTTATTTTGGTTATTTATAGGAAAACTATATAAAATAATATCTTGATATCCAGTTAGTAATTACATTTTTGAACCCATTTTTTAGACATACAAGACCTTTTATTAACTCCGTAATAACAGTCTATTGAAAGAATTTGGTTGTGACAGTAGAATACTAAATTAATTAATATGTGACGGTGTTTCACTGAGTCAACCACCTTCATTTCCTTTATAATTTATAAGTGAATTTTCTTGGCACATTAAATTACATTAAATACTTTTTACGCCCATGAGTACATCAATAAACTCACTACTTAAAACAATATTTTGAAATAAAGGACGACATGCTTTGTGTAAGTATATGTGATATTGTACATAAACCAATCGGTTTGTCTATAGAAAACAGTGATTTACTTTACTCGATTTATAAAGTGTGTTTTTATAGAGGTATAGAACTTTGAAATGGAATAAAAGAAAGATGAATTTTTTAACGCTAAGAAATAAGTAATTAAACTTCTAGTTTCAAAAATTATTTTATTGTAAATACCACTACAATATTGTTTCGCCATACAATGGCTTCATAGAATATTTCATCCACCTGATGAAGCCATTGTACGGCGAAACAATATTGTAGTGGTATTTACAATAAAAGAATTTTTGAAACTAGAAGTTTAATTACTTATTTCTTAGCGCTATAATGAAGGTTCAACAAGTATCTCCTTCGTCAATTAACTATTGAATTTTTTAAATTGACATGAAATTTACTTTATTCGAAAGATAATCTTCTGGCATTATAATTTAAATATGACTTCTGGCATATGACCGCCACGGCTGGCTCGGACGTAGTCTAATCTGGAGGTCCAATTTTCGATGACTTTTTCCAACATTTGTGGCCGTATATCGGCAATAACGCGGCGAATGTTGTCCTCCAAGTGGTCAATCGTTTCGGGCTTATCGGCGTAGACTAGCGACTTCACATATCCCCACAGAAAATAGTCTAGCGGCGTTAAATCTCACAATCTTGGAGGCCAATTCACTGGTCCGAAACGTGAAACTATGCGGTTACCAAACGTTTCCTCCAATAAATCAATTGTGACTCGAGCTGTGTGACATGTTGCGCCGTCTTGTTGAAACCACAGCTCCTGCACGTCATGGTTGTTCAATTGATGAACGAAAAAGTCAGTAATCATATCTAATTCCTGTGCACGATGGCGGATAGACTGATTCGGGTCTTCCTCTACGCTACGCTCTACAGCAGCAATGACTTCTTCTGTACGCACTGTACGACGTCTCTGTGGATGCGTATTATCATTTAGAGTAAACGTGGTGCGAAAACGTTCCATAGTTAATCGAATTAATTGCTCTGATGGACGATTATGTTGACCGTAAAATGGACGTAGTGCGCGATACGTATTTCGAACAGAACCATGATTTTAAAAATAAATTTGCACAATTTGGAAGCGTTGTTCAGGCATCAGTCTATTCATGTTGAAATGCCAAACCAAACTAAACATAAATCACGTGACAGCTGACAAAATGGCCGCCAGTTAAAAAAGTGTTGCCGACTTAAAGTTTTATACCTCTATAAAAAACACCCTTTACCTATTTAACTAATGATAAAATTAAAGTCAAAATTATTTTAATTTGAATAGACACGCTGAGTGACGCTATCCCGCGTAAGAATATTATTGGTGGAGAGTTATGAGGCAACCATATAAATTTAGTAATCTTGAACCAAATCCAACAAAAGTTATTCGCGTACGATGCACTTCCAAGCAAATGCTCGCTTGTTACTTCGGAAAAACCAGACATGTGGCAACTGTACCATTAGTTCAACGTCGGACGGTCAAATCTTGAATGGTACACAAGCATTTGCTTGCCAGAAGTATTCGGTAAACTATGGGAAACCAACCGCCGCTCTCCACCATTCTCCACCAGGACAATGCGAGCTTTCACACATCAGTTAAAACAAGAGAGTTTATGAGAACTGAAAAATCGAATTTGATGGGTCATCCGCTGTACAGTCCTGATTTGGAACCCAATGACTTCTTTCAATTTCCGAAAATCAAAAATAAATTATTCGACGCCTTAAGAAGCGGTTGATGCTTTCAAAATGCATATTTTGGAAGTACCCCAATCGGAATGGAAAACGTGTTTCGAAAATTGGTTCAAGCGCATACAATGTATTGATTTTATTGGAAAATACTTTGAAAAACAATAAAGCCATGTACGGTGATCAATTTTAGTTTCTGTTCTCTATTCCCGAAATATAAAATGCATCCCTGGTATAAAGAAGACCTAAAGATAAAATATAAGATTATACAACATAATGAAACCATTTTTGAAGAAAGTGTAATACATATAATTATAGAAACTTCGTGAAACTGATATTATCGCAGCATAACTTCGCTACTAATTCCACACAACGAACTACAGTGAAAGTTTGGAAGGGTAATTAACACCAAAAACCGTTGCCTTAGGTAAACTAAAGTTATGTACAATAAGACCAAATACTTAATATGAAATGAGAATAATGCTATCTAAAAAGTAAACGATGAAATTATTCCAAATATGATTATAGTTGGTTACTAATTTTACTAACTAATTCAAAATATACACAAATTCAAAGTTAAATACTCGAATTTTGTAGTTCCCTTTGTTCTTCTTTATTCGGTAAGAAATATTCATGTCAATGCAATTCTAGTGTATAATTTTCCTCTAGAATATCACTAATTCCGGAAGCCATACTTCTCTATTAAAGTATAAGGCAGTAATTAGATAACCATAGTAAGAGTTTTATAATCATCTCAAACACGTGAACGTATTAAGTATATTAATTTACTTCATGTAACATGCTCTGAAAATAGCAATGATAAAACTTATATAATACTTTATCTTTAAAGTAATAGTATCCGCCTGACTTAAATTTCTTGCGTTTATAACAAAGAAAAATGCTATCGCCTTCCCTCTAACTGTAGATAAAATATAAGTGAACCTTATATTGACAAATAGAGTTTCAATTTAAAGAAAATTACATTGAATTAAAGTAAATTCACCCATAAGTTATTATATTACCAAAATAATTTGAGACATACTTGAGTAAGTAAAACCTCACCAATTTTGTATAAAACAAAAAGTCTTTTTAATAAAATAAAATATTATTAAAAATCAGGTATAAAGAACACAAGTTCGTATATATTTGTAAAGGTATCTCTCCAGAGACGTAGATACGTATTTAATCTTTCTACAAAATCATCGGTACGCCCCTGCTGGAAAGATACATTTCTCTCCATCAGGGGCGTACTGATGATTCTGTAGAAAGATGAAATACGTATCTACATCTCTGGAGAGATACCGTTACAAACATATGAACTTGAATTATGTTCTTCACACTCGATTTTTAACAATATTTTATATTAAGAAGACTTTTTGAGTTATTATACTTATTACGTATTGTAGTGGGTTTATATAATCTAATATAACGAGAGTTCAATTGGTCTTCACGTCCGGGGTAGCTATGTATTGTAAAACGCATGTCGTTACTAATTTATAAATGTCGTGAGTCATGAATTACTACTTACTTGACAAAAGTTTGACATAAGTCAAAACATACATTACCTATTTTCTGTGTCACTTAATAGGTTACACTTAATAGGTTACACTTAATAGGTTACACTTAATAGGTTATATTAATAATTTAAGCACAGACATGCGTTTACAAATCCATGACTGCCCAGGACGTAAAGACTAATTGAACGCTTGTTATAAAAATGAAGTATGTCTGTTCACTCACTATAGGCTCCTATACCGTTCATGTGATTGCAATTAAACTTTGTTAAATTGTTGTTTTCGTGCTGGCGATGGTTTTCGTAAAATAAAAGTATCATTATTTTTTTCCTTGAGTGAAAATCAATGGCTTGAAGTGTGCGGTAAATATGTTTTGATGATCACGAAGTGACAGAAGGGGCTGTCATTAATTTAATAACGTTACCACGGAGAGACCGTTGTGACCAAGTGACATTACGGGCTCTAAATTTGATAAATGTGCTTTGACGTTGTCACGAAGAGATAGAATGAGCTTCTAAATAATTTGGCACTTATCAAAAAGACTAAACTGACTACGAGCTTGAGGTGCAAATTTCAAGAAACTATTCAGAGATTCTAATTCAGTAGCGTGAATTTCTCGAAGTACTAAATAATATTAAAAAAGGTTTAAATTATCAAAAAATGTCTAAACGTCAACATTCGTGCGGGTTTGATTAACTGACAAAACACCAACCGAGGAGCACGCTACACGCTATAACACACCATTGTTATGGTGGGAGATGAGTTTAATGCGCGTGGTGTTATTATTCATCGAGGGAATCATAGGATTCAACGTGTCGCTGAAACACATGGATCCTACGATTCCTTGCAGTATCCAATAATTTTTGGGAAGGGAAAAAGCGATACCACATCAATATAATGCAAACGAATCTAATTACAGTAAAGTGGAAACCTGCATTAACATGCGTATGATAATTTTTTGAACCTATTTAAACTTGAACAAATTTCTTATATTTAATTTAAGTTTAAATATTTTAACATTCTTTAAGTTTAGTTCGTAATACGACTAAAACTGAAGAAGACACTGTGTGTCGAAATAATTGTCATGGTATTTTGCCAATAAAGAGGAAATTAATTTAAATTGTTTTTTTCAGGTTTATTTCATCAAAAGTATGAATTTCCATCAAGTAAAGGTTACTTCGATTCAAAATCTGATTAAAACTATGTTAGTGAATGTAAATAGGGAAGATGAATTAGTAAAAACAAGTTATCACATATTATCTGCAGTGAAAGCTTAGACAATTAGTTAAAAATCTAATGAACTATGAATCTACATATCAAAGTTTAGATTATGTAGAAACCCAATATTACAATTACACAAATAGCAAATGTACGACTATTAAAAAAGTCGATGGCGCAAAACAAGACGAACGAAGACTAAGAACTATATAACACCAAAACAAAACAAGTATAATCAGAATAAAAACAGCATAAAATCGCCATAGCAGGACATACATTAGCAAAGAATATAGAAGATAGAAATGAAATAAGAACAGAAATAACTTATGAAAGGGTCAATATGTCAAAGATTTGTTTTTCGGAGTTTAATTGTTTTTCGTCACCTTTGCCTGATGAGAAAAGCTTTTTTTTCTTCTTCAGCCAACAATTCCTTGGAATATTTTGCATATGTGTATCTTTAATACATTAGAATCTTCTGTGCCTTCTTTAAATTTAAGACGCACTTGGGGCATTTATTTATTTGGCAAGTAATTGCAGCTTATTACCAATTCTTGCATCCCAAACACCATCGATTTTTCTCATGTCAAACCCTTCATACATCTCTCTTATTCCCATTTCATTCCCATTTTTATGTTATTAATCCATACCTTGCGTGGTTGTCCTCGTTTATATTTCTTTGCTGAAATCCATTCTATACCTTTTCCGGTATTCTTTCTTTATTAATTCTGCATAAGTATTAATATCAATTCAGCTGCTTTCCATTTATCCTATCTATAATAGTGTATTTGACTTCCATCCTATCCTTTCCTATCCTAAGTTGGACCATGCACAGCAAATTATTCAAAGCAAAACATAATCTATTACAGTGTTAATAATCATAATATTATAATTAATAATTTAGGCTTTCACATGCCCTAACAATTTAACGCCAATTACATCATAACTCATTCCACACAGGCTGTTCCAAAACTCCCGCACCATTGGGATTTCACTAATATTTTCTTTGTTATTGTTTCAGGACTGAAAAATGTTGACCACTGAAGAACGGATATAGATTATTCTTCTCTGTGAAAGACAAGGAATCTCCAACAGAGGCGTTGCAGATGAATTTAATTGGAGGTACCCAGAACGAGAGCCAGTGGCGCACAAAACGGTTGGCAGATTACTAGCACAGTTCGATGCTACAGTTAGTTAGCTGACACTTAAAGAAGTGGCCGTGCGAGCATTTCAGAAACGGTTGTAGAGGGAGTTTTGGCAAGGGTTATTGCAAGTCCCAAAAAATCAATCCGCCATATCAGCTTGGAACTGGGCGTTTCTCGAAGCACAGTATGGGATATTTTGCAAAAGAACAAATTTCATCCGTATAAGTTACAATTATTACACCACTTGTCAGAAGACGATCCTGATCGCCGTATGGAAATGTGCTATTTGTTTCTGACAAAGTTGAAGAAAGACCCACAGTTTTTCTCTAAAGTTATGTTTTCGGACAAAGCTATTTTTTATGTAAATAAAGAGGTCAACCGACATAACCTGAGTTATTGGTAGGACAGTAACCCTCACTGGTACATCGGCAGTAAGGAGCAAGGAGCTGATCGCATCATGGTTTGGTGTGGATTGTGAAAATATCAGATCATAGGCCCCTTTTTCTGTGACGGCAAGGTTAATAGTGAAAATTACCTGACAATGCTCGGAGATGGACTGTTTCTTGATTTGGATTTCCAGGGTTTGGGAAAACCAGAATGGTTCATGCAAGACGGTGCACCTCCACAGTATGGTACACAAGTTCGTGAATGGCTAGATCGAAATTTCCCCGGTGGATTGGTCGTAGAGGACGTGTGGAGTGGGCCTCGCGATCTCCGGACTTAACTCCGATGGGTAGTGCTGTATGAGGTTATGTAAAATCCAAGGTGAGTCAAGATTAGAGACAAAGACTATTTGAAAGGGCTCATTTCAACTGTTTGTCGTTCAATTACCCCTACATTAATGGCGAACATTCTCCGGAACGCCGGAGATCGTTTTCAATTTTGTTTTGACTTACACGGAACAAATTTTTTGAAATATATTCTAAATAAATGTGTTATTAACTTGTACTGTACTTATTACTTGTAATCTCAATGGTGCGGGACTTTTTGGACACGTTGTAGAATAATGAAAAGCTTTCTCAGAAAACAGCTTCGGATTCGAGCCTGAGACGCCAGTGACGAGCCAGTAATTTACCACTGAGCCATCAGCCGACCATCATATATTATTAATAATGAATTACGAACTTAATAAAATATATACTGAAAGTTAAACAATGTTTACCATTTGACCAAAATCATAAAATCACTATCATAAGTTATAGGAAGAAATACCTTCAGAAATTAGTTTTCTTTTCTGTCACTTTTATCTGTTGAGAAAAATTATATCGAACATTTTGCGTTCATATTTAGTAAACTAATCTCGTATACAGCCTTAACAATCTTCACACATAAGACTTATTTGAACCATTTGCTATAAAAAAAAGTTATTTAAGTTGGTTTGAGTTTACTGGCTTAGAATTGAAATTAAATAATTATTAAAGTTGATCAAAACGTCGATAATACAAACTATGAAAATAAAATATTATCTAGTGCTATAATTCTATAAAAGGAAAATAACCAAAAGGAAAAAAGAAGAAGAAGCGATACTGTATCAGCAGAGGTAGGAGCTGATTCAATGTTAGATGCTATTGAACGCTCAAATGATTTGTACACATGTGTCAAATGAACAATGAGAGACGATCAAAATCGTATGGCAAGCAAAAGATACAAAAACGCGAACCTAGCAAAGCACAAAACGGCAAATGATCTTCAGTTCTGAGAATAATAAAAGTTACTTTGAATGAAGCTCAAAAGATCAACTAAAACAAGAAAGAAAGATTAATAATTGTTATTTTTACATGACACTAGTTATATTGAAGACGATAAATAAATTTCAATTATATTTTATACTGGAACTGTATTCCATTGATATTACCACAAAATCAATCTTAATCCATTAACTCACATAACATACCGGTATTAATGTGAGATTTGGGATTGTACATTATTCAGCGAAACCATAGATCACACAGTTTGTAAGCGAGGTGATTAAAATTTAAGCGATTTATATATATTGGCAGTGTGACAAATGATGCTGTAGAAGCAGATAACAGTCGTCACCAAGAATTGGTACTGGTAATCATCGGTCATTTCTCATGGTCTCCGCGTTATCTGAATTTCTAGACCGTTAGTTCGAATCTAAACCCCAGAACTGTATCCATCGCCTGGCCTTCTCTCTCTCTCTCTCTGGGCGTGTATATTGATTGATGTGTAACAAATTAAGATCGTAAATCTAATGCAGCTCTAAATGTAGGACGTTGCTGGCATGAATAAGCTCTCTTGAATAGATATCTATGTACGGGTTTTTATCGATTCAAGCATGAGCGTCTATATTAATACGGTGAAATTGTAAATAAGATAGGAAAACATATCAATGCCTCGAGTTGTCATGTTTGAATTATTCGAATAATTTATTTAAAGGAATATCTTTAAATCTTTTTTTTACTTTTATATCCCTTAACGTTCATGCAACAATTTATATCTAATGTCAGTTTGGTCTACATACTTTCACCATAAATGTTTCAATAAGTTTTAAACGATCACAAACGAAAAATTAACTACTAGTTTACGTTTAAAATAATTTAAATTATTTCCTGTGTGTATCAAAGCCACAAGTCGCAACCTATTTTATTTTTTTTTATTTAAAGTAGACTAGATTATCTTTCATATTTATATTTAACACAAATTATAAAAACACTTTATATCACTACTTTCATATTTAACTGGATTTCTTGACGATAGTACATAGTTCAGATAAATAGCAAAGCTAATGACCGATTTTACCAGTAAGCAATGAGTACCTTTTTTCCATTCAACTTTCATTTTTACGAGGATTGCTATTTATGTACCAGAGATTACAAACAAAAGCAAATATTTACCATTGAAAATGGTTATCCCTGTGATGCATTTTTGCATGACGTGCCTTCAAAACTTTTCTCATTGTGTACCTTTCAGAATTCACCATTCCAAAAAAAAAACAGGCGACCAGCTTTTGCTTCGAAGTGCTTCTTGCGCGAACAACTTTTGTTGGGTTTGGTTCGTCTTGGAATACCGTCGACTGCTATTTCGAGTTCAAACGCCTAGATCCCAGGTTCTTCACCAGTATAGATGTTGTACATGGCTTTAAACGCACAACGATTGTATTTTTGCACCAATAAACACTAGCCTTTCTTGAGCGAATTTAGAATTATGGGGAAACTAACGTCAATAAGTTTTTTTGATGACTAAATGTTCATGTATGCTTGTCATATTAATGCCCAGAAATGGCTCAATCTCACGATATGTTACATGATGGTCTTGTATTATCAGGTCACGCACAACATCGATATTTTCTGACACAAAAGCTGATTTTCGACGGCCTTTTTAAATTCGCCCGTCAGACAATGACCGTCACGATTTAATTTACTATACCATTGATATAACGTGTGTTCATTTGAAAAGTCAATCCAGGTTACTTTGAAATTTTGATAGAATAAGACGCAAATATATTAGTATGTGTTTGTTGTTCCGTAAACGTAAATCCAAATGACATTTGATAATGTCAATGACAAATATCAGTTAGTGCATAAAATAATCGTGCGTAGATTCTGGTCTAAATAAATTGCTTCTCAATTTTAAAATGGCTTTCACTTTAGAACATAAAATTTTTTAGTCCAGGCTTATTTTCGAAGTGGTAATAAAATCGATGGTTTATGGGTTTATTCAGTTCAAGATTGCATGGTAGAATTTCAAGTTGAGTTTCCACATTTTGTAATAGATTATATACAATTTAAGAATACCTTGGATAGAACTTTAAAACTTTTTTCTGAAACTGGTAGTCTCTTAAGAAAATAAAGCAGCGGAGCAGTTAAGAAACGTACACCTCAAGTTGTCAATCGTGTTAAAGAAATAATGGAAAATGAACCACAAACATCTGTTCGACATTTGAGTCAACAAATAAACCTTTCTGTTGGTACAACTCACAAGTTATTAAAAACAGATATGCAACTTTATCCATACCGTGTCACAGCAGTACAAGAATTGTTAGAAGTTGATTACCCACGTAGACTACAGTTTTGTAATTGGTTTGTAAATATGAACAATAATGGAGAACTTTTCAAAGAGTCATCTTTACTGATGCAGCATGGTTTTATAAAACGGGATACCTAAATTCACAAAATACAAGAATTTGGAGTAGTGAAAATCCACATGTAATTAATGAAGAATCGCTACTTCCAGAGAAAATTGGTGTTTGGGCAGCGATAAGGCAAAAGCGAATCATTGGACCAATATTTTTTCAGGGAACGTTAACTGCTCAAAGGTACCGTAAGGAAATTTTACAACCATTTGTCAATCAGTTGCATGATGATGAACTTCAAAATGCATATTTCCAACAAGACGGAGCATGGAAATTAATAACAATCCAGTAATGTTGCAGAATATCATCAGAAATTTTGAACGGAGGATTTTAAAGTGCATTGATCTTGAAGGACAACATTTGTTATAGTTTTCAATAAATACCTATTATTTGTTATTTATTTGTATGTATGAAACTGTCAAAATATACGACTTCGTAGGTTAAGTAGTAAATTTTAATTTACGACATGCTTGAACATTTGTTATAGTTTTCAATAAATACCTATTATTTGTTATTTATTTGTATGTATGAAACTGTCAAAATATACGACTTCGTAGGTTAAGTAGTAAATTTTAATTTACGACATGCTTCAAAATGTTCTAAGTAAATCACATGCTACTAGATTGACTTTTCAAATGAACACTTGTTACATAGTATCTGTCCACTCGATGTTTTGACTCACGGCATTAGTTGCGTGGCGTTATCACAGACATGGGCACCTGCAATATATGTATTCTTATTTCATTGAAAACCTAGTGGTTAAACAAGGATGAAACACTGAAGCGAAAATGTGGGATTGTCTTCGCCGTAAGACCAATAAGATAGACAGAGATAACATGCCATGGCACCTCTGTACTACGATAGTTGAATAATTAAATTTTAAGGTTTGACATCTTACTTTGGTTTATTTTCGTTTTATTGCTTTTCTAATTAATTTTCTTTCTATCTGGGAAATAACTGATCTTTTCGTAACACAAAAAACTGTTTTTAATACATTTTCAGTAAGTATTCTTTTCACTAAGTTATTTATTGGCTATAGCTTAAGAATTTAAATTTATTACAGATATGCACGCAAAACCTGTGAATTCACAATTCACAACTTGGGTTGAATGTCTTGAACTTTTTTGAAAGAGAGAAACTAAATCAAGCATCTCTGATAAATATAAATGCAGGTTTTGAGGTATTTTTTATATTGTTCTTGAAAGTAATATACTGAATTGTTTGTTATTGTTTTGAAATAAATTTCAAGTTATTTTTGTTGCAAAATACACTAGAAAAATTTTATAGAATTGCTTGCTTGCATTAGATATAGTTGCTCAAGATCAAACTCAGTCATAGAAGAAAAGCATTTATTGAAAGTAAATAAAAACATATGAAATCATCAAAATTTTACACAGCATCTAAATATAGACCTAAATAAAATAATGTTAAAACACTGTCATGAAACATTAGTAAAATTTATCAGTATTTTCATAAAAAATGAAAATCATACTCTGCGCTAATTTTTACAATATGCAGGCTAACTTTTATTGACATGACGGGAAATTTCATTCATAACCTTGACGTTCTTGATGTTTTATTAAAATTAATCGAAATAAATATAGCGAATTTTAGCTAATGAATAAAAAATGTTACAAAACTAAGAATATTTAGGATATAAATATATTTTTTATTACTTTTAACTACAATTCTATTTTATAAGTAATAAATTTGAGCCAGAAGTGTTGATTTGGTTCATATGGATGAAAATTAATGCGTCAATCAAAACATCGAATGGATTGATACTATGAAATGTTCAAGTCACTCTGTAAGCAACACAAATAGCACCCGTATAGCAAAACATTCTAAGTAGGTACGTACACTGTCAAAAATGTCAAACGATGTTAGATGGCATCTAGCAGCGCTAGTGTTGCCAGTTCCGGATACATAAATAGCTACCCTAGTAAATGCTCAATCCACACATAAATAAAGAATGAAGAGATAAATTTATTTGTTTATTAACATTGTATATATACATTCATAATCTGTTCTCTTCTATTATTACAATCTAGATCCTTTTTTAAAACAGTGGCTTTTCAATGCCCATTTTAATAATTTTATAATCCGTTGTTTGACAACGACGTTCTCATCTTAAGGAAAAACTCTAAACTAAATTGAAATAAAGAAAAGCAATTGAAAGTATGTATCCAATGTTATGGAAATTCACGCTTCATGAATCAATTCAAACCCAATTTTCAGTACCATATCATACAATGGATAACTATGACATTAACAGATAGAGAATATTTTGTCAACAGAAGCTGTTTCTAACATTTTGTTTAACGCCTGCCTATAGTATTTCGACTAAATATCTAAATATAACGCATTATCTACTAGTATAATTGATAAAATACTAAATATAATCTGTAAAAATGCAATGTTCGTATGTGTGTCTGCTATAAACTAAAAAACTATTGGATTGATTTACGCGCGTTTTATTTTACAAAATGATCCGAGTTGTCCAGGGAAGGTTTAAAACTATTGAAATCTTCAATCTTACTAGAAGAAAGAAAGTTAGGGGCCTAATAACATAATATCAACAGTAGCAGTACTATTATTTAAATATAGATGACACCACGAGACAATACTTAATTATTGTCGCAATGACATTGGAATAACATCATCTATTTGACACATTCTTTCTCGTTCTTCTAAAACCTGTCCCTCGATTTTATCAATATTTTCTTTAGTTCTTGCTTCATAGATCTGCCGCATCTTGGATCATCTTGAATTGAATTGATTGACCATTTCACAAGTTAGTCATCCTCTGATGAATATTTTTGTTATATGTTCTAACTGAATTTCATTCATTTCTTATTAAGTAAAACTCTGTAAAAATAGCGAAACTCCCCGTTCTAAACTTGGTCGGTTTGACAATAAAAGCTTGATGTCACTTTTTTTATGTTTAGATAGATAATATAAAAATCTCGCCTGGTATTAAAATTGACCTATTGAAGTTGAATTTTTATGGCCTCGGCCACGCATCCCGTATCTAACGGTAAATTTGAAGAGCCTCGCCAACAAGAGATTTGCTCCGATCAAAGTAATGTTTTAGTAATGTAAATATAAAATCAGCAACAGTACAGACTTCAAATTGAAACCTTGTATATAAGCCGTTAATGAACAAAACCTTTATAACCAGACTCGGCAATATTTGATCATTGTTGTCTAGCAAGCAAGTACGATCCAAAGAAAGTTTCATATTTACTTTCATGCATTTTTGTACTTATTAGTGGGGTTCGCTTTTATTTTGAATTGTTGTCTAAAGCAATTAGTTTTGTTTTTTTTACATTTTGGTTTATAAAGCATATCTCAGTCAATTTTAAAATCCCTTTATCAACCATTTCTACTAACAATAATTGATTCGGCTTTTATTTAATGAAGATTCATAATTTGAAATAGAAATGAAACTAATGGTTATAATCGTCACTTTTCAATACGTAATCGTAAAACGACAATTATTTCGCCAGCACAGTGTCTTCAACAGGTACTTACAGCTAGAGAGGACGTTACAAACTGAGAAATAACGTTTGCAACGTGCTCTTTAGCAGTAAATACCTGATGACGCCACTGTGTTGGTGAAACAATTGTCGTTTCACGATTACGTATTAAAAAGTGAAGATTTTAACCATTAGGTTTATTTCTATTACTATTAACTCTGCATCGCAGTAATGTTTCTCTTCCACGCTTTCAATAATTTTTAATTCATAAGTTATTTGTTGGCCTATTCTATTATCCTCATCTCATTTCAATTAGTTTAAATATTAATTCCGAACATTCTAAATAAATGCTAAAAATACTCTCGGAATCAATAAAAATAAACCATGCTTCATTATATACACAGCCATGTAGTAAAACGAACAAAATGACGTAATAATTTTCATACTTTATCGTGGTCCAACTCTCCTATTATAACTACATGAATAAGGCCTTTCCGTTGTCGAGAAGCAAAAGACGAAGAAATAAAACGACGGAACATTCCAAACCTCCCCCATTATATATTATCCGTGACACAAAAGGGACAAAAATTTTAATATTCCACCGTCATCGGCATCAAACTTTTTGCACATCTCTAGAACGCGAAAAAAAACGGATAAATACCCACCTGAACGGGCTGAAGGTGAACCTAGGCAAGATGAATAGGAAGGGAAACGGGGTAACAGGGAAAAAAAGAAAAGAATTACGGTCATCGATTTTTCACGGAAGCAGGCAGATTATGGTTACAGGTCGAGAGTAATAATGTGACGTGCATAACTTATTAAGCACTCGAGAAGCATAAGGGGGTTGATAATTCTCATCGAATATAGGCCCTCTTCACCGTTACTACGCTCTAACTTTAATCTTCCGTAGGAGAAAAAGAGAGTCTGCGAAGGGATTTGCGGAGGAAGGGGAAACCTATACCGACACATGGGAACCTTTGTATTGAAGTCTGAATTATATATTGGTACTCCCGCGTGCTTTCCGGATACATGCACTTCATGTTCACAGTTCTTTTTAAATTGTTTTGATGAAATCACGATCGGTCAATTAATATTAAATGTCAATTATGAACGTTCATACAGCAGCTATATAAAGAAGCGAAATAAAAACAAAATTGCAAGCGATTTTGTTTTATTTTCATTTCGCATTTTTCTTTTATTATATTCGATGGTAAATGAAAATTTCGCAACATGGGATTTTGCAGACTTCTTTTTAATTAGAGTTTTGTAAATATGCCTGTGTTGGTTACCACGCTAAATATTGCATGTTTTAGCATTTTTTTCGTATACCGCGTTAACTGAAACGTAATCCACATTGTTTTAAAACAGATGTAGATATTTTCCCTCAAATTTGCAGAATAGACGAAATTGCGGTGGGAGAGAAGACCTTAATTTTTATACGAAGTTGTGGAAAATTTCAAGCTCCTAATATTTATGTATAATAAAAATTGAACCTTGGATACCTATTAAATTATATTTTGCTCTTTTTTCCATGGAATAGCGTTTTTTGGCCCCCAGTTCTATTGAGACCGAAAGCTTTTGTAAAATGTTGGTAACTCTGGCGTAAAAATAAGCATAAAAATACGTAGCCGCTACCATCCGAATATCACAAAGTCTCTAATCGTAATGGAGCTGCTCTGTTACAATCCTATCAATTCTCCTTCAAGATCTGTTCTGGGTACCAATTATTATTATGCGCTATACTATACAGGCTGATTCATTTTCGGCCCTCACCATGGGGATCTCGCTTATTATTGGAGATAGAGTATAGGTTTAAATTTGGCAAAGTTGTTAAATTTTGTGTTTGTTATAAATCCGTAAAGAAAATAGACCTGTGACAAATGACCTTCGTTATTTAAAAAAAAAACGCGAAAACCCCATTTTCTTCTTTTACCTGTAGCACCGATATTTGGCCTTGTAGAGAAAAAATAAGAACACATCCTTGTGGCCATTTCTAAACCTCTATCCAGTGGTGTACTCTAAATTTTTATACGACGTTTCGTTTCTTTCTGGCCATCATCAACTATCTAATTTCTTATAGGCGCCATATTGGATTTAGACATCTTCAGAAAGAGTTTTTTTTCTGATTTCAATCATGTACCACATGCTGACTATAGTTTTTGACATTAGGTTTTATTTGAAAGAATAAATTATAAGATTAAATAAGGTAGCCATGGAATTTCAATCTGTCAAACATTTCATTTACTGTTCATTAATAATACAAAAATATCATACATTAACGAAGAGAAACGAGATATGATAAGTATTTTTTATTCTTCGAACCGAAATTCAACAGTAGCGAGTACAAGATATCTACAATTACGAAATATCCAGAACGACAACAGCCTCATCGTACCATTTTTCTAGATCTCGACAGAAATTTGGTCGAGAATGGATCGTTTACTAAGCCGCGTAATGGTCAAGACAACAGGAATTTAAATGAAAATCGACAAGATATTTTACAAATGGTAAATTAAAAGCGTGTTTTCAAATTTCATGTTAATCTTGTATTTTTATAGATAAATAATAATCCATCAATTTCTACACGCGAAGAAGCGTCAGAATTAAATTTATGCAAGTCCAGAGTTTGGAGAACTTTACATAAAAGTAGGTTTAAACCATACAGGATCCATGTTAGTCACTCTTTACTGCCTGGAGATAATGTGAGAAGGCTAGAATATTGTAATTGGTTAATGGGAAGGATAGAAAATGACGAAAATTTTTTAAGCAAAATCATCTGGTCAGATGAAACAAAATTTACAAATTCTGGAATGTTCAATAGAAATGCGGAGCACTATTGGACAGTACAAAATCGAATAAACGTTTGGATGGGTATTTTGGCAAATCGTCTCTTAGGACCAGTTATGCCTGAAGAACATTTAAATGGAGAAAGATATTTAAACATTTTACGTACATACGTATCTGACTATCTTGACGACAATATCCCATTAAATCAATTACAATATTTATGGTGGCAACAAGATGGCGCACCAGCACACAATGCAGCTGTTGCTAGAAATTTCTTAAATCATGAGTTTGCAAACCGTTGGATTGGAAATAGGGGAGTATTTGAATGGCCTGCGAGATCACCTGATTTAAGTCCGCTAGATTTTTTTTATGGGGATATGTTAAAAATAATATTTATAAAGTAGATGCGCCACAAAATATTGAAGAATTACGAGACAGACTTCAGAATGCCTTTGATGCAGTTCCTAGAAGAACTATACAAAGGGCAGTACGAAATGGCAGAAGTTGTGCCCAATTGTGCATTACCGAAGATGGCCAGATAATTGAACATTTACTGTAATTCTTTATTGTTTACTTTTCTATGTATTTTTATTAATGTTTTTGTTATCTTGTACTCGCTACTGTTGAATTTCGTTTCGAAGAATAAAAAATACTTATAATATCTCGTTTCTCTTCGTTAGTGTATGACATTTTTGTATTATTAATGAACAATAAATGAAATGTTTGACAGATTGAAATTCCAAAGGCTACCTTATTTAATCTTATAACTTATTCTTTCAAATAAAACCTAATGTCAAAAACTATAGTCAGCATGTGGTACATGATTGAAATCAGAAAAAAAAACTCTTTCTGAAGATGTCTAAATCCAATATGGCGCCTATAAGAAATTTGACAGTTGATGATGGCCAGAAAGAAACGAAACATCGTATAAAAATTTAGAGTACACCACTGAATAGAGGTTTAGAAATGGTCACAAGGATGTGTTTTTATTTTTTCCCTACAAGGCCAAATATCGGTGCTACAGGTAAAAGAAGAAAATGGGGTTTTCGCGTTTTCTTTTTAATAACGAAGGTCATTTGTCACAGGTCTATTTTCTTTACGGATTTATAACAAACACAAAATTTAACAACTTTGCCAAATTTAAACCTATACTCTATCTCCAATAATAAGAGAGATCCCCATGGTGAGGGCCGAAAATGAATCAGCCTGTATACATAATCACGCCTTATTGCTTGAAACAAATTTTTTGATTTGATACCAACACCACGAGTTGGGCTGACGCGCCGATCGGTAGTAGAGGAATGAGGCAAAAGACCTCGTGCTGGCTGTCAACCCAACTCGTGGATACACCATGTCATGCACTTTTTTAATCACGTCTGGAGTACATATATCTTTTCGAAGTGTTACTCATCAAATACACTGAACCAAAACATTGTATAATAACATAATCCTAGTATCCTATACAAGTTTGTACAAGTTTGTACAAGTTTCTGGTAGAGCTTGTTCTGAATAATTCTCTAACAAAAGACATCTTCGGAAATACTCGTAATTCAATGTCTCATATTCACACAATACAAGTCTTGCTGTTTCACTTTTCTGATGGCGTTGCTAGCTCTTAACCACTTCCAAGGTTATTGCATGTAGGGCGAAAAAGACGTAAATATAAGCACCAAAAGAAAAATCTAAATGCGAAAGAATTTACAACTTTTATAATAATAATAATTAATAATGCACGCCTTAGCATCCCCAATAGCTTAACAATTACAGAGGGCATTGGTAATGTTTGAGTTATTATTACACCCGCATCCGTGAAGCGACTTAAGATGTTTAGCTGTCGGCATTCGCCTTAAACAAGAAGAAAAATCACAATAACCTTTCCGAATAGCCCAACCCCGGATCCGCCCGCGGGACATTCGGCATGATAAGTCATTGCGTTACTACTAGGCTATCAGTCGGTAATCACAGTTAGTTCAGTTATCGAAAAAATTCTTGAAATCTAAATATTTACTATATTCAGATTTTGTGTTTTCAGTGATATGTATAGATGCACCTTATATTAAATAATTATAATTTATGCCTTAATATTCTCTAATAGATTAACTCAAATTAGGAGCATTGGTAGTCTAATTGTGAAGGAATACCGCAAAAACCTTCTTGAACCTTCTCCTCTATGATAAGCCATTACATAACCTAATATACTTTAGTTACTGTATTAGTACTTATTGTTGTTATATACGTTGTAAAGCCGCTAAAGGAACTACAAAAATTTTGTAATACAGCTTTAGTAACCACAATCTTACAAAATAATTTCCACCACATTCTATGTACTTGTCCATTTGTCAACACCAGTAATTAAACTAACACTTCCACAATTTGTTCTGAAAGCTGGGCATGCTCGTAGTTCCACTCACTAAGAAGATCCACATTATTGGAAAACTTCCTCTATTTTAACCTGTTCTTTACATGCAAAGTCGCACCGAGCATAATCTGAGCTGTAAGGTTGATGTTGCAGGACCTTCAGCTCATTTCTTGCGAAATATTCAGAACATCCCTTAGAGTTGTCATGGTATAGAAACCAAATGCGTGGCCTTAAGCGAGGACGAATAGTTTTGAGTGCTTCTATTACTCTATACAAGCACTCCTAAATGTACCACTTGTAACAATCTTTTGTATTTCCAGTATTTTCCACCATTTTCTTCTTAGCGGATCGCGATCACCGTATAGACACGAGCGTGCTGTCATTTTGAAGGAGCGTTAGTCTGAACTTTAGTGCTTCATTCTGAACTGGCAGTATCGTTCCGAAATTTTCACTCTACAATTCCTTATACGATGTGCAAAATCATCTAACAGAGTATTCATTTCCTCCAAACGCTGACCAATATTCAATCCACAAGTAGTTATAGTATAAAATTTCCGGGTGCTCCATTGTTTTGAGTAAAATGACATGTTGAACTATTTACAACTATCACTTGAGGGGCGAAAGGGACACTAACTAGACTCACCGACTGCAGTATAGGCTCAAGTTACATTGAACATGTCACAGAGTCCAATAATCGGTGGGTTACTCATTTTAATTATTAGCGAAGTTGGTATCTGATACTATTTCTTATTATTTCCAGACTAGATTATATTATATTACTTTTCCACTGCGACTTTCATCTACTTCTTGGAGCATAATTATTGACAAGATTGTCTTTAAACTTGTGTACTTGGGAACTATCCACAGTATAACATATAAATATATAAACGCACACTTAAAAATCGAAATCACGTGTTTGCCAATATAAATATTAAGTAATATTTTCATAAAAGATAGCAGTACTCTAAAAGCTCTTGACAAATTGCATTAACAATCGCTAAGCATTGAAATGAACTTCATATTCTTGCACAAAACAGATAACATAAAATACCGCATATTAATCTAATTCAAAGCACTGTATGCACTTTTCGTTGTGCTTTCATTCAATTGCAAATGCACCTGTCATATCTACAAGGTCTCCATCCTATTCCATATACCTTAATTAATTTCAATTCATCGTTCGCTATCGGAGAAAAAAAATCTTGCATGCGCTCCAACATAACCCGGTTATCCTCGTACTGTTGCGTCGTCCTTATTTTCAAATTAAATAAGCATGAATACGCTCCGTCTACTCTTAGGGATCGATACACCTACCTCGCTCCTCTCTCCTCGCCTAGTTCTCTTTGTCCTCTTCCTTTTTGCCACCCCCACAGGACTATGTCGCGTTTCAACTTTGTTCTCTTCGGTATTTCTCTGTTGTATTTTACATTGCAGTTAATCCAATGCGATAGTTCTCCAAGTTCGATGAATTGAATTGTCCGTTGTATAGACAGAAAGGTAAGAGAAATTCCGCCAGTTTATATAAAGTAAAAGTATGTAGATTAGAAGTATCTCAAATGGACATAAATATATTGGAATTCAATTGAGGAATTTCAATTCGATCTTCCCTCTATATTGCTTTCAAAAAATACAAAAGCAGGTTATTTGATTTAAAGTAGCTTTTCGAAAAACTAAACGTTAAAGGACTTGCGATAGAATTTGAAGAACAAACATACCGTTAGATTATGATCCTGGTAACACAAGACTTAAATATTAATGATTGAGAAAATATATAACGTGATATAATACACAATGATAATAATAATAATAATAATATTAATAATAACAATAACAAAACCAATAAATTACATCATAGAATTTGTAGTAAATATCGTGCTATGTTGTGTACCAACACCGCAACATTAGCCGCTACCACCGAACTCATACCCACAGATATGTGTTACAATATAGTGTTTTC
Source organism: Melolontha melolontha (assembly GCA_935421215.2). NCBI lineage: Eukaryota > Metazoa > Arthropoda > Insecta > Coleoptera > Scarabaeidae > Melolontha > Melolontha melolontha. The sequence continues at coordinate 109,294,527 of OW285240.1, forward strand.
CTGCGGTTAATATTTTAAAATGTACAGTTATGTCAAAATAAATGCCAATACAATTTAATTATATTAATAGATTAAATATCTTTGAAAGAAAGAAATTATTTATGAATATTATTACAGAAACTGAAAAGTAGAACTTTAATTGATATTAACTTATTTGATATTGGAGGTTCGACTGAAAAATGATAAATAACGTTTTGAAATAGTCTTAAATATTAAAGCAACATGGTGTTAATAATCTTATTCTTGTTCCTAGGGAACGATTAGGCATAATAGAGTCTCTAATCGCTAAAATACATGTATATATATATATATATATATATATATATATATATATTTGTATATATATATATATATATATATATATATATATATATACGCATGCCCGTAATTATAATATAAAATAAAATATGTTCTTTGAGAGTAACGGCCAGGTAATTAAAAAAATATAAAAATAATTCAAAAATTAACTTCCTACATCCAACCTTAATAGGCACCGCAAAAAAGATATTAACAAAATTATATCACACCAACTGCATCTGACCGTTTTCTGAATTTTTATTCATACCAATAAATGTCATACAAATAATGTAGCGACAGGAATTAATTAGTAGAGCAATTAATTTAACAAACCCAAAATTCAGACCAGAAATTCTATTACAAACAAAACATTGTCTACAAAAAAAATAACTATCCCCTCTCATTCATTAACAAAATCACAAGCCAAAAATTGTTTCAACACTACAACACATATAGAGTAAATACCACAAAAGTAATGGAAAACAACTATCAAACTACTTACAAATATGTCTTAATACCTTATATAAACAACCTATCAAAAAAAAATAAACAAAATCTTAGCATCATATAACAAAAACGTAGCTGACAAAAACTTCAATAGCCTCAACAACTAACACATATTTTCATCATATATGAAATTCCATGCAACAACATTCCTTGCATACATCGGACAATTGAAACTGTACTTACAAGAACGTTTAAATGGACAAAAATTTTCGAGCCCTAAAGAAATATATCAAGCCCTAAAGAAACATATCAAACAAACAAAACACACCTTCACTTTCGAAAGTACCTCTATAATTACATCTGAAAAATAACAAAACAAGAAACATATTAGAAAGCAGCCACATACAAAAAACCCAAATTCCATATATTACAGAACAGACATAAATAACCTCTCAACAATATTCCTGCCCATTATATACCTTCCTCCACGTATAGTGACATTACAAACATACAAAAATAAAATTATATAATAAAATAAAAAAACACATCTTCGAAAACAGTCTAAGCCAACGCCTGTCGTATGGTAGGTGACGCTACAAACATTTTCACCCGTCAAAACGATAGTAAACGTATGCCCGATAGAAAAAAAATCTAAACCAGCAAGACATGTGTGTGCATGTGTTCGCTCATATGTCCTGGGGAGGACTCCTGATGTCTCTACATAATACTTTTAACCTCGAAGAATATAAAGAAGAATTCACTGAAATGTCAGGCCATCTAGAGTCCGACTCAGGAATGTCCCTGAATGCGGTACAACGTCCTAAAGATCAAACACATATCTCACGACCACGAAAGAATTAGAAACATATATATATATATATATATATATATATATATATATATATATATATATATTATACAAACTATATAAAAATGCAAAAGTGTTTCTTTGAGAGTAACGACCTAGTAAGTAAAACAATATTTAACCCATAGTTATGTTTCAGTAATATGTATACTACCTTTTTCAAACTATAATTTTATTAATCGAAATTTGTAAAAGTACAATGTTTATGTTGAATCAGCTACTTAAACTAAGTACTAGTCTGTTAAAGTAAAAATTGCATAGTATTTGCAATAGTGCATATTGTCAGTCTGCATTCTAATCTTTTAATTTAATTCATTTAGTTTTTCGAGTAATGAATATTGAATATTCATCAACATATTACATTTTAAATCTTGGTGAGTATCTACAATTAATTAAAAAAGTTGACGAACAGTGTAACGTTGTAATGTTTGTCAAAGTCAAAATCAGCCATCGAAGAGTGTAACTTACCAAGAATTTTGCATAACAAACATCTAAAAATATAAATTGTTGTGGACAATAAACCTGAGAAAACACTAATAGGAGTGTCTCTTTCTTTATTTGCGTTTTCTGGAGCTACCAAAAAATTATAGTCCAAGAATTCAAAAAAATACTTCTTCAAGCGAGCGCTGGAATGTATTACGTATAGTAACTCCAGAGGAATAATACTGACTTTTATGCATAAATCATAGGACATCTGTTATATATATATATATACAGTGTGGTCATAATGCTTGGAACCAAGCATATAACCGCATTATTTTACATTTTTAGGAAAAGCGCTCGGACAGGTAAATTTTATTTTTTAAAACGCCATCTTTTGACATACAATTTTTTTCTATGACGTCATTGGTTTTCGAGTGATGACGTTATCAACACTTTCTTTAAATGGCAACCATATTATTTTTTTCTCGTTTTTGGTAGATCATTTTTGTGACATTTATAAATGATTTAATTCTGACAGACGTAACTAATGTTTTTTGTTTTATACAAATGTAACTATACCTATTTATTTTCCAAATTTAATGAATTTTTAATAATTGGACTTTGTTCTTAATTTTTTTTTTAATACAGGGTGGGGCACAGGAACCGGATGTTTTTAGAATGCATAATATTCGACCATTAGAAAAGGAAAGGGTATTTTACAGGTGGGGATACCTTCCCTGACTCAAAGCATTTTACTGTCAGTTACTGTCATGGAGTCGTGGACGCTAGAACAGCGCATATTTGCATATGATTCTTTCGTTAGAAGTGGTGAATCAGTGACTACGGTTCAACGTGAATTTCGTGAATGACTCTGTCCCCACGCGTAACACAATCCTACGTTGGGTTCATAATCTTCGAACACGAGGCTCAATACTCAAAATAAAACCGCTCGGATCCCAACGTACAGTGCGCACTCCAGAGAACGTTGAAAGGGTTAGACAAGCGATACTGCGGAGCCCACGCCGCTCTGCTCGGGCTCATTTGGCCGGACTGCGAATCAGTAATCGTACTGTAAGAAGGATTTTACATGGTGAATTACATTTGCATCCATACAAAATAGCGGTTGTGCAGGAATTGAATGAAAGGGATTACCAGCAACGAGTGAATTTTGCCCAACAAATGCTTACACTTTATGAGCAGAACGAAAACATGTTGGTGGTAATGAGTGATGAAGCCCATTTCCACCTTAATGGGGCTGTCAATAGACAAAATTGTCGGGTTGCCGAAAATGCTCAAGAGCTGCATTAAAAACCGCTGCACAGTCCTAAGGTTACAGTTTAGTGCGCAGGGGGGGGTTTGGCGTTATCGGTCCCTATTTTTTTGAACAAAACGATGTTACCGTTACTGTAACATCGGCGCGTTACATTAATATGGTGAACACTGAATTGCAAAGAGGAGGTTTGGATCCTCTACAATTATGGTTTCAGCAAGATGGAGCCACGGCACACACCGCCAGAGCGTGTATTGCTGTTCTTCGTACTCTGTTTCCTAATCATCTCATTTCGAGATTTGGTGATGTTTTATGGCCTCCTCGGTCTCCCGACTTGTCCACATGTGATTTCTTTCTATGGGGGTTCCTCAAGTCTCGGGTTTACGAGGGTAGACCTCGTACGTTACAAGAACTGAAGGATGCGATACGTCAACAAGTTAATCTAATTCCTAGAAACCTGCTGGAAAGAGTGGAAATCAATTTTCGTGAACGACTACAACAATGCGTAAACGAAAACGGACATCACATGCCTGAAGTAATTTTCCGCAAATTATGAAATGCTAAATTCTTGCGTATGTAATCCTACAAATAAATTTCTTTTACTGCAAAAACTGACGATTTTATTGTTATTTTAAAAACATCCGATTGCCGTGCCCCACCCTATATATATATATATATATATATATATATATATATATATATATATATATATATATATCTTTAGACAGAACTGCGGATAGGAAAGGCACCCAAAATTAATTAGAAAAGAATGGGATTGATGTCAAAGTCAATATAGTATAATTTTAATCTTGCTACAGTCATTATTTATATTAATCTATTAATATTATCAATTGCGGATTCAAATCTTATATAGTTAAGCAAATTAATTAAAAAAAACAACAAATGTCGAGTAAATAATTAAAGTAAACTCTATCAATAATGTTTTATTCAAATTAAGTAATTTTTTAACTTACTTACTTTTAACTTAAAATATTCAATTCTGTCAATAATTTGTATTGTCTTGCATGGCTCCTAAAAGAAAATTTGTTATCTTTACAATAAGACAAGAATAGAATTATATTTCAATTATATAAATATAACAAGTAATTTGTATTATAACAGGAAACTTCCATGTCTTAAAATAAATAATAACATTTTGAAAGTATGACGTTGTTTATCTAAATCTAGTAATTTTTAAAATATTCATAGTTATTAACTATTTTTTTAGATTTTTTTTAAGATGTTAATAAAACCCCCCTGAGATAAGATATAGTGCTTATTGTATCTAGGACTAGCTAAAGCACGTGGTAATTTAAGGTTATTATTTTTCAAGCAGAGCATCAGTTAAACCCTTGACATTAAACTTTGACAGTACAATTTAATTACATCTTTCAAATAGAACATCTGCTACATTATATTATTTGACATATCCAACGTGTGACTACACTTCTTATACCATTATATTTATTTGGCGCTTCCAAGGAGAGCTCTATTATAATATATGTATATAACAGTGTTCATTTGAAAAGTCAATCTAGGTTACTTTGAAATTTTGATAGAATAAGACGCAAATATATTAGTATGTATTTTTTTTTTCTACAAACGTAAATCCAAATGACATTTTATAATGTCAATCACAAATATCAGTGCATAAAATAATCGTGCGTCGATTCTGGTTTAAATAAATTGCTTCTCAGTTTTAAAATGGCTTTCACTTTAGAACATAATTTTTTTTTAGTCCGGGCTTATTTTCGAAGTGGTAATAAAACTGATGGTTTATGGGTTTATTCAGTTCAAGATTACATGGTAGAATTTCAAGTTGAGTTTCCACATTTTGTAATAGATTATTAGATTATATACAATTTAAGAATACTTTGGATAGAACTTTAAAACTTTTTTCTGAAACTGGTAGTCTCTTAAGAAAATCAGGCAGCCGAGCAGTTACGAAACGTACACTTCAAGTTGTCAATCGTGTTGAAGAAATAATGGAAAATGAACAACAAACATCTGTTCAACATTTGAGTCAACAAATAAACCATTCTGTTTGTACAACCCACAAGTTATTAAAAAGAGATATGCAACTTTATCCATACCGTGTCACAGCAGTACAAGAATTGTTAGAAATTGATTACCCACGTAGACTACAGTTTTGTAATTGGCTTGTAAATATGAACAATAATGGAGAACTTTCGCAAAGAGTCATCTTTACTGATGAAGCATGGTTTTATAAAACGGGATAACTAAATTCACAAAATACAAGAATTTGGAGTAGTGAAAATCCACATGTAATTAATGAAGAATCGTTACATCCAGAGAAAACTGGTGTTTGGGCAGCGACAAGCCAAAGGCGAATCATTGGACCAATATATTTTCAAGGAACGTTAACTGCTCAAAGGTACCGTGCGGAAATTTTACAACCATTTGTTAATCAGTTGCATGACGATGAACTTCAAAATGCATATTCCCAACAAGACGGAACACCTTGTCACTGTACTGCAGAATCTTTGGATTATTTAAGAGAATGTTTTGATGAGCGTATAATTAGTCGAAATACTGAAATTGCCTGGCCTGCACGTTCATGCGATTTAACACCTTGCGACTTCTTTTTGTGGCCTTATCTAAAAAATAACATATTTCGAACACCTATATGGAATTTGAATGATATGCTGCAGAGAATCGAACAGAAAAGCAAGGAAATTAATAACAATCCAGTAATGTTGCAGAATATCATCAGAAATTTTGAACGGAGGATTTTAAAGTGCATTGATCTTGAAGGACAACATTTTCAACATTTGTTATAGTTTTCAATAAATACCTATTATTTGTTATTTATTTGTATGTATGAAACTGTCAAAATATACGACTTCGTAGGTTAAGTAGTAAATTTTAATTTACGACATCCTTCAAAATGTTCTCAGTAAATCACATGCTACTAGATAGACTTTCAAATGAACACTTGATATATATATATATATATATATATATATATATATATATATATATATATATATATATATATATCGGTTATATCATTAATGGAATTTTTATTTTTAGTAAGTGTATACTTTCTAATATATTTCTGACATTATTATTTTCTCTTCGTTACTTTCGTTTAATTTTAAAACAGTTCTGTAAGCTCTAAATCAAAGATAATTCTTATAACTTGCAATATATTCTATAAAGTATGTAGAAAATGGCCTAACTCAAAATGAGATGCACAATATAAAAATAAGTTAACTCTCAGTTGATCCTTGCTGGACATCTATACGAATAAACAGCTCTATTAGGTGTAACAACGCCAGCACAGTTGTCCATTCATAAAGACAATATAATACCGATGACGTCATTCAAGTTCGTATCATTTTATTTCGTCTGTACTAACGGACAACGGAAAAACCAAATAACACCGAAATAAAGACGTCTTTCAAGTTCGTATAATATAAAAATAACTAACTTAAAAAAGTACGCTAAATGTATGTTAAATATCCAGTGTCGGAATAGAATTGAAAACTTCCTCCGATACGTCGGGAATTTTAAATTTTCCGGACGCCTTTACCCTCTAACTGTGCTACAAGAGTGATGATATTACGTAAGCCCATCGCGTATATCGGAATCGATCGAAGACGACCGGAACAATGCAAATTAATGATGTCATCAGGAACATCGTTCAGAAAGCAATAACGACCTCATCCTAGAATATTAAAGGTTGCACATTCTTGTTTTAGACTTTTATCGTTGAGAAAACTTATTATATTATCGGTTATTATTTTCTTCGATTCTCTCTTAAGGAGCATTGTGCAAATGCAATATTAGAAAATCATATTTATTAAGAATGGAGAACCTTGTTAACGACAGGGTCACAGAACGAGTAGTTGATATAATGATATTTTAGATGAATATTCACGTATCGTAGACCTACACATTTGTTACCTACATCGTTCTAACTTTCAAGTTAAAACCGCGTTATTTGTATATAGGGTTAAGGTGGTTCTTATATGGCCTTTTTCAAATATTTTATAATTTTGCTTGGGCTCCCCTCAATTTGAATCAATTCTGATGAAAAATCAGCTGTTTGAAATTTGGGCTGAATCAGGTAAAAGGAACAGGTGCCCCTGGGCTTTTAAAATCGAAAAATCCATAAAAAAAAGCGAAATCATCAAATTTTTTGGGGCAAATTTATTTTTCTGAAATCGGCCAAGATTGCCTACTTTCTCGGCGCAATTTCAGTTCCCAAAGTAAGCTATTCCAGTATTTTAGTCCGTTGCTATGCAACTATCAGAAAACAGTCCGGGAAGATTTTTTTCGTCCTAGTCCTGGAAAATCGGTAGCTTTCCCGTACCGGCGGTTTTTTATATACATTTTAGACAGTAAATAAATACACGCAGACAACATTTCCAGCAGCTTTTACTAACTCCGGTGGTGTCCCGCACATCAGGACATCATCAGCACTGTCCATTTCAAATTTTTAAGTGGGTAAGTAGGTATTAAAGCAAAATAATAAGTAATGAATCTCTGACCTTTTCCACAACAACTGTCACTGAAACGTCACCGTCACGGAAACGATTTCATAGGCAATTATTATGGTAATGAAAATATGTTATGCATTTATAAAAAATCTTTAATTTATAATAATGTTGATTACGATTTTAGAAAAAATAGTATGTGTACCTCGTAGTAAAAGCACATCCTCGGACTCCAATGCTTGTTGGCCTCGGCTTAACGCCTCGGCCAACAATTTACATTGTCGTCCGGGAATGTATCGCTTTTACTACTAGATACACAATGTACTATTATTTACTAATATAGGTAGATACCAAGGTTAGTAAATGTATAAGGTTGCCGCGTAACTAATGGCAATTGCCATATTGCGCGTCATTAGGCGTGCCCATGCGTTTCCTGTCTAGTTGACTAGTTGTCAAATTACCAGTCTAGATTTATGTTTGTAGTGTTCGTAGCGATGTTTTCTAATTTCATAGTATTTTATGTGCTTATATTATAAGTGTTTTACATTACAGTGAGAGCAAAACATTGAAAAAATTTAAAAAAATTGTAAATTAAAGTAAACTAAATAAAGTCAACATGTCTACATGGTTGAAATTTAAAAAAAAAGTATTTCTAACAGTATCAAAATTCGACCCAGTACCCCTAAGAGATAATAAAGTTAATGATGGCCAGATAGAACCGAAACGTCATATCGAGTTTACCATTAGATAGTAGATCAAAGCCTCGAGAATGTGTTAGAGAAAAGAAGAAACTGACTTTCTTTCGTTTTTTTTTTGAAATCTCGAAAGTCATTTGACACAGATCCATTTTCTTTCCGGTTTCATTACAAACACAAAATTTAGCAACTTTGACAAATTCAAATCTACCCTCTATCTCTAATAATAAGCAAGATCTCCATGGTGAGAGTCGAAAATGAATCAGCCTCTATACACAATCGGTTATTTTCATAACTCCTAAAATAAATTCTTCAAATTTACGTAAGTAACATTAGATATAAAATTTCCAATTATGATTAAATATGTCTACTCTCTCAAAAAAAATAACAATTGAGCTAACCTTTAGCATGGGCATTGTTACAGCCAGTATCTACCTATTGGTAATTAGTAGAAACATGTTAATACAGAATCAATATTATCGGCAAAACAGTGGTGAATAAAATGCGATAGATATTGTTCGTTCTTAAATTATTATTAATATGAAGCCATTTCAAACAAAATCGAAAAGTATACATAGCCTCGTTCTATTTTGGTTTAGCTTTTATAAGCTTGAAAAAGCTGTTTCCGCATAAAAAATTGTTTTGGCCACAAGTTGTTCACATCTGTATTCTAACATAGATGTACTTACCTTTACAAAAAACCGGTATTATTTCAGAAATAAAACATGTCTATAAGTTATAGATCGATAAAAAAGGACGTTACTTATTCTATATTCTGTTAGTTTTTGTTCGTCGACGGCAAATAGAAATCTCATTTAAGACTAACAATCCCCTCATCGACATAAAAAAGGAGAAGTAAATCCTTGAAGCACCCCCGATAAGCTTCAGGAGACATTCCGAATTGAAAACTTCGACCAGTACGTGAGGGATTTTAAATTTCACCCAGACGGTGCTGGTCTGGGTCAACTTTCCACAAATTTTTAAAACAATGGACGTGACGTGACGTTGAAGTGGTGTAATTAGTGGCATCGTTTTATAAAGCCGGTGGTGGTGCCGTGCCATTTTCCCGTAATGAACATGTCTCTTCTGAATGGTAATTTTCCGGTTATTAAGTCGCCACTTCTAGAATGGGAATGGTAGAACGAGATTTCTGCCACTGTTTTGCTATCACGCTGGAATGGTTCGATACGAAATGTAAGTTTCGTCTTGTTTGTATTCGATAGACAATGACTCAGAGAACAATTGGATACGCTCGATGTGAATACCTAATTTTAATTGACACACAAAATAATATGTTAACGTGTCTGTTAAAAAGTTTTGGATAATATCAAACTCTCGCCATTGTGTATTCTACTTATTTAAATTTGTTTATTTTATTTCATATTTCTTGCATTAAATTTGTTAGATTATACGAGGGCTCTTTCGCCTTTAGAATGCCTCTAGCAAGTCGTGATATATATTGCTATTTTTTTGATATTTTAACCTAGCTATTTTTTTTGTGGTATCTATATAGCAGCCCAATGCCTGGTTAAAAGCTAGTGAAGATCCTAAGACCGTTTGGAGTATATATAAGGTTTGTTCCAACCGGTTTCGTTACGGTACGCGTATCGTTTGGAGATCATTTTGTGCGCAAGCGTTTGTTTTACACTGCTTTTGTACCGTTAATAATTGTAAAGAAGTTGGAACGTATTTCCGATCGTTAAGTTATCAATCTATTTTGTAGTATTACCAACAGTATAATTGTCATAATCAGCTTTGTACTGTCCTATTGTGTGATATTGCTATTGCCAACTATAGTTCTCACAGGATGAAGTATGTAATTTGCATGTTAGTACAGAAGGTACATCCTTCAGTCTGCGAACTATTTTGGTCGTCTCGTGATTGGTTTGTGTACGGTCAAAATTTAGTTGGAACACTTGTGGTATCCTTCAATCTACGGTCTGAAATGAAATTGGAACGCTTTTTCTGCCGTTCGCATGTACCGGACCGTCACTCTACGGTTTTCTTAGTGAGTTGAAACAAACCTGTAGTGTATGTAAAATGTTTCATAGCTTTGTTACTACACCACTTCGCCATGAGGTGATAGAAATGTTGATTTGACTTTGACTTCCTCAACATTTAGGGGTAACTGAAGAGAATATAGATTCCGAGAAAATAAACCTCTTGCATGCTCTACCTCTCGTCTTGACGTTCGAAACCTCGACCAACAGGACGTTGTCCGATACTTTAACTACTTGCGCCGTTCGGATGTGTCAAGCTCAATGACAATAAAAGTTAAAACACATTTTAATTTTTAAACTGCAGTTGGTTAAAGTCATCATTTGTATAAGAAGAACAAAGAGCATTATGAGGTTGTTACATTTTACAATTTCAAACATGGCTTAAACTGAAGAAAATGTTTGAGATAATTAACCATCGTAAAGGAACCTATTGTGTGTAGTACGATTAATGCCATGCTTAACTCGCCTGTTTGGAGAGTATGCAGTAACTAGTGATGTCGATTTGGTGCTTTTAGGTAATCGTTGCAATTCGATACTCAAACCGTAAACTAAACGTTGAATGTATTCGTTACATCGATTACTTTGACTGCTATGATTATTTTAATACTTCAATCACTTTGATTATCTTGATTATTTTGATTATTTTGATTATTTTGATTATTTTGATTATTTTGATTATTTTGATTATTTTGATTATTTTGATTATTTTGATTATTTTGATTATTTTGATTATTTCGATTATTTCGATTATTTCGATTATTTTGATTATTTTGATTATTATGATTATTTTGATTATTTTGATTATTTTGATTATTTTGATTATTTTGATTATTTTGATTATTTTGATTATTTTGATTATTTTGATTATTTTGATTATTTTGATTATTTTGATTATTTTGATTATTTTGATTATTTTGATTATTTTCATTAATTTGATTATTTTGATTATTTTGATTATTTTGATTATTTTGATTATTTTGATTATTTTGATTATTTTGATTATTTTGATTATTTTGATTATTTTGATTATTTTGATTATTTTGATTATTTTGATTATTTTGATTATTTTGATTATTTTGATTATTTTGATTATTTTGATTATTTTGATTATTTTGATTATTTTGATTATTTTGATTATTTTGATTATTTCGATTATTTCGATTATTTTGATTATTTTGATTATTTTGATTATTTTGATTATTTTGATTATTTTGATTATTTTGATTATTTTGATTATTTTGATTATTTTGATTATTTTGATTATTTTGATTATTTTGATTATTTTGATTATTTTGATTATTTTGATTATTTTGATTATTTTGATTATTTTGATTATTTTGATTATTTTGATTATTTTGATTATTTTGATTATTTTGATTATTTTGATTATTTTGATTATTTTGATTATTTTGATTATTTTGATTATTTTGATTATTTTGATTATTTTGATTATTTTGATTATTTTGATTATTTTGATTATTTTGATTATTTTGATTATTTTGATTATTTTGATTATTTTGATTATTTTGATTATTTTGATTATTTTGATTATTTTGATTATTTTGATTATTTTGATTATTTTGATTATTTTGATTATTTTGATTATTTTGATTATTTTGATTATTTTGATTATTTTGATTATTTTGATTATTTTGATTATTTTGATTATTTTGATTATTTTGATTATTTTGATTATTTTGATTATTTTGATTATTTTGATTATTTTGATTATTTTGATTTTGATTATTTTGATTATTTTGATTATTTTGATTATTTTGATTATTTTGATTATTTTGATTATTTTGATTATTTTGATTATTTTGATTATTTTGATTATTTTGATTATTTTGATAATTTTGTATATTTTGATTATTTTGATTATTTTGATTATTTTGATTATTTTGATTATTTTGATTATTTTGATTATTTTGATTATTTTGATTATTTTGATTATTTTGATTATTTTGATTATTTTGATTATTTTGATTATTTTGATTATTTTGATTATTTTGATTATTTTGATTATTTTGATTATAATTTTGATTATTTTGATTATTTTGATTATTTTGATTATTTTGATTATTTTGATTATTTTGATTATTTTGATTATTTTGATTATTTTGATTATTTTGATTATTTTGATTATTTTGATTATTTTGATTATTTTGATTATTTTGATTATTTTGATTATTTTGATTATTTTGATTATTTGGATTATTTGGATTATTTGGATTATTTGGATTATTTGGATTATTTGGATTATTTGGATTATTTGGATTATTTGGATTATTTGGATTATTTGGATTATTTGGATTATTTTGATTATTTTGATTATTTTGATTATTTTGATTATTTTGATTATTTTGATTATTGATTATTTTGATTGTTTTGATTATTTTGATTATTTTGAATATTTTGATTATTTTGATTATTTTGATTATTTTGATTATTTTGATTATTTTGATTATTTTGATTATTTTGATTATTTTGATTATTTTGATTATTTTGATTATTTTGATTATTTTGATAATTTTGATAATTTTGATAATTTTGATTATTTTGATTATTTTGATTATTTTGATTATTTTGATTATTTTGATTATTTTGATTATTTTGATTATTTTGATTATTTTGATTATTTTGATTATTTTGATTATTTTGATTATTTTGATTATTTTGATTATTTTGATTATTTTGATTATTTTGATTATTTTGATTATTTTGATTATTTTGATTATTTTGATTGTTTTGATTATTTTGATTATTTTGATTATTTTGATTATTTTGATTATTTTGATTATTTTGATTATTTTGATTATTTTGATTATTTTGATTATTTTGATTATTTTGATTATTTTGATTTTGATTATTTTGATTTTGATTATTTTGATTATTTTGATTATTTTGATTATTTTGATTATTTTGATTAATTTGATAATTTTGTATATTTTGATTATTTTGATTATTTTGATTATTTTGATTATTTGATTGATACACTTTAGTGTACTAACATGATTCGAGCTATACAGTTTTGTACTTGAATTCAGTACTTCCGAACTTATAACCTAGTTACCTAGCTACTAAACCGCAACGACTTATATTGCATTTATGCAACAATCACAACTTTCATAATTCTTGATTTTAAATGTTTTGTAAATGCTACCTCTAATATTTGCAATATACCTACCGTTATGCCAGTAGTGAAGAAAAACATTTAATAATGCCAATTTTATATTATAATTTACCTCCTTGATCTAATAATAATAATATACAAATTTAATTTTCCAAATATTGGAAAAATTACCCGTAGATCTAAGCAACTTTAAAGATTTGGAAGCTGAAAAATAGACTGAAGTTATATGTACTGAAAAAGTTTATTTGGAATCAAAATGTATTCCTAACTTCCTTGTTTCACCCCCGTTTGACAAGTTTGTCAGACAAAGCCATGTAATCATAAACCGCAGAATCTATACATCTAATGCATCTATTCACAGAACATTTTTGGAAATTTAGAACCAACCGACTTGGTGGCGACTGGCTTGAAATCTGAAACAGACAGTAACAAGAAAAATCCCTAGCCACAATATACATTAATAAACTTCAAATATGTGTTTCAAATGGTTTTTGCGTAGTGTCTCTGGTTAAGATACAACCTTTGAAGTTCTCTTCACCAAATTGCCAGTGGGATAACATTGTTTTATATTGTAGTTAGGGATTTTTCTTGGTTCTGTCTGTTTCGGCCATTTAGATGTATTTTGTTTTGTATACATCACTCAAAGATACAAATACAATCGTGATATTTGTTTATTGTATTGTATATTTTCATCAGAAGGTCATTTAATATAAATATTAAATAATAATTGTCCAAGATTTGACCCTTAGGGAACTCCTAACGGCATTGAGAGCATAGCAGAGTGTATCCGCTATTCACAAAATATCCAATTCGATCAGTTATGTAAGATGATACTAATTTTAAAAGTCGTGGATTGAATCTAATGTGCTTTAACTTTACAAATCTATCTATAATTCATGGAGACAAATGTCTTGGAAAAATCAGTATAAATGACATCAACTTGCTTGCGAAAATCCAATGCTGAGGATGGAAATTGCGTGATATTGCCCAAGTTTGTAACTGTTGATCTGCCTGGTAAAAATTCATGTTGATGTATGTACAAATAAAGCTATATGAGTCTATAGATTTGGTTACATTAAATGTGATCCAGAAGTTTTGCAAAATAAAAAAAATACTAATAGGTCTGTAATTAGCAATATTTCTGGGGTCACCCTTCTTAAAATCAGGTATAATTTTCCCAAGGTATGGCTTGGGAAATGTAGATGTACATATTAACAATCAAATTAAATAAAATCATCTAATACGAAATAAACTACTCAAAAATGAATAAGGAATTTTTACTTTTTTGTATTTTTTAGATAGTATGGGTAAATATTTGTAGTGTATTATATTAGATACATAATTGTACACAACAATTTAAAATTTTCAAGTATATTTATTCAGAAAAATCGTTAGATTACTAAGAAATTATCAAAAATTAAATAAGCAACATTTTTAGCAATAGCTAAAATAAACATTTTTCTGTAACAATTAATTCTAAAATCGTGTATAATGGCCACGGACATCTCTCACAGCTGTACATCTTCGGGGCATACTCATAATGCAATTATTAATGTGTTCTTGTGACACTCTTCTCCAACACTGCGGTAAAATTTTCCGCAAGTGTTGCACGTTAACTGGGGGTGGATTATGTTCGTTGAGCTGTTCTTGAAGTCTGTCCCAAATGTGCTCTACTGGATTCAAGTCGGGAGACGTTGGTGGTAAAGGTAGATGGTTAATATGGAAGTCATTTATTGCTTGCATTACAATTTGTGCACGATGAGGTCTTGCATTATCATCAATAAAAACCATGTTTTCATCCACAGCCTCACGAAAGTTGGCCACATATTGCTGAATAATGTCATCTCTGTATATGTGTCCATTGACATTGTTTTCAAAGAGATGGAGGTTCGTACGTCCATTCAAACTAATGCCCGCCCACACCATGATACCACCGCCGCCAAAAGGCACCACAGCTTTTGTAAACTCGCGTCTATAACGGTCTCCCCGAGTTCTCCAGACCCTTACTCTACGATTATCACTAAATAAGCAGAATCTGGATTCGTCGGTGTATAAACCATGCTCCCATCGAAAATTTTCTGCTAGTCGTTGGTTAACCCAAGTTCTTCTAGCCATTCAATTGGCATTAGTTAATTTTTGGCGTCTCACAGGCCTGCAGCTATGAAGATCCATTTCCCTCAGACGGTTTCTGATGGTTTGATCCGAAACTCTAACTCCAGTGGCGGCACGTAACTGTGTTTGCAACCATACAGCACTTCTAAACGGATTCATCCTTGTCTGAATTCGTATGCAGCGGTCTTGTCTCTGATTTATTTTCCTCTCAGATCCACTACCGGGTCTTCTCCTTGCAGATCCTACCTGTTGGAATCTTGTTAGAGCCCTACTAACAACACTTGGAGACACATTAAAAATTGCGGCAATTTCTGCTCCAGATTACCCTCGCTGATGCAATAACGCAATTAAATCAAAAGTTCCTTTATTTAAATGACGTCTTGGCATCGTGAAAATGTGAAATGACCTTTAAAATGAATAATACTTGTCAAAAAATGCGATTTTTATAATTTTGTATTCTAAATTAATTTAAGGTTAAAATACAAGATTCAATATTTTATCACACAGAAAAGACATTTACCAAATAAAATGTCCACAAACGACTGTGGGCCTTCTAATTTATCTATAGCTTGAGAAAATACGTTAAATTTAATCGACTTAATTAGATCTGTTGAAAAAAGATCTAACTCCCTATTCATTTTTGAGTAGTTTATATTAATAGTTTAATCTAAGTATCACCAAAACTTCTCCACTTTTAAAATTTGTATAATATAGCGATGTACGCAAACCTACTTATCTTTATACATACGAGACATGGATCGTAAGTGTTTATGTACATCTTGAGCCTGACTCATGATTAAATTCGTTTATTAAAACTTTTCTAAAAGAGTTACTGGGCGTGCATTTTACATTGCATGAACCGTGGGTCTTCGAGTTAAGTTTTCGCTTCGCGTCCGCAGAGGCGAACTATAACTTTCACGATTTTGAGGTCGGACCACGCATAATAACGTATCCTTTCGCTGAAAAATTTAGTTTCGAAGTTTCCAGAGACCGTTGTTTCGCATATTTTCCCCTGCATACCAGAAACAGTTTACGGATATGAAAACTCGGTTCGAATTTATCTCAAAATCCGCATGAATGGAATTCGTGAAGAATAAATGAGGATATTAAATGAATATGATTAGCCCGTTTGAAAATTTCCATTTGTGAATATCGAAGAGGGTCATAATTTTATATTGATTTGACACAAGAATTATTAATATTTCTTCTTGCGTCTTTATTTCTTTCTAACTTTCAAAAATAACTTTTTTTTATGAATTATAGTAACCGTTGTCCTCATTTTTCTTTGTATAATTGAATTGACTCGCTTTTTGCTTTATGAAGATCCATAATTTAAAATAGATAGAAAACTAATAGTTAAAATCTTCGTTTTAGTAATATTTGTTCGTAAAACGACATTGGTTTCGTCAACATAGTATCTGACGAAGCTACTGTGTTGGCGAAACAATTATCATTCTATGAATAAATATTAGTAAAGTAAAAATTTTAATTATTAGTTTTATTTCTATTTTACTTTATCAAAATATTAGAATGGAATCGCTAAGGATTCCGCTAAAAGGGAGATCTGGTCATGGCTAGAAAAAGAACATAAAAGAAATGCAAGTTAACGGAAGGCCAACTCCATACTAAAACACTACTAAGGGAGCTGGGCGGAAGGTTTCCAGCCAACCTAATTCGTAGTAACAAAAAAGCTTAAAAACCGGACATTGTCCATTAAGAAAGCATTTGTACAGCATGATCTTGGTTAGCGAGCCCTATTGTAATAGATGCGAAAAATTGGAGGAAACCAGTCTTGATGTAATATGCACTTGCGAGGAACTGAAGAGACTCAGACAGAAACATTTCGGAAGAGATCCATTGGATCCTACGAGGGTACTCAAACTTCTCCTGAGGAGGGTAGTGGCTTTTATCGAGGACACAAGACTAACAAAGTGGAACTGAGAGATCTATTGGGGATAGTACAAAGGACAGTGTACTCAAGTGCCTGAACGTGCTGGCATCCAACCCAAAACAGAAGAAGAAGAACTCATTCATATTTAAAATTAAATTCAATACTGTTGCCTAGTATGAAACAAACATGTAAATAATTTACATATCTGTAACTATGCACATGGACAATACACCTCGTATTTTTAGCATTTACTTCTGCTTAATACATATGTTTCTGCCATATAGGCGTCCTCAGTTAAGCTAGTGAAGCAATGTATACAAATTAATGCAAACCTATTATAAACAACTGGTTTGTATCTGTATTTAAATTTACTGAAATAGCCCGCATAGATCAAGCAAGTTCCGTCCTATAAGAAGACAACTATTTAATAATTGCCATCTTACGGGCGAAAGATACTTTGTCCGGAGGGCTACCTATCGTTCGAACAGCTATGCTGCTACGGGAAACGATAAAATACGTATGTAGATGTAGTCCATTAACAACCTGCCAGATGGCGGTATATACGAAAAGGTTTTGTTTAAGTATGACAATACGTTAAGCACGTATAAAGCGTTTGTACAATATGAAACAAACATGTAAATAATTTACATATCTGTAACTATGCACATGGACAATACACCTCGTATTTTCAGCATTTACTTCTGCTTAATACATTTGTTTCTGCCATATAGGCGTCCTCAGTCCTCAGAAACATATGTATTAAGCAGAAGTAAATGTTGAAAATACGAGGTGTATTGTCCATGTGCATAGTTACAGATATGTAAATTATTTACATGTTTGTTTCATATTGTACAAACGCTTTATACGTGCTTAACGTATTGTCATACTTAAACAAAACCTTTTCGTATATACCGTCATCTGGCAGGTTGTTAATGGACTACATCTACATACGTATTTTATCGTTTCCCGTAGCAGCATAGCTGTTCGAACGATAGGTAGCCCTCCGGACAAAGTATCTTTCGCCCGTAAGATGGCAATTATTAAATAGTTGTCTTCTTATAGGACGGAACTTGCTTGATCTATGCGGGCTATTTCAGTAAATTTAAATACAGATACAAACCAGTTGTTTATAATAGGTTTGTATTAATTTGTATACATTGCTTCACTAGCTTAACTGAGGACGCCTATATGGCAGAAACATATGTATTAAGCAGAAGTAAATGCTGAAAATACGAGGTGTATTGTCCATGTGCATAGTTACAGATATGTAAATTATTTACATGTTTGTTTCATATTGTACAAACGCTTTATACGTGCTTAACGTATTGTCATACTTAAACAAAACCTTTTCGTAGACTGTTGTCTAGTTTTAAGTACATATTATTCACGCCTTTTTCAGTCTACTATCAGACTCAAAGCTGAAGAGCTTATCTTGATGCAGCACCTATTAACTTTTGTGCCATTACACTTAAACACCGAATAATATTATATGGTTTAACTTTATTTCAAGCTGGTGATTATATTCTCCACTCCAGGCGGCTTGGATAAATATAAAAATTTGCAGATGCAATGTTCGGGTTTGGATTATCACTAGTATTATTTGCATTAGGAGCATAACCATCGTTATGGCTACTGGGTCTAGAGAACTCATCGCAATTTCCTTCAAAATCACTCTCCATTATGCCATCATTTCCTATATCTGAAGCGTCACTTTCGCCATAAGATGGATCATCGCATTCATTTGTCCATTGCAACAACGCATCCTCAAACTTCGGATCACCAAACTTTCAACTTTGTATACATTTTCGCAATACGATTATTGATTTGTACTACAACTTCATTCAAAGCAATTTGCGATTCAACTAAATGACAAAGTATGCTGCAAGGGTATTTATACATCCTGTAATAATGCAGGTTTCAACTTGTACAAATATACAGATTCGCTTACTTTAAATTATCTGACAACACACACCAGCCATAACAAGCTGAGTCGTATTAAAAAAATTGTTTATGGACCTCACAAGCCCAGTTTATGTAAATGCAGGATAGCGATGATGCAAAAATTATTTTCTAATTTAAAAAATAAATAAGAATTGTTTAACCTGAGAAACAGTTAAATGAATACCTCTAGGTTAATTTAGGAATATTTAATACTAATTATAAGCAGTCAAATATTACTGAAAAGCCCGGTTAAGCATCTAAGAGTTAAGACATTTTATGTAAAATGGTATACAAAAAAAAAATAAAAAATTTAAAGCACAACAAACACGTATTCCATAAACATTCTAGAAACTCGTTTCTCGCATGAGCGAGCATCCTGTAGTCACCTATAGTAGTTGGTAATATTCGGAAATAAAGGGTCACGAGGGAGAACGGGGTTACTGCTAGTGCTAGCTGCTAAACGTATGTAAAACGTAGTCACATTTTCTTGAAATTCTATTTATTGTTTGCAGTTATCTAGTATTTTCTTTTGTTAACGGCTGCTTGTTTCTCTTTTCTGCTTTTTTATTAGTATTTTCGTTGTTACTGATTTTATGTCTAGCTTTGAAAATGTTTTCACTTCAAGCAACCTCCGATTCCAAAGACTGTACGAAACTGATTTTGACGAAAGAGTGCCCTTTCAACAATATACAACAGTTTCGTAGCGATGTATATATATATATATATATATATATATATATATATATATATATATATATATATATATATATATTACTTCAGAGCCTACTATCAAAGTTCCACCCAAATTTGTCGAATAGATAATTTTACAATCGTTTTAAATTAATAATTTGTTATTTTTATGATAATATGGAGAAAAACGAATTCCGTGAATTAATTAAATAATATTTCGGCCTATAAGGTTAGGGCAACGATTTTCTGGAATTCCAAAGGCGTAATCTTTTCTGAGGCCCTTTTAGGATCTAATAGATCCTTACCGAAGTATTTCTGACTGAGTCTCTTCAGTTCCTCATACATATTGCATGAAGGCTAGCTTCCACTTGTTTTTCAGATCTCCTACATCAGGACTCGCTAGCCAAGATCATGCCGTACGGATGCTTAAAAGACAATTCTGTTATAATTTTAAGTTTTTTTCTATTGTTTCTAATTAAGTTGGCCGAAAAGCTAGTATTCAGGAAAGCTGGATGCTTTGTTAGTGGTGTTTGCTTAGTCTCCATTCTTTTTATGTTATTTTTCATATCATAACTAGATCACCCTTCTAGCTGAATCCATATACAGGTTTCGATCCTATGAAGCTCCCTTTTGAGACTTCCTTCACCAGTTAACCGTATGACAAAATGTTGTAAAGCACGTATACTTTACTATAGATATATCAGATGACGCCTAGTAACACTAGTGTTGCCAGTTTAAACGAAATACATTAACGGTCCAATATTATGCTGATGTATTGACACATTTCGTTGATGCACTGAAGATAGGACGATCGCATTTACTTAGAAGAATAGTTTATGTGTCGGGATAACGTGCCCTCTCATTCGCCTGCTATGGCAAGTGCTTCATTTGTCAAATTAAAATACTAATTATCGCCTCATCTACAACGTTGCTCCAAAGTTTGAAAAAGTAACTTGTTGGAAAGATATTTGAGACATATTAGAAAATTATAGCAGCAACGGATGCCTATTTTGACAAGCTTTCGAAAGATTACGTTTTAAACGCCTTAAAAGTTTTGGAAAATCTCTCGCTTAAATGTTTAGAATTATATGGGAATTATTTTGAAAAATAAAATGTATTTTCTACCTTAAAGTAAGTATTTCACCTTTCCAGGATGCCGGCCAAAAAATCTACAAAATTTCAAACAAAATAAATTCCACGGACATTCATAAATTTACATAAATTCCTAGATTTTAGTTTTATTTGAACATGCGATTTGTATGAGATAATAATCTACCTATCAATTTTCAGTATTTCGATTAAAATCAAGTAATATGTGTGACATTTAAAAAAAAAACTTAATAAATTCAAAGGTTATCATGTCTTGGAATGTCGTGTTTATTATCATTCTAATTTCATCAAGCAAAAAGTTGGTTAAAGTTTTATACTCACGAAACCATCGACATTTTATAAAAATTGTATTATCTATATCTTGTAATAAGGTAAGACATAAAGATAACAGAGTTTCGAGCTCAAAATCACATGTATTTTCTTATGGAGCTTCATTTTGCAATTCAAGGTCATTTGAGCTGCGACATCACAGCTGAGTAACGCGTAACTAACCTCATGTTGATTATTACATACCTTCTTACCGAGGCGCCCATTAGTAACGAAGCAAACTTTATATCAGTTATACGTGAAGTTAGTAGAAAAGGTGACACGTAATGTATCTAAATGCATATACAGCCTGATCCAAAAGTCGTAAATACAGCGTGGTTCAAAAGAATTGAACGTTTCTTCGTACAATCACGCTAAATTCAAACAGCACGCGCGTAATTCAAACGATCAGGAACATATTCGAAAATGAATAAAACAGATCTAAATTATTACGTAGAGGTTGTAGTCATTAAAAGCGTTATAATCTATTAACGGTTGCGCAACGTCCGATATAATGTCTTTTACTATTTTTATTTAATAACATTATCGATAAGAATATGTAATTGAACAGCTTTATTGGCATCTGAAAAACTCCATTTTTCTTTTAAATTAAAAGAAGGTCTAACATTAGATATCTTACAAGAATCGAACTCAAGCCTTGAAGAATTCTCTTGCTATTTATAATTGAATGTTCTAAGAAATTTAGGGGCCGACTTACATAAAATTCACCGTTATTTTATTTATATATTTCATAATTAAGTGAACCCACTTAGGACTCGTCATATCAATAAATTACTAAATATTTCTCTATACTCGTATTATGAACCGTTAGACATCGTACGCGATCCATAAAGTATATTTATATTTATTTGAGCTGGCGAAATAGTTGTTTTACGAGGAAATATTAATAAAGTAAAGATTTTAACTATTAATTTTATTTCTATTTTAAATTACGAATGTTAATCAAGTAAAAGCCAAATCGATTTAATAATTAAAACTTGTCTTAATTTTTATATGTTCTATGCCATCGTTTGCTATGTTCGATCAAATTTCGATATAATTTCTATAAAATTCCTACTATTTTAAGTAAAAAATATGTATTCTAGAACATAAATAAACTTTATCCAAACTAACTAGAAAACTAACTGCACAGAAGACAACATTTTAAATCATATCTAATAAAAACAAAAATAAATGCCATGTAAATATTTCTTAAGGACTTCAGAATCAATTTTCGAAAGAAAATTTAGTTGCAAAATACTGAACGTGTAATAACAGGTTCAATAACTATAGTTTTATCGTTTATACAGATTATAAAATATATTGATCCGATGATTGGGCTCTGTGGAACACCTATATTAACTTCATCGATTTCAAAATTGTTCCATTTAATGTAATTCGTTAGTATTTACCATTTAAATAGAATTTGAATTAATTCAATGGAATAGAAATATATACGCAGGCATATATTATTGCCTTTGTCATTTGCTTAGTACGGCCTATAATATACACCATGGAAACGAGATCATTAAACGTCTTTACGACGCAGATACAATTTTCCATCACTGTATATTCCCCTCATATGCGGTAAATGCATTAAGAAATAATCAGTCATAAAGTTAAGAAATGTTGATAGCAGATATGTAATAAAAGAAAAATGGCATTTTAATTTCATTCATCAAAATGGCGTAATTACAGGAAATGATAAATATCAAAATTAAGGTTTAAATAAATAGTAATGTAACGGTAGAAAATAGGAAATTAACTTGTAATATATTATGAATAAATTTATTGAAAAAATATAATTATAAAATTGAAAATGATGCAATGCTAGATAAAAAAAAATATTTTTCATTACCCTAACAACCAGGAAGGTGGCCTCACGACGTGTGACATTCTGCATGCTGGTACAAACTTAGTTTGTCGAAATTTGGAAATCAACGCAGCATATTACGCGATATTTACATATAAAGTGAGATTTAATACTCATTCTTTTAAAAAATCACATTATTAATTAATAAAGAGGAAAATTCAAATATCATCCTGAAGCAAAAAACTATAGTAACTAAAAGAGGAGCCTATAATAAATAGTATTTAATAAAGAAATTCGAATATTCCACCTTCTATAGCCAAACAAAATTCCAAACTCTAAAAAAGTGACTCCAATAAAAGATCCAACGGGGACAAATTCCGTGAACGAAATGGCCAAAAAATTGGATTAGAGTGGGTGCCTATAAATAGACTGGAATTTGCTTAGATAATTTTCTGTAACCAGTGTATTATGAGCAGGACATTTATCTTGCCTGCATATCAATATCGATAAATCTTCGAACTACCTGACTAATTCAAGATATTTCCTGTAAAAGTGGCGTCAATAGAAAAAGGACCAATTATATGTGTATTTAGTATACCACATCATAGATTTAACTTTTGTCATGATGTGAGCATGTTACGATAAGCTTCGGTGTTCATTTTGCTTGGCCCAGTATCTAAATGTAGAAGAATTGTGTTACTTACTTAAAGGAAACCACGACAAATCGCTAAATAATATGTTTTTAACAAATCTACTATCATTCTGAAATTTACAAAATATAGTTTTCCTGAACATATCATCATGATGTAATTCTTGATGTTTCGACAAATTGTAACCGTTATATTTTAAAGTTTTTAATACAGAAAAATGAGAGAATAATGTAGAATGCAGAAGTATTTTCTATAGATACACATATTAATGTAGATGCTTTGTGAGATATTTTACAACCGCATTACGATTTTTTCACATTTTCGATATATCGTTTTCGTTCAATTTTTTTATTAAATTAAAACTCATTGAAAATTCTTTCTTTAGAGACTGTGATTATGTAAAAACTAAAAATGGTATAAAACGACTTGCCACAATTAAAAATCATATACTAAATACGTATTTAGATTCGACAACTAAGTTGTCATTATCAGTAGGTGAACCCACTAACCAGTGGGTTCACGTATTGAGTGTTAAAAATGAGGCACGGTAAAGCTAACACAAAGAATCGCGTACCACTTTACAAGGTATCCACGTATAGCCACTGTAATTAGTGGCTTTACTTACTGATGATGACAACGTAGTTGTCAAAATACGCAACAAAGGGTTTTACATCCTTTTTAAGTAAAGAAATCGTTTCTTTGGAATTAATGAGTTAGGGCTGCAGTATACAAATCAGTAACTTTTTGAAAACTATTCTCATCATAGATTAGGTTACAATTTTGCTTGACGACTTAAACTACACTTCACTATGGATAAAACTAGACTCTCTCTTTTAATCCATCTTTAATCAACGCTCTACCTACAAAAGGAGAAAAACTTAAATAGGTGAAGTATCTGTACCACCCATATTATTCAATTTGCTCGCTTCCAGGGTGTATACGTAAATAGATCAAATAGTGACGCTGTAATTTAGCCAGAACTGTTATGATTTTACCGGAACCGTTTTATTATTTTTTAGAAAACCCCATAATTCTTAAAAATAAATGCAATTTCGCCAACCCACTTCTACTAAAAATAACGAATGGCTAACAAAACGAAAAGAGATTTAAAATAAGAAGTTCTTAAAATATACATAATTCAACGAACACACACAAAAAAAGGAAACCTTCACAATTTCGTCTCGCACACAATGCAAAGAGGTCCAAACAGCGTCGGTGGAATAAAACAGGAGAGAATTTATATAGGAGAGAAATACGTCACTGACACGGATTGTATTGTGTCTCCTTTTTTTCTTCCTGCCCGTCCTGATTCCTCGTAAAGCGGGGGAACCGGGGGGTACGATCTACCGTTCCCGACGGAAAGGTATACATTTTTCTTTTCCCCATGAAAAAGGAAAGCGACATAAAGGAACAAAGGCGAATGCAGTTTAGACGGAGTAATTACTTTTATTCGAGACAGATAGGGGTTCGCTTGGTAGAATGACGCGGTTTAATAACCAGAGTCGGAAAGAGAATATAGTGAATAGTCGGTAACCGACAAATCAGGAGCGTTCGTCTAGATGTTAAGTTTTGAAATTTTTAGTTCGTCATAAAATATACTTATATTTTATATAGTTATTCTAACGAGAAAAACTTGTGAGTATGGAAGTAAGATTACAAGGGCTGCGTGTAAAGATCTGAAATCTAATAGATTAAATGGCGCTTTCGTTTTTTCCAGTAGAGATGTCGATTTTCGGTACTTTTAAATAATCGTTACTATTCGTTACTCAAACCTTGAGTAATCGTTGAATGTATTCATTAGTTTGATTTCTTTGACTACGTTGATACTATTTGTATTTTATTTATTTTGATTATTTTGATTATTTTTATTATTTTTATTATTTTGATTATTTTGATTATTTTGATTAATTTGATTATTTTGATTATTTTGATTATTTTGATTATTTTTATTATTTTTATTATTTTGATTATTTTTATTATTTTTATTATTTTTATTATTTTGATTATTTTGATTATTTTGATTATTTTGATTATTTTGATTATTTTGATTATTTTGATTATTTTGATTATTTTGATTACTTTTATTATTTTGATTATTTTGATTAATTTGATTATTTTGATTATTTTGATTATTTTGATTATTTTGATTATTTTGATTATTTTGATTATTTTGATTATTTTGATTATTTTGATTATTTTGATTATTTTGATTATTTTGATTATTTCGATTAATTTGATTATTTTGATTATTTTGATTATTTTGATTATTTTGATTATTTTGATTATTTTGATTATTTTGATTATTTTGATTATTTTGATTATTTTGATTATTTTGATTATTTTGATTATTTTGATTATTTTGATTATTTTGATTATTTTGATTATTTTGATTATTTTGATTATTTTGATTATTTTTATTTTAATTATTTTGATTAATTTGATTATTTTGATTATTTTGATTATTTTGATTATTTTGATTATTTTGATTATTTTGATTATTTTGATTATTTTGATTATTTTGATTATTTTGATTATTTTGATTATTTTGATTATTTTGATTATTTCGATTATTTTTATTATTTTTATTATTTTGATTATTTTGATTATTTTGATTATTTTGATTAATTTGATTATTTTGATTATTTTGATTATTTTGATTATTTTGATTATTTTGATTATTTTGACTATTTTGACTATTTTGATTATTTTGATTATTTTGATTATTTTGATTATTTTGACTATTTTGATTATTTTGATTATTTTAATTATTTTGATTATTTTGATTATTTTGATTATTTTGATTATTTTGATTATTTTGATTATTTTGATTATTTTGATTATTTTGATTATTTTAATTATTTTGATTATTTTGATTATTTCGATTATTTTATATATTTTGATTATTTTGATTATTTTGATTATTTTGATTATTTGATTATTTTGATTATTTTGTTTATTTTGATTATTTTGATTATTTTGATTATTTTGATTATTTTGATTATTTTGATTATTTTGATTATTTTGATTACTTTGATTATTTTGATTATTTTAATTATTTTGATTATTTTGATTATTTTCATTACTTTGATTACTTTAATACTTTGATTCATATATCTACATATTCATTTTACATAAGTACAAATTTAACGTTCGGTGGCGGTATTTATCTTATTGGCCTTATTATATCAGTAATCGGTATTATTTATCTCGCATAATTGATAATTGTATACATCGCTGCTTTTCACTGAATTTGCGGAAATACTAAAACAATCTGCATAAATTTTATTTAATTGTATTATAATATACCTATTGTAATGATAGGCGATGAAATATTAAAAAAATATGCACAATCAAGAAAATAAACTTTAATACATTACATATAAACGTTTTGCGACAGCATGTCACAACAGGTAAAGTGTAAACTAATAAAATGTGTCACCTTTTCATCTTTTAACATCGTTGTATTTGTTAGCACTTTACCTATTATTGGCATGCTGCCGTAAAACCTTTCCTCACATTAGTTCAATTTGTATGTATATTTTTATTGTAGAGATATTATTTAATATGTTGTATTAGGTGCAACTTAATTATCGCTACTTTACCCTGACAAAGCACGCCCATTTGAAAGAATATTTGCAACTTTCTCCAACCAAATTTCTAACGGACACATCCGATCTTATCAAATTAAATTTAATTATAAATCCTAACTGTGTGTCGTTTTTGTCTATATTATAGTTTGGTATTCATTTTGAAATATGTAATTAATTTAAAAATAATCACTTTCACACAATAACTCAGCCATCCAAAATGGTTGAAATTTTCGCAGGGATCGTTCAAAGCATATGCAATAGTAGTATCAGAATGGTTTTGACGAATAATGCGCTCTTCATGTTGAGGCTCAAAACAGTGCAGACAACCCTTTTAAAATTAAATATTGTTCTAAATGAACACCATTAAAATAAAGACTTGGTAATAGAAAAATTGTACGTAATTTTATTTAGTTACTTACCCATTAGTTGTAACTCATGTACCTCTAACAGTGTCGAATTATAATTTTATTTAAAAACAAAAATGAAATATTATGATAACTAAAATATATATACGATTAATTGGTTTTATTGATTTAATACCTAAACATTTACTTAATGACATTAAGCTAACGCATCACTAATAGATGGTCGTTGTATTAAAATATTTACATTGTTTGTGTAAACAACATATCTTCCCCCGGTGCTTAAACACGTCCATAAGTAAACTGGCACACCAAATACGTTGATTATAGAAAGGGGTGGGATAATGGTTACAATTACATACGCGTATACAGGAACATACAACGAAAAGCAGATATTTTCAAAAACCGCATTAAATTAGCTTTTGTTTAGATATATTTTTCGCGTTAGTATTTTGTATGTATTTACCATGTTTATATATCTAACAAATGCTCTGAATAGCACTCTACAAAAAGATGCAATTATATTCAAATTAAGCTACGGCGTGAGACTGTAGTCGACAAACATGCAATTTATTTGTTAGACATCTCATTAGTCCACCGCGATGGGATTTATTTATTCATTGTCCCCCATTAATGTTAACGCTAACGATAGCGATTAGTAATAAAGAAAGGTAGAAGTTTAAGCTAAGTATTAAACTAAAATTACATATAATTTTGTAATTATACGAACCATAAATAAAAAAAAGTAATTATTACAAAGTCAAATATTTAAAAATCGAGATAGTATAGAGAATTGATAGTCCCTAGGAACTTAGGAACTTTACTAAGAATGCGTTGTAAATCCGCAGGTAGTATTTATTAGGTTGAATCGAATATAATTTCCGCTTTTTCGAAACAAAAAGTAACGATCTTATTGATTCACCAAAATCGATAGGTGGGAACTTGTTAGCAGTAAAGAAGTACTTGTCTATCTTTTTCCACATCGGAATGAAATAATATTTTTTTTCAGTTTTGAAATGGAAAAATCGAGTGCAAGCTTGACACGTAATATTGCACGAAATTAAGTTTTAAAAAATAAGCTACAGAGATATAAAAAAATATGCAGTGCTGACAGTGAATTAGTCCTGAGGACAACTTTTATCCTGACATTTCGGTGACGTCGCCTTTAAATTTTTCTTGAAAAAATGACAGTATGTTACTGTCATTTTTTATAATTTAAAACTCTTTGAAAAAGGCAGTAATTGCCGAAACATATGTGGAATTAGTTTAAATAAATAAAATAAAAATATAACAAGAATATGAAAAATAATAATTGTATATAATATAATAAAAAAGGAAGTGAAGAATATAGTTATATATATATATATATATATATATATATATATATATATATATATATATATGATAAACGTAATGTTAATGAGAATTAATAATTATTAAATTCCCACATTACATGCAATTGCCGCTCTAATTCGTTGTATCAATTTCTAAACATGACAAAATCATATTTGTCTAAGAATGTAGCTACAACGCGTCACGGCGCCAACAGTCCAGGTTGTTCGGGAAAAATGAAAAATGTGTGAAAGCCGTATCCACCTGAAATGTGCAGATGTCGACGTTTCATAGGTTTTACTAATCGTCAGTGCACCTCATCCAGAAAATAGATACGGCTTTCATTTCTATACTTTATCATCATTTGCATATATATACGCAGTATATAAATGAAAGTCGAATCTATTTTCTGGATGAGGTGCACTGACGATTAGTAAAATCTATGAAACGTCGGCGTCTGCACATTCCATGTGTATACTGCTTTCACAAATTTCTCATTTATATATACCAATTGATAAATTATTGGAGTTTTTCGGCTTTTATATGAAATATTTACAAATATCAAGTTAGTATGGATGTAATTGCAAAGTAAGTGGGGATGTAAACATTGCTGTCTACAAATTACAAAGCAAATCATACGAAATTTTTACACAGTAGACCTAGGTTCAAGCTATTTATAAATGCATTATAAAGTAACAGGTTAATGAATCAGATGTCAGTTATTGAATGTAGATGTCAAGTTGAAAGCAGAAGTCAGTTTTGAAAGCTGATGTCAGTTTTGATAGCAGATGTCAGTTAGTGAAGGCAAATGTCAGTTATTGAAAGCAGATGTCTGTTTTGAAAGCAGGTGTCAGTTATGAAATCAAACGTCAGATTTGAAAGCAGATGCCTATTTTGAAAGTCGATGTCAGTTATTGAAAGGAGATGTCAGTCTTTTGAGAGCAGATGTCAGATTTGAATATTTGAAAATGCTAATTATTACTCCATAGCTATATGAGTGTTTAGATAATTTCTTAGCCGTTTATTAAATATAACAATTGAAAAATTATTGGAGTTTTTCGGCTTTTATACGAAATATTTAGAAGTATCAAGTTAGTATAATCCAATAATTTACCAATTGTTATATTTAATAAACGGCTAAGAAATTATCTAAACACTATATATATATATAAATAAATATAATATCTTCGTGACCTTGGTATGATAAGGTAAACTTAATAAGTCGGCGATTAAAGGTCTGGTTTACTTCAGAGTATATATATTTAAAACAACCCTACATGTTTCAGCAATACGCCTTTGTCAAGAGAATACAAAATATTTTGTATTCTCTTGACAAAGGCGTATTGCCGAAACATGTAGGGTTGTTTTAAATATATATACTCTGAAGTAAACCAGACCTTTAATCGCCGACTTATTAAGTTTACCTTATATATATATATATATATATATATATATATATATATATATATATATATATATATATATATATATATTTATATTTTAAATTCTTTGAGAAAAGCATCATATGCCGAAACATGTAAGATTGTTTTAAATATATACATTTTTAAGTAAAACCAGACCTTAAATCGCCAATTAATTCAATCTACCATATATATATATATATATATATATATATATATATATATATATATATATATATAATAATTTATCAAATGTTATATATATAAATAATATTTTCGTGACCTTGGTATGATATGGTAAATTCAATCAGTCGGCGATTAAAGGTCTGGTTTACTTCAAAGTATATATATTTAAAACAACCCTACATGTTTCGGCAATGAT
Organism: Melolontha melolontha; assembly: GCA_935421215.2. Lineage (NCBI taxonomy): Eukaryota > Metazoa > Arthropoda > Insecta > Coleoptera > Scarabaeidae > Melolontha > Melolontha melolontha. The sequence continues at coordinate 109,325,720 of OW285240.1, forward strand.
GCCTTTATCAATGATATAAAATATTAAAAATATTTTTATTATTTTTATATTTTATATCCTTGATAAAGGCATCATTGCCGAAACATGTAGGGTTGTTTTAAATATATATACTTTGAAGTAAACCAGACCTTTAATCGCCGAGTGATTGAATTTACTATATATATATATATTGTAATGGTACAACCAGCTCAGGTATTCCAGCACCTACAATGGAAAGTACAGGTACACAATCAATATAAACACCTGTATAAACAATAAATTGGTGGACGGAATTTGTGAAATTAACGTCGAAATGTAAATAAATTAATACGACGATAACTTTAAAATTCATCATTATCTTATTTTGATTTTAACTAACTTTTTATATTTTTATTTCATTTTTTTTATTATTCAAATTATACGCGCGAAACAACAGGTATTTAATTTATCAACATCAGGTTTATATCGACGCTAGATAACCACGCCCACCAATTCAAAATTATATGAACCCCGCTAAAGCAAACTTTACGGTAGAAAACATTACTAAATTTATATTCAAATCATATTTTAGGTTAATGTAAAATATTAAATTAATTTTCCCTTTATGTTAAAATCAAAACATTGTATAAACTCACATTTTAAATTGATGTAATTAAACTAAAATTACGAGATTATTTCAATATAGAAATAAGGCTTTGGAATAAAAAAATAAAACGCGATCGGCGTCATCTGATATAAAACTTTGAACATAAATGGCCGTTTTTGAGTGTACTTCCTTAAAATAAATTTTTAAAACATCTTTAAAGTGAAAATCTCCTACCTAGTGTTGAATCATTCGATAACCAAATTAAAGGCCCACCTTTTGAAGAAAAAATCTCAAGAATACCTCAACGCAAACGTGAGATATCGTCCTAAGCATCATTTGAAGCAGAGAGCAGGGCAAGCCAACGATTTACACCACTCAACTCGACGAACTCCGCCAAAGACGGTGAACGAGGCCGTGCTTCCTGGTCTGCCGCATATCCACATATTGAGAAGTATATCAGATCTAGGAGATCAACATCAGGTTCACCTACAACGTTTATTCCAAATTATTTAATTTTAAAAGTTATAATTGCTCAAATTAATCGCTACAAATTATTATTTCATGTATCAAATTCAATTTTAAAGTAAGCATCAATTTAAAGCGTTGAATTTTACAGATATTTAGCTACAAATAAGCTTATACTCACCAAAATAATATAAGATATAAAAACTAGTAAATATTTGTTTATTTTATCTCGTACACATAACCTCATCACCATTTCCCACATGTGCACTTATTAATTTCAATTTTTGTCACATCTTGCATAATTTATATAATATTAAATACAGTTTCCTATTTTTATCTTTCAATTTTGTTGTTACAGTTTTCTTATTTTTGTGATATTAAATTTTTTATTAATCTAATTCAATCTTTTATTTGTGAAGTGTGATTGTTGTGTTTGAGTGGAGAATACACTGATTGGTTTGTAGCTGCAAATAATACACCTGACCGACCGTGAACCCTGAGATTATTAAAAATTAACTTTTACACTCAAGCTCTACCGCAATTAGCTAGTTATTTTAAAAAGGGACAGATAGCGTTGATTCGACTAAGGATATTTGTATATTGGCGCCCACATTTTAAATTTAAAATCATTAACCTTTCACTCTTTTAGATTTTCAATTTTTATAAATAATTCATATACTATATTCTTAGTTAAATCCTACTCAGCGCATCGATTGGCACTTTACATTTGGCGCCCGAACGTGAAGGCCAAGTATTATCCTGCAGTTATAAAAATAGTGCTCAACCAACTTTTACACAGACAGATATTTGTTTAAAAAAAAAATTTGTGAACTGTATTAGGTATTTATGTGTATTGTGTTGTGTATCTGATTTGTCCATTGTATAGCAAAATCAATATCACATTTTACGAGGGAACCTCAACTTTAACTGGGATATTCAAGAATAAAAGGTTAGTGAAAGGGAAAATCAACTTGTGGGTATTTATTGTTTTCAATTCTTGCCAATTTATATTAATTTTGTGTGTCATATAACTATTCAGATTAATATCTAAATTCATACTTCTTTAATATCAATTATAATAATTCTTATCAATTTTTCAAAAAAAAAAAAAATAATAAATTCTTTCTTATACTATAACAAATAAATTAACATTAACATGGACACCAGACATCGATCAAAGGCAACAAAAGATAATGTTGATGAGGACAGGTCCGAGCAAGGAGATGTTCCAGTAGCTCAAACATCCGGATCTGAAGTGGTAAGTTCTCCAGAGGATAGCCAGGTAATGAAAATGTTAAACGCTCTAATGTTACAAATGAATCAAATGACTAATAAAATAGACACTACCAATAACAAACTAGATGCTAATAACCTTGACTTAACTAATAAAATAGAAACCACTAATAATGAATTGAAAAATAATAACATTGACATGAATAACAAACTAGATTCTACAAATAATAAATTGGATATAACGACCAAAAACCTAAAACAAGAATTAAATAACTTAAGTAGTAATTTAATAACTAAATTAGAAACCAACATGCAACACATTAATGAAAAATTCGAACTTAACAACGCCAATATAGACAACAAATTAAGTGCTTTTAAAATCGATCTGGAGGGAAAAATAGCAGAAATCTCCATCGCACAAAAAGTTATGGAGGAAAATGAGTTAAAATATTTAATTAAACTTGACGAAACAGTCAATCTTCTTAATTCACAGTGGGCAAAACGATTAGGCAAAACCAACAAAATAGAATCCAATAACATTGAAAAACGATTAGACTTAAATAACATAATAGGATCTAGTTACAACAACATAAGCAAGAACTTAGATATCACAAAAAACTTAATAGAAGCTAAACGCAATAAACAAAATAACAAGATAGATTTCAAAAAAGCCGATCAAAAACCAACCAATAATAAAACAATTAATACACATAAAGAGGTACTGGATAAGAATACAATCAATAATATGCACAATATTAATAATAAGGAGACAACTAAGATAATACAAAATCATAATACTAACATACCGCTTAGAAGAAAAACTAAACCCAATTTTCCTAATCAATTTTTAATAAACGACAAAGAATATCAGAACTTTTTAATAAACAATGCAAGGGAGAATAATAACTTTAACATAGGGAAGACGGGGATTAATAACGTTAATTTTAACTTATCCCATATTAACATCAAGAATATTAATTATAATTATGCAACCAACAACACACAATCAAAAATCACGTACATACAAAACATAGCTTTAATTTCAACAAATTTAATTATACATGATAACACAAATAAAATATTAAATAAAGAAGGCATGACAAACAACTCTGTAATATATGAATACTTAAATAATAACAATTTCCTTAATAATTTATCCAATATAAAAATCAATACTAATATACACATTCACACAAAAATTATAAATACATACTCACTAATTAACAAAAACCTCCATAAATCTCAAGGTAGAGGCAACATGATATTTCTACACAGGGATAACAACATTGATATCTTTAAAATAGTTCGTCGAAAAATAAATATTTAAAAAAATACGATGACAGAATCTCGATGTTCTAATACACATGATGATGAACAAAGCAGAATACGGGGATACGAGTTATAATTACAGATAAATTAAAACAATTACACTTAGATTAAACATAAACAAAGAGATGATAAACACAATTTAATACGAAAGAAAGAACACAATATGATACAATAAATGAACATATAACAAGTCAAATAATAATGAATAAAATCAAAGAGAAAACAAACATAGCTGGAGCTCAAATATAAATACTAATTAACTATAACAAAGAGATAAAATACTCTGAGAAAAGAAAGGTAGCACATATTCAGATGACTAAAATAAATTACAAAAGAACAATTATTTAAAATAATAGTGGTACTATCAAACGAATTTAAAAGGGGAACCTATTCACTTATGAACATGCGAAAGGTTAAATAATGAAAGTTTAAACGTATTATTATTATTGAAAAAGAGAGAGTATGATTGAATAAATAATGGATTGTTGATATGATAATAAGATGGATTATATAGATTTTTATTTGTAGAAGGACTTAATATATGATAGGGGTGTATAGAATTATATGAAAATAAATGAATTATTATTATTATGAAAATATTAAAATATAGACAAAAGTGTCTTCTTATAAGGTAGAAAATATATATTACTGAATGGCATTTTACGATAAGAGAAGTGAAGGTGAATGTAACGTCTTGTATGTATAATGAAAGTATTATTTATTATGGAAGCTAAAGCTTAGATCAGTATATCAATTATAATTAAAGATTAAGAATAACTAGTTATAAAAAGAATTATTAAGCATGTACCATCAATGAAAGAAATAAACAAAATACCCTAACAATTATAACACTACAGTCAAATACCTGAATATTTAATGTAATTAGTACATGAAGTATATAACACCAATTTTTAAACACAGAGAAAAGCCCAGTATTACAACTATGTTACAGATCGAACAACAATACATTATAAAGTATAACACTAATAAAGAAAGATTTAACTAACACAAAAATATTACTAATACATATATACAAACTAAATATAAGAAACCTTATTAAAAGATATATAATAATGCTATTAAAATGTATGGAATATGTAACATTTATAAAGAGATAATAAAACATAAAAGAAGTTAATAAACAAAACGAATACAGAAAGTATAATGAATATAAAGACAAATATTATAAAAAGAAACGAGATTTTTAAAATAAATAATCATGATTTACAATTAAAAAAAAAAAAGTTTGAAGTGAATAATAAATAGTTTTATATATTAGAAAAGAGAATTACATAATAATTATTATTTTGTTCCAAGTTGAATTTGTTTATTTGTTTTTTTTTAAAAAAATATGTTGACATGATGAGGGAGATAAACAAGTTGATGTTCTTAATTCATTTTTCATATCTGGGAAGAGAAATAACTTCAGTACATTCGTTTTTCTTTTCACGGGGATAATGTAATGGTACAACCAGCTCAGGTATTCCAGCACCTACAATGGAAAGTACAGGTACACAATCAATATAAACACCTGTATAAACAATAAATTGGTGGACGGAATTTGTGAAATTAACGTCGAAATGTAAATAAATTAATACGACGATAACTTTAAAATTCATCATTATCTTATTTTGATTTTAACTAACTTTTTATATTTTTATTTCATTTTTTTTATTATTCAAATTATACGCGCGAAACAACAGGTATTTAATTTATCAACATCAGGTTTATATCGACGCTAGATAACCACGCCCACCAATTCAAAATTATATGAACCCCGCTAAAGCAAACTTTACGGTAGAAAACATTACTAAATTTATATTCAAATCATATTTTAGGTTAATGTAAAATATTAAATTAATTTTCCCTTTATGTTAAAATCAAAACATTGTATAAACTCACATTTTAAATTGATGTAATTAAACTAAAATTACGAGATTATTTCAATATAGAAATAAGGCTTTGGAATAAAAAAATAAAACGCGATCGGCGTCATCTGATATAAAACTTTGAACATAAATGGCCGTTTTTGAGTGTACTTCCTTAAAATAAATTTTTAAAACATCTTTAAAGTGAAAATCTCCTACCTAGTGTTGAATCATTCGATAACCAAATTAAAGGCCCACCTTTTGAAGAAAAAATCTCAAGAATACCTCAACGCAAACGTGAGATATCGTCCTAAGCATCATTTGAAGCAGAGAGCAGGGCAAGCCAACGATTTACACCACTCAACTCGACGAACTCCGCCAAAGACGGTGAACGAGGCCGTGCTTCCTGGTCTGCCGCATATCCACATATTGAGAAGTATATCAGATCTAGGAGATCAACATCAGGTTCACCTACAACGTTTATTCCAAATTATTTAATTTTAAAAGTTATAATTGCTCAAATTAATCGCTACAAATTATTATTTCATGTATCAAATTCAATTTTAAAGTAAGCATCAATTTAAAGCGTTGAATTTTACAGATATTTAGCTACAAATAAGCTTATACTCACCAAAATAATATAAGATATAAAAACTAGTAAATATTTGTTTATTTTATCTCGTACACATAACCTCATCACCATTTCCCACATGTGCACTTATTAATTTCAATTTTTGTCACATCTTGCATAATTTATATAATATTAAATACAGTTTCCTATTTTTATCTTTCAATTTTGTTGTTACAGTTTTCTTATTTTTGTGATATTAAATTTTTTATTAATCTAATTCAATCTTTTATTTGTGAAGTGTGATTGTTGTGTTTGAGTGGAGAATACACTGATTGGTTTGTAGCTGCAAATAATACACCTGACCGACCGTGAACCCTGAGGTTATTAAAAATTAACTTTTACACTCAAGCTCTACCGCAATTAGCTAGTTATTTTAAAAAGGGACAGATAGCGTTGATTCGACTAAGGATATTTGTATATTGGCGCCCACATTTTAAATTTAAAATCATTAACCTTTCACTCTTTTAGATTTTCAATTTTTATAAATAATTCATATACTATATTCTTAGTTAAATCCTACTCAGCGCATCGATTGGCACTTTACAATATATATATATATATATATAGATTGAATTAATTGGCGATTTAAGGTCTGGTTTTACACTAAAAATGTATATATTTAAAACAATCTTACATGCTTCGGCATATGATGCCTTTCTCAAAGAATTTAAAATATAAATATATATTTTAAATTCTTTGAGAAAGGCGTTCTAGAAGAGACAATGCCACTTTCTTCTGTATAATTTAATATTATATTTGTTTGTTATAAAAAAGAAATTTGTGTCAATTAAAGTTTGACATGTTTTGATAGAAGTCTAAATTGCTAGTAATTTTCTAGATGTAAGTTTGAAACTAATAAATGTCAACAACGAAACGAATTAGTAGATATTATAATTAAAGAATTACGTTTTATTTTCATAAATTTCAATATATAAATTACATTATTTATAAAACATGAGAATTACTTCAACGAAAAGCTTGTATATTCTCTGAAAAAAGAATTCCAACTTTCCATTATCGAGACAATAATTGGGAAATACACGCTTTTCCATTCCTTTGTTCCAAACGCAGAAAACGGTCGGATTTATTGATTTGCTTTGACAAGGATCTGTCCTGTCATCGGTCTGTAACGTTCGCATAGGGTCACAAGAAGAAATCCCGATGGCGAGGGATTTGTTTGCACTCGGGGCCTTGAAAATACTACTCCGAGCGGCCTCTCGTATTGTCTGAATTGCCTATTAAGTCCTTGTTCGCGTTTCGAAAACGCCATTGTGGGAACCATTGGGTATGATGAGTTCTTGCAGTGACATAGCTAATAAAGAATAAAGTGATTACGTCGAAACATGTAATTGCAAATGATTATGAACTTAGTCGCGTCATAAATATAGAATGAATTGGAAAAAATGATTTTCAATGTCAAGTATCATTATTGAGACGAACTTGTTAGATAATATACAACGTGTCCAGGAAAGTATGCAACAAAGGGAAAACATTTTTATGGTCTATTTCTCAGGAAATTTTATTCTTTATAAAAGTTTTTGCTTTACTTAAAATCCGTTTACCCATTAAAACAAATGAAATATCGCTTTAAATAATGAAAATATTCTTTAATAACTTGAAAATCCAAAAAAATGTTATTTTTATGTTTTAAACAAACATCGTTCGATATGGTGCCTCTCTCGCTCAATACATAAATTTGTACGTCTACTAAAGTCCCTGAGGACATTTTGCAGGAAATTAGGATTATTGTTTAAATGCGATACCGCTTCCTTAATCCTGTTCTGCAAATCTTCTTGGTTTTCAAATGGCCTATCTAAATACACCTGATTTTTCAACAAATCCTATAAAAAATAATCCAAAGGATTTAAATTCCGTGAGCGTGGAGGCCATGAAAATATTGAATATCTTCCTATTCATTTTTCTTGAAATTTTTGGTTTAAATACTGCACGACTCGACAAAAACAATGTGCAGGTGCACCATCCTGCATAAACCACAAAGAACGTCTTATTTGTAAAGGTAAATTGTCAAATTCATGCTAAATACCTTACAGCACTTAGAGTTTGTTGAAAAAAAAAACGGTCCCACCACACCTCTCTCCAAAATTTCGCACCAAACATTTGTCTTTCGTGAATATTGGTTTTACACTCGATTTGTAAATGTGGATTCTCTTGAGACCACCAACGACAGTTTTGCGAACAAACTACACCATTTGCTTCATCGGTAAATAAAATTTTTTTGGGAAATGTTATGTCCGTTTTTATTTCACCTTGTATCATGAAGGGAAACTCTAAACGCTTGTCTCGTTCTTGCAACGTTTGGACATATATTGATATAAATGGAGTAAACTTGTATGTTTTTAATATTTGATGTACTAATGGTTTACGTAATCATAAATTAGTTGCACATTTTCTCGCAGACTCGCAATTAGGCTTTGTAAAACATTTAAAGAATTATCTAAATTTCTTACTGGTCTGTCATGTTCCTTTTTAAAATTAAATTCCAAAGAGCCCGTTTTTTTTAAATTGTCGCAAAATTCGATATACCGTAGACCAACTAACGTTTTCATTGGGATGCCTTTTTCATGCCTTTTTTGTATTTTCAAGTTATTAAAGACTATTTTCATTATTTAAAGTGATATTTCATTTGTTTTAACGGGTAAATGGGTTTTAACTAAAGCAAAAACTTTTATAAAGAATAAAATTTCCTGAGAAATAGACCATAAAAAATTTTTCCCTTTGTTGCATACTTTCCTGGACACGTTGTATATAAACTTATACCAAATATAGATTAAATTATAATATGATTTGACGTTTTAAGATTATTTACTTTTTTAAAACAAAAATAATTAATAATTGAAAATTGTTACGGCAATGTACAGCAGTATTTTATTGAAGAAAGGTGATTTCGTTTCTGATTGCGGATTGGAACCGTGATCTTGGCACTGCTTTTTCGTCTCATGACGTTTTGTCTACTCTTGTAAGGGACATCTTCAAGCCTTTCACAACTGTTGAGGTTGCCGCACGGTTAGCGAAACACTGCAGGAACGAATAACTTATGGAGCCAACGCCAAAGCCGGTAAAACAGTCGTGAAAATGCAAATGAAGCAACGAAAATAAAGACTCAAAACAGTCGCAGCAAACGCAATACTGGTATACAGACCGTGACAATTCTATCAGAGAGAAATGCAAAAGCTGTAGACGTGGTGAAATAATATGTGTATGGAACGAGCATGTGATTGCTGATTGAAATTAATCCGCGATAAAGAACCGTAAGATATCAGACAGCTATAAAGATGATATAACACCTGCCACTAAATATCAAAAGAACAAGAGTAACAGGCCAATTGATTTAAGAAGGGATTATACCTAATTAATGTGGAAGGTGTTGAAGAAAAAAAAATAAAAAGGTATTGGAAATCTTGCGTCAAGGTGGTAATACTAAAAAATTATTTAGAAATCGGTGAAATCCATAAATCAGATTATTGCAGCAATAATATTAATAATAAAAAGTGAATATTGAAACAATATTAGTTTAGCGTTTATCGGAGCAAATAAATCTTTCTTGGCGAAGGTACACTTTTTATATACAGAGTTATTCACGTTATACGGCACGGAATATTGTGGCTAAAATACTTGACTTCTTTTTCACTTTTGGGATATATGGGATATATTTTGGTTACTTTTTTAAATTATTTTCATTGTACAGGGTGTTTCAAAAGCCCTAAAAGTACCAGATTTGTGTTTTTTTTAAATAGAACCCCTGTATATTATTGTATTTTTTAAGAAAAGTTGTCGTAAATTTTCAGTGTATACATGTACATTCTGTACATTCAGTACATTCAACGTATGGAAGTAGACTGAATTTTAGTAGACCTAAAGTATGTATATATTTTTAATTTTTGTGTTTTGTCCTTCTGTAATTTGATACTTTCGGCTTTGTGCGGGTGAGTTTTAAAAGATTTAAGTGTTATTGGATTCGTAATGTAATGTAGTGACTGTAGTCTTGTTTATATAAGTCAAACAAAACAACATTTAAAAGAAAAAGTCAACGGTCACAAATATTCACAAAACATTACTGCTTTAAAAAAATATGAAACTAAAAATATCCACACTTTCAATTACAAATAAGTTAAAATACTACAAATCGAAACAAATTACAAAACAAGATCAGTATTAGAGTTAATTCATACTAAAAAAAAAAAAACATTAAGAAATCGCCGTTAATGGCCGTCATGAAATTTCAAATCTGTCAAAACTATACTTCCCAATAATCAAAACATCCGTAATATAAATAATGTAAAAATTCAAATCCAATAACACTTAAATATTTTAAAACTCGCCCGTACCAAGTCGAAAGTATCAAATTACACGCAAAGACAAAACACAAAAATTAAAAATATATATATACTTTAAGCCTAGTAAAATTCAGTCAACTTTCATATGTTTTATTATGTATTATGTGCCAATTTTATATTTTAAGTAAAATATTTCAAATTGTTAAAGAAAATGTAAAAAAGAAGAATACAAATTGTAGCTACCTTAAGTATATATAAATTTACAGAAAAAAAATCGCCCTTAAGTAGGATTCGACCCCATTTGCATGGCTTGCCGGACCATCGCTTTAACCACTAAGCTGTCAAAAGCAGTGATTTCGAATCTTTGTAGGGGTGCCTTGAGTTACATCAAGGAAACAGATTATATATATCTTGCCCGTAGTAGGCCTTTGTACAAATTTGTTGCATTTTTCGCGAAGTAATGTAAATGTAAATATGCTTTCTACATATTACGACGCTAATTTATTCGAATTTGTTATAGAAAAAAAATCAACCCTAAGTACATTTACATTACTTCGCGAAAAATGCAACAAATTTTCGCAACGGCCTACTACGGACAAGATATGTATCATCTGTTTCCTTGATGTAACTCAAAGAAGGCATCCCCACAAAGATTCGAAATCACTGCCTTTGATAGCTTAGTGGTTAAAGCGATGGTCCGGGAAGCCATGCACGTGGGTTCGAATCTTACTCAAGGGTTAATTTTTTTCTAAAAAAAATTCGTCTAAGTTAGCGTCGTAATATGTAGAAAATATATTTACATATATAAATTTACAATTTACGAAAAACATTAGTTATTATATTGTTATTAATTTGAATTTACCTTTGCAGGAAAACTCTAGTATTGTAATCAAATTTATTCTGATGAAGACAAAATTAAAGGACGAAACGTTAAAATGAGCATTTTTATTTAATGAATAGTTATCAAGCTGAATTCCAACAAATAATTAATTATGTATATGTATTATCTAATACATATTTGCGAATGTATTAACTATTATATTGTTTTTTTTGCCCAGTTTTGAATATAATCTGTTGGGCATTTAATAAATTACTATTATTATTATTAATTTATATTGTAGTTAGGGAGGTTTCTTTTTCTGTCTGTTTCAGATTTCAAGTCATAGTCTGCACTAATTCGAGTATCGATGTTTTCGATCTTAATATTTTATAGCATTCGCATAGAAAATTCATTAAATATATAAAGCCCGTAATTTTACGAATAACTCATTCATTATTTGAATATTATCTAGTAATAAATCATGTTTTTTTCTTAAAAATACTGCCAACTGTCCCTTATTCTGTACTTACTATGTTAGATTTATGGTATGTATTTTATTTTCTATTGTAAATAATTCCTTGCCACCTTGTACTGGCATCTACAACTACGCCTCTGCAATCCTGTCACAAACAGCTGACGGTTACTTAGAAGACGAAGACTCCGGGATATTCTTGACAACCCATGAAGTCGAATCCTTTGTTAGGCCGCGCACGTCGGGACCAAACGGCGTCTCATAGCTCACAGTCCAGTACTAAGGGGGACTAACATCGACCCTCTGCCATCCTCGCATCTCTTGATTGCTCCAATTGAACAATGAGACTTTAGGATTGTGTGCCTGCCAGGAATCTGGTCGTTTTTCCTGCACTAGTAGAACCAAACCGGACTCCCGGAAAGATCCGGCGCGATAAACCGTGAAACGAGTTGATGAGGCACGATAACGTTCTTAGTTATTGTACTTGTTGACTTTTGGAATGAGTTCAAGGAGTGCGTGTCTTGGATTGTTTATCGCCTTCATTCTTACTTTTATCCAGGCGATAATAAATACCTGTTATTCCATTGTTCGAAAAAAAATCAGTGTAGTTCACTTGCGATTTATTATTTACTTTCAGGAAGGAAATGTATAGGACAGGAAAATAAAAACGTGTGTTCGTGCATTCTCCCTGCTAATGTATTCCTAAAGATCGCTGAAAGATTACCACACGTCTACTAATTAAATTTGTGTTACCAATAGAATGTTCTTTATTTTATATATGGTTATCAGAAATTCACGGATAATAGTGAGGTAGAGATATTGTATCAAGGGAGCCAAAAAATTGCTATCCTAGGTAGGTCACGAACGACTGAGATAGACATATAAGTCACGTCTGAGCTTAGAGAATTGACGAAGTGTAATTTATAAATAATCATAAATGACACTTCGCCAATTCTCTAAGCTTGTCAAATTGACAAATTGTTATAATAATAATAATAGTAATAATAATAATAATTTTTATTTATTTTCATTAGATCACTAACACAGAATAGCGTCTTTTTACCGATGCTTCGAAATTGAGTTTCAAAGCTGTCCTTCTTTACTTAGGAAACTTTATCCATCCATCCCCGTTGGCCTCGCAATCCAGTTAAAAGAAACGTTTGAAAAATTACTTTTTTTCTCGACTAACTAATTACAAAATATACAAATGGTATATCAGCGCAGACCTCAAAGTTATAGCAATTATACTAGGTTTACAACTAGTGTACAAAGAATTGCTATTTTTTTGTGAGTGGGACAGTCGATCAAAAAATTCTAACTACATTGTTAAAGACTAACCAGTCAGGGTTTAGCATATTCCTGGACAAAAGGATATATTTAATAAGTAACTAGTTGGATAGTTAATTGACGAAGGAGATACTTGTTGAAACGTCATTATAACGCTAAGAAATAAGTAATTAAACTTCTAGTTTCAAATACAACTTAACCCCTAACATTAATAATAAACACTTAGAAATCTTAGCAGTAGAAACAGATTTAGCCTTAAATAAGCAAAAGGATAACCAGGGAAATAAAGATGCAGCTAAACATATTCTAGAAAATTACCGTACAACTAAGTATTTAAATATTGAAAATAAAATAATTAAATCAATTAAACAGAAAGCGACTAGTAACAATATTATATTTACAAAAGCTGCTAAAGGAAATACAGTTATAGCAATTCCGGAATCAAACTACATACATAAAGTTCATGAATTCCTCGATAATAATTCATTCATAAAACTTAAATCTGATCCTACTAACAAATTTCAAAAACAGATTAAACAAACTATAGAAAAATCAGGTTCTCTTTTTAATAACACTCAAAAACCTATATTAACCACTGTGAATCCCCTACCTCCCAAATTATACAGTTTAATTAAACTACATAAAGACAATACACCTATACGACCAGTAGTATCGTACGTAAAAGCACCTTGTAGAAATGTGTCCAAACACTTAATAGATTTAATTCTTACACACACTAAATTCAAATCTAAGTTCTCCGTTAAAAATTCCCAGAAATTAATTAACAACATTTCAAACTTGCAATTACCAAACAAATGTAAAGTAATTTTTTTTATGTCTCTAATTTGTTCACTAGTATCCCACCCCAGGAGGTAATAGATTTAATTACTTTACAACTAGAACGTAGAAACACGAACATTGTCACAAAGACCGAAATTTTACAGCTTTTACAAACGTGCATGGAACAAAATTATTTTCAATTTAAAAAGAAATTTTATAAACAAACAGAGGGTCTAGCAATGGGAAACCCACTAAGCCCCTTATTAGCGGAAATTTTCATGAATAATTTAGAAACTATGCTGATAGTGTGAAGAACGTCAAGATATATCAAATATGAAACATACATAGTATGCAACATTGCACAACCGTTAATTATCGTTAATACGCAAACATTACATATTTGAAATGTAAATAAATTGTATAGCGGACGTCAAAAGCACACAATACAGACGTAAAGCAGAAGCATCACACAACATACTGTTTAAAATGCCCTTTGGTGTAGTATTTCCTTCACGTGATTTTGAAATCGGCTCTTCGAGAATGATTCTAATGCTCTCTGGTATGTGGTTATAAATTTTTATGATTTTTGGAATTTATTAGCTATTTAATAATGGCTTTTGTATTTACCGAAAAACAGAAACGGTACATGGTTGAAATTTATTTCAGAAATTACAGTAAAATTAATGGTGATTGGGTTTATTTTATCGCGGATGTATATCAGAATTTTTTAGAAGAATTTCCAGATATTGCTATCCCCTACGATCAGTTTTCCGCATGCATTCGCCGTTTTGTGAAATTATTCAGGGAAACAGGAAACGTGGATCGCAAAAGAAGGGCAGTGGTAGACCAATAGCTCGAAATGAAGAAAATGTTGAAGCGGTAAGGCAATTGGTGGAAGAACATCTTTAGCTTTATATGCGGCATTTACGCCAATAATTAGACCTTATAGCAGTTGCAGACGTATCCTTAAGCATGATCTACATTTACACCCCTACCGCTTGCAAGTGACAGAAACGACAGTAATTTTGTCAAAGATTTATTGACCATTTGTTAGTGATGCAGGCATTGAAAAATTGTGTTCACTGATGAATCCTGGTTTCATCTCTCTGGCTACGTAAATTCTCAAAACATAAGGATTTGCAGAGCAAATAATCCCCACTTTCTTGTGGAGGCACCACTGCATCAACAGAAAATTAGAGTTTGGGCAACTGTTTGTCAGAAAAGGGTTATTGGTCCTATATTTTTTTGAAGGTATATCGATTAAAAATACAAAATTTTGAACAGTAGTCAAAAAATGTTTACACCTTTTAGGAATATTAAACTTTGCGCGTCACAGACTGGAAATCTTGAAACCATTTGTAAATATGTTACACAATAATTAATTACAGGAAGGCTACTTTCAACAAGATGGAGCTCGTGTACATACTACCAATGAAAACATTGTTCTTCTAAGATAATTTTTTCGAAATCGAATTTTTAGTTTAAATACAAACACAATTTGGCCATCTCGTTCCTGCGATTTAACACCGTGCTATTTCGTTTTATGGCCGTACTTAAAAAATTATATTTTTGTAACGCCTGTGTTTGATCTTAAAGATCTGCAACAAAGGATCAAGATCGTAGAAATTAATAATTTGTCTTGGATCCTAGAAAATCTTATTAACTCTGATAAGCGAAGAACTTTACGCTGTAGAGATGAAGGTGGTAGCCATATTACGCACCATAATATAGTGAATAGTTTTAGGTAATAGATTGTGTATTGTTCTTCTTTTAATTTAAATAATAGGATAAACGGATCATCAATCATCAACACGACAAACTCCAATGAATGACTTCACAAATAATGAAGATTAATTTCTCCAGTAAAGCAACGTTTCTTTTCAGAACCAACACATTTGTATAATACAAAGGTATTTTTAATAATATAAAATATTATTAAAAATCTGGTGTGAAGAACACAAATGCAGGTTCACTATTAATATTTTCTGTGAATTATTAAAAATACCTTTGTATTATACAAAACTGGTGGGGTTTACCTACTCATGTATGTTTCAATTATTCTGATACAACACATTTGTGTTAAAAGAAAAAAATTAATGATTGCTTGAATGTCATACTTGCTTGTTTTGTATACTGCATTAATAAATCCCTGTGCTTTCTTTAATTATTAATTCATATTTATTCTGAATATTATGAGATTTTACACACATAATATTATTTAATCTGATTTGGTTTTTGATGTTAGTTTTCAAATTTAATTTTTTGGTATTTTCTCATTTTAAAACTAACAGCACTCCAAAGAAAACTATATTTTTTATAATAAACCATTGTAATTTGCACATTTCAACAACTAAAACTTTAAAATTCCCTAAAATTAAGTTTTTCCGTGGTCTTAATATTAGGTTAGTTTAATAAATGTCACTTGGTAACTCTTATTTAACGATTTAACCTATTACTACACGACGCGTAGGCTAAATCACTTAATCAATCTAAGACATAACTGATTTCAACCATGGCATACTCTGAAAACTTTTTTTTGTGGCTCACTCAATATGTTTAAAATCCCGAGTCGACAATCCTAATACAGAAATGTTGTATTGTCAGTCCTCAGCCCCTAAAGTACGACAAGTTCGCATTTTTCAAATTATTTTCCAAAATATTATTTTCTAGTTTCTCCGCTTTGTGCTACCTGATTATCTATCTTCGGCAAATCGTATAACCTATATTTGAACATTTTTGTGCATATATTTTTTACAAAAATAATAATTTGTTGTGTGGAGTCTTTCAGAGACCCTTTGACGTCTTTTAGATTTCATATTTATTAACTGTTAAACCTTGTTTCAAATATAAATAACTACTGCCGAAGATAGATTTTTGTAAATTAAAATGTCAAAACGCGCTAAAACGTGTTAAGCCAAAAAGAATTCGAAAACTTGGCCTCCCGTTTCTATGAAAATAGTGATAGTTATGACCTAAATGTTAGTGACGACGCAGATCGCAATATCAATTTTCTTAATGAGTATGATAGCGTATCAGAAATAGAAGACAGTTGTGATCCGGAGAGTGAAGAAGATAAATATGCGCTTCTTGAGAATGAAAAGGTGGATAGAGAACAATCAAAAAGAGAAAGAAATAAAGTAGAAGGTCGCAATCGAAAACAACAAGGATACAATTAAATCTGGACCAACAATATATAAAAATTCAGCAAATGAAATATTTGATGTGTTCAACCTTTTCCTGATTACAGATATGAAATAAAAGATTTGTAAGCAAGCACACGAATGAGTAGGCAATCCACATTAATGAATTACATAACCAGGCACACGCATCTGGTCGGCTCTAACTGTTATACTATACTAGCCGACCAGATGAGTCACATTTGCTCACTACCTACTACACTCTGCGGTAGAATTAACCGCCCACCCTATGTTTTGATATTTTGTTGGAGATTTTCGTCAACTTTAGACATTAATTGACACTACACGACACTTTGACAGTAAATAATTACGTTTAACTGTCATTGTCTGTGTATTACTGTCATTCCTACGCTTATTAGTAATTTGGTTCAAATTTGACTTGCTCAGTGTTAGTGTATTTACGATTTCTTTTTTATTAAACTTAATTAGATTTGTTTAGTGTTGGTGTATATCTTTTCAAATCGGTTTAAGTTCAAAAACATTTTTAATTCGAAAAAATGCCATTGAACGCAAACTGCGTAGCCAATGCTGTGGTTCAATTCGTTGAAGGTTACAGTCAACGTCGTATTGCTGGAATACTTGGTGCTACCCGTGAGACAGTCGGAGATGCGATCAGGCGTTTTCTGGAGACGGGTTATTACACTAGAAGGCCTGGTCAGGGCCGACATCGCTGCACTTCCGTTAGGGACGATCGTTTTGTCGTAAGCACGATTGTAAGAGATCGATTTTGTACCGACGTTGAAACCCGTAATCGTCTTGCTGAGGTTAGAAATGTGGACGTGAGCGAGCGAGCTGGAAGAAGAAGGTTTGCAGAAAATAATCTTTCAGCGAGACGCCACAGCTTCGCCCACATCACAAAACAGCTAGACTCCGTTTTGCGCGGGAATACAGTATGTGGAATATGATTCAGTGTAAGAACGTTTTATTCTCCGACGAGAGCAGAATTGCTTTAGAAAATCCCGATGGCCACCAGCTTGTATACAGACGTTCAAACGAGCGGTTTACTCCTTGTTGTCTTGTTCAAACTGTGGGTTACCAAGGAAGTTCAATAATGGTATAGGGTGGAATTTTTTACGAGGTCTGTACGGACCTGGTGATTTTTAATAGAGGCGGTGTAGATGCTAACAGATATGTACAAGAAGTTCTTCAAGATTATGTCAGTCCGTTTGCGCCATTTATTGGAGACAACTTTGTTTTAATGCAAGTCAACGCACGCTGCCACGTCGCTCGAGTGGTTTTGCAATACATTAATGAAGTTAACATAAGAACTTTACCATGGCCAGCAAATAGTTTAGACATCAATCCAATAGAACACATCTGGGATAACCTGAAACGTCGGATTCGAGCACGGAGACCAGCTCCAACCACCATTAGAGAGCTGAAAACTGCTGTGTTGGAAGAATGAGAAAACATCCCACAAGTTGAAATTCTAAATGTCATGGATACACTTCCACACAGGCTCCTTGATGTGATTAGGGCACGGGGGAGTAATACTCATTATTGAGGTCAGGTTCGTTGACAACTATACTTTTTTCCATAAATTTCATGCATTGCTAATCTTCTTCAAAATGTTCGAAATTTTCAAAAACTGTTTCAATTAATTGGTGTTTGTTTCCTTTTCCAAGACGTACTTCGATATTAAAAACTTTAAAAATATTCAGAATTATAAAAGTCTCCAAATTAATGACAAAACATAAGGTGGGCGGTTAATTCTGCCGCTGAGTGTATATTTGTGTTAATTCTTAGATTTTTTAAAACTCTTGTAAAATAATACTAACCTTGTTGATTTTGTATTTTTAATTTAGTTATAACGTACCTACTGTTTAGCTGTAAGTACCTGATGAAACCACTGTTCTGACGAAACAATTGTCGTAGTTTTACGGTTAGGTATTAAAAAGTTAAGATTTAACCATTAGTTTAATTTCTATTTTAAATTCTTCTTCTTCAAATAGAAGCCGAACCAATTTAATTATTATTTTAATTTATTGAATGCTAAACATTCCAGTAAATTTAATTTACTTATTTCCTTTATTTTCTAAATGTAGAATTTGAGAATCCTTATTGAAAAGTGTGTGGTTTTCTTCTAATAAATGATTAGCAAAAGTGAAATCTTGTTTTTTATTTCTAAACGAAGAACAATGTTCAGCAATGTGTTTTTCAAACGATCTTCCTGTTTGACCAACATATATCTTATCACATCCACATATTAACTTATATACTCCAGATTTCTTAATTTTATCTGTTTTATCTTTATTGTTTTTAATATGTTTTGATAAATTATTATTAGTTATTTCATTAGACTCTCTGTGGAAATTCTAACGACTAGAACTAAAATCATTATAACAAATATATTAAGTTCTATTATAAACAGATTCTATCAATAGTAATTTTTAATTTACTTGAAAAGAAATATTACATAAAAAATATTTTCATATCAATTTATCGATTATTGAAAGAAAATTCAAACATGCACATTTTATATTTCTATAAAATGCAACATAAGAATAAAAGAATCTAAAGTATCTATAGCACATTTTAATAATTTTCAATCAGATATTCTCTGATGATCATAAAGCCTGTTTATTGGAACAGGACCTTGAAGAAATGTCGTATTTATTTATACTAGTCTCACCATAAATCGACATAATCGAAATAGTTCTGTGACAATAGCAACGGTCGCATGTCATTCTTAACGATCCCGTTTCAACCCCTAGCGTTACCACCGCCGTCACTAAATAGACAATAACATTTTTTTATTGCCATCACTTACCCTTCTACTTCACGAAAGACATAATTTGTCACATACATGACATTTTATATCCGCCCGGAATTATACCTAGCAATAACTTAAGACCTTATCAGCGGGAGACCAACATTCATTCTAACAGCGCAAACAAATTAATTAAACTTCTCGAGTCGTCGCAATTTATAGTTTTCAAGCACAAATAGAGGCGGTACCCACTCCAAGTATACATGCGACAAATACAAAAGGAGTAGGTTTAGTAGGAGGTGTATGCGTGTATACATACATGTATATATATATATATATATATATATATATATATATATATGTATATAAGGAGTATAAAATGAGGATAATGTTGAAAAGGCGCCTCGACAACGGGACCATTCACAGGGGAATTCCCTCCACTTCAATTTATTTCCGTCTCCGGTGTCCAAGAGTGAGCCCGGTAAATTAGGATGCCGAGGTCAAAGTTGTCCACTGTCCCTTTATAAATCTGAGAATTAGCATGGGAAGCGGCTGGTGATTGCCCCGGAGCTGAAAACTCCGATCTGAATCCACTGACCCGAGTGTTCCGGACCGAATAGGTTGCGATAGTGAGTTTTAGTTTGATAAGTGGACGAGTGAAGGGACGAGAATGGATTTGACGACGCTGATGTCAGGTCAATGTTTTTGCCTGAATGCAAACTATCGCGCAGAGGACGCAAAAAGGTCACGTTTGCGATCCCTGAACTTAAAATTATACTAATTTGCTATTAACACAGGCGCCGCCACCAAAAAAAAAACGTAATCGTTTAATTACTTCGTAAATAAGTATGTTGGAGATATTTAGTTTGCTTTTTACCAAATTCTTTATAATTCATACTAATGCAAGGTATATAATGTGTAAAGCTACATATATTAAATTTAATGCAATCTCAGTTGTCGCATATTAAATATAATAACACAAAGTTGTGAAAAATATCCCCATAAAAAGTAATACGATGACTTCTATGTTAATAGGAAAACAAAAGTGCTTGTTTGTTTGAATCACTCATAAAATAAGCACGGCGTGTAACAATTTAATTCCTAGAATGCAGCTTCAAATGATTATTGTATAAAACAGTATACTAGAAGCACTTGACGCCTTTAAAGTACTTCATTTGTGCATCTATTATTAAGATCTGTGCACGCATTAATGACGTAAATGATGCCTCTAGCTGACAACATGATTTATCAACAGTCTAGTATCAGACAAACAAACTAAGTCTTAGTATTAACAAGTACTCCGTTGTACGTCATTCTCGATTTAAAAGTTCCACATATGTATAATCCTCTTTTACCGTTACTGTGTCGGGTGTGTCCAAAATTTTATCATCCTGCCTTTATATATTTCTTTCATATTTTCCGGTCTTTGGCCATTACTTTTGCTTGGTTCCATGTTTTCCCCTCTTTTCTAATATGTCGTTCCATATCTGTGGATGTCAATCCTCTCTCCTTCCCTGTTTCCCAAATCTGTCTAGTGGATCTGTCTGTTTGTGTCAACCGTAACTCTAAATAATCGAAGAACCAGCATGAACGCTAATTGTTATGCCAGAAGTCATTAATGAAACAAAAGGAATTAATCGAAATTGGCGAATTATGTTCATCATGACAACACCATCTCTGACTCAACATCTCAGAGCAATTATTTTTTAATCAGTAAAAGTATTCACTCTTTACGCGTATTCATATTGGTGGTCCTATTAATGAGCACCCTAATCATCGTTAATATACCCTATACCAGGTGGCTTTTACCGCATGAATCAATGATACTCTCGTCTTTATACGTACAGTAGGTATCTAACGTAAATGAGGCTCTTAGGAAAGTCCAGTTCACCCAGCTAACTACTGCCAGTTCAGTTGGGGAATTTCCAGCAGTTCATTCTAAAATTAATCAGCTTTTGTTTGGACTTCAGGGATGATTGTATCACACCCAACCCCAACATAATCTATACTAGGTATCGAGGTTTATTTGGGACAATAAGCCATTTTGTGTCATAGGCATGAGCTAGAGCTTTAGTTCGATCGCTGCTCAGTTCGCCCTTCCGCCTATGTACTCTATACCAGTAGGATCATTTCTTCTGGATGGGTGATCCTAGGCTATAAAAACAATGCGATAATGTTTCGAGAAACCGAACACAACACTTATGCATACAACGTTGACAGAGGAATCTGTCTAACATGGAAACCACGGAGGGTGAACCCAACCAGCTTGCTTGTCAACCCCATCCAGAAGTGTTGGACTCGTTTTGGCTTCAGTTTCTTGGTCTCAATTGAACTGTTAAAGTACATGAAGTATGGAATTGAAAGCAATTTTTCTTAACGCAATAGGATTGGGGAGCAATAGCCCCAGTACCCGTACTGGGTGGGGTAATGCCGCACATTAATTTAATTGGCTGCCCGTATTCACATGATTTGTCGCCTCGTGATAGCTATTTGTTGCAAAACATAAAAAATAAAATGCTTGGTAAGTAATTTTCGTCGCCTAAAGCAGCTCTTGTCTCCAACACTAGTTTTCTAATTACCAGTTTCAGAGTGGAAAAAATGCTTTGCGAGTTGGTTCAAGCGCATACAAAAGTATATTGATGATATTTGTTACATTGTTATTTGATGCTTGACAGTTTCATTTGGTTTCATTGTAAAAAAAAGTTATGGCATTGACATGATACCACAACAAAAAAGAAAACAAATAATTTATTTAATATCGAAATCATAATCAAAATTTACATATAGCTACAGAAGTTGTTGAAAATGTTGTCCATTTACATCTAAACACAAACCAACTCTTCTCCGCAATCCAGCAAAAACTTTATGTAGCATTTGCGGTGAGTTGTTGATCTCTTCACACTTTTCTGTTATGCGAATTCTCAGTTGTTCCAGATATGAATTGGCGTTGAATAAATCGAATTCTTGATGTATGACCATACGCATATGTCATATGTTTATCACAAAACAAAATCACTTATGTTTAAATCGCAAGACCTAGTTGGATATGGGATTTCAGTGTTCCTGCTTATTATTCTGTTATCAAAAAATTCTCTGAGATATTGAAGTGTTTCTCTGGTCGTATGTGCTGTTGCACCATCTTGTTGGAAATACCCATTTTGTAATTCCTCATGATCCAGTTGATTTATGAATGAGCCGAGTATCTCATTGCGATATCGTGCAGCAGTAAGTGTACCTTCAAAAAAAAATTGGACTCACCAATCTTCTTCGACATATTCCAACCGAAACACCAACTTTTTGGAGATGCAATGTTTTTTCAACAAAAAAATGAGGATTTTCGGAAGACCAACACCGCATATTCTGTGAATTAACATATTCAGAAAGATAAAACCAGGCCTCACCCGTGAAAAAATCTGTGTTAAGGATATCCTGATTGTGTACATTATTTTGAAACCATTGACAAAATTCCACTCGTCTTAAATAATCCACTGGATAAAGTTCATGAAAACATTGCAGCTTGTATGGCTGACAATGTAAGACTTTTTTAAGAATGAATTGGCACGTACCATAGGATAAATTTGCTTGTTGGGTCACTACTGAAATGGATGTTTTTGGATTTTCATCAATAATATGCTGAAGGGCTTCAATATTATCAGCTGTACGTTTAGATGGCCGTCCACTTCCAGTTTCTCGACCGACGCTGCCAGTGTCTCTGAATAACTTTACACAATTTGTCAAGACATTGTAAAAATCATTGTAGTCAAACACTAATTCAGGATGTTCTTCACTAAAATCAGCCACGCATTCCGTAATTGAATACTGCCACTCGCCATTTACTTTCACACCTATACGGAAGTTACATTCGATAATTTTTGCTTTTTGTTGAATACCATTTTAAATAAATTTAATTTTCTTAATAAGAGTTTTGAAAAATTTGACACTAACTTATAGTTTCAATGTCATTATGTGGAAGTGGCTAAAGTACCAACCCAATTTCACAGTCTACTCCAATTATGAATTTTTTCGATGGCTCATGATGTTTGCGGTATAACCATGGTTATATCATGTAACCATAGTAATTTACTATGGTTACATGATATAACCATGGTTATACCGCAAACATCCTCAGCTCTACTCATTATAATCTTCGTTTATCTCTTCTTTATTAACTTTTCTTGAATTCGTTTTCTTTCAATATAATTATTCTCCTATTTGATATTTACATATAGAGGTATTTTTCTTACAATATCATTTAATACATTTACTTATTTTTTTCATTATATGCTATGAAACACGCAAGATAACATCTTTTTTATACTTTATCAAATTTTTTTGTTTATTTTTTCGAAAGTTTTTTGTTGCTATCATCAATCAATCATCTTCCTTTTTTTAATCCAAAAGTTCTGTCTACTTATACTGCTCAACAAAATTAACAGAACACAAATTTGATACTGAATTAAAAAAGAGACATAATTATCAATTTTGGAATATCAAATTTTCAAGATAAGTCAACAAGATTTTAATAGCAAATATGCTCTAATTTAGCCATTTTCTTGTAGAATAATACACAATTAAGAATACTACCAAAATCAAAATGTCTTTTATTACTTAAAATTATTAAAAATTCTGTTTAGACCCGTATATCCAGATTTAGTATCGTGTGTGTCCTCCGTTACCATTAATTACCGCTTGGCATCGTCGAGGCATGCTGCGGATATAGCGTTTTAACATGTCTTGTGGTAAATTTTGCCATTCTTCTACACGAATTTCGACTAACTCCTGTAGAGTATGACGTGCAACAGGGCGTTTTCAGATATTCCTATCAAGTGAATCCCAAACATGTCCGATAGGCTTCAAGACTAGGCTCATGGCCGGCCACTCCATCACTTAGATTTCTTGTTCTCGAAGAAAATTGGTCGTAAAATTTGCTGTGTGAATTCGCCAGTTATCTTACTGGAACATAAAACCATCACCAAAATTATCGGAAAATTGTACAAAATGCTGTTAAAGGATCATTCTAACATAATTCTGTGCATCGAGACGTTGAAGAACAACAACCAAATCGGTACGGCTATCTATGCTGATTCCATCCCATATCATAACTGATCCTGATCCAAATTGATCCACTTCCTGTACACGCTATGCAGTGTATCTCTCTCCAGGATGTCTGTATACTCGTACACAACCATCGCAACAAGTTAAAGTAAACTGGGATTCATTACTAAAAAGCACACACCTCCAGTGTCGAAGTTACCATTCCATATGTTCGCGAGCAAAGTTTAAGCGGATCCGCTTGTGATCCCTGGTCAAGCCGGGAACATGCCTCCGAGAAGTCAAATTTGCTTCTTTAAGCCTTCTTCTAAGCGTTTGATCAGAGATTGTTATATCGGTAACATTTCCTAGGTTTTGTAAGTCACAAGCGGTGGAAGTTCGACGGCGAAGACAAGAATTGATGATGGAACGGTCACCCCAATGCATAGTTTTTCTTCTACGTGCTTGTCTAGTTCCTCTAGAGTATCTGCCTGTCTTTTATACCTATGCCATGCTCTGCAAATAATCTATGGCCATTTTGTTTTGGGTAGTGTTTTACATTTGAACATCTAAGGAGAAAAAGAAAGAAAATATCAAAGTAATTTACTTTTGTGCTTAGCTAAAGCATTCCAGACAATAATGAAAAACATGCAAAAAAATTGTTTTCTACTAACAGAAAAGTTACAGGTGTTCAAAATAGTGTTCCGTTAATTTTGTTGAGCAGTGTATATAAAAACAATTTCATTATTACTTTCATTGAAGCGTTTGACAATGTCACATATTTCAACAATTTTTTCGACATTTTACTAGTCCAACATTAATTTCATACTAAATTATCCATATCTAAACCCACTTTCTAATAAAGATTTTATAAGAATATTCATTATTTCTTCACAATTTTATTTGGAGACAGATATATTTGAATAGATATAGTAAATGTACATCTAATATAAGCAAAAATAAACTTTTGAATTAACAACATACACAAAATTAAAAGCGATCCATCAAAGAATAATATCATTACAGCAGATACCGTTAAGCTTTAATTGCTGTTACAGCTTGGATATACTTATTAGGACGAAAATCCCTATTATTCCATTTTGTCGGCAGCCATACATACATATATACACTCCATAAGCAAAAACTATTTTCACATTTCCGCTGGGGCATTAAATTCATCCTTCTTGTGTTGCAAAAGATAAAACGGATTTATCACGCTGCAAGTGTAAATTTCCGGCAAGCGACTTGCACAACGGCTCTTTCGGCTTTATATTAATCCTTCGAAAATAATATAATCCCATAAAAGCAAATCACACGACAATTACAATTTCGCCAACTTTAGCTCTTATATGTAGATATTAAGAGCAGAACAAAGTAGCATTATATAAGAGAATTCCATCTCACTCCATCTTGAATGGAATACGTTAGATACATCTGGACGTTTGTATACACTTTATATATTACATATATACCTATGTAATGTCATTCCTTTTGTGGACAGACCCTTCTCGTTTGAAAATTCATGGAACTAAGAGAGCAACGTTTCAATTATAACTATACTACGTTGAAATATCGTGCTTTCCTTTATGATTAATTATATTAATGGTGAGCATGATATATGATTAACAACAATACTAACGACTTATTTGTGAAACGTTATGAAACATATAACAAGAGAAGTGGAATCCATAAAATTTATATCGCTGTAATGTCGTCCTATATACGAAAAATGAATTTTACCGTGTTTCTGCCGATAGCATGTTTACTTTGTCATATACCATGCTATTATTTTACTATGCAACATATCCATATGTTGCATTTTAAAATAATCGAGTCAAAGCATTATACGATAGGCAACCCATTATACATACTACCTTAGCGTCAAGAATAACTATTGTTTAGTGTCAATTGAAATACGTCAAATATTATTATTATTATTTTCCCTATTGTGCCATTATGTAAGTTACAACACTTTCACAAATGTATTCCAAGAAGGAAAAAATTCAAATGTGCTTATGGTATCAAAACTATCAAAGTCTACAAATGGTGAGCGACTTATTTTCTGTAGAATTTCCCCATAGACCGATACCTACACGTTCGACAATTTTAAGAGTGTATAATAGATTTAAAACAGAAGGATGTGTCGCTGACCATAAAAAAAGAATAGAACGAAAACAGTGTTAACGGAAGAAATGAAATTAAACATTTTGTTTTTCGTAGAAGAGAATCCTTTAAAATCGTTGAATTTTATCGCGTCAGAGTTTAATATATCACCCTCAATTGTGCGCAATGTACTAAAAATTGAAAAAATTTCGGAGTTACAAATTGCAAAACCATCAACAGCTATTTGAAATTGACAAAATCTCTCGAACTGAGTTTTGCGAAGTAATGTTTGATTTACTAAACCAAAATGAAGATTTGTTATACAAAATTTGTTTTACCGATGAAGCTACCTTTTATTTAAACGGGAAAGTTAATTCTCAAAATTATAGGTAAAATGGCTGATTTTATGTTTTTACAAAGTCATTGAAAATTATCCTTACAGATATTGGGCGCACAGGAATCTTCATATACAAAATTGTACACACGTACAATATAATGAAAAGGTAAATGTCTGGTTGGGCATAGTAAATAATACATTGATTGGTCCCTTTTTTATAAATGGTATTTTAAATTCTAACGCTTATTTGAACCTTTTGCGAAACTCAATACTTCCTGAAATTCGGCAAATTGCAATACAAAATTGTTGGTATCAACACGACGGAGCTCCACCACATTCAACAGTTGAAGTAAGGAACCTCCTCAATGAAAATTTTCCTGATCGCTGGATTGGAAGATACGGGCCGATAGGATGGCCAGCAAGATCCCCAGATTTAGCCCCAAATTATTTTTTCATTTGGGGTTACCTCAAAAGTACCACAGGAATTTAAAACCAGGATTACAGAAGAATGCAATAATCTCAGAGCATCACCAAATAAAATAACCTATTCTATACGAAATTTTTATTATCGTTTAGGTTAGTGTTTAGAACAAGAAGGCGGTCATTTTGAAAAATACTTATAATAAAAATATTTAAACATTTAATTCCTTATGTATATCAATAAATGACCTACTCTTTGTCTGTTGTTAGAGTTTAAACACGTTTGAATTTTTTCCCTTAGAACACAAAACCGAAGAGTATTCAAAAAGTACTGCAAAATAGTTTGAAACGCGAAAGAATATTTGACGTAATGGGTTGCCTATCGTATAATGCTTTGACTCGATTATTTTAAAATGCAACATATGTATATGTTGCATAGTAAAATAATAGCACGGTATACTCGCAGATTTATGAGATATTCTTTTTTTTGCTTTTGCACAAGAAGTTATAAATACATTTACTGGATAGTATCAATACAAAAAATTCGAACGCACAATTAGAGTATAATCCTTCCGCATAAAATTTAATAACAAAGTTTTCTGAGATCACACTAATAAATTTCATTCATAATATAACAGGGCCCCTTATTATATTAAAAGAGAAAGGTAGCGAAAGATACATATTTATTGTAGGTGTAGGTTTCCGCGGTCGTTCTCTAGATGTAGATCTCAGTTTCCGGGTTGGAACCGCGTCGAGTTACGCGTAATTGCCAACGCTTCGTCCACTGTTTCAAGGGACATCTTCAGGGCCTCGGTTAAAGACAAAATATCTCCACTCCAAGCACAAGGAGTGTATCGCATTCCGTGTTCGTGTGGCAGTCTGTACATTGGCGAAACTAAGCGGCCAGTCGGCGTGCATGTGTCCGAACATGAACGTTGTACTAGACTGTTACATATAGCCGGTTCAGCGCTGGCAGAACACAAACTAAACTCCGGTCATCAAATTCTATTCAAAGATGTCAAGCTTCTGTCCCGTGAATCGCATTATTTCCCTAGGAAAATCCGTGAATCTATTGAAATTTACAAACATCCCCGCAATCTCAATAGAGACGATGGCTATACGTTACATCCGACGTGGCAAACTCTACTGAACTTTACTAAGAATCACCACGCGCATGCGACGCATGCCATTGGCTCATTGTCCCCAGCCAATAGCAGGCCACCATCTGACCCGGCCCCCCCTATATAAGTTGTACCGGTCTCTGTCATAGCTCCTCACTGCGTCTTCTGATCCAGCAGTATTCCAGTTGAGATAACTTACGACGAAATATCGTCAAGCGAACCTGGAAGTAATGGCCGGGCGAATTGTTACATTAACGAAATTAATACTGAATCCGAACACCACTATCAACTGGTCACCGCAATTAAGGAAAGACACACTCGAGGTAATTGACCGAACGTTCAACGAAAGAGACATACAACAAATTCTACGGACATCGCCGAACATATTTATGGTAGATCCAGATCAACCGAAAATATAAGTCAGAATACCAGAAAACAATACCGAACCGCCTAAAGAAGAAAAAAAACACCACCGAACACAGAACAAGAAACAACCTGAAAACAAAGCTGATAACTTTATATACCCGAAATTTACAAAGGAGCCGAAAACAGACGAAACAACTATACCGATAGAAACAAAAAATTCATACGACGCCCTCTAAACCAAAATCGAGGAAAAAATGGAAGAAGAAACAACCGAATTCACCCCACAGCCTTCAACATCAGATAGCACACCCAGGTTAAGTGACAAAACAAACACTACACATAACACAAAAACTGAAACACGAAAACCACACAAAATCGCACCAATAATAATAACAGAAAAAGACAAATGGGAACACTTACGACACATACTTAAAACACACAACATTAACACTGTACAAAATAAACTTGTGAAACCAGGCATACACATCGAACCGAAAACTGACGAAGACTACCGTACACTTAAACAAATACTCGACAAAGAACACATTCAATATTATAAATTTCAATTAAAAAGCGAAAACACACTGAAGGTGGTTATGCGAGGCATTCCTACCTTCATCACCGACACTGACATTACAGACGACTTGACTGACAAAGGCTACCCGACATTAAAAATCAAAAGAATGAACGGTAAACACGGCATACCGGCACCACTTGTATTAATCGAACTAACGAGACAGTACAAATCTATTTACAACATAAGCGACTGCTGCGGACTCACAATTAAAATAGAATCATTAAACAAATGGACAGACATAATACAATGCCACAAATGCCAGACTTTTGGACACCATAAAAAGAAACTGCAACGTGAACTACAAATGTATGAAATGCGGAGACGAACACTCGACACACCTATGTACAAAAACGAAAACAACCCCACCAAAGTGTGCAAACTGCGGTGGTTCTCACCTATCTACATTCATAAACTGCCCTAACAACCCAAACAACCCTACAAACAAAACCACAACCAAACCTAAATACATACCAGCACCACTTCCAACAACTAACCCCTGGACTCAAAAACAAAACAACACAACACCTAACACAATTGACGAATTAGCACTTGCCTTAAGCAATATGCTAATAACATTACACTCCACAAACGCAACAACACAACAGATACAATACTTTGTAACGCAAACACAGACAATTGCCACACTTTACAACAACAAACATTAAACACACACATGACTGAAACGCAAAAGACCGATGACCAGTGACTTAAACGCAAAAAAGCGACGAACATACAGACTACACACACAACACAGGACCGCACAAAAAAACACAACAACACAACACACGATTAATTATTAATCAGACTCAAACACGTCACAACCCTGGGAGATGCGAAACAGTGGAGTGGAAATGGAGGCAACTTCGACCACAAAACAAAATTCAAAGGACTCATATAACTGTCATAGCATTCTTCAAGCTACTTCGAAACGACGAACATCTACGTACAGCCCTGAAGATGTCCCTTGAAACAGTGGACGAAACGTTGGCAATTACGCCTAACTCGACGCGGTTCCAACCCGGAAACCGAGATCTACATACATATTTATTGTTTATAGGAGAGAGAATTCGCAATCACTTTTGCTCTTGAAACCTAACTACAAAAGAAAACATTAAACGAATAAAATTGAACTATTTCCTAAAAGAAGGCAGGAAATACTCACGCTCCACCCATGGTTGATTATTGGGAAGAATATTTCTTATCAAAAATCTGGGCAATTTTTATAGTAGGAATTTCATTTGATTAGTCTGTGGAATGTGGATTTCTTATCCCAGCATTTTCACCGCTTTGTATGTTGAGGTAAAACGCTTACAAATCATGTAGCCAACGAACTAATTCACTGTTAATTAATATAGATATCTTACATAAAATTTGTAACATTTTTGAATTCAATTAATTATAATTAGAACTTAGAAAATATACAAAACGCATATTTGCATCTTTGACGGCTTCGGCAAAAAAGAGAAAGAAATTTGTGCGTGCTTAGTATATGATTTAAATAAAGTTCCTGATCACAATCTCCTCTCGTTAATAATTTAATAAGCATTATTAAAAAAGTTTCGTAAAAGCTCCGCTTAGAGCCCGGATGTACAAGGAGATATTGCTACCAGCAGATTCCATTACCACACGATGGAAAACGTGGTTAAAAGCGGGAAGCTTTTTAGCAAAAATATGTTATTTGCGAGTTTGATTATGATTGTTCCACAGCAATTAAAAAGTGCCCAATTTTTTTTGAAAATCCTTTATTAAAAAATCAACTTATGTCTATGTTAATTACTTGTGTCGCACAAATGAAAAAAAATATCTTGTAAGTATTGAATGAAAATAAACGAATAAATAAATTCTTAAGTTTAATTCAAATTATAATATTCAAGATACGAGGGATGTACAATATTTATTGTCTCTAGCACATAAACCACGGTTATTTTTCTGTATATTCACCCTGCACTTGTCCACCTATCTTCCAGCGTAGAGACACCTTTCTCAAAGAGGTCCGGCTCTTTGTCACAGAGGAATTCTTGAACTGCCGTCATAACGTCATCGTCACTCTCAAATCTGATTCCCAAATACTTTCTTTTAATCTTCCCCGCTGAGAGTTGAACCGTAAATTTTCGAAATGGTGGAGATACTCTTTATCGCCATCCTTTACTTAGTAGTCTAGACTCGCGATCGAAGTGATGAACCCACGTTTCATCACACCAAATGCACACCAAATGAGACGATCCACGGTCACAGCGATCTAGTGTAGATCTGCACCATCTCACACGATCTTCTTTTTGAATTGAAGTCAAGTTGTTGTGTAAATGTTTGTGTAAAATTATGTTAATTGCTTTCACACCAATCTTTAAAATTCCTTGAATGCTTCTGGCAGTAGTATGCCAGTCCTCTTCAATCATGTTCCGAATGAGACCAATATTTTGTTCTGTAACCGCAGTTTTTTGGCTTAGGAGATTGAAAACTGCCATTTAAGAAAAGTCGACCAGGTTGAAATTCATTGTACCCCCGCTTTACGGTAGCGAAGGAACACGACATGTCACAAAACACTTGATTGATTTCCCCAAGACATTATTTACTGCTTAAGCCGCGCTTGAAATTGTAAAAATCACAGCTCGATAATGCATCTTGTTCACTTCCATAACTTATCGGCGAAAGGATTACTTTAAATTTATGTAACTTACAAAGAATCAGGTATATTTGACAACTTTCACTATAACTAAACTCGTAAACAACTAGATTGAAATTGTCAAACAAAATTTGTCGCAAAATATCATCGCCTGCTAGAGAGGCTCAGCGAACAGCCCTCGTATATGGGCTACTAACACTTGGCAGAGTAGAACAATCGTACACAAAAAACGACTTTAATGCGGAGTTACAGGTTTAAGAAATTTAAAAACCAGCAGTTAAAGGTTACTTTCCTAAAATAGTAAAACCATAAATTTTTCTTTTAATATATCATTTTATTTTCCATTTTTAATACAATTTTACGAAAGTCACATGAACAACAAAATTATAATAGAAAGTATGTTTTAAAACTCGGTTTTGGCAAATTGAGAATTGTTGCATGACAATCGAATATAACTGAGAAGGAGACACCAGAAATGAGAGAAACGAATTGCATGTTCATTTGCATATTCATTAAGTTTTCTTCGTTATATGGACACACTAACACAACTTCCAATTTATTAGCTTTTCCAACAATACAACCGTAAGGTTACGGTGAACTTGTTTGAATATACATATTGTTGCGCCATCAAGAATAATTTCCTTTAATCTCACAGCACTCTTCTGTTTCATGAGTGTTGGTTCACGGAAAATCTACATTCGTAACAGTTAGTAGAGCTCATTGAAAATTCTCGATTTTCAACGATAGCAGTGCAGTTATAAAAAAATGTAATCTTATTGTTAAAATAAAATGCAGCAATTTAAGGACGTTTCAAATAATTTTAACAAACATTTCTTCTTTTTTGGTCTTGATATTACATACAAAAAAATAACTAACCACTTCATTATCAAATTCGTCTAGTTTACATAATCTTCATTACCGTAATGATAAAAACTTAAAAAGGAATAAAACCACTTACCATATTGTAAATATTCTTTCTACACTTTACGACGCTATTTTATTCGAATTTTTCATAGAAAAAATTCGCCCTCAAGTAGGAATCGCACCCACGACCTCTGGCTTGCCGGACCATTGCTTACCACGTGATTAGAAACTTTTATGGGGATGCTTTGAGTCTCAAAGCATCCCCATAAAAGTTTCTAATTCACGCCTCAACAGCTCAGTGGTCGAGCAATGATCCGGCAAGCCAGAGGTAGTGGGTTCGATTCCTACTTGAGGGCGAATTTCTTCTTTGAAAAATTCGAATAAAATAGCGTCGTAAAATGTAGAAAGAATATTTACAATTACATTACTTCGCGAAAACGCAATTAATTTCCACTTACCATAGTTAATAATCGTATCCTAAGTACGTATTTCGACAACTAAGTTGTAATTATCAGCAGACAAAACCACTAATCAAGATGTTGAACAAGAGGCACAGTAAAGCTATGACACAGAATCGCGCACAATTTTATAAGGCGTCCACGTATACACTATATATATATATATATATATATATATATATATAAATATAATATTTTCGTGACCTTGGTATTATATGGTAAACTTAATAAGTCGGCGATTAAAGGTCTGGTTTATTACTTCAAAGTATATATATTTAAAACAACCCTACATGTTTCGGCAATGATGCCTTTGTCAAGGATATAAAAAATATAAATATATATATATTTTATATCCTTGACAAAGGCATCATTGCCGAAACATGTAGGGTTGTTTTAAATATATATAAAAAATATAAATATATATATTTTTTATATCCTTGACAAAGGCATCATTGCCGAAACATGTAGGGTTGTTTTAAATATATATACTTTGAAGTAATAAACCAGACCTTTAATCGGCGACTTATTAAGTTTACCATATATATATATATATATATATATATATATATATATATATACTAAAGTGAATACACAAAATAAAATTACGTCAATTTACCCTTCTTAAGAAAATGGTAACATCGAAAAGGACAACTGTATGGGATAGAACCGTTGTCCAAGTTAAACGTATTAAATTTCTTTTTAACGATATGAATGCTTCCGTATGCGTCAAGATCTTTGGAGTTGTTCATATTTTTGACAAGTTTTAACATTTTTACCAACAAGTTGTGATCCGTGGCCAATGCATGGTTAGGGACGTTCGATTTTTCTGGTCTATTAAATTTAACATGTGATACGTGTTCTTTAAATCGGGTTAATATTGAGGGTTTCGTTTGACCTATATATTTGAAATTACAATCGTCACAATTAATAGCGTATATACCTGATTTCAAATTCAAATTAACTTCTATCTTTAGTATTACCTATCGTAATGATATATTATTTTTCAAATAATAATACTCTTGAGGATACATTTAATATCCATTCGTAATATTTTAAATGCAATAATTTTTTTATTGTTAAATATAAGTAAATCTAGGATATAAATATTTCCAATTTTATAAAATATACAAATATATAAACAAACGGACAGACATAATACAATGCCACAAATGCCAGACTTTTGGACACCATCAAAAAAACTGCAACGTGAACTACAAATGTATGAAATGCGGAGACGAACACTCGACACACCTATGTACAAAAACGAAAACAACCCCACCAAAGTGTGCAAACTGCGGTGGTCCTCACCTATCTACATTCATAAACTGTCCTAACAACCCAAACAACCCTACAAACAAAACCACACCCAAACCTAAATACATACCAGCACCACTTCCAACAACTAACCCCTGGACTCAAAAACAAAACAACACAACACCTAACACAATTGACGAATTAGCACTTGCCTTAAGCAATATGCTAATAACATTACACTCCACAAACGCAACAACACAACAGATACAATACTTTGTAACGCAAACACAGACAATTGTCACACTTTACAACAACAAACATTAAACACACACATGACTGAAACGCAAAAGACCGATGACCAGTGACTTAAACGCAAAAAAGCGACGAACATACAGACTACACACACAACACAGGACCGCACAAAAAAACAAAACAACACAACACACGATTAATTATTAATCAGACTCAAACACGTCACAACCCTGGGAGATACGAAACAGTGGAGTGGAAATGGAGCCAACTTCGACCACAAAACAAAATTCAAAGGACTCATATAACTGTCATAGCATTATTCAAGCTACTTCGAAACGACGAACATCTACGTACAGCCCTGAAGATGTCCCTTGAAACAGTGGACGAAACGTTGGCAACTACGCCTAACTCGACGCGGTTCCAACCCGGAAACCGAGATCTACATACATATTTATTGTTTATAGAAGAGAGAATTCGCAACCACTTTTGCTCTTGAAACCTAACTACAAAAGAAAACATTAAACGAATAAAAATGAACTCTTTCCTAAAAGAAGGCAGGAAATACTCACGCTCCACCCATGGTTGATTATTGGGAAGAATATTTCTTATCAAAAATCTGGGCAATCTTTATAGTAGGAATTTCATTTGATTAGTCTGTGGAATGTGGATTTCTTATCCCAGCATTTTCACCGCTTTGTATGTTGAGGTAAAACGCTTACAAATCATGTAGCCAACGAACTAATTCACTGTTAATTAATATAGATATCTTACATAAAATTTGTAACATTTTTGAATTCAATTAATTATAATTAGAACTTAGAAAATATACAAAACGCATATTTGCATCTTTGAGGGCTTCGGCAAAAAAGAGAAAGAAATTTGTGCGTGCTTAGTATATGATTTAAATAAAGTTCCTGATCACAATCTCCTCTCGTTAATAATTTAATAAGCATTATTAAAAAAGTTTCGTAAAAGCTCCGCTTAGAGCCCGGATGTACAAGGAGATATTGCTACCAGCAGATCCCATTACCACACGATGGAAAACGTGGTTAAAAGCGGGAAGCTTTTTAGCAAAAATATGTTATTTGCGAGTTTGATTCTGATTGTTCCACAGCAATTAAAAAGTGCCCAATTTTTTTTGAAAATCGTTTATTAAAAAATCAACTTATGTCTATATTAATTACTTGTGTCGCACAAATGAAAAAAAATATCTTGTAAGTATTGAATGAAAATAAACGAATAAATAAATTCTTAAGTTTAATTCAAATTATAATATTCAAGATACGAGGGATGTACAATATTTATTGTCTCTAGCACATAAACCACGGTTATTTTTCTGTATAATCACCCTGCACTTGTCCACCTATCTTCCAGCGTAGAGACACCTTTCTCAAAGAGGTCCGGGTCTTTGTCACAGAGGAATTCTTGAACTGCCGTCATAACGTCATCGTCACTCTCAAATCTGATTCCCAAATACTTTCTTTTAATCTTCCCCGCTGAGAGAGAGTTGAACCGTAAATTTTCGAGATGGTGGAGATACTCTTTATCGCCATCCTTTACTTAGTAGTCTAGACTCGCAATCGAAGTGATGAACCCACGTTTCATCACACCAAATGCACACCAAATGAGACGATCCACGGTCACAGCGATCTAGTGTAGATCTGCACCATCTCACACGATCTTCTTTTTGAATTGAAGTCAAGTTGTTGTGTAAATGTTTGTGTAAAATTATGTTAATTGCTTTCACACCAATCTTTAAAATTCCTTGAATGCTTCTGGCAGTAGTATACCAGTCCTCTTCAATCATGTTCCGAATGAGACCAATATTTTGTTCTGTAACCGCAGTTTTTTGGCTTAGGAGATTGAAAACTGCCATTTAAGAAAAGTCGACCAGGTTGAAATTCATTGTACCCCCGCTTTACGGTAGCGAAGGAACACGACATGTCACAAAACACTTGATTTATTTCCCCAAGACATTATTTACTGCTTAAGCCGCGCTTGAAATTGTAAAAATCACAGCTCGATAATGCATCTTGTTCACTTCCATAACTTATCGGCGAAAGGATTACTTTAAATTTATGTAACTTACAAAGAATCAGGTATATTTGACAACTTTCACTATAACTAAACTCGTAAACAACTAGATTGAAATTGTCAAACAAAATTTGTCGCAAAATATCATCGCCTGCTAGAGAGGCTCAGCGAACAGCCCTCGTATATGGGCTACTAACACTTGGCAGAGTAGAACAATCGTACACAAAAAACGACTTTAATGCGGAGTTACAGGTTTAAGAAATTTAAAAACCAGCAGTTAAAGGTTACTTTCCTAAAATAGTAAAACCATAAATTTTTCTTTTAATATATCATTTTATTTTCCATTTTTAATACAATTTTACGAAAGTCACATGAACAACAAAATTATAATAGAAAGTATGTTTTAAAACTCGGTTTTGGCAAATTGAGAATTGTTGCATGACAATCGAATATAACTGAGAAGGAGACACCAGAAATGAGAGAAACGAATTGCATGTTCATTTGCATATTCATTAAGTTTTCTTCGTTATATGGACACACTAACACAACTTCCAATTTATTAGCTTTTCCAACAATACAACCGTAAGGTTACGGTGAACTTGTTTGAATATACATATTGTTGCGCCATCAAGAATAATTTCCTTTAATCTCACAGCACTCTTCTGTTTCATGAGTGTTGGTTCACGGAAAATCTACATTCGTAACAGTTAGTAGAGCTCATTGAAAATTCTCGATTTTCAACGATAGCAGTGCAGTTATAAAAAAATGTAATCTTATTGTTAAAATAAAATGCAGCAATTTAAGGACGTTTCAAATAATTTTAACAAACATTTCTTCTTTTTTGGTCTTGATATTACATACAAAAAAATAACTAACCACTTCATTATCAAATTCGTCTAGTTTACATAATCTTCATTACCGTAATGATAAAAACTTAAAAAGGTATAAAACCACTTACCATATTGTAAATATTCTTTCTACACTTTACGACGCTATTTTATTCGAATTTTTCATAGAAAAAATTAGCCCTCAAGTAGGAATCGAACCCACGACCTCTGGCTTGCCGGGCCATTCGTTACCACGTGATTAGAAACTTTTATGGGGATGCTTTGAGTCTCAACGCATCCCCATAAAAGTTTCTAATTCACGCCTCAACAGCTCAGTGGTCGAGCAATGATCCGGCAAGCCAGAGGTAGTGGGTTCGATTCCTACTTGAGGGCGAATTTTTTCTTTGAAAAATTCGAATAAAATAGCGTCGTAAAATGTAGAAAGAATATTTACAATTACATTACTTCGCGAAAACGCAATTAATTTCCACTTACCATAGTTAATAATCGTATCCTAAGTACGTATTTCGACAACTAAGTTGTAATTATCAGCAGACAAAACCACTAATAAAGATGTTGAACAAGAGGCACAGTAAAGCTATCACACAGAATCGCGCACAATTTTATAAGGCGTCCACGTATACACTATATATATATATATATATATATATATATATATATATATATAAATATAATATTTTCGTGACCTTGGTATTATATGGTAAACTTAATAAGTCGGCGATTAAAGGTCTGGTTTATTACTTCAAAGTATATATATTTAAAACAACCCTACATGTTTCGGCAATGATGCCTTTGTCAAGGATATAAAAAATATAAATATATATATTTTTTATGTCCTTGACAAAGGCATCATTGCCGAAACATGTAGGGTTGTTTTAAATATATATACTTTGAAGTAATAAACCAGACCTTTAATCGGCGACTTATTAAGTTTATCATATATATATATATATATATATATATGGTAAACTTAACTCTAAATTCATGCGACCGATCACTAAACACACGCACGAACGCACCGACATACAAAACCCTACACTTACGCTCTCACACAAAACCACACACCCATAGAGAGACGCAAGCTGCCAGCAGCAACCAACACACAAGTTCATACCCAGAAGGAGACACAAATTGCTAGCAGCGAACAACACATATGTTCACACCTTGTTATCTATTTTTTGGAATACTAAGGCATGATTTATTATTATTACTAGAATGTATCTTTGAATAATTTAAACCATAGCAACTTAATTACTTGACATTTATATCCTGTCATTCATATTTTGTATTCTCTTGATAAAGGCGTACACAGCCGAAACATGTAGAGTTTTTTAAATCCATATATTTTGTATATTTTGTATATTTTATATATTTTGAAGTAATATACTGACCTTTAATCGCCTACTGATTAGGTTTACCATATCATACCAAGGTCACGAAGTTATTATATATATATATATATATATATATATATATATATATACATATATATATATATATACACTAAAGTGAATACACAAAATAAAATTACGTCAATTTACCCTTCTTAAGAAAATGGTAACATCGAAAAAAGACAACTGTATGGGATAGAACCGTTGTCCAAGTTAAACGTATTAAATTTCTTTTTAACGATATGAATGCTTCCGTATGCGTCAAGATCTTTGGAGTTGTTCATATTTTTGACAAGTTTTAACATTTTTACCAACAAGTTGTGATCCGTGGCCAATGCATGGTTAGGGACGTTCGATTTTTCTGGTCTATTAAATTTAACATGTGATACGTGTTCTTTAAAACGGGTTAATATTGAGCGTTTCGTTTGACCTATATATTTGAAATTACAATCGTCACAATTAATAGCGTATATACCTGATTTCAAATTCAAATTAACTTCTATCTTTAGTATTACCTATCGTAATGATATATTATTTTTCAAATAATAATACTCTTGAGGATACATTTAATATACATTCGTAATATTTTAAATGCAATAATTTTTTTATTGTTAAATATAAGTAAATCTAGGATATAAACATTTCCAATTTTATAAAATATTTGACGTTTATTTTCGAGTTTAAACCACTTAATAACATACTTTTATTAGCAGATTCAAATTATAAAAACGTTATTGAAATTCTAAGAAAGCGATATCCTTTAGATAGATTTGTAAATCTATTTGTTGCCTACTTTATACGTTAGACCCTTTGTTTATTACTTAGGGTTATTAGTGAACGATTTAAATAGACCCTTAATATGACCACCCATTGTTAACTTAATGTGTATACTAGTCTCACGATTCCTAACTATGTATGTATCATAAAATCCATTGCTGGACAACGGAATGGCCGGAAATACATTGTTAGGTTTATAACACCTACTAATACTTAATTAGGAATGATATTATACTTTGTTATACTCATTTATTAGTAAGATCTTTAAGACTCTATCGTACACATTGAATGTTATTGCATGTAAGTACAATTTCCAAGAAGTAATAACGCAATAAATTCCCCGGTATGACGTCAAACAATACATTGTTTAGCCAATACGCTTTTAATATAGAATAGTTAGATGTAATGGTATATTTTTACCTACTCGCAAAACAGTACAGAATAGATAAGTATGAATTAAAACACAGTATCAACCCAACATCAATACAAGACACACAGTTTTAACATAACATTCATATCAAATAGTATCAACTAAACATCAGTACAAGCCACAGTCTTCAGACAACAGTCTCATTTGTAATATCATAACAAACAGCAGGGCAAGACACACAGTCTCGCATTAAACATCAACAATCTTATTTTAAAAAGAAATACCAGTTTCAACAGCAGTTTTATGTTAGCATAAGTCATCGTAGATCCAAAATAAATGTATATAGTGTAAATAAATATATTTAGATGAAGGTACATTTATTAATTTAACAAACAGTCGCCGAAGATTTAAATAGTAAAGTGTATACAGCCTTGCAACCTGTGCACGGTGATGCAACAACGGGGTCGTGATTCTAATGACTGGGGTTAAAGCATCACCACCAGAAACCGAATACAACCATAATATTGGTACATCAAGCCCGAACAAATACTTTTTGTTAATTTTAAGAAAAACTCTAATCAACTATGACTCGTCGGTCGTGGTTCGATTCCTACTTGATGAGGGCGAATTTTTTCTATGAAAAATTCGAATAAAATAGCGTCGTAAAGTGTAGAAAGAATATTTACAATTACATTACTTCACGAAAACGCAATTAATTTGGACTATGACTGTCGTTTATCAATAATAAAACACGTACTATTAATGATGATCACCAAGTCATCGAAATAAGTATCCAGAATTTAAAGCTTTGTTGTAATAAGAATTTTTTCAATTAATTTTACGAATAACAGAATCAACAACTTTCAAATAATATTTGTGCAGCTTCTTGGAAAATTGATGGATAAAAAATCAAAAGTGTAAACTAAAAACTAAAATAACAAACAAACAGCCGATTTTCAAAAAAATAATAGGTGGCCTGTCTTTTTTTTTTGTAACTGAGTATATAAAGGTTACTTTGAAATTTTGTAAAATTTAATGCGTAAAGTATAATCTTATTAGAAAACGCTGGAATAAGTAACTGTTAGTGGACCATTTGTTGAAAAACAAAGTATAGCTTTTCTCATAACACCTTTCCTTCATAGTTAGGTGAAGAATATAAAAATTTCCCCTCGCACATTAAAGATAATTTTTAAAATATGAATTTATAATTGAAAAATCTATCGTGCTCCCGAATATAAATCATAAGCTCGTAGACATTTCATATGAAAACTTCCATTTTCAAAAGACCAAAAGAAAATTCAATCACAAAAAATGTTTCGTGTTCAACGATGCACAAACGCTGTCCAATACAATCGAAAAGAAGAGGGAAAAAAAGGTTGTATCGAGATCATTTTCGATTCATCAAATCGAAATATGCAAATGCGTGAATGAAAATCGACGTCGTAAAAAAGCGAATTCGTATCGGGTGTCATTCGTTGGTCGAGTTTTTTCTGTATTCATTTATAGCCGGTACCTGACTACTACACGCACAATAATCTATTTTTTACGGGAAACCGCCTAAGCTTAATATCATTTACATGGTACATAGAAGCGGTCGGAGACCTTTTTGTATTGACACTTTCTTGTTCGTTGCTATATCAATTATTTTCAGAAGTGAATTCGATAATTTCTGCCTTAATTTATTTATTTATTTTACAACTAGAGCAGCAACAGGATAATCTCAATAAGCTAATCATTTATAAACATTATAATTCGACTGGTGTACAATCAATAAGAAAACAGTAATAAAATGTACCACAATACATAGAGATAAATCCTACCTGACAATCTACAATTCTTATACTCGATATATTTAACAAGGTAAACGTGTGATACAAAAAGACCAAATTCTACGCGAAATCTAAGCTATATTTTTATAATATATCCCGAACAAACTTTCTAAATACCACCAAGCTATTGTTCCATAAGTCAACGCTATTTAAAGATCTGTTGTATGTTCTGACCATTCAGTACATATAATAATTTGTTCGCAAAGTTCACACTACGAGATATTTAGACAGATATTTTTCAATAACTTAGAATTATCTTCATAATTATTTACTAATTTATGAAGGAACGTTGCATCCATAAGAATCTTACGGCAAATTAACGGTACAGCATTATACGTAAATAAGCACCCTGCTTATGACGACCGCTGATCCACCAGCTTTAACTTAAAATTTACAAATTTTTAGAAATATGCAAAGTATATTTCATAAAATGGATTCCACACAATAGAGCAATAGCTCAACACGCTATTTACCAATGCATGATGGATTTAGTTTGCAATACAACTCCATCTGAAGAAGATACTGTGTGTCGAAACAATTGTAATAGGATTTACCTCAATAAAGTGGAAATTAAGTAATATTGCTTTTTCCATTTTTATTTCATTAATTATGAATTTCCATCAAGCAAAGACTACTTCAATTCAGAATGCATGATAGATTGAAAATAGAACGCTCTTAAACCCAATACTGACAGTTGTTTGCATTACAAATCCTAATCTTTTTCTTGCCTTCAAAATAATGTTATTTATTTGAATATCAAACAAGAACTTACTATCAAAAAACACTCCCAAGTCATTAATACCATCCAATATCCACAGAGAACAACTACCAGCACTGTAAGAGAATTTAATGAATTTAAAATTTCTAGAATAGGTCATAGTATTACATTTATCAATATTCAATGTGACTTTGTTTAATTGCCAGTATTTTTGTAACGCATCAATATCGCTCTGAATCAAGAGACAATCCCGTATAGTTTCTATTGAAAGGAAAAGCTTTAAATCATCCGCGTATACACAAAATTTAGCGTTTTTAATGTATTTATCAATATCATTAATGAATAAAATAAATAAAAGTGGACCCAAGTTAGAACCTTGAGTCGCACCAGATGTTGGAACATATGAAGCAGACTCCGAACCGTTCACCCAAACAACGTGAGACCTGTTATGGATGTACGATTTGTACCAATCAAGAAATTTGCCATGAATACCTATATATTATAACTTACTGAGCAGAATATGATAATCGATCCTGTCAAAAGTTTTGCTAAAATCTGTATAGACTGTGTCTACTTGTTTACCTTTGCCCATAGACTGAACAAAAATTATTAATCTTATCAAATTACTTTGCGTCGAACGACCCTTAACGAATCCATCCTGCTGCTCCAATATTAATGATTTTATAGAAAAAGTTACTGCATCACAAATGAATGATTCGGATACTTTTGCAAACATTGAAAGAACACAAATCTGACGATAGTTACTCACCTCGAACTTATCACCAACTTTATGCACAGGCAACACATTCCACTCACTGGGAAACGTACCGCAAGCCAGCAAGTGATAATAAATAACATATAAAGGCATCAATAGCTCCTGCCTGCAGTTTTTAACAAAGACAGCCAGAAAACCGTCTGGCCCTGCACTTTTCTGTATGTCCAAATCATTTATTTTTTTTTCAATTTAACTTTTATCGACAAACAACAATGATAGCTTATTAAGACCATTTATATTTTCACCACTGTAATTACATGGACGACAAAGCATATAAACCGAGTGAAAATATTCATCAAATATATCCGTAACCTCATGTAAGGTGGAAAAGTTGATCTATGATAAAGTTGTTTTGCATCCGCAGTCACATTATTTTCCACCGTTTCAATATATTTTTTGTAATAATTTTGTATCATGAATTTAGAGCGAGAGCACAGTGCGGTGAATCCGAAATAGTCCACCATGTTCTGGGTAGATTTCCATTTTCTGTGTGATCTTAGCTTTTATTTAATAGTATTTATCGTAAGTTTACTATACCACACAAGAAACGAATCATCGTCTACAATTTTTTTCGGTACAAAAGAATGCTTAATTGAATTTATAATAGAGTAAAACTGTATTACCTGTTCATCGGGATCCAGATTTTTTCATTCATCGCGCCAATTCATAGACGACAACTTATTGTTAATGTTGTCATAGTTTGCTTTACGGAAGTTATATATTATAGTTACTCTTTCAAATAGCAAATTT
Organism: Melolontha melolontha; assembly: GCA_935421215.2. NCBI lineage: Eukaryota > Metazoa > Arthropoda > Insecta > Coleoptera > Scarabaeidae > Melolontha > Melolontha melolontha. Next base: position 109,370,270 of record OW285240.1, read on the forward strand.
ACTGTGACGCAAACATACACTAATTTCTAGTATCGGATGGTAATCATCCTCCGGAACCAGCGGATCAGCAAATCTCCACATAGAGCCCATACAATGTTTGTTCGCTTATACCTAATCAAGAATTCTATTATTTTTATTTGTTACTGGGTTATGCTGCTTCAAACCGTATAATATATAACCAGTTGGTGTTTTGATGTGAGAATAAGCTTTAAGGATTGCCATGTGATGTCGCCTGGTCCTCGTTATAGCTCTGTTTCCGAGGCGGACTCATTAGAGGCCGGTTTTATTAGCAGAATAAATAACACACTCGGGAACAATATAAAATAACATTTAATAACTATATAACAATAACATTACAACTTACGATGTTCACTTGTATAATATCGATAAGATCAGATTTGCAAGATTGACTCGTTCTCCTCTGTCTTTAGTATATATATATATATATATATTTATATATATAATATCTTCGTGACCTTGGTATGATAAGGTAAACTTAATAAGTCGGCGATTAAAGGTCTGGTTCATTACTTCAAAGTATACATATATATTTAAAAAAACTCTACATGTTTCGGCAATGATGCCTAATGATGCCTAATGAACGGCTAAGAAATTATCTAAACACTTATATATATATATATATATATATATATATATATATATATATATATATATATATATACATGCATCCCCTCTACTTACTTACTTATTTATTTAATGCTGTGCTAACCTGGTTAGTTACATACTTAAACTAGAATGCGAAGACAGTAATTAATGAGGACGCTTTCGTTACATAAGTGTTATGTTGAATATGTAGAAATAGGTGTCTTCCTTTAGTTATCACAGTGTGCTCGGTATTAATGAAGTGTTGATAAATTAGCATCACATAAGACAAAACATTTACGTTGAATATTAAAAGTAATAACATTAATCAAGTTTTATATGAATTTGTATAAGATACTACATCATCATTAATATATTAATGATCACACTTTGTGTAAATAAGAAATGAATACATTGTTGAGATGGAGAGTTTTTATGTTATTCTTGTCGTACAGTGCGACTACAGCGATTTTATACCTCTACCATAAAAAGACCGTTAAATTTGAATTGCACATATTTGCAAGTTAAGCCGTTCCCCGTACTCTCTTCTACCTTCGTATATCGCCGGAATCGTCTCATTCACCCACCTCCAATGACCTCCTTTCTCCGTAGACCACCGCACCATTAAACAAGATTAAAACCTCTTCTACTACTAAGCATGCCCTACAGTTGCGAAACTTTACCATTGTCTAGCAGTTTGCAGTTCTCCGGGACACTTCAGAGACACAGAGAGGACTCTTGCAAATACAGAAATAGTTTAATTGGAGAGCGGGGCGCAACGGCAAGATCTCGTCCTCAGGAAAAAAATGCGAAATATTCAAACGTCTGTGCGGAGAGTTTATGTTAAAAGCCTTTTGTAAATTATGAAGTACCTACCCTTCTTCTAAGGACGCTAGTTCGGCTCAAGTTTACATTCATACTCTGCGCCATGTTAAGTAGTACAAATAGACAAAAATATTTACATAGAAACGAGTTCTCGTCTCACTGTTCCGCGGAGATTAGTCAAGTTGTAATTTTCAGTCCAGAATTTAATCAAGTAATGCTGTATTGTTGAATGTAAATACAGTAATTAATTCGCTTAATTGGAATTACATGAGGTAAAAAAAATGAACATGTACAGTACTTTTATTTAAGGAAACTGGACAGTTTAAAGCTCTTACTTATCTCGAGAGTATTACATTTAACACTACTAACTAATGGTGTCGATAAAGTAGCTATTCGGTACATTAGTATACCTTACACGAGTGAACCCGACTTATTTGAAAATGTAATTGTTACTTTCGTATTCGATTACTTTGATATACATATCGTTACACTCGTATTTGATTACTTTCGGTACATATCGTTATATTCGTATTTGATTACTTTTGGTACATTTCGTTACAATCACATTTGATTACTTTCGGCATATATCGTTACATTTGTATTTAATTACTTTTACATATCGTTACGTTCGTACATATTGCTATGGACTGTGGTTTTGATCATTAATTTACCACCATTCACGACCAATCTATCCAGCTAGGATATTCGGTCGGTTTACTTTCAAAATGAGACTGCTTTCCTCTCAGGGTTCCAATTGGAAAACGTGGTTTTTCTCTTCTACAAATTTATAATGCGCCAGTAAAAGAGTATTGACAAATGTTATAATTTTATTTCTTTAAGTTACTTGTAATCTTCTTGGAGTAAGGTTAAATAATAATCACAATATAAAATTTAAATGAAAATTTAATACAAAAATTAAAAAAGAAAAAAGAAAAATCTTTATAAAGTATAAAGATTAATATTGCCTCATCTAACAATATTATAAAGGTAAAAATAACGCATGGAAATGAGCGCAGCATACGTCAAAAAACCCTTATGACTGCCGATCAAAATTAAAAATAATAAATCACAAAGAAACTTTTTAATTTCTCCCAAGAGAACAAAATCAAAATAAACAAACTATTTGACAGACCGAAACAAACTCTAACGCATGTGCAACCACATGTGACAAAAAATGCACTTGATATACCAACGTACTAAATTTTACAGTTAACAGAATTTTTTTACTAGAAATTTTAAAAACCTTCTTTGTTATTTATATCAAATAACTAAGACTAAATCAATACGATAATTAACACAATAGAAAAATACAATATTCAATATTCAAAATAATAATAAGATATCTTTTAATAATATATTACTTACGTAAAAAATATATTCAAGACACGTAAGTAAGAAAGTGTAAAATATAACAATTACGAGATCAACAAACTCGTATAAAATATCGGTAATGAATTAACACACCACCAACCACAATTAAATCAAAAATTAACCCGAAGTTACTTAATAAAAATATAAAGATTAATCTCTTTATGAACACATCTTTCTTAACTCTGAGTATACTTGTGTCTCCAAAGGTCAAATCAAGCGCGCAGGCTTAGAATATAAAACCAGTTTTTTTTCACAAAAATAATAAAATTCAAAAATGTACACTTGCATTCAAAATAATTGTACAATCATAATTAAATAAATATATAGTATAAATTTACGGATACAAGATATCATATTCATTTAATATACAGGGTGAGTTTTTTTCGATGTTTAGCATGGGGATCTCGGAAACTAGCGGAGATAGAGAGACAATTAAATGGGGAAAGAATTGCAGTTTTACGAGATCTATTTAATGAGCTTTTGGGTTTTTTGAAAAAATGCATGACTAACTAGATATATCGCAAAAATGATTTTTTTGTTATTTTGTTCGGCGCCTATATCTCTGTTATTATTGACTTTAGAAAAAATGTGCAAAGAAGGAAGTTATAAGTAATTATGTGCTTAATAATACTTTATAACCAAATTCTTCATTTAAGCTATAATTTGGAGTTATATGACAAACTTGTGTCTTTTTTGGAAACCATAGTCGGCCATGACTTTATAAAAAAGGCCTTTTTATCAGGAAATATTTTAATTATAATATATGATCAAAAAGTCTTTGGATCGCGAGAGCCATGAAGTGTAAAAACCATCTATAGAATTATTTACTTCTGTACTTTGAAGTACACATAAATCACAAATAAAATAGATTTTAGTTTATGGTAATTAGTTGCATTTTATGTATATTTTATAACCAACTGACTTGAAAGTTGTCAAAATAAATGTCAAAACTAATTGAAATAAATAACTTCATAGATATCTCGTAAATTCCACGGCAATATCGATCCAAAGACTTTTTGATCATATGATATTAATCTCATTGACATCACAATCCTTTAGCTTGCGTCTTTAGTTAACTCTTAATGCTTTAGACATCGCAATATGATTGGCTATCCTTAAACTAAATAAATAAAGCGACACTTTTCTACCACGGGTTGTCTCTTACACAAAACTCTCTCTCTTATTACCTAACCTTTAAACAGGTAAACATCTCTCACTACAAGTGCTTGTTCAATAACAGTGAAGTGCTGTTCAGTATTTCCTTTGTTTTCTACCATTTGTCCGATCGCGACATCATTCAAAGGTAGCGCCTGTATTGTCGATACAGATATTATTTTAATTAGATTCACCAAGCTGGTAATTTACGAAATACTAAATTACTTTTCAGCTTGTAAATACTTATACGTCAATACCTGTATATATAGCTTTCATTAATTATTTGAATATATTTCAAAACGTAATTTCTTTAATGTAAATGTTAAATAAAACTTTTAAGTATAATACATTGCATTTATTAAACATTTATTTTAGCTTACTATACACGTCTTGGACCTTTAATGCTAGCCATCACATCACTTTATTATACTATAAATCGTTTTCAAATCGCTACAGCTAGGCCGGAACAAACCAACATAAGACACAAGGTAAAATACACAACCCAACTAACGTGCAAAGATGGTAACACGTGCAACAAATAATATTGTCAAAAATTTAAAATAAATTCTACCTTTCAAAAGAAAATAAGAAGTTGCTTTAAGAACTAACAAGAGTTTGTTTATATCTTTTAATACAAACGATTACTGTGACAAAGAAGAATCAATATTAATTTCTCTTACTTCTAGATATTAGAATATATTTAACGGGGTACTAAATATTATAACTTCATAGGAATATACTTTTAATAGCAGAGATTAGGATTTTAAGTACTTTATTTTTCAACATTTTAACAAAACTTATGAAAGTCATAAAACAATAAATTTGTCCTTGATACCGTTGAACTGAAATATCAAATTGTCGTTTCATAAATTTAAAAGCAATCGTAAGAATAAATTTTCGTTTGTATAAAATATAACTCACGGCAGCAAATATAAGCTATTGAAACCAGAAGCTTTAATCTCATTCGTTCTTTCGCATATACACTGTTCACTTAAAACTATATAAATCACTTTTACGATGAACTTAATTCTCGAAATAACGGTCATTGTCATTATTTAGTATCTTTTCCTCATTGGTATAAGTACAAAACAATACATGCATTAATAAATTGCGAAATTACTACACTATGCATTCAATTTCGAACGTTCCATTCGAATTGTTAAGTTTAACGATCTTCTCTTAAAATTTCGTTATTTCGTAAAACCAATAAATTGTTAAGCGTGTGCCAAAGTATTGCAGTATTATACGCCCAGCGAAACTTTCCTAAAGTATTCAATAAATTGTACATATATATATATATATATATATATATATATATATATATATATATATATATATATATATATATACATATTGTCATGAATTTTTCCCCGAAGAAAGAATTTAAAGAAACTATAAAAGACTATATATTTATGTACATTTTATTCCAGCAAAATATTTAGAAATATTTAATATTTATTTAAATTTTGATTATAATGTGTATTTTAGTCCACGTCTGTAGGTTATTCGAGCGTAGTCTTGATGTACGCAGTACCGGTCGAGAGGAAGTACATCATTGTAGCCGGTCTTTTGATTTTGTTTTAGGTAGGGTGATATTTCCATTTCCGAGAAGAAGGAGTTAGAGATTTTTGATTCGTATAACAGATAGGTTGTGTTACATTTTGCTGAATAAAAACTTCCTTTTTATTCAGTATATTATAGCTAATTTCGGTTTATGTTTTTAGTTGAGTGATACTGATGTGTTTAAAATAATTCTCGATTTATTATGAGTCTCTGATACTTGTAATTTTTTGATTTGTGCGACCTATCTGAAATCTCTCTGTTAGTGTTTTTTAGTGAAGTGTGACTACTACATTAATTAATGTACGTGTATATTTTGCAAGTATATTTTATATATATTAATTTAGTTATGTTATTTGTATATTGATTGAGCTCGTAAATTCAGTAAATTATTAGTTTATTATATTTTTTATAGTCAAATAAATATCAAGGAAAATTTTCATACTTTTTTTGGAGTATTTTTTATCAGTAATATATTCTAGAAAGTTAGGAATTGGTGGGAAAATTACATTTTTACCATGTTGAATGTGCGCATGGGTTAATTTTGATGCGCGCGCTTACAGTTATTTTTCTGTTTGACGTTTAAAATTGGGAATAACGTAGTTGTTTAAGTCTGATAGTTTTTCTGAATATTTAATTAGTTTAATTTTGCTCGTGGTCAAAGTGAGGTTTTTTGTCTAGTATAGCAGTAAATATTTATACAAGTTTTCCTCACACTGTGGCATATTTTATTGCCTCAGCACTTCTTTATATTTGATAAAGTTGTATTTTTATTATTTTTTTTCTTTGTGCAGTAAATGTTTGTGTTGTTAATGTGAGTTTCATTGCGTTGCTAATACCTTTTGTTTTATTCGGCACATACCCTTTGAGGGTAGCCCTGAAGATACAAGAGCTCCTGGAAGGCTGTTCCGATTTGAGCGAAACTGGGCAAGTTATTGTGTATTGTGGACCAATTTAAATAAGTAATCAACACCACAATTCATAGCAATATGTACAGGGTGTTAAAAAAATGTCAGCTTTATTTTTAACTGAAAAACACACAATAATGACAAATAAAAAATAAATTGTGATAAAAGTTGTAAAGTAACTGAGATATTCCCACTTATGCGAGCAACACAGGAATATCTCCTAAAGGAAATGTTCAAAGTTACCGCCTCCTGCTTGAATACAATCTTGTGCTCGCCATATCTACAAGTTATAACACGCTAGGATATCTTGCCTGCTTATTGTGTCTGCAACATCTTGAAAACGTATGGTCAATAATTGAATGTTTTCAATTTCATTATCGTTATTGTACACCAAATTTTTCATCGGGTTCAAGTCGGGTGATCTAGGTGGCCATGTAATAGGCCCACCTCTACCTATCCATCGGTCACCGAAAAACCACATGTATTGACACACATTACTGCAGGAGATGTTCCTGCGTTGCTCGCATAAGTGTGAGTAAATGATACTTTACAAGATTTATCACCATTTTTCTTTTGTCATTATTTTGTGTGTACTATTTTCAGTTAAAAATAAAGCTCCAATTTTTTGATTATCCTGTATATAAATATTAGAGCGAAACTAGTGTTGTTTGAAAAAAAGGATTTTATTAGACAATGTCCATAAAATACTCATTTTTATACATGTATACTACTAGAATAATTTGAAAGTTTAAATACGCTACAGCAAATACCAAAATGAGGCAAAAGTCTTAGATTTTTACACAATATTGTCATTATCAATAAATAGCGCAAAGCAATTCGAAAGTTTAACTTGTCATAGTAAGAGGGCGTATTTTCATGTTATCTACTAACAATTAGTCGTGATAGAAATAAGGCGAATATGTCAAACCAGTTTCTAAAAAGTAGCAGTACCATTTAGAAGTATAGCAAACGCCAATTAAGTTGGCGGGAGGAGGGGTAAGTTCGCGCAGGAGTAGAAGTAGTAGGGAGATTTATATTTGGTTTTACATCAAATTGCAAGATACCATAGGCGGCAATGTCAGATAATTCTAACCTCTTCGAAAAAAAACATAATTAAACAGATTAATAAAACACAAAATTTGATATAAATAATGAGATTGTAATGTATAAACAGGTTTTTAAGAATATTTTTATAAGCATCGTAAGAATTGTAAACTTTAAAAATTATTTCTCGCGTTTGAGCGTGTATCACTTTATGATTCCCTAGCAATTATCACAAGTATACACGGTTTTGGATCTAAGCAACCAAAAGCTGTTTCTATGGTTATTTGGGGCGCTGAATCCGAATCTGCACTCCGTTTTTTTATTTTGGTTCTAGTTTTCGAGATATTAAGTAAACACAATTTTTGACAATTAATCTCCATTTTATTCATTAAAAAGTGTTAAATTAGAAATGAAGAGCAGTCGAACTGAGTCGCTTGTACTGTTTGGGATCTGTTTCACGCATTAAAGTCCAACAGTAGTCGCTCATCATGCCCTCGTCCCAAAATCCTTGGTATCGTTTTTTCGATTTTCGCCAAATCTTGGTGTAGTCGCTCTCCTTGCTCGTCGCTTGTATCACCCAAGTTTTCAGGAAAAAATTCGTGATGGGAATGCAGAAAATGTATTTTGAGAGACATTCGAGCTCCAATCTTGCAATAATTTTGCAACAAACTGTCGATTATCTGCTTGAAATCCGGGGATTTGCGGTTACCGAGAAAGTTGTGAACAACATCTTGAAATGATACCCATGCTGCTGCTTCATTGGGCGTTAAACATTTTGTAAAGTTTCTGTCGGCCATTAATTTTCGAATATCAGGTCCGACAAATATTCCCTCTTTGATTTTGGCGTACGACAACTTGGGAAATAACTTGGTCAAGTACTCAAAAGCCGGTCCTTCACGGTCGAACGCTTTGACAAAGTTTTTGATAAGGCCAAGCTTTATGTGGAGAGGTGGCAAGAAAATGTTCTGTGGGTTCACAAGTGGTATAGAAGAGACGTTTTGTTTTCCTGGTTCATAATTAGTACGGCTTGGCCAATCTTTTTTCACATAATGTTCGTCAGTTGCACGGCTATCCCTCAGACACAAAAAACAGCAAAATTTGGTAAAACCAGATTGCATCCCCATCAAGAGACCAATAACCTGTAGGAATAGTATATAAATCATTTATTCTTTAAAATTGAATTGAAATTTATTTTCAAACCTTCAAATCGCCACAAATTTTCCATTGATGCTCTCTATATTTTATCTTGGTAAAAATTTTACATATTGTATCGTAGCATTCCTTCGTTTATACTGCATGAGCAATCGTAATTGATGGTTTTATATTTCCATTGTGTATCAGAGCAGCTTTCAGGCTGTATTTTGAACCATCTATGAACAAACGCCATTCATTTACATCGTATGGTGTATTCATCGCATCAAACAAACCGTTGATGTCATAGCAGAAGCATATATTCTCCTCTTTTTTGAAAAACGGTAAAAGCGCCTCATTTCTGGTTCTATATACAGTGATTTTTGTTTGAGTGTCAAGATATTTCCACTCCTGCATCCGTGATGCGAGCAATTCTGATTTTTGTTTCGATAAATTCAAATCACGAACCAAATCATTGAGTTCACTTTGCGAAACTAAATGTTTTTCCTCCATGTTAAAATCGCTTCCACTGTTCGTCGGTGATGAACTACAAGTTTCCATGTAATTTGCACTCGTACCTGGACAAATTGGCAAAGGATCATTGCTCGCACGGGGAACTGGCTTAGACACTGATGATACTTCAGGATATTTATATTTTGATAGTTTTTTTTGCATTTACACCGACGACATTCATCATGCAAAAGTAACAATCATCTACATGATTTTTCGGCTCTCTCCATAACATTGGCAATGAAAATGAAAAACATACTTTTTTACCGCGTGACCACTTGTATAATATTGTGCTACACGCGTTACAAAATAATTTCGGTACCCACGGCTTGTGAGTGTTTGATACAGAGAAACCAAAATAATAAAAATATGCATTTCTGATCACATTAGTAATAACTTTGCCACTTTTTCTGATCATATAACATCCGCAAACATAACAAAAACACTTTGAATCAACTTTACAATTCTGTCTTTGCATTTGCACACGTTTTGGATTCAAAAAAAACTTTGAAAATACAAATTAAATATTGTTTCTAGCGACGCCAACAGCTGACTGTCATTATGATAGCGCAGTGCTGCCAACATGCGCGAACTCACAAAGCAGAACCAATTTTGAAAAACGAAACCCGGATTTGAATTCAGCACCTCAAATAACGTCAAGATTTGTTCTCATCTGCTCTGATCCAAAAGTTGACCGGAATTTGTAAACTTGTGTTATGTTCGGCAAACGTCAACGATAAATGTATTCTGACAATTACTTGAGTTGTGGGGGTGGACGTTTTTAAAAACGGCCTCTGCGCACCCCCTCCTCGCGCCAACTTAATTGGCGGTTGCAATACATGTGTTTAATTAAGGTGAAACATGGAAATGCTCTAAAGGGCCTGACAAAAGAAAGTTATGGCCCAAAAATTATACTTGAAATATTGAGTACTGGAGAAAATGCACTTTTCTAGTTAAATTTGTGTCTAATCTTTTTCGATGGGGTAGAGTGTCATGAAAAGTCAAACTGAAGAAATGATGCGGAAAATGATTCTACGAGATCTATGTTTAAAAGTCGCTATTTGCAATGAAGTGTATTTATTTTCCCAAAAATTTTTAATGACGACTTGATAGATTCCCAAATTCCTTATATTTTAGTAAAACCAGTTGCGAAAAGGAAAATTTCACAAGAAAAGTTGGCAGCGTTCGTAATAGTTTTTGATACGCTGGAGGAGTTTCGCTCATTAAATATATACCTGGAAGGAGGTGTACCATAAATGAAGATGCCTACGAAAACACAATCATAAGGCAGAGTCTAACAATTAATCAATAACCTTCATAGAGTTAAGACGTTAATTTTATATTCTTACCGTAGTCTCCATACTAAGTAAGTGTTAAAGTAATGGCTAATAAATACATTCAATTATTGCATTTGGAACATACGAAAATCTTACAATTATACGAAAAACTTTAAAGACGTAATATTTCATTACTGAAATTCCTTGCTGTATCCCAGAATTCAATACCATAAAACTTGATGGATTTAAACAGTGTCTTGTACACTAATACTTTCTTTCCTACTAGTAATTTTCATCTTCTTCCTATCAATAGAAGAACTGTAAATTTTGTCAATATGATTTCTATGACAGTATATGCTTCAATTGTCGACGATTAAGTAGTTTCTCTTTTATTGGTGATAGTTATATGACGAAATTTCTTCTCATTACAAAAGAGAAAAAATATCCCGAGATGATTCAAGCTTCTTTCTAATAATAGTGAAGAACTTCTCTTCAAAGCTAAGTTATGCGTCTCATCAACGGTCACAAGTAATGTTCCAACATTTATTCTTGGTATGTGATACAATGCTAAAGGTATCACTACCGCATATGACTTAGAACCCTGAAACAGTATTTGACAATATATTTATTAGTGAAAACCTTTAGGTAAAGTTAGCCAATTCAGGGTTCTAGTTAACATATATATTAAAATAGTCGTATTGATTTCAAGGTTTTGTATTTTTACATCATTTAATAATTTTATTCCGTAAGTGGACGAAAACCTTGTGGAAAATCAAATAGTTTTTCTCGTCGATAAATTAACTCCTATATAAAAATGTCCATATGCGGGTGACATTTTTGTCACTTTGACAGCGATAAAAACCTACATAGCTTTTTATCACCGATAAAAATGCTTCTTCCTCCGATAAAAATGCTTCTTCCTGTTACATATCTAGTAGCCCTGCATCACTTAATTTATTTTGGCAGCTGACAGGTAATAACTATTAAGTATCGTTGAACGTAAAATACGAGTCGGTTTGGGGAAATTTCAACAAATATCAAAAGATCAATACTGCAAAACACAAGAAATACAAAATCGTCAATATGGAGACAATTTAAAAAGTTTTATTCATGTCGTTAATTTATCTTGCCAAAAAACACTCGAGCTTTTCTTTCAATCGGATAAATTTCTTTTTAACTCAATATTTTTCCAATCAGTAATTTCGCTCGAAAAACTTACATTAGAAAAAATCGCTCGACTATCGTCTCGCGATTTTTTCATGTAAGTTTTTCTCGTCAAATTACTGATTGGCAAAATAATTTCGTTACAAAGAGAAATTTATCCGATAAAAAAAAAGCTCTTGTGTTTTTACTTATGATAATATTCGCAATTTTGTATAGAAAATTGGATAGTAATTTCTAAAATCTTTTGTAGAATCTGCATGTGGTAAATAAATAGAAACAAAAGCTGTAATATGTTACAGAAGATACTAAGTTTAAGTGTCTCAACTTGGTCCGTGAAATTTCTAGAAATTTCTTCATCAACGACCAAATAGATCTAATGTGAGATATACTCATCTCTTTCAAACACCTATATGTAATCACTAAGCATACAATACAAATGCTGACAATTAAATAACGGAACTTGTCTGAAAAATATGCTTTATTGAAAACGTATTACAAATATCTGTTAATTCCCTCCAACATACCCCGTCACCTATCTATGTACCGCTGTATAATTGTTTTCCATTGTCCAAAGCTGTGCTGCAAATCTTCAGGTATCATATTCTTCAGCAAGTCTGCCGTTTTTGCCTTGATCTCTTCCACAAACGCAAAACCTGTGCCCTTTAATGCAATTTACACTTTTGGGAACAACCGACCACAATAGTTCTCTTCTGCGGCATCCACGAGATGTTGTTCTAAAGATCTGTTCTTTTCTTCCTAACCCTTTCTCTCAATTTGGTTAGAACCTCAACGTAGTACTTCTTGTTTATCGTTTAGCCTTGAGGTACCCACTCAATCATAATAACACCCTTAAAATCGAAAGAAAATATGATCATTTCCTTCAATTTCAACTTGTTCGCGCTTTTATGCTCCTTGGCGAAGTGGAGGGTCCTCCAGTACATGGATTACAGTTTATTTCAGGATCGTACAGTAAAGTCCACGTTTCATCTATTCTATTTCTTTTTCTATTCTTCTTCAGTTCAGGCTCTGCTGCGATGATGTAATACCAAATTTCCTTCCCGCCCTTCTTTTCCTCTCGTGTGAGGTTTTTTGTACCATTTTTTTACTTTAAACTTTCATAATTTGCAAATCCTCATGCAAAATTTTTCTTGTTGACTCTCTGTTCGTCATGTTTGCCACCATCCAAATACTCAATCGCTGTTTTTTCCACATAACTCATTAATTTTCTGAATGTTTTCATCAAATCTTCATGTATCAGGTCGACCAGAATATTCACAATCTTTAACGTCCTTCAGACCTTCCAAAAATTGTTTGTGTCATTCAAAAACTCGAGTGTCCAACATGCAATTATCGCCAGACACTTCCTTCAGCAATTAAATACACTCAGTTAGTCCGGAAGCATCAAGGTCAACTGCATTTTAGATCCTCATTGCATTTCAACGAGCCTAACGGCTAAAGCATGCACAGTCACGTTATTTAATTGTCACAACTTATATATGTTTGTAAAATTATCAAATTATTCTATCTTCCATTTTACAAGACATATTTGTACCCGCAACTGTTGTAGTTTGATAATGATATTCGTTGTCAATACTGCGATCACATTAAATGAATAAAATCCGAAAAACAAATTAAATTACGTCAGTAATTTATACATATGGTGAAGTAGACGTTACTTAGATTGACTAATAACGCCAAAAAGTGTGTGCGTGCCAAAAAAAAACACATTGTAATTTAAATAGTTAAGTGACGATGGAGATACTTGTTGAAACTTCATTATAACGCTAAGAAATAAGTAATTAAACTTCTATTTTCAAAAATTCTTTTATTGTAAATACCACTACAATATTGTTTCGCCATACAATGGCTTCATCAGGTGGATGAAATACTGAATATGTACAATACAAGTTTGAATATTTATGTGAAAATTATTGGGGAAATGGTGGTGGAAAAATTTTTACAATCTTAAATTTAATAGATGAGAGTTGTTTTAATCTAGTTGGTCATTTAAAGCTAATCCTAAACTATTGTATCTATTAATTTCTAAGTTTTCTAACAGGTTAAGTTTTTTACTTTTTTCTTGAATGTGTAAAATTTTGAAATCTATATTAAATCTATGATTGATATCTATACAATGACTTGCGAAAGTTGAATCTGTTTTCTTTTCTTTATGGCTTCTCTCGTGTTCTTTCATCCTAATTTTGAATGTCCTCCCCGTTTGTTCTATGTATACCTTATTACAATCTTCGCATGTTAACTTATATACACCATAATTTGATTCTTTGTCTATTTTATCTTTGTTGTTTTTAATAATGTTCTGTATAGTATTGTCTGTTTTAAATGATATTTCAATTTCAAAAACAGATTAAACAAACTATAGAAAAATCAGGTTCTCTTTTTAATAACACTCAAAAATGTATATTAACCACTATGAATCCCCTACCTCCCAAATTATACGGTTTAATTAAACTACATAAAGACAATACACCTATACGACGAGTAGTATCGTACGTAAAAGCACCTTGTAAAAATGTGTTCAAACACTTAATAGATTTAATTCTTACACACACTAAATTCAAATCTAAGTTATCCATTAAAAATTCCCAGGAATTAATTAACAACATTTAAAACTTGCAATTACCAAACAAATGTAAACTCTTTTCTTTTGATGTCTCGAATTTGTTCACTAGTATCCCACCCCAGGAGGTAATAGATTAATTACTTTACAACTAGAACGTAGAAACACGAACATTGTCACAAGACCGAAATTTTACAGCTCTTAGAAACGTGCCTGGAACAAAATTATTTTCAATTTAAAAATAAATTTTATAAACAAACAGAGGGTCTAGCAATGGGAAACCCACAAAGCCCCTTATTAGCGGAAATTTTCATGAATAATTTAGAAACTATAATTAGTACACATCCCTTGTTTGGTAATTGTGTATATTAGTTTAGGTATGTTGATGACACATTAATTTGCTTAACGGTTCAGATAGACAATTAAAAACTTTACATAATTATATCAACACTATTCACCCCAAAATAAATTTTACTATAGAAACAGAAATAAATAAAAGCATTAATTTTCTAGATTTAACCATATCACACAAAACTAATAAACACGAGTTCGCTATATACCATAAACCAACACATACAGATACCACAATACACGCTAATTAATTTCATCCTATAACACACAAATTATCAGCATACCAATCAATAGTATATAGATTAATTCATGTACCTATGAGTAAAAGTTATTTCGACCTTGAAATAAATATAATATACACAATAGCATTAAACAATGGTTACTCTATAAATATTATCAATAACATCATAAATAGCCAACAAAAATCTAAAACCCTTTCCTTAGTTTATCCAAAATTAAGATACAAGATAATTAATTCCTATAATTCAATCACTTACTTAGGAAAAATTTCGGAAAAAATTGGTACTTTCATTAAAAAACTTAATAATGAACATATATCATTTAAAACAGACAATACTATACAGAACATTATTAAAAACAACAAAGATAAAATAGACAAAGAATCAAACTCTGGTGTATATAAGTTACCATGCGAAGATTGTAATAAGGTATACATAGGACAAACGGGGAGGACATTCAAAATTAGGATGAAAGAACACGAGAGAAGCCATAAAGAAAAGAAAACAGATTCAACTTTCGCAAGTTATTGTATAGATATCAATCATAGATTTAATATAGATTTTAAAATTTTACACATTCAAGAAAAAAGTAAAAAACTTAACCTGTTAGAAAACTTAGAAATTAATAGATACAATAGTTTAGGATTAGCTTTGAATGACCAACTAGATTTAAACAACTATCCTCTATTAAATTTAAGATTGTAAAAATTTTTCCACCACCATTTCCCCAATAATTTTCACATAAATATTCAAACTTGTATTGTACATATTCAGTATTTTATCCACCTGATGTAGCCATTGTATGGCGAAACAATATTGTAGTGGTATTTACAATAAAAGAATTTTTGAAAATAGAAGTTTAATTACTTATTTCTTAGCATTGTAATTTAGTTGATCAAGTGCTGCCACGTCAGCAAGTGACAGAACTGTCCCTGTGTCTAGTAAATGTACATATACAATGCAGTATTAGCATAACACCACATTATAATATAGCGAGATCGTAGTAATAAGATTGCTTTTATATAAAATGGTTCGTAAGATTAGAATAAGGTATATTAATATTTTAGTCCGTAAACACGTAACATTATTAACAATTTTACGTTCATCATAAACATTCGACGCGTTATTATTCACATTTTATCATTTTAACTGTACACACTTAATTCAAGTAAACTAAATCTATAATAGCTAATGTTTTAATTTAACAATAAATAAAGTTAGTTTTAAAAAGCGGTGACGAGAGATGGAAAACGTAATTAGAAATTTGAATTTCACCTAATTTTTCAGATATTGGCATCTTACACAAATATTACATTCAATACTAAGGCTGATCTTTTTGCTCCGCCGCTGACCCATTTATAAACCAAATCAATTATTTATCTTCACTTTATCTTCACATCACATTGTAGCTTGCTATATATAGACTAACGCTAGAAACTTACAAGTCTGAACCTGTTAAAGTATGCCTACACTAGACGCCCGATGTCGAGAAAATCATATCAGTATCAAAACGGATCGTGTCGAGCAACGAGTGGTGATTAAATACTTACGTTTAAAAGAAATGACCGCAACTCAAATCCATCAAGATTTAGTGGATACATTAGAAGAATCTGCATTATCAAATGACATAGTTAAAAGGTGGTGTTGTGAGTTTAAATGTGGATAGTTGTGTACATACGAACATGCAGGTGGAGTGCCCACAACCGTCACTTCCCCAGAAATTGTTAAAAAGGTCAATGATATCGTGCTCCAAAATCGACGTGTCACTATTAGACAAATAGTTAAAGATTATGGTCGCTCATACAATGTGATATATAAATATAATTATAACCGAATTAAACATGAAAAATATGTCTACAAGATGGGTACCATGAATGTTAACAGATGCACCCAAGCAAACTCGAAAAGACATTTGCAGTCGTCTTTTAACGCAAGATTGGTCACAATGGATGAGTCCTTGATCCATCATTTTAATGTAGAGACCAAAATACAGAGGTTCACCGCTCCGAAAAACTCAAGATGCAACCTGCACCTTCAGCAACATATCCGTATTTTGAGACGCTGAAGGCGTAATTTTCGTAGATTTCCTGCGGAAGGGGGCCGCAATTACAGGTACTTATTATGCCAATTTAATTTGCAAATTACGTGCCTTGATAAAAGAAAAACTTCGGAAGAATTTGCGCAAAGGTGTTCTCTTGCATCAGGGTAACACACCCATCACAGGTTCGCCATGGCAATAGCTGCAGTAGCTCGAGCAGGCTTCGAATTAGTTGAGCATCTACCATATTCGCCATATTTGGCCCGACGATTACCGACTGTTTCCAAAACTCAAAGAGCACTTGTGTGGTAAACGTTTTCCGTCAGATAATGACGTGATATATGCTGTAAATCAGTGGTTTGCAGAGATTAACTTTTTTTGGGGGGGAAGCATTAGAAATGCTAGAACAACGAAGGGAAAAATTTGTTAACCTTAATGGAGACTATGTTCAAAAATAAAATTACAGTACTACGGTTACTATTACAATGATTTTTATACTTTCCGATTAAACTAAAGCGAAATGTATTTTTTTGTAAGAATGAATTACTTCGATAATGTTAAAAATAAAAGCTTGAAAGATATTAACTCCCCACTTTTTTAATTCTCAATAAATTATCAATTTGGATCAGCTTTTGTATAAAGTTATATATTTGAGGTTAAACCGCATCGAAGAGTTGATTTACGTTCTTTTCCCATTCGGATTTCGTATTATATAAACCGGAGGCTATTTATGGTTGAGCGCGCTTTTAGAGCAATAATGATGTCCTGAAAACGACTTTGATGGCGACCGGGCCCGAGAAAAGTCATTTCGATAATTTCAGTACGTAAACGTGTCACGTGTCGGTTAAAAAGGAAAACGAAAAAGCGAAAAACTTCAACGCCCACTTGCAATTTTTGTGTGCCACATGTACGTTTTATACGTGCATGTGTGTATGTATGCAAAGGGGAAAAGAACGAATATTCTCGTTGTTTAAATCCATGATTTTAGAACCGTACAATACCGCACACAACGTCTAAACAATCCGATTCCGCACATATCCAGTTTAATACAACACCTCCCATACTTTTTGCCTGTCGCCGATAAATTTCAAATTTTATTTGGCCAGACGGAAGGACTTAAATCCGATTTGCAACACTGTTGCTGATCGCGCAAACTGACCAATAAATTACTATATATCACATATACGAATTTTTATTTAATCAATAATATGTAGCTTACGTATGTGTTATATACATATGTGTTTGAAAATATCCAACAATATTTCATATCGTTTATATTAATATCTATAATTTGTTTGTTATATTTATAGGAAGGTCTTTCAATAGGAATATAACAACTTTTTATTTATATAAAACACAGAATAATTGAGATATCGGGCTGAAATTTATTCCAG